>CM038675.1:172475926-173122358 GCA_021605145.1 Aegilops bicornis | reverse complement strand
GACTTTAAAAGGCGATATACCACCCAAAGAAAGGGTATGAAAATGCCGGGTGGAGTTAGCTTTTCGACGAAGACCCGTCCCGTGCAGCGAAGCCCTGTTAGTAAGACCCCCCGCAATAATGGATTATAGAAGAATATTATTCCAAATACTCCTCTGGCAATTCCACCATTAGCAAAGGTTTAATCGGTTGACGGTATCCTTGGCGAAAGGCACCTGGTGAGAGTAGCTGCTGCTGCTGTGCTACCTCCAGTTCTTTGAGCAGCCTAATACACTACACCACGGACGTCAAAATGCCTCGGAAGGGCCATATAATGCCAGCCTAGAGAATTGAAGGCATTTTTAAAATATGCTAGAAATGGTCACGAAGGGAAAGGTCTTTGAAGGCACTTTTGCAGAACGCCTCAAAAGATCAACACAAGGGCATTTTTAAATTGCCAGCAAGTTCAATGTGAGGTATTTTTCCAAAACGCTTCAAAAGAACTTTTGAAACAACACACTGGGATCATATAGTGTTTCAGATTGCTTGTCGTACGAATATCAAAATGACTCAACACCTTCTCAACATAATGGGATTGCAGAAGTATAATCCCATCCTCATTATCTCTCAGTAGCTTGATATTCTAAATAACATCAGCCACATCAAGGTCCTTCATCTCAAAGTTCTGAGATAGAAATGAGTTGACCTCCTCAATGACTTTGAGGTTAGTTCCAAACATCAGTGTGTAATCAACATACAAGCACAGTATATTTCCTTTGCCCCACTATGGCAATAGTATACACATTTGTAATCTTCATTAACAACGAAGCCAACAGATGTCAGAGTTGTATTAAACTTCTCATGTCATTTCTTAGGTGCTTGTCTCAAGCCATATAAAGATTTTAACAACCTACACACATTTTCTTCCTGACCATCTATCACAAAGCCATCTGACTGTTGCATGTAGATTTTCTCGTCTAACTCTTCATTCGAAAAAGTCATCTTAACATTCATCTGGTGGGAAAAAGACAATGCGAGGCCGCCAACAAGAGTAATAGCCCTTGGCCCCAAGTCTAGCCTTGTACTTTTCAATCGTACCGTCGAGCCTAAACTTTTTTTTGAACACCCACTTACATCCAAATGGTTTGCAACCATAAGAATGTTCAGCGATCTCACATGTCCCGTTAGCCATGATGAATTCATCTCGCTACAGACCGCATCCTTTCAGTAGTCAACTTCTGAAGAGGCATACACTTCTAAATGGAAGTGGGAGTATCATCCACGAGGTACACGAATAAATCATCATCAAAGGTCTTTGCAGTCCTTTGTCTCTTACCCCTACCAACACATTTTTTTGTATCAGAGAGGCACGCACTGCCTCTCGCGGAAGCAATATCATGCCTCTCACGAAAGCAAAAAATAAATAGAAAACACGTCTTGGATTCCTCCGTCCAGGTTGAATGTGAGATGCATGTCTGCATAGAATGTACTTCGTCCGTTCCTAAATATAAGTCGTTGTAGTTATTACACTATGAACTACATACAAAGCAAATTAAGTGAATCTACACTTTAAAATGCATCTATGCACATCCATATGTGATCTATAGTGAAATCTTCACAAAGAATTATACTTAGAAATGAAGAAAGTAGTTTATGTGAATAGCCATGTGCTAGCTTGAAGTAGGTACGTAACATGTCGAGTAGGAGTTTGCTCCAGCCGCCGAAGGACCAACGTGGACGGAGTGGCCAGGACCAACGTGCCTGACGGTCATCAACAAGGAGTCGTCTTACCGTCGACGAGGAGTGTGACCAGCTACCGGCATCGGCCACGATGAAAGTAAAGTGTGCCCAGCCAGCAACACCGGCACAAGGTCTTCCAGCATGTGCCACTGAGAAGAAGTTGTGCGCGTCCCCAGAATGTCAAATACACAACCAAATATACAACTTTGATTTAATACAACTTTATACTAAATCAACAATAATTATCAAATACACAATCAAAATATAAATTCCATAACTAAACCGTCATCCAAACCGGTTGAATGTGTCACATCAGAGCATCTTCCATTGATTGCACTCATACAACGTATATATGTGTGATCAGAATGACTCACTCATTTGAAGAATATATGGCTGGGCTGAACGAGGTAAGGTATGCCGTCATATCCATCTCGTACCCGAGCAAGTTTTTCCACAAGTGGCCATCCTCCGCCAACTTGTCAACGGCATTCTCCTGAAGTTTCAACATGTAGGTGCCAGGTTCCCCGCTCCCTTCTCCCATTGTGAACAACAGGATGCCGCTCTTCTCGCCAAACCACCACAACTTGATTGTGTGGACATAGCGAGTCACCACCATCATCTGTTTCCTCATTTGCTCCACCAGCATAATTTTGCGTTTTCTACATGTCTTGCCGGTGTGGATGTCATCTTCATTGGAAAACTCGAGATATGTTTGCTTGAGCAGGAGCTTCCCCAACTCGTTAGGCGCTCCCATGTAACCATAATACATTAAGAAGAGCCGGTTGTCCGGTGAGATGCCCATGAGTCGGTTGTTTGGACCCGTGAATGAGGTGTCGCAAGGCACCATGTGCATGTCCATGCTGTGGTCCTTCAAATCTAGGCGCACACCGAGCACACCCTGTTCGAGAGCCCAAAATGCCACCCCGCGGCGTACCACAGCGGGCCCGATATTGCCTATCTCGGAGGTGGGGATCTTGACAATGGATTCAGTCTCTGGTCCCCAGCGCCTCGTATCCGAGGAGTAGCATCGGAGCACCGTGGACTGCCCGCTAGGACGATTGTGGTTGTAGATGAGCAGAATGTGGAAAAAATCTTGGTGGCACCGAGGGTTGAGGTCGTGGCCGGTGAGCAACGCGCAGCCATAGTCCAGTATCTTTGTAGCGTTCTTGCCTACTAAGACCAAAGGCGGGATGACATCGATCTTGTCAAGCATCATTGGGTTGCAGATGGCGAGCCAGAGGCCATCAGATGCACGATCCTGGCAGCGGTCGTGCGGGAGCTCGAGAACGAGGCGGCCATTCCGGGATGCAACGGGACGGAGTGGTCTAGAAGCCGGTCGCCTCCATCTAGTCCCAATTTAGCTAAAGAGCTCGCCATCACCACGGATGAAACGTGTGCACGAGGCCGTTCGCGATAAAACACGGCCGCGGCGATGGCTCGTCCCTTGTGCGTGTAGTGGGCCGATCTTTCTCACGGTGGAAGAGACCCACGGCAAGGTTGGGGAAGAAGCGGCCGAGGGCGGCATCTGGGGAGATGACCGCTGCTCTGGTGGCCGAGGTGGCCCAATGGCCGGCGCGATGGCGGCGCAGCGGACAACGGTGGCCATGTCCGGCAACCGGGTGAAGATGTAGGCGAGCACGTCGTCGGCGATAGACGCCGTTATGCTGCCGCTGACTTGATGATGGTGACCTTTCTCTCTTTTTGAGAAACAAAGAGTCTCTTTCTTGATTGGATAGTAAGGCGCGGCGGCGGCCGCGGAACGACGGAGGTCTCGTTGTTCCATGGTATCAATCGTGTGTTTTGCTGATGCATTGATGCGTCCATCGATTTGGTATTTATAGATAATCGCCAGTCCGATACCGGCCCAGACTTGCGAGGCGCCGTAACCGACTTTGCCTCGTGGCACGAAGAAGTACTTGGTTTGTTCGGTTCCTGATCTGTAGGGCCTGACTTCTGTGGGTCATTTAGTCAGTGACTACATCCTTGCCCAAAGGAGGCGCGTGGCACGAGAACTTTTGTTTCCCGTATTAACCGTTTGATGTACTATTTTCCGTTCCCGTAGTAACTAGCAAAATATATACTCCACTATGTTATATTTCACGATATTATTATTTACGAACTTATTTTAAATATGAATACAGCAATACATTTTTTATGAAATAGAGCTTGTATTTTTTTAGTCAAAGGGAGGCGATATTCTTGATCTGCCACGCACCTTTCTAAAATCAACCCATCGCTCCCGTATTTTTTTTCTCTGTTAGTGTTGTACTACCTCTGTCCTGGTTTATTCGTCCCCTTTGTATTTTGTGTCAAATTTTGATCATACATTTAACTAACAAAATGTTAATACATATCATAAAAAATGACATCACTGGATTCGTATTTGAACATAGTTTCGGATGTCATAAAAAATTATATGTTATTAGTTAAAACAAGCAAAAATGTCCATGTGTTGCAATGGAAGAGATAACCAGTGTATGCATGGAAACGTCATCGAAACTCAAATTTTGATGACAATATCCATTAGCAACAACATGACAACATCCAAACGGTGGCACCCGACGACGGCTGGGAGGTGTCCATCAACATGACACGACAACATCTCGATGATGCCACATGAGGATAGCAATGGAGGTACACGCGGAGGTCTAGCATAAATTTCGACATCAAAGCGCAACAAAAAGATCTTTTTGAACACATTGCCGTGATGAAGTTTTGGAGAAACTTTGAAGGTCGGACCGCACGTCCATTTTCTGAATTATTATAATTGAAGGTCGACATGTTATCTAAATAAATATCAAAATTTGGTGCACATATTAGTTGAAGGTCTGCAAGGCTTCTAGTGTGGTGTTCAAGAGTTTAATGAATTCATTTGAACTGAATGTTAGTAGTTACTGGAGATAAAATGTGTGCTCTAGGTCTCAATGCAATGATAAAATGTTATGGAATAGATAATCATTTTAATTTGTAGTGTTTCATAGTTTGATTGAAGAAAGTCTGAAATTTGCAAGTCTGAATATTGCAACTTCTCTCCTAGTTAGGTACACTTGCTATCTTTAATCAACACATCTTTGAAATTAGTATGAACATTAAATTGAGCACACCTACTAACACTTCACATCAGTCAAATCACTTTAAACCATGTAAACTGACTCACCTCTTCTGTGGTCAACTTGCCCACTGCATCACTCAACCCAAATTTAACTCATCTACCCACTACACAACACCCTGCAAATTTCAGTAGTGGCATTTATTGTTAGTTATGTTCAGTGCACAAGGATCATTCAAATTCAAACTGCATTTATCAATAGGTAAACTAACTAACCCTACAATAATTCACCATGGAAAGGAACCCAGTTAGATAGACTAAAACTCTATTTCAGAATCCTAAAATTCAGTCAAATAGGACATGAACCTTAAATTAATTCAAAGTCCTAAAATTTAGTCAAATAAGAGAGTAACATTTAGTTAATTCAGAGTCCTAAATTCAGTACTTCAGTTAATTCAATAAACACCAACAGCAAGATTCGGTTAATTTGAGTTTTAGAAACATGTTGAACCTAGAATCAGCAGACCCTAGTTTTGAAATTTGGAATCCTAAAATTCCAGCAACGAAAGAGACAGGCATGCGGCTCACCTAGGGGCTCGACCAACACCCTGAGGGCGTGGGCGACATCCGCTGCCGCTGGTAGTGGTGACAATAAAAGGAACATGCTGCTGCCGCAGTAATCTTCCTCCTCGCCGTGGGGGCCCCTGCCACGCCGGCCAGCCACACTTCATGTTGTGTCCATCATTCCTTGTCCCCACCACGCCCTCACCGATGGATCCGGAGTCGCCTTCGACAGAGTGCGCCGCCGCCATGCCCGCGAGAGAGAGGGGAGGGAGAGATAGCGATGGGGGTGAGTGACTGAGGGGCCTCTCGGGTTTGGCCGGTCCAGTTGCTTCAGGCAGAGGAGTCAATTGCCGTCAATGGCGCATCGCCACTGTTGTTGGCCCGCGAGGGATCAGCTACATCAAAACGTGAAGAAGAATGGCTAAGTATTTTTAGCCACCGTGGGAATTTCGGTTCGGTGCAAAATATCACGATTCGTAAAATGGTGGTTTTCCGCTAATCGTGACATGAATGTGGTGATTCTATGCATTTAACTCTTCTTTCAGCAAAAAAAAAATTCTGCCGCATTGCTCGCATGAGCGATTTTTTTCGAGCAGAGTCGAGGATCGAACGAGGCTGAGGAGCGAATGAGGTCGAACGAAAACGACGGATGATAGCAATGATGGGCGCACTAGCTACACCGCATGAATCCATGATGCTACACCCCACGACGCTCATGTTCCACGCACGCATGTGTGAACCTACAAGAAGACAGCGCGCGGCATGCAAGATACGTTCTCTACTCTACGGATGGAACGTCGGCGAAGGGTAGTCGTGGACGCGCAGCTCCCTCGACGACGAACATCTCCCGACACGAACACGTACATCAAAAGTTGAAAAACCCCACGCGTGGCCCGGGTTCATCATAACCTGGGCGAGCTTTTGCACCACATGCGACGGCGCTCACGAGGCAACGTCCCTCTTGTGCTAGCTCCCCAGACCCCAGGTGATACGCGCAGCACCACGTCGACGTACGCTTGCTGGGCTGCCTGGCAGCTCCTCGTACATACTTCCTCCTCGGGCAGCTCCCGACGCTGAAGGGAGACGCGCGGCGGCACACGTGCGGCACGGCGGCATCAAGCATGTCCATCGGCGACCTAGATGGAGATTTCCTTCCGCGACCAGATCCTCACCCTAAAGTGGTCCAAGCTACGGGCACAAATCCTGGCAAGTCAAAACTGAACAGGCAAGACGTCACCGCGCCTGGCCTGAGATGCCACCGGTCGCGGGCGGCACGAGGCTGCCGCGCGGATGCCGTGTTGTCGCTGTCATTTGCCGCCTTGCCATCCTGCCGGCTGGTGATGCACCGTGGCGTGCACCTCACCGTGCGCGCCAGCGGCGGACGCTGCTGCGCAAGGCCCTGGACATGCGGACCTTCGCCGTGTTGACGACGCCGTTCTCAGGCGCTGGGTGTACATGCCCAAGAACATGGGCATGCATGTTCAAGCGGGACACCAGGCTACCGCGGCTGGTCATGCGACGGGGCCGGCAGAGAGGGCTCGCCCGGCATGCGGCACATAGTGGGGCGGCACGCTCCGTGGTTCATGCATTCCCGTTCGGCGTGCATGCGAGGCAGGAGGTGTCTTCTCTGCGTGCATGCACGCAGAGCTTGCAGCGTCGGTTGGAATGTACTAGCAAATATGCATGTGTGTTACAACGGGAGAAAAAATATCACACGCTTAAGCTAAATAAGCATGACTAAAGACCCCAGATATACGTCCTCTATTTCAACATGATACTACATTTTAGAAATGGTAGCTAGTTCAAAGTTATTCATCAAATACTAACTGGTTAATTCCACTTAAAAAGAGATTAACAGGTTAATCCTTTAGCCCGTCGAATGGTAATGCTCCCCTTTTCTGATACTTGGATGGATATGGTGAATTTCAAAAACTCAACTCATCTCTCCTTCCTAACATATACGTCTGTGCTTCGCTACGGAGCAAAAGTGAGCAACGACGCCAATTATATCGCGGGCAATTGCTAATTTTCCTCTCTCGCATCGCGTCTCTCCAATGCGAAAATGTAGAACTTTGATATTTTGTACTTCATATGACAATAAGAAAATAAGCCAGGATGAATCAACTCAAATAATTTCACATAATCTTCTCAATTATGGTTCAATGGATGGAAAAAATGGAAAGCCTTTGAGCAAATTTGCTAGTCAACAACCATTAGTGCACAGACAATTCAGTTTTATAAAGTACAATAGTTTATTTTGCATACAACAAGAAGGTAACACTCTAGAAACAAACGTGTCCGTTTTTCATTTAAAGTCCAGTTGACATAAAATTTGGAGGTTGCAGCTACGTACTCCATTGATACTTTGCTCAACAAATTTTTAGAATTGTATGTCAAATCCCAGTAGAAAGAATACCTTATCTTAAAGATGAGCATGTAAACCTGGTCAAATTCATGCCTGCTGATTGCTCACATCTTTCTCCAAGCCGTACACTATTTCTCTACTTCTCCTCCCCTACATGCAATGTATATATTGTTTAGAAGAGAATATACACCCAAAAAAGGAGAATGAGAGAAGACCATGATCTTCCAAGGCTCTGCATCTAACAAGACCAACAAACCTGTAATCAAACTACGGCTGAGCAGCATGGCTATAGTCCAGGCAATATCAGCTCTTCATTGTCCCCGTCAAGTTTCTAAGCAGAAATAACACTTGATCGATTTGGTTGTTCGGTTATGAACACAGAGAGAGGTTGTGAGTAACGCGAATTTCTTTTACGTGCAACGGAAAACGAAAAGAAAAGCGGACGGACGTACGAAAAAATCAAAAATCAATTATGTTTTTTTTGCGCGGTAAAAATCAATTATGTTGACCAAAAAAAGTGAAGAAACAATGCTCCTTTTAATATTAGGTAAATAAAAATAAAAATAAAGAAGAGCATCTCTAGCAGATGTAGCGACCTGACCAAAAAAAGTGAAGAAACAATGCTCCTTTCAAGTCTCTGTGCTCCGGTGTCATCCCTGGATCAGTAATGCTGACACCACACAGTACTTCGAAGGATTTATAGCAGAGTAGCAATCACACACTTATTACAGCGTTGTCCAAGAGAGGACTTATTACAATAAATACGGCTTAAGGCCATCTAATAACGATAACAGCGGAAGACTTGGAAGATAAGTGAGTCCATCAACTCCATCGGCACCACTGAGTATAGAACCACGACCTAAAACACCTTACTGTCATGCGAAAAGTCTGCAACATTAAAGTTGCAGCCCAAACGGGTCAACACATGGAATATGCTGGCAATGTAACACATAGAGAGCAATGAAGCAATAAGCCTATACTACATGCATATATGGCTGGTGGAAAAGCTCTACGGTTACAGTTTTGCATAAAGCTAGTTTTTCCCTACTGCAAAGGAATAAATTTGTTTAACTATCATGGTGGTTGTTAAACATTGAGAATGGTTGACAGCATCCTCAATCCCAATTAAAGTACTCATTAAAAACCCAATAACATTAATTAGAGTAACATGTTGAGATTCACATGATATTCAAGTACTAGATACTCAAGATGTCCATAACCGGGGACACGGCTAATCATGATTAGTTTATACACTCTGCAGAGGTTTGCACTTTTCCCCACAAGACTCGATCGCCTCCGTTTGGTTTCTCGCACTACATGGTGTTTGAGAAGCGGATGACCGAGACACGATCTTTCGTAAGCACTAGCACCTTACATGTGGGTAGACCGTACCAACCTACATCCCCTACATCAGCTAGCCTACCCGTAAGAGTTCGCACAACTTAGTCAACTATGCCAGAGCCCATAATGGCTTGTGGCTGCACACGGAAGTTTCTAGCATGAATGATCTTATGATCTCTTTGAGCCTGGGTGGCGGTCCGAAGAAATACAGGCAAGTCCTGATAGAAACCAGGTGCCTCAATCCACCCAGATGTGTGTTTAAGTTGCCACCTTAAATAAACCATTAATTAACAATTTCACATCTGTCATGGATATCACTCACCCACTCCACGTCTACTAGCATAGCATGGCATAATAAGCAAACGTAGAAGTAACTCCCAAAGGTTCATAAGTAAAACAGGTAATAGGTACTACCTCAATCTACTTCCCATCCCACAATTTAATTAGATCCTAATCATGCAAGTGTTTGAGGATAGATCTAATGCATAAAAACTGGATATGAGAACGGTATGATCAAAGTGTTACTTGCCTTGCTGATGATCCGCGAAACCTAGAGATTCGAAATAACAAGCGACGCACTCCGGGTGATCTATCGCAGACAAACAACAAGCATACAATAAGTACTCATCTAATGCACAGGTAAATCTCGAATGAAAGATCTAACCAGAAAGTTCAATCTTAAGAACCCTGGTTGCAAAAAGAATCGAATCAAATAAAGCAACGAAAGTCAAACGTCGAAGGAAAACGACTCGGTTCTAGCAATTTGAAACTAGATCAAATTTTACAGTAGCAAAACTTTGTTTAAGTGGATTAGTCGGAACGGCGGTTTCATAATAAAACTCCAGGCGCTTGAATCACCTGATTCCGATAAATGAGCGAGAAGATAAACTGATTCAAAAATTGGATCTGAAATCGAAATCGGAAAATAACGGATTAAATCCGATTTAAAAGAAAAACGACGAATGCTTAAACGAACGGTCGTT
Source organism: Aegilops bicornis (assembly GCA_021605145.1). NCBI lineage: Eukaryota > Viridiplantae > Streptophyta > Magnoliopsida > Poales > Poaceae > Aegilops > Aegilops bicornis. Next base: position 173,112,339 of record CM038675.1, on the reverse strand, counting down.
CGTTATCAGAAACTAACCGGTGAACACTTTCGTTAAAACGAACGGATCGGTGAACGTTCACTAATTAACTAAACCGAATAATAATAAAAAAAATAAACCGATCTAGGGTTTTTTTTTAAAAAACCGAACAACGAAAGAAAATGAAAACCGGACGGTTTTTGAAACAAAACCGGACCGGGGTGTGGCGGCTACCTCCGGCGAGGTCGTCGGCGGGCTCGGCTCCGAGGTCGAGGTGGGGTTGGCGGAGGCGGCGGGTCGGGACGGCAAGACGGCGCAGCGACGCCGGGCGACGGCGGGCGGCGACGGGCGGCTCGGGCGGCGTCAGCGGGCTCGGGTGGCGGCGGGTCGTGACGGGCGGCGGGTGGGTCGAGGGGGGCGGCTTATAAGGAGGGAGGGGTGGGGTTGCTTGGGGAGGGGCAACGGCGGCGGGCGGCGGCGGGCGGGACTCCTCCCAAGCGGGAGCGCGAGGGAGGCTGGGCGGCCCGGGCCTGGCCCCAAAGGGGCGCTGGGTGGCGCAATTTTTTTTTAAAAAAACCGAAAACGAATTAAAATAAATCTAAACGAACTCCAAATTTAATAAAATAAATTTTCCCCGACTCCTAAAAATGGGTCGAACAAAATGAACTTTAATACGGAGCAAAATGCAAATTTTTAAAATAATCATTTTTTTCCTAAAGCAAATAAACTTCAAAATCCAAAATTTGATTTATTTATTAAATCTTCATTTTTCCTAAATTTTGGGAAAGTCATATTATTCCCTCTCTTAATTTTTTTATTGGAAAAATATTTGAAGATAAAATAAATAAATCCAAATGATCCTATTTTCAAAATTTGAGAGAACCCAAATATGAAAAATAATGAAATCTCCAACTCTCTCCGAGGGTCCTTGAGTTGCGTGAAATTTCTAGGATCGACAAAATGCAAGAAAATATGATATGCATGATGACTTAATGTATAACATTCCAAATTGAAAATTTGGGATGTTACAGCAGATCCGCAACCACGCGTCCCACAAAACGCGTATAAGGGCTCCCACAAAAAAAGAAAATTTACAGTGCAGCGAGCGCTCTGGCCGAATAGATCCTGCAAATGTGTCCCGCAAATTTTCATAAAACATCAAACAAATTGCACATTTCACAATAATGTCAACTGAACGGAATCTTGAAATAAATTCAACATACGAATATATAAATGGTCAAGCAACTCACAATACAACAGTAGTCATCATCATAACAAATGTTTGAATTCAAACAATTATTACAACACCAAATTGTTCAAATCTCACACGAATAGAATGGATACAAATGGGGATCTATCTCCCCCTATAGAGTTGCCACCCATGCTCAATAAGATCATGTTGGAGTTGGTTGTGCAAAATCACAGTTCTCGATCTTCTGATAGGTCTTAAGAAATGGATTGATCTCATCTACGTCCTTGGTAGGCTTCACACGAGTACAACATTGTCATAGTTGTACTCTGATAACCCATAAGTATAGGGGATCGCAACAGTTTTCGAGGGTAGAGTATTCAACCCAAATTTATTGATTCGACATAGGGGGAGCCAAAGAATATTCTCAAGTATTAGCAGTTCAGTTGTCAATTCAATCACACCTGGAAAACTTAATATCTGCAGCAAAGTATTTAGTAGCAAAGTAATATGGAAGTAACAGTAACAGTGGCAAAAGTAACAGTAGCAGTTTTGTAGTACTTGTAACAGTGGCAACGGTAAAGTAACTAAGCAAAGATCAATACGTGAAAAGCTCGTAGGCATTGGATCCGTGATGGATAATTATGTTGGATGCGATTCCTCATGCAACAGTTATAACATAGGATGACACAGAACTAACTCCAGATCATCAATGTAATGTAGGCATATATTCCGAATATAGTCATACGTGCTTATGGAAATAAACTTGCATGCCATCTTTTATCCTACCCTCCCGTGGCAGCGGGGTCCTATTGGAAACTAAGGCATATTAAGGCCTCCTTTTAATAGAGTACCGAACCAAAGCATTAACACTTAGTGAATACATGAACTCCTCAAACCACGGTCATCACCGGGAGTGGTCCCGATTATTGTCACTTCTGGGTTGCCGGATCATAACACATAGTAGGTCACTATTGACTTGCAAGATAGGATCAAAAACTCGCATATATTCGTGAAAACATAATAGGTTCAGATCTGAAATCATGGCACTCGGGCCCTAGTGATAAGCATTAAGCATAGCAAAGTCATAGCAACATCAATCTTAGAACATAATGGATATTAGGGATCAAACTCTAACAAAACTAACTCGATGACATGGTAAATCGCATCCAACCCATCACCATCCAGCAAGCCTATGATGGAATTACTCACGCACGGCGGTGAGCATCATGAAATTGGTGATGGAGGATGGTTGATGATGATGACGGCGACGGATTACCCTCTCCGGAGCCCCAAACGGACTCCAGATCAGCCCTCCCGAGAGAGATTAGGGCTTGGCGGCGGCTCCGTATCGTAAAACGCGCTCTGATTTTTTTCCTCCCCGAACGTGAATATATGGAGTTGGAGTTGAGGTCGGTGGGGCTCCAGGGGGCCCACGAGACAGGGGGCGCGCCTGACAGGGTGTGGGCCCCTGGTCTTGATTCTTTCGCCAGTATTTTTTATTAATTCCAAAAATATTCTTCGTGAAGTTTCAGGTCATTCCGAGAACTTTTATTTCTGCACAAAAATAACACCATGGAAATTCTGCTGAAAACAGCGTCAGTTCGGGTTAGTTCCATTCAAATCATGCAAGTTAGAGTCCAAAACAAGAGCAAAAGTGTTTGGAAAAGTAGATACGATGGAGACGTATCAACTCTCCCAAGGTTAAACCTTTGCTTGTCCTCAAGCAATTTAGTTGACAAACTGAAAGTGATAAAGAATAACTTTTACAAACTCTGTTTGCTCTTGTTGTTGCAAATATGTAAAGCCAGCATTCAAGTTTTCAGCAAAGATTATGAACTAACCACATTCACAATAACATTTACGTCTCATGTTTACTCATATCAATGGCATAATCAACTAGCGAGCAATAATAAATCTCGGATGTCAACACTTTCTCAAAATAATCATAATATGATATAACAAGATGTTATCTCGCTAGCCCTTTCTGAGACTGCAAAACATAAATGCAGAGAACCCCTGAAGATCAAGGACTGACTAGACATTGTAATTCTTGGTAAAAGGGATCCAGTCATAGTCATACTCGATATAAATTAATAGTAATGGATGCAAATGAAAGCTGTGCTCTCCAACTGGTGCTTTTTAATAAGAGGATTATGACTCAACATAAAAGCAAGTAGATAGGCCCTTCACAGAGGGAAGCAGGGATTTGTAGAGGTGCCAGAGCTCGAGTTTTGAAATAGAGATAAATAACATTTTGGGTTGTATCCTTTCATTGTCAACATAACAACCAAGAGATCTCAATATCTTCCATGCTACACACATTATAGGCGGTTCCCAAACAGAATGGTAAAGTTTACACTCCCCCACCACCAACAAGCATCAATCCATGGCTTGCCCGAAACCAACGGGTGCCTCCAACTAACAACAATCCTGGGGGAGTTTTGTTTGCAATTATTTTTTATTTGAGCATGGGCCTGGGCATCCCGGTTACCGGCCATTTTCTCGTGAGTGAGGAGCGGAGTCCACTCCTCGTGAGAATAACCGACCTAGCATGGAAGATATAGAAAACCCTAGATGATACATGAGTTGTTCGAGCATACAAAACAGAATTTTTCATTTGAAGGTTTAGAGTTTGGCACATACAAATTTACTTGGAACGGCAGGTAAATACCGCATATAGGAAGATATGGTGGACTCATATGGAATAACTTTGGGGTTTACGGAAGTGGATGCACAAACAGTATTCCCGCTTAGTACAAGTAAAGGCTAGAAAGAGAAAGCGACCAACTAGAGAGCGACAACAGTCATGAACATGCATTAAAATTAATCAACACTGAGTGCAAGCATGAGTAGGATATAAATCACCATGAGCATAAATATCATGGAGGCTATGTTGATTTTGTTTCAACTACATGCGTGAACATGTGCCGAGTCAAGCCACTCGAATCGTTCAAAGGAGGATACCACCCTATCATACCACATCATAACCATTTTAATAGTATGTTGGCATGCAAGGTAAACCATTATAACTCCTAGCTAATTAAGCATGGCATGAGCAACTATAATCTCTAATTGTCATTACGAACATGTTTCATTCATAATAGGCTGAATCAGGAATGATGAACTAATCATATTTACAAAAACAAGATAGGTCGAGTTCATACCAGCTTCTCTCATCTCAATCAGTCCATCATATATCGTAATTATTGCCTTTCACTCGCACGACCAAACAGTGTGGATAATAATAGTAGTACACGTGCATTGGACTAAGCTGGAATCTGCAAGCATTTAATACAAGGGAGAAGACAAGGTAATATGGGCTCTTGGTTAAATCAACAATAATGCATATGAGAGCCACTCAACATTTTCATCATGGTCTTCTCCTCTCGACCCCCAAAGAAAAGAAAAGAAATAAAACTATTTACATGGGAAAGCTTGTTGGGGAACGTAGTAATTTCAAAAAAATTCCTACGCACACGCAAGATCATGGTGATGCGTAGCAACAAGAGGGGAGAGTTATGTCTATGTACCCTCGTAGACCGTAAGCGGAAGCATTAGCACAATGCGGTTGGTGTAGTCGTACGTCTTCACGGCCCGACCGATTAAGAACCGAAAGTACGGAACCTCCGAGTTCTTGCACACGTACAGCTCGATGACGTCCCTCGAACTCCGATCCAGTCGAGTGTCGAGGGAGAGTTCCGTCAGCACGACGGCGTGGTGACGATGATGATGTTCTACCGTCGCAGGGCTTCGCCTAAGCACCGCTGCGATATTATCGAGGAGGACTATGATGGAGGGGGGCACCGCACACGGCTAAGAGATCAATGATCAATTGTTGTGTCTCTAGGGTGCCCCCCTGCCCCCGTATATAAAGGGGCAAGGGGGAGGTGCGGCCGGTTAGGAGGAGGCGCGCCAGGAGGAGTCCTACACCCACCGGGAGTAGGACTCCCTCCCTTCCTTGTTGGTTTAGGAGAAGGGGAAAGAGGAGGGAGAGAGAGGAAGGAAAGGGGGGCGGGGGGCGCCGTGATACGTCTCCAACGTATCTATAATTTATGAAGCATTCATGCTATTTTATTATCTGTTTTGAATGATTACGGGCTTTATTATACACTTTTATATTACTTTTGGGACTAACCTATTAACTGGAGGCCCAGCCTATATTGTTGTTTTATTGCCTGTTTCATTATTTCGAAGAAAATGAATATCAAACGGAGTCCAAACGGAATGAAACCTTCGGGAGCGTGATTTTTGGAAAGATTGTGATCCGGGAGACTTGGAGTTCACGCCAGGGAAGGCTCGAGGAAGCCCGGAGATAGGAGGGCGTGCCCACCCCCTGGGTGCGCCCCCTGTCTCCTGGGCCCCTCGAGGCTCCCCCGACCGACTTCTTTCGCCTATATAAGTCCACGTACCCTAAAAACATCAAAGACGAAGATAGATCGGGAGTTCACTTGGCGCAAGCCTCTGTAGCCACCAAAAACCTCCCGGGAGCCCGTTCCGGCACCCTGACGGAGGGGGAATCCATCACCGGTGGCCATCTTCATCATCCCGGCGCTCTCCATGACAAGGAGGGAGTAGTTCACCCTCGGGGATGAGGGTATGTACCAGTAGCTATGTGTTTGATCTCTCTCTCTCTCTCTCTCTCTCTCTCTCTCTCTCTCTCGTGTTCTCTCGATGGCACGATCTTGATGTATCGCGAGCTTTGCTATTATAGTTGGATCTTATGATGTTTCTCCCCCTGTACTCTCTTGTGATGAATTGAGTTTTCCTCTTGAAGTTATCTTATCGGATTGAGTCTTTAAGGATTTGAGAACACTTGATGTATGTCTTGTCGTGCGTATCTGTGGTGAAAATGGGATATCACGTGCCACTTGATGTATGTTTTGGTGACCAACTTGCGGGTTCCGCCCATGAACCTATGCATAGGGGTTGGCACACGTTTTCGTATTGACTTTCCGGTAGAGACTTTGGGGCACTCTTTGAAGTACTTTGCGTTGGTTGAATAGATGGATCTGAGAGTGTGTGATACATATCGTATAATCATGCCCACGGATACTTGAGGTGACAATGGAGTATCTAGGTGACAATAGGGTTTTGGTTGATTTGTGTCTTAAGGTGTTATTCTAGTACGAACTCTTGAATAGATTGATCCTAAAGAATAACTTTGAAGTGGTTTCATACCCTACCATAATCTCTTCGTTTGTTCTCCGCTATTAGTGGCTTTGGAGTGACTCTTTGTTGCATGTTGAGGGATTGTTATATGATCTATCTATGTTATTATTGTTGAGAGAACTTGCACTAGTGAAAGTATAAACCCTATGCCTTGTTTCCTATCATTGCAATACCGTTTACACTCACTTTTATTATTAGTTACCTTGCTGTTTTTATAATTTCAGATTACAAATACCCATATCTTCTATCCATATTGCACTTGTATCACCATCTCTTTGCCGAACTAGTGCACCTATACAATTTACCATTGTATTGGGTGTGTTGGGGACACAAGAGACTCTTTGTTATTTGGTTGCAGGGTTGTTTGAGAGAGACCATCTTCATCCCTCGTCTCCCACGGATTGATAAACCTTAGGTCATCCACTTGAGGGAAATTTGCTACTGTCCTACAAACCTCTGCACTTGGAGGCCCAACAACGTCTACAAGAAGAAGGTTGCGTAGTAGACATCAAGCTCTTTTATGTCGCCGTTGCCGGGGAGGCTAGGTAAGCGGCACTCACACCCCGTCAACTAAGCTCTTTTCTGGCGTTGTTGCCGGGGAGGTGAGTGCTTGAAGGTATATCTTTAGATCTTGCAATCGAATCTTTTTGTTTCTTGTTTTATCACTAGTTTAGTTTATAAAAGAAAAACTACAAAAAAAATGGAGTTAAGCTTGTCTCATACGCTTCATATTTTTAATATCTTTCATGAGTTTGATGAAAAGGAAAATTGTGCTCAAGTGCTAGAAGAAGAAATCTATAGAATGTTTGATACTAAATCTTTGAATGATGAGCATGATTGCAATGTTGTTAGCATGAACTCTTTGAATATCCATAGTACTAATGATGATTGCACTAGTTATGATGAAAATATCTCTTATAAGCATGTTGATTTTTGTGGAGTAGATTGGGTTTGCATGGACACACCAAATAGGGAAAATAGATATTGCAAGAGGCATAAGTATTTAGAAACTAAACGTTTGCAAGAAAGTCTTGATGATTTTGCTGAAAGATTCAATATTTTCCGTGCTCCTTGTGAACTTTGCAATGAACATGGTCATTTAAATCTCCAATGCAAATTGTTTCATGATCGAATCGTGTCCAAATATTGTGATAACTTGATTACCCTTGAGCATCATAAAGAGCTTAGTCTTCTTTTGGGGTATGAAGAAATGAAACGTATAACTGAGGGTATTCCAAAAATTAATCTTGATAGATTTCTTGATTTTGATCTAGAGAAGATTTATATTTATTGTGCGGTGAATTGCATGGAAAATCCTTATATTGCCAATTACATAAAGAAAATAAAGCAAATAGAAGATGATGAGAATACTAATGAAAGGGAAGAGACTTCCCAATATCCTCTTATTATTTCTTATGATGAATCAGGTAACGAGGAGGAGCTTTCTATTCAACCCATCTCTTCTATAAGGAGCTCAAAGAAGAAGGTTGAACCCACACATAATGTGAAAAGGAAAAGAAGGAGCAACAAAGGTAAAAAGGTATTTCTCTCGAATGATGTTGCTCCTACTACTCATTGTGATGATGATAATTGGTATACTATTGGTGCTATCCATACTATTAATGATGAGAGTGATTATGCTTATGATATGAAAAGGCCCAAGCTTGGGGAAGCTATGTTTGATGAGGATGATATTTTTAGTATCCCAAGTTTTGATATGCAAAGTTGTTATGATGATAGCATGCCTCTTACCTATGATGATTTCATTGATGAAAGTGGGTTTGGAAGAGTGTCAACTTTAGGAAGTAGTTATCCCACTATTTTAGAGGATGTTGAATCTTATTGTGATGAATATGAAAGTGGATTTGGAAGAGTGTCAACTTTATTTAGTGATGATTCCACTATCTTGGAAGAGGTTTCAATCGATTATCATGAGAACGAAGTTGTTACTTATGATGATTATTGTGATGAAACTTATGCTATAAAAAGTAGTGATGATTATATTTATAAAACTTGTCATGATTATGTTTACCCTTTTTCTGAACATTACTCTTTTAATGTGGAAACAATTTTTAGTGTTCAAGCCTCTTATGATACTCCCACTATTCCGAATGAGAAGAATTTTGCTTATGTGGAGAGTAGTAAATTTTCTATGCTTGTAGATCATGAAAAGAATGCTTTAGGTGCTGGTTATATTGTGGAATTCATTCATGATGCTACTGAAAATTATTATGAGGGAGAAACATATGCTTGTAGGAATTGCAATAATGTCAAGTTTCCTCCCTCTGTGTTGAAAACCTTGAAGCTATGCTTGTTTTACCTTCCTATGCCAGTTGATTATTGTTCCCATAAGTTGTTTGCTCACAAAATCCCTATGCATAGGAAGTGGGTTAGACTTAAATGTGCTAGTCATATGCTTCATGATGCTCCCGTTATGTTTCAATTCTTATCTTTTATGTGAGCATCATTGCCATCATCATGCCTAGCTAGAAAGGCATTAAAGAAAATCGCTTGTTGGGAGACAACCCAATATTAATCCTTACTGTTTTTGGGTGTTCACATGATTATGCTACTGTAGTAATCATGTTTTATAGCTTTTGTCTCAATAAAGTGCCAAATAAGACCTTTAGGATAGCTTACGATGATAGTTGTGTTGATCCTGCTGAGAATCAGAAACTTTTGCACCCAATAAATTAGTTTTGTTAATTCACAGAAACATGCTTTTGATCTGATTTTTTTGCTCTGGATTGGTACACAAATTGCTTAGGACTTCCTAATTTGGTAGAATGTTTGGAGTTCCAGAAGTATAAGTTTGATACAGATTACTACAGACTGTTATGTTTTTGACAGATTCTGTTTTCTGTGTGTTGTTTGCTTATTTTGATGCATCTATGGCTAGTATTAAGTGGTATGAACCATAGATAAGTTGGAATACAGTAGATATTACACCAATATGAATTTAGAATGCGTTCATTACAGTACCTAAGTGGTGGCTTTATTTTCTTATACTAACGGAGCTTACGAGTTTTCTGTTAAGTTTTGTGTTGTTTCAAGTTTTGGGTAAAGATTTGATGGACTATGGAATATGGAGTGGCAAGAGCCTAAGCTTGGGGATGCCCCGGATGGCATCCTCTCTTTCGTCTTCGTTCATCGGTAACTTTACTTGGAGCTATATTTTTATTTACCACATGATATGTGTTTTGCTTGGAGCATCATTTTATTTTGTTAGTATTTAATTGCTGTTATTTAGAATAAGTTTTGCATCTTTATTTCAATAAAAATGTCAAGGATAGCCTTACCATGCTTATTTTGCTAGTATACATGTTGCTGTTTGAAAACAGAAAGTTTACCGCTGTTGCAAAAATTCCCTAGAAAAGTCAGAGCATGATATAATGTTGAAACTTTTTGCATAATTAGCTCTGATAAATTTACTACAGGTGGAATTTTATTTAATATTTTTTGGAGTTAGGGAAGTATGATGAATCTTGCATTCTTTACAGACTGTACTGTTTTGACAGATTGCTGTTATGTTTGCATTGTTTGCATATGTTTGCTTGTTTAATGATTCTATTTGAGGATAGGAGTATTAAATATGCAGAGGCATTTAGTATGCAATATTGGATAATAATTTTAGTGATTTATTACAGTAGATAATGATAAGGTTTTGCATTGGTTTATACTAACCTATCTCACGAGGTGTTGTTGAGTTTGTTGTGGATGAAGCTTTTGAGAAATAGAGAAACCATGATATGAAAGGAATTAAGGAGACACAAAAGTTCAAGCTTGGGGATGCCTAAGGCACCCCAAGATAATATATCAAGAAGTCTCAAACATCTAAGCTCGGGGATGCCCCATTAGGCATCCCACCTTTCTTCTTCAACAACTATCGGTTAGTATCGGTTGAGCCTAAGTTTTTGCTTCTTCACATGAGTTGTGCTATCCTTGCAATGCCATTCTATTTTTCCTTGCTGAATACAATACCAAGATCTGAAATTCTTTAATGAGAGAGTCTTCGCATAGTTGTATAATTATTTAGCTACTCATTGATCTTCACTTATATCTTTTTGGAGTAGTTTGTCATTTACTCGTGTGCTTCACTTATATCCTTTGAGTAAATGATTGATTGAGTTGAATGTCATAAATCTGAAATTATATATGCCTCATTTGCTTATCCCATGGGGAGTAATGACTTCACATCTAAGAAGTAGAGGTTGTAAATTTATTGAAGGTTAGTAAGCATTGTATTGGTCATTTGAACAATTCATGAAAGAATATTGAAGGAAGAGAGATTTCACATATAAATATACTATCCTAGACATCTTTTATAATTTTGAGCACTCATTATGTATGACATGCTAAAGAGTTGATGTTGGACAAGGAAGACAACATAATGGCTTATGTTTTCTCACATCTCAGTTAAAGTATATTGTCATGGATCATTCAAACATGTTGAGCTTGCCTTTTCCCCTCATGCTAGCCAAAATTCCTTGCACCAAGTAGATATACTACTTGTGCTTCCAAATATCCTTAAACCCAGTTTTGCCATGAGACTCCACCATACCTACCTAAGGATTGAGTAAGATCCTTCAAGTAAGTTGTCATCGGTGCAAGCAATAAAAATTGCTCTCTAAATATGTATGATCTTTTGGTGTGAAGAAAATAGCTTATACGATCTTGTTATGGAAGCAATAAAAGCGACAGACTGCATAATAAAGGTCCATATACAAGTGGCAATTAAAGTGACGTTCATTCGCATTAAGATTTTGTGCATCCAACCCTAAAAGCGCATGACAACCTCTTATTCCCTCTGCGAAGGGCCTATCTTTTACTTTATGTCTTTTACTTTATGCAAGAGTCAAGGTGATCTTCACCTTTCCCTTTTTCATTTTATCCTTTGGCAAGCACCTCGTGTTGGAAAGATCCTGATATATATATATATATATATATATATATATATATAAATATATATATATATATATATGGATGTAAGTTAGCATGAACTATTATTGTTGACATCACCCAAAGGTGAATACGTTGGGAGGCAACACTATAAGCCCCTATCTTTCTCAGTGTCCGATTAAAACTTCATAACCATTAGTATTGCGTGAGTGTTAGAAATTATAGAAAACTATATGATAGTTGAGTATGTGGAGTTTGCTAAATCAAAAGTCTAACATAGAGCCTTCCTGAAAATAAGATTACGAGCTAAATCAATATGAATTCCTGAAAATAAGCACACTTTGTTAGCACCTTTTGGATCGACAAAACCTTCTGATTGCATCATATACAACTCTTCTTCCAGAAATCCATTCAGGAATGCAATTTTTACATCCACTAGATGACCCGTTGCGCCAATGATGCAAAGGCCAAGTACAAGCCAACTATCGGTAGAGTGTGTATTAAAATATGTAAAAACAAAATGAAAGCATATATTTCTTTCATCATGGCTGTTCCAAAAGCATACCACACAGTAGTCTAAGCAGCAAATAACCGAATGCAATTTTTACATCCACTAGATGACCCGTTGCGCCAATGGCGCAAAGGCCAAGTGCAAGCCAACTATCGGTAGAGTGTGTATTAAAATATGTAAAAACAAAATGAAAGCATATATTTCTTTCATCATGGTTGTTCCAAAAGCATACCACACAGTAGTCTAAGCAGCAAATAACCGACAGTTAAATGCACAAGACGGTCTTAGGGATTACAAAAACATCCAAAAGGATGATAAACATAGAAGTCTTGGTAGGCATCTATACAAATGCCAAGTTATATAAGGGGATCAATAGTGCATATGCTAGATGACCCGTTGCGCCCATGGCGTAAAAAGCAAGAGCGAGCCAAATATTAAAATCATGCATATGAGATTGATTTAAACCAACTTAATAAATACTTGCATAACATTACATGATAGCTTAATAGAAAATATTCATATCACGCAAAAAGGGAGAGCAAGCCGAGCATTCAAACCATGCATATTAGACTGATTTAGAACCAAGTTAATGGATACTTATATTCCATTACATGATAGCTTAAAATAAAATATTCAAATCATTTGATAATAGCATACATTGATGGCTTTATAAAGTAAGTTATATTAGCAGAGATGCATTGTGTATATAGTGCTTGTCCATTAACGTTGCCCGAGTCTTGTACCTTCCCGTTGCCCGAGTCTTGCACCTGCCGCGAGCAGGAAGGAAAGAATGAAGCCAAAAAAATGATGAAATGATTTGTGATAATAACAACAAATGATTAGAACAAAAGGCCAAGGCAAAACATCACCTTATCGTCAACTTAAGCATTGATTATACAGCAAGCAACTCCTAGCCATGTTAAACAAAGCTAAACATGGATATTGCAAATAAAGGTAAGACATGGTAACCAACACGGACAACAACAGGATAGTATAATCCTTCAAAATAAGTAAAAGATATGGTCAACAAGCAGATGATTGCCTTGTTGGTCAAGGTCCTGATGAAACTGCGGATCAAACTTGTAATACCCCTTGTTGCCGGATATTATTGAAACGGCGAAGAAACCTTGGAAAAGAACCAAACGGAGGAAAATCAGTATTCATGAATTTCCAAAATGTGTACAGTGCATGAATTGTATGAGATGTCATGCAGAAACTTGAAAATGAAGCTACTAAAATTGTCAATAAAATTTTCTTGGAGCCTTACAATGCAGCTCAAGCACTTGCAACGTTGAGAAAGATCTTTTGCTAATAATGTCAACAACAATTTTGTTCTCCACACAAATGTAAAATAGATTCAGTTCTTCAAGAATAGAAGATGTCAATACATCTCTGGATCCAATAATGCAAATCATTCAAGAAGTTAGACCTTACTGAGTGACTGGTACACAGCGGAAATAGATGCACATGTCTCATTCCTATTCTACAACAGAGAAAAATAAAACAACCAACCGAAGTGACATATCAGTCTTTGTATGGTGGTTGGAGGCTAGTATACTCTAAATTTCTGATGAGTAAGAACCTATCAGCGCAAAAGAAATTTAAAATTATCATTGCTATAAATGTAGATGAGATGAAGCTCCACATTTAGTATGATTTTCTTATTTCTTTTTAGACATTTAACAAGGAAAGCCACAGAAATTGGAAAACACTTCAAACCACACTTTTTTACCTGTGAGCTTGTCAATTAAGTTTGTGCCGCTGTCTCTTCCTGATCTCACCTCGGCCATTTGCCTCATCAGTGAGCCGTGCCATCTCACAGTGTCAAACACATCCATTCATGGCGGAGGATATATCCTCCAACACTGCAACTGGAAAGGAAACGTAAATGAATTAAATAAACATGTAAAGACAGAAAACTGTAGCAAAAAAGAACCAGGTCCATGCGCTCGGAGATGGTTCAACAAAGCAATATTATGGCAAGGATCAAAGATAAAGCTTCGTGTGACACTATGGTCGATTGACACAGTCGAAAACAAAACTTAAAGCGTTGATTGATTGAGTGAGAGCAACAAACTGTACATAGGAAACATAACTCTGCTTAGTTCAAGAGATTGCCTTGAGGTAATCAAACATAAGAAAAGATTGTCATACTCTCAAGTACTAATTTTTTAGGGGTATACTCGCAAGTACCATGAACTGCAAGAAAATCATGAGAACGTAACTATTAACATTTCAAGATTCAGAGTTGCAGTACTCTTATGATTCAGCACAATGTAACTGTACCGGTGTTGCCACGTAGATATGATGCAGTACACCCTGGGCTTCTGTAAATAATCTAGAACCTGTATGGAGGCCAACTCCAAGAAGTAGGCCCAGGAGAAGCCCCAAGATCAATCCGAGCTGCAAAATGAACAGTTCTTTACTAAGGTGACAAAAAAGGATTTATAGAAAAAAAAGAACCATACCTGCAGTGCGCGGTAAGCTGTGGCCTTGGCCTTCGAATGGTCCTGACGAGCAAATGCAATTGCAAGTATAGCCTGTGAAAAATATTGTTCACACACTAATAGTACATAATATGCGTGAAACACATTGCTGGAAGCATATCCTTCTAAGTTATTAGCAAACTTTCATGATTTTATGGTCAACGACAGAGCACCCAGAAACACAAATATTTGAAGGTGTGGATTGCATCTTACAGGTAACTAAAGTTGCACAAAGTAAACAATATAGTACTATCAAAATATGAAAAGATAATTGATGAGTCTCATCATGAAACAGGTTGTGTGTCGCAAAAATGAAAAAAAAAGGGTGGCAGAACCTAAAAACTAAATCAACCACAATGAATAGATCGATCTAACTGGCAGCAAACGAACTGATCTTCTTTTGAATCAATTTCAATACAATAAAAAGAAGGCAATGATAAGAGGAGACAGAGAGACTCATTTGAGAGCAACGAGGAAGTAGCAGCAGGGGAGGAGAGAAATACAAACTGAGGCGGGTGGAGGTAAGCGGCGGTGCAGTCCCCCCGTTGCTTCTTGGTGGCGACGGCTCACGGATTGGGGAGGAGAAGAGCACCTGCTCTACGGTGGCTCCCAGGCGACGCAGCGCTCACAGCAGCCCGCGCTCTGGCTCGCCTCCTTGTCGAGCACGTCGATGCGCCGTCGCTGCCGCTGGTCTCCGCCGCGCCACCTCCTCTTCCTGTTTTCTTCCAGCTGCGGCGAACAGCCTGAAATCTAAGCTTATAATAAACATCAATGGATCCCAAAGAACCTTTCAACGATCAATCTAAATATATAATGAATTACTTGTTCATGAGCTTTTCATGTCTTACCATTCATGAGCCTGAAGTTCGTTACTGTTGGACAGTTAGTATGTTTCCAATAAGCTTCAGTGGTACAACAGACAAGCTACCCCTATCAAAATGGGAAATGGGGAAATTTCAAGATTAGGCTTTGATTGACATGTTATAAACAATACATTATAAAGATGAACTGATGGAAGAAAAAGGTATGGCTGCTAAAGGCATTACTGAACTAATTCATTACACCTACACTTTGTATAGATTTCGTCAGACTTCAGCCATCAGTTTAGTAATGAGCATCTGATAGTGTTGAAAGATCCTTAGCATCGCTTACGTGTGAGGTCAGTGTATAGCTACTTCAACAGCCCACCTACAAATCTAAAAGCATATGTCAAAGGCAGAAAAGGAAAGAGCATGCTCTATTAGGTCTTGTAAATTCTGTAGAAACCTAAGAATACCGTGAGGAGCAAATATCTCTACAAATAAAATGGTCGACTGTCAAGACAAAAGATGCCATAATCATAAATTATCCATCTACGACAGGGTTCTTATTCACAGAATGCTCCCTTTGCTCACATGCCCTTGAGTGCCAAAACAGGTTCTGAACATTACCATCTAGCAAGCTGGGGTGTAGAATAAGCACTCTCTATCTCAATATAGTAGATACAATTCTTAGGTCATACGAGCGAACATAGTTGATACAGAATATAATAACATTAGTACGCACTCACATCCTATTCCCTTTTGTGCATTTCCTCAGACATCTTGCCTGCTATAGAAAGCATCACATATTTGTAGAAACAAAGAGATTTGTTCTTTGGCAGTCACCACAAAAGAGAAAGCAACTCATGTCTAGTCAAGGGCCAAGCAAGTATTGTTGATGTAAAATTCTGAACCAAGCAAGTGCCATTGGTCCAGTGCCTGTGCATTTTAATGTTGATTCTAATGTTGAAACTGCAACTCTAGGCATAACCATACATCTGTCAATAAAATAAGAGGTCTGTCAACTTCATCACATGATAAAAAACAAACAAGTAAATGAGCTGGATGAAAAGATACCTTTCATGGCAACTCATGTTGTAGATACGTATATCAGCAAAATCACGATTCCTGCTTGTCATCAACCATCTAGCATATCCAAATAAATAAAATTATTTGTAGTTCATCAAGATTGAAAAGGAGCTGTCCAAATGACAACTGATGTGAGAAAGGTGGGATGCTTGGCACTAATTACGTAGAAGAGGGAGACATACCGATGTAGTGAGGACAGCAAGGACGAGCAAGCTGACGAAGATCGCCGGACAGGGAGCACAAGGTGAGAACGTCCACCGTTGCAGCCCAAAAAGAAGGCAGTGCAGGCTATCTGTGCCGGCCAGATCCATCCCTCTCCGGTCGCCTCCTCCACACCGTGGCTGCTCCTTCCCCCAACGCCGGCCTCCTCACGGATTGGGGAGGAGAAGAGCACCTGCTCCATGGTGGCTCCCAGGCGACGCAGCGCTCACAGCAGCCCGCGCTCTGGCTCGCCTCCTTGTCGAGTACGTCGATGCGCCATCGCTGCCGCTGGTCTGCCCCTCACCACATCCTCTTCCTATTTTCTTCCAGCGGATTGGGGAGGAGGAGAAGAGGAGGCGGCGGATTGGAGAGGAGAGGAGGAGGAGGAGAAGAGGAGGCGGCGGATTGGAGAGGAGGGGAAGAGGAGGCGGCAGATTGAGGAGGAGAGGAGGCTCTAGCTAGGCTAGCGTGCGCAGGCACTGTTCATAGCGCGAATTAAAGGAGACGTGGCGCTAGTTGGGCGCACTGGCTCATCCTTTATGACTCGTTGCGCCAATGATACAAAGGCCGAGAGGGAGTCAAGTATTGTGAGAATATTTAGACACCGAAGTCGAAAACTAAATGTGCCAACACTCTCGCATCCTCTGCTTGGAAGCCGCCTTTTTTCATCAGATCTAACATAGATACATATGATTCTTCAAGAGCAAATTTCAGAGAAAATATAAAGCATGGAAAGCTTTAAGTTGTACTATTGAAACCATACCACCATATCTTTATTTAGTTCTTTGGAAATCTAAAGGTCTAATAGGACGGTACATGTGAGAAGCTGTGAATCCATAACAAAAAACTAAACTAACTTCTAGACAAACATTTTAAGTTTGGAAGCCACAAAGAAGCAGCCAAGATCTTTCGTTGTAGTGCAGGTACATGTCCTTAATCTTGCATCCACGACCAATAATTTTTCAACACCTAAATCCACGAAATCCAACCGAAGGAAATCATGGCAGAAACATGCGCCGTGGCTTACATCTTTGAGAAGGACTTCTTGGCATTCTTGTGCAGGTTGGACACAGCAATCCTCACTGCGAGCTGCAGAAGAACCACAAAGGCACCCTCCTTCACCTAGTCCTTGGGGAGGAGGGGAGCAACACTTGCAAGCGCCGCCGACAAGGCCTCATTAGATAAACCTTTACTCTTGTAATCTACGTTGGTGAATCTATTGATACCTTTTTTACCATATGCTCATTGAACCTTCAAAACAATATAATTGGTCGACCTATCAAGACTAACCGTTCGACCAAAAAGAGAAAATCAAAGCTAGCAGAAAAACATATAATACACATCCAAGAAAGAAACTTGTATGTACAGCCATGTCAATTGTTGCTTCAAAAGGCCAGTATTTCTCTGAAACTTCTTTCACCGCAAGCCCAATACTTTTTCACACAACTGCACGGCAATGTACTTGGGTCAAAAGCAGGCCCAATAAAGTGCAACGAACATATCAAAGTCAAAGATGCCAACATATACGTAGGAAAACATGAAGTAATGATCTTGGATTAAATTTCATCCTAAAACATGAACACGCATGTTGAATGTACCAAATTGACAGTACGTCGCCAACTGACCATTTAATAGGTAAAAAAACAAATTAGATGAACGCTCACACTTATCTTACTACTTTATATTTCATCCTGACAATTAATAAAATCAAGCATGGTCACTTTTATTGCCTCTTGCAGCAGGTTCATTCATCAGAATGTTACACACTGTAATTGCGTCTTATTTACTTATTAAGAAACTGTTCTCTTATCAACTTCTACAATTCTTTTGGTGATGTGAATTTTCAGGCCCCCACTGACTGTAACTACAATAGAACACAATTTTCTCTTAGAGAAGAAGCATACAGAAACAATCGTAGTTCAACAAAAATCTGTCGAAGCTACTGAAGATCTGCATACTCTGTTTCGGCCGTTTTAATAGCAGGTAAAACTTTAGTTGTCAGGAGACCTTCATAGTGAGTCTTCTCCAGGTTCACATATTCAGTGGAAGAAACTACCATCAGTATATACATGCTACAGAAGATTGGGTGATCACTATTTGGAAGTACTTATAACCAACTGGTGGCCTTGGATGGAACTAAATCGAAACAACAAAAATAGTTGAATATCAATAAATTTAAGTACGTACCTAGCAGAAGCAAAGGTTGCTATTCTCCTTCAGAATTAACTACAGTCTGTGTCTCCTGAGAAACATGCATTTTATCTGACAAAGCACACACCAACTAAACATGTGTTAGCATAGCAATATTCAGTTGTTGAACCCTCTGTGCATTGCGTCGACAGCAGATGGAATTGAAAAATACATCATTGTAGTGACAACAAAAATTGCAGTCTAGTGTAGCATCATAAGGAAAAACAAGCAATGTTAAGAATAAATGGAAATAGGCAAGAGAGTTATTCTGTTTTGGTGACATTCTGTAATGCATCAGAAATATTTCTTAAAATCTACGGGTTTTAAAAGTAAGTACCAATGCGCAGAGAAATGGCACAATCAATTGCCTAATTCTCATACATGTCAAGGTCAGTCAATTGTCACACTATCTTTGTCTCCAACTTGTGGGTCAACTTCAGCAACCGTCTACCGAGGCAGATTGGTGTGCTCAATACAAGTGACACAGCCTGTAAATTAAACATAAAGAGGTGTCAAGAGCTAATATCTTTTGTTTATAGCACAACTACTAAAACCATTATGCCAACAAAATTAAGAACAAAAAACAAGTCGATGTTCTGGTCTTAAATGAAAGTACTCTAGATATCAGAAAGACCGATAAAAGAATGGCCGCGGAGAGGAATTAGGGATCAATCAATTTGCCTGTGTGGTTGAGCTAGCTTTGTGTTGTGAACTACACTGAACCACGCATTGTGTTGTGAAGCTACTTTCTCGAGTTCAGCGAAACCGCCAGTATGCCAAACCATCTCTGAAACAAACTAATATGTCAACAAGTTTTGAGTAATCAACAGCTCCGTACCCAGCAAGAGCTCTTTGAATTTTAGTAAGTGAAAATAATTAACTAAATAAGCTCTTTTTCAAGGTCATGCGATAAGAAAATGGGCTGAATGACCATCATAGCAACATGTAGAAGCAGCAAAAATATAGACTTGGTGTGTAACTGATCATGAATGTCAACGCACATTATAGCCTGCAGTTCTTTCCTCCTTATCATGTTGGAGCAAAGCCCATAATAGAATATTACTATAAATTGTGAATAATAAGCTCACAAAAACTATATTTGACCAGGGAAACTTGGTTTTCAATTTTAAAGTTATAACAGAACACTGAATTTACCTAATCTCATAGTAGTATTTTGTGGTTCGTACCACTGCTGCTCACCATGTTCCCTAGCCCCATGGGAAAGATGTGCGTCAGGTGGGGAGGTGGCCGGCATGCCCGCGGGGAGAGGTGGACTGCGCGCGGCGGCGAGACCCTTTGCTAAGGTACAAAAGGACATATGTTAAGTAAAGGGTTCATGCTCATTTAAGTAAAATAAAGAACTACCGAAGGAACTCAAGCCTCCAAGCTGGGGTCACAACCTTAGTAATTCATTGATCACGAAAACATGCTAATTAATCAAGCTAGTTATCCTGAAGCAAAATCAGTTCATTAAGTAGAGAGTAGAAGTCTTGCACTTTCTGTATCTATCATTGGTACAAAATAACATATGCCCACCACAGAAGAGTGCTAGGCTGTACGAAAGCAGCAGAATAAATGGCAGCAGGTAAAGAAAATGTGCTCCCCGCAAGACCCTAGGCACCAACTCATTGGAAATTGATCCTATGGGTAAAATACAATGATATCTAGGAATCAAACCAGTCTAATTTATAGTAAACTGTTGAAGCTTTGTAACTATAGCAACAGGTAATAAATAGATATTAGTGTAACAACCGCTGTAGGTACAACAACCTAATGCCATTGCGACAAAATGCAATGGCTCCTATGACTGCCATCCTGTTGACTAACCTGACAGAAAACAGAGACAAATGTAGATATGGTTATCTATTATGCCGCTGATAAAAAAATTAAAACACTAAACAGAGACAAATAGAAGAATAGTGAGGACTGGAGTAACCTCTACATAATAATTCAGATTGCATCATTGAACATATGAATGACAGAGAGCCCCAACGAAATTGGCTTTATCAGGTATATGAATGACATTACAGAGAGAATTACAAAATTATCAGGTAAGTGACATGATAGAAAGAAGAAGGTGCTCCATGCTTGTTGCTTGAAACTCCATCAACTACCAGTGCATACACTACATAAGTAATAATAAACTAATCCTTGAATTCCTCTCTTGTTATATTATCACTGGATACATACTTTTTGTGTGTGGCTAGTGGATGCTGGAATTTTGCTACTGCGACGCTGCAAATCTTGTTTTGTTTTTACCGAAGGACCTTATTATGGTTTGAAATGTAGTAGTAGTAGTATAGTACTTTGCTAGTTAGCATTCTATCCTCTCCTCTCAAGAGATAAAAAGAGTAATGGGTAGGTGTCTCAGCTGGACATCTGAAGAGGATCTGACCACCACACTTAAATCAAACAGAGTGGAAGCAAAAACAAAACAAAAAACCTGAATCGGCCTAGAACCAGACAGACTTAACACAGAGGTTAGAGGGGCGAAAGGGACCTTGATGAGCACAAGAGCGGTTTTGGCTGTCTGCGATGGGGAAGGAGCTTTCTTTTGCTGTCAGTGTCGTCCCGGTGGCTGGCCGCTGTAGCTCCAACCTAACCTTGACCCAACAGAGATGAGACGTGGTCAGGGAAGCGAAGAGAGGAAATTGAGAGAGGTGGGGACGGGCAGACCATGATGCTGCTACATGTCATGGGACAGGAACAAGGAGAAGCAGACCATGATGAGCACAAGAGCGGCATCCATGGCGCCTACCTACAGAGACAAGACGAGACCAGTTATAGGTGACACCAAATAGTCCATCATTTTTATAATACACAACCTCCAGTTATCTAGCTTTCAATAATTTAAGAATAAATCCAATTATATGTATACCACTATCTTTTGTTATCATATACCTCCAATTATATGTATACCAGAAAAATCAACCTCAAACTGCAAGCACACTCAGTCAATCTCTGGTCACCGAGTCAAAGCACTGCCATAGAGCAATTCTTTTCCTATCATATACTTCCTATGGTCGCCTCTCCCGCCTCTCCTGTTTCACACCCGCTCTCACCGCCACCCTGAAATATAAAGAGGCTGAAGAATAGAAATAGATAGGAAAATATGTTTACCTATGGCACACAAGGTCAACAGATATAGATGAAAATTCTGTGTTTTCTATATTAACAAATCTACGACATCTTCACCGACACAACTATATAATGAATTCTGAAGTACTTCATGGGCACCAATCAAAAGCTAATATATAGTTCAACATATCCACATGCTGCTCCCACTCACCAGAAGAGTAGAGGAGAGATCAAAATTGAGAGAGGGTCAGTGGGGGGTTGAGGGCGCTGGGAGCCGCAAGACCTTTGTCGGTCTGCACATTTCACTTATTTTCTGCAAGAGCAAACCAAACCAAGATAGCATTAGCATGTTGTATCTTACGCAAGTGACAGAAGATGAGAATGCTTGCCGCAAAGGGAGCAAGGAAATAATAACCTGAAAATATCCAAGGAAGTAGTAATCCACCTAGCAAGAAAAACAAAGGACATGGAATATTCAGTCAAGATTCCGAGACCTGACTTGCCCTCTGGATACATATCTCGAGAGTCACAAGAGATGATCTATTTTACCATGCCTCTTGTCAAGTCTTCCCAGCCAGCCGAGAACCCTGTATAGAAGTTGACAATTGCACAGAACATATGTAATAAACTGTCAAAATCGTAAAGTAGGTATTAAAGAAGATAGGATCATGATTGTGAGTGTACTGTCTGAAAGTGCATTGATGCCTATTTTGTACAGTGACCTAGAGAAAACTCCAGTACATAAAGGGAAGGCTAACACATTACGTGTGATTAATGGATGACTTGTTAAGATGTAGGGACATACATTGATTACAATTTTTTTTGCCAATTCAATCTGTAGAAAACAGATCATCTCATTATTAATGAGGTTATCCTTGTGTAGCCCATCGTTATCGTAGATATTAGAGGTTTCTTGTTATCCAAAAATATATAAATGGTTCAATCTATTTTCAGAAACTAAAATTTCTATTTTGTATGTGATCCACATTATAGAATAAGTGCTAACCTTTTGACGAGTCCTCTGCAATATCAAGAAGCTGGATCCAACTAATGCGCTCGACTTGCTCTGCAAATATATACATAGTTCAGCCTTATTTTTAGAAATTAGGATTTCATTCACAGTTGCAACTCCAACACCAAAAAGAATTGACTATCCATTGTATGTAAGTTCAGACAGAAACAAAGAACAACGCTTACCTGATAGAAACCAACAGAGTTGAAACCTAGACTCTGATTGAGAAGTCCAATTAAGATGCCATTGAGCACTCCAAATCCCATGACAGTCCTTGCGTCGAAAGGTTTGTGCTTAAAGGGCTTCATACATAATGCCACATGAAGTCAATAGAATAGTACAAAGAGATGCCAGCTTGTCAACATGGTTGCTGCACAATAAAAAATAAGGGTGTTATTATTTGTAGGGATAACATTTCTGCCAAGTTATACATGACTTTCAAAGATCAGTAAACTAAATTCGAAATTTACAGGTTGTAGAGGGAAAAAATGGCAGTTATAACATGAGACACAAAATGATACTACAAACAGGGGATATGCAAACGTCAATGATCTGAACAGAAGCTCTAAATAAATAAAGAAACATTAATTCATAAGATCTGAAACTCACTACCTCCAGTTCCATAGACCAATACTCAGTTTTATGTGAGTACCGTTTTCTAACACGTGAGAATCCTTTGATCAAAATGTTGACTACATAAATAAAATTAAACAAGAGCAGTGATTTTTCCATGATGGCATCAGTAGTGCTCACTGGATGTTCACGTTATCTTTCCATGTTGACTGTTGGAGAACTGGAGGTGAGCATGCTTGGACATTGCTGAAATTTCATCAAACACCTTATAGGCATAAACAAAAAAGAATTTGCACAAGGAAACAGATGAGCTGAAGAAAGAGGGTAGGAGGCAAGGGGGAGAGATTATATTCTACAGCAGGCAGGGGAATAGCCAGGCGTGAATCCTCCTGCCTTGCCATGGCCGGTTGCACCTCGGGGTCGGCAGCTGCCCTCTAACGGAGAGTGGAAGAGATGTAGAAGGAGAGAGAGAGATGTAGAGAGGGGAGAGAGCCTGACTGAACCTGGGACTCACCGACGATGGCGCCGGCACTGTGGACCAGCGCTGCGGCTCGAGCTCATCCTGGGGTCCCCGCTGCATGCGTGGAGATGATCCGTGGACCACCGATGCGGCTCGAGCTCCTCCCCGGGTCACCACAACACGCGTGGAGATGAACGCGGGGGCGGGGGCTCGTGGCAAGATGGAGGAGGTGCCGACGACCACAACGACCTCGTCCGGGTTGAGCTCGTCCTCCCGCGGTTTCCTAACAATGACAGCTCTCGGCGCCGCTCACCTGCGAAGCGGCGACGACGGGGCCGGCGGATCTGCGAGCGCCATGGCTGGCCGGGTGGAGGAGGTGCGATGGCGGCTGGCCGGGTGCTGCTCCTTCCCTCGCCCTTGAGACCCGCGGCCGCCACCATCGCTGCATCCGAGCCGCCAACAACAGCCTTGACCCGACCCCCACCCTCAGCTCACTCTGGAGGCGTCGTCCTCGGCCGCGAGGAGGAGGATGCAGGGGAGCCCTTCCCGCGCGAACCCGGAGCAGGCGTTGGAGATCGGGGTTCGCCCGCGAAGCGCATGGCCACGGCAGCCTGGGTCCGAGCGATGGGAAGGCGAGAGGAGGAAGAGGCGAGGCGGTGGAGGAGTAGCATCGTGGCCAGGGGCTCCTAGGCGCAGGAGGAGGAGGAGGTGGGAGGAGCGGCGGACGAGGGAGGGAGGCGAGGCGGGGCTGTGAATTGGGGCTAGGGTTTGATGCCGTTTTCCACCCTGGCGGTGCGGTGTTTTTCCGCTGCTTTGGTCAGGCACCCCTATCTTGCGCCCGTGTGGTGGTTTTCTTTCCCTCGCGTTGTACCGTGCGCTGGTGGCATCGACTGTGCCTAGCACTTCTAGATGCTTTATAGGTTAGATTTGCCATATTTCATAATCATAGAATGCGGCAATTTCTAACATGATTCGGACAGATTTAAGCATCGCTACGGGTGAGAAAGTCTCATCATAGTCAACTCCTTGAACTTGTCGAAAACCTTTTGCAACAAGTCGAGCTTTGTAGACAGTTACATTACCATCAGCGTCTGTCTTCTTCTTGAAGATACATTTATTCTCGATGGCTTGCCGATCATCGGGCAAGTCAACCAAAGTCCATACTTTGTTCTCATACATGGATCCCATCTCAGATTTCATGGCCTCAAGCCATTTTGCGGAATCTGGGCTCATCATTGGTTCCTCATAGTTCGTAGGTTCGCCATGGTCAAGTAACATGACCTCCAGAATAGGATTATTGTACCACTCTGGTGTGATCTTACTCTGGTTGACCTACAAGGTTCATAGTAACTTGATCTGAAGTTTCATCACTGATTGGTGTAGTTGTCACAGGAACCGGTTTCTGTGATGAACTACTTTCCAATAAGGGAGCAGGTACATTACCTCATCAAATTCTACTTTCCTCCCACTCACTTCTTCCGAGAGAAATTCCTTCTCTAGAAAGGATCCGAACTTAGCAACAAAAGTCCTGCCTTCAGATCTGTGATAGAAGGTGTACCCAATAGTCTCCTTTGGGTATCCTATAAAGACACATTTCTCCGATCTGGGTTCGAGCTTATCTGGTTGAAGTTTCTTCACATAAGCATCCCAGCCCCAAACTTTAAGAAACGACAACTTTGGTTTCTTGCCAAACCACAGTTCATAAGGCGTCGTTTCAACGGATTTTGATGGTGCCCTATTTAACGTGAATGTGGCCGTCTCTAAAGCATAACCCCAAAATGATAGCGGTAAATCAGTAAGAGACGTCATAGATCGCACCATATCTAGTAAAGTACGATTACGACGTTCGGACACACAATTACGTCGTGGTGTTCCGGCTGGCGTGAGTTGCGAAACTATTCCGCATTGCTTCAAATGTAAACCAAACTCGTAACTCAAATATTCTCCTCCACGATCAGATCGTAGAAACTTTATTTTCCTGTTACGATGATTTTCAACTTCACTCTGAAATTCTTTGAACTTTTCAAATGTTTCAGACTTATGTTTCATTAAGTAGATATACCCTTATCTGCTCAAATCATCTGTGAAGGTGAGAAAATAACGATACCCGCCGCGAGCCTCAATATTCATTGGACCACATACATCAGTATGTATGATTTCCAATAAATCAGTTGCTCGCTCTATAGTTCCGGAGAATGGCGTTTTAGTCATCTTGCTCATGAGGCACGGTTCGCAAGTACCAAGTGATTCATAATCAAGTGATTCCAGAATTCCATCGGTATGGAGTTTCTTCATGCGTTTTACACCAATATGACCCAAATGGCAGTGCCACAAATAAATTGCACTACCATTATCAACTATGCATCTTTTGGCTTCAACATTATGAATATGTGTATCACTACTATCGAGATTTAATAAAAATAGACCACTCTTCAAGGGTGCATGACCATAAAAGATATTACTCATATAAATAGAACAACCATTATTCTCTGATTTAAATGAATAACCATCTCGCATCAAACAAGATCCAGATATAATGTTCATGCTTAACGCTGGCACCAAATAACAATTATTTAGGTCTAAAACTAATCCCGAAGGTAGATGTAGAGGTAGTGTGCCGACTGCGATCACATCGACTTTGGAACCATTTCCCACGCGCATCGTCACCTCGTCGTTAGACAATCTTCGCTTAATTCGTAGTCCCTGTTTCGAGTTGCAAATATTAGCAACAGAACCAGTATCAAATACCCAGGTGCTATTGCGGGCATTGGTAAGGTACACATCAATAACATGTATACCACATATACCTTTTTTCACCTTGCCATCCTTCTTATCCGCCAAATACTTGGGGCAGTTCCGCTTCCAGTGACCAGTCTCCTTGCAGTAGAAGCACTCAGTCTCAGGCTTAGGTCCAGATTTGGGTTTCTTCTCTTGAGCAGCAACTTGTTTGCTGTTCTTCTTGAAGTTCCCCTTCTTCTTCCCTTTGCCCTTTTTCTTGAAACTGGTGGTCTTATTGACCATCAACACTTGATGCTCCTTTTTGATTTCTACCTCCGCAGCTTTTAGCATTGCGAAGAGCTCGGGAATAGTCTTGTCCATCCCTTGCATATTATAGTTCATCACGAAGCTCTTGTAGCTTGGTGGCGATGATTGAAGAATTACATCAATGACACTATCATCAGGAAGATGAACTCCCAATTGAATCAAGTGATATTATACCCAGACATTTTGAGTATATGTTCACTGACATAACTATTCTCTTCCATCTTGCAGCTATAGAACTTATTGGAGACTTCATATCTCTCAATCCGGGCATTTGCTTGAAATATTAACTTCAACTCCTGGAACATCTCATACGCACCATGACATTCAAAAGCGTCGTTGAAGTCTCGGTTCTAAGCCGTAAAGCATGGCACACTGAACTATCGAGTAGTCATCGACTTTGCTCGCGAAGACGTTCTTAACGTCGTCGGTTACATCTCTGCAGCAGGCCTGGCACCCAGCGGTGCTTCCATGACGCAATTCTTCTGTGCAGCAATGAGGATAATCCTCAAGTTACGGACCCAGTCCGTGTAATTGCTACCATCATCTTTCAACTTAGCTTTCTCGAGGAACGCATTAAAATTCAACGGAACAACAGCACAAGCCATCTATCTACAACAAACATAGACAACAAAATACTATCAGGTACTAAGTTCATGATAAATTTAAGTTCAATTAATCATATTACTTAAGAACTCCCACTTAGATAGACATCCCTCTAATCATCTAAGTGATCACGTGATCCAAATCAACTAAACCATGTCCGATCATCACGTGAGATGGAGTAGTTCTCAATGGTGAACATCACTATGTTGATCATATCTACTATATGATTCACGCTCCACCTTTCGGTCTCAGTGTTCCGAGGCCATATCTGTATATGCTAGGCTCGTCAAGTTTAACCTGAGTATTCCGCGTGTCCAACTATTTTGCACCCGTTGTATTTGAACGTAGAGCCTATCACACCCAATCATCACGTGGTGTCTCAGCACGAAGAACTTTCGCAACGGTGCATACTCAAGGAGAACACTTATACCTTGAAATTTAGTGAGATATCATCTTATAATGCTACCGTCAATCAAAGCAAAATAAGATGCATAAAGGATAAACATCACATGCAATCAATATAAGTGATATGATATGGCCATCATCATCTTGTGCTTGTGATCTCCATCTTCAAGCAATCATGATCACCATCGTCACCGGTAGCGACACCTTGATCTCCATCGTAGCATCGTTGTCGTTTCGCCACCTATTGCTTCTCGACTATCGCTACCGCTTAGTGATAAAGTAAAGCAATTACAGAGCGTTGCATTGCATACAATGAAGCGACAACCATATGGCTCCTGCCGATTCTGATAACTTCGGTTACAAAACATGATCATCTCATACAATAAAATATAGCATCACGCCTTGACCATATCACATCACAACATGCCCTGCAAAAACAAGTTAGACGTCCTCTACTTTGTTGTTGCAAGTTTTACGTGGCTGCTACGGGCTGAGCAAGAACCGTTTTTACCTACGCATCAAAACCACAATGATATTTCGTCAAGTTAGTGTTGTTTTAACCTTCTCAAGGACCGGCCATAGCCACACTCGGTTCAACTAAAGTTGGAGAAACTGACACCCACCAGCCACCTGTGAGCAAAGCACGTCGGTAGAACCAGTCTCGCGTAAGTGTACGCGTAATGTCGGTCCGGGCCGCTTCATCCAACAATACCGTCGAACCAAAGTATGACATGCTGGTAAGCAGTATGACTTGTGTCGCCCACAACTCACTTGTGTTCTACTCGTGCATATATGTCGCGATCGGATTTTCGGGATATCAATTTCCCAGAAAATGGTCCTTGTGCTCACCAGCCCCAGGGTTACTGTTAGCTGATGAGGCACCAACTTGATACAGAAACTCCAAGTAAAATACAAAATGTGTAGTACAAGACCGTTCTGGCCTATGAGTACAACAAATGGTTTCCAGTGGCTGACGGCGGAAGCGGTTTGCGGTTCATCAACGTCTGTGGGACTCCATTTCCCACATGAACAATTGACCTAGATAACTCCTATCTTCGCGAGGCTGCTATCACCATTGTGTAGGTTCCGGGGCTGTCATCGCAACGCTCCTATCCATGCAAGAAATCTGGCCAAGACAATAGCCATGGACAAGCCAGTGAGTACTTTTGAATGTACTCGCAAACATTATGAACACAGGTATAATATAACAAATGATAATCATGCTCTGAAATATTATATGATCACATCGTCAGTCACAAAATAAAAATCCATGATGCACGCAAGCAGATTATTCATATACAACATGCATATGCAATAAGGGAGTGGAAATAGGATGCACCGATCAGATTATGCAGGCGGCCTTGAAAGGATAATGATATGAGGCATGCCTCAATCGGGCGTCTGAGCGAAACCACATAAAGGGCTTATAAATAATTTAAATAACAAGCATTCCACAGTCGGGCGTCTGGGCGACACCACATAAAGGGCTTCTAAGTATTTACATAACAAGCATGCCATAGTCGGGCGTCTGAGCGACACCACATAAAGGGCTTATAAGTAATATAACTAACAAGCATGCCACAGTCGGGCGTCTGAGCGACACCACATAAAGGGCTTATAAGTAATATAACTAACAAGCATGTCACAGTCGGGCGTCTGAGCGACACCACATAAAGGGTTTATAAGTAATATAACTAACAAGCATGCCACAGTCGGGCGTCTGAGCGACACCACATAAAGGGCTTATAAGAGAATAATCACAGTGAATATCCAGGAGGTAGAACCATCCCAGGGATACTCAAATATTCAAATAATGTAAATGGTTAGTCCATAATAACAATAATCATAATCATCTCACAAGTCATGATCCATGTTCTGGTTTAGTAATTTTTTTTCTCTGAGACCGACACTAAGACCGACACTTGACCCATCCCAGACTGTAATCCTTACCCATGGACACGGCTATTCGGATAGGTATAATCTCTGCAGAGGGTGTACTCTTTACCCACGAGTAACGGGTTCCTTTAGTCCATCGGGACTAATTCCGTCTCTGATCTTTTAATTGAAAACACACTGACTGCACACACCAGCCTAACTACTCGGTGTGCAGGAATCACCCACGACACCCGTTAAGCAAAACTCTAAGTGGGGAGGCTACAACCTCGACTAGCATGGGATCACAAATTTATAATCTTGGCGTAAACTAGGGGAGCTACCCCTCGGCTACAACAAGAAACACCCATGCCCCCGGACCAGGTGGCATGTCTACCGGATGCAGCCGGTATCTTCCACCATGGCCTCTCTGTATGGTGTGTGCTAGGAAGGGGTTGACAACTTACTGAACCGTACCCTACCTATGGCAGGGACAGGTGGTAGTACGAAACAAGTATGGGGGTTACTGGAACAAGACTCGATCTATGGTAGACTCAAGAGGTTAAAGCATCTCCTACATGATAAGCACAAGAAATATATTTCACACCAATCAGGCAGATTTAATACTCGTCATACCTCACCATGCTTTTGCGGACATAACAATCTCGACGAAGAACTAGAGACAAGCTCGTGTCTACCCAAGACAGAGACTTTCTCGGATTCCTCCCGATAGGCATGAAAGGCATACGAGGGTGATTACTATCAGAAGCATATCAAATTCCAACAGCAAGGAATCATCATTATGCACACATGAATGTGATCATAACATCACATAAAATATCGAACACTTCGTGTCAAGGTGATGCCGTATTTGCATCAAATGACGCACAGAAAATATTATGCTGGGGTTCAGAATGCTTGCCTTCAAGAGTATGCAAGTGGGGGTGCACTTTTTTGAAAGTTGCCTTCTTCAAAATCCTATTTTCCGAAAATTTGAATTAACACATAGTTCCAAAACAGTACAAAAAAGTTGTCTGTAAAATTTTCGAATAAATATGAAAATAAACTAGACAAAATTTGAGAAACAACAAAAAAAGAATCAAATCATTTGGACTTATATTCAAAAAGTTATAGACAGTCAAAGATTAGTCAAAATTACATTTTAAAATAAAAATAAAAAAATAAAAGCGGTTGAGGCGTACGTTTTGAAGGCGTGTCGGTAGAATACGCTTCCACTAAGCCAGCGTGGATCGGCTTGTGGGTCCTTGTGGTGGGTCCCTTGGGCCCACTTGGTCGGAATTTGACCGATCGCGCGCCTCCTTTCTCCTCTGGCCGGGCGGGGCGGGAGCTCCGACGATCGCCGTCGGCGAGCAGCGGCTCCCACGTGACTCGAGGCAGGGATGGATCCGCTAGCCTAGGGCGGTCCTCCCGGTGGTCGCTAGGTTGGCGGGGTGGAGGGTCGCCGGCAAGCTCCTTGACGGACGGTGGCTTCGGGAGGATTTGGGGTCCCGAGCTACGGTGGCTCCCGATCAAGTTCGAGAAGTGGGGTGGCTCCGCAAGGTCGAGGGGAAGAGGATGGGAGCACGGGATGGGTTAGGGTCCTCGGTCTTGGCCGGATTTTACCGGAACGTGGCGGCGGCCGAACCTGCCAGAGATAGGAGAGAGGATGGCCTCTGGCCAACTGGGGAGGAGGGGGGCTTCCTACTACTCGAGTAAGGCTGCTGACGAGCTTAGGCATGATCGGGAGGGCTATTTATAGCCCGGAGAGGTCAGTTCCCATGGCCGCGGATAAGAACGTCGGCGAACCGCCGTTCTGTTGCTAGCAGGGCAACGTGGAGGCGATTGGAGCTGGTCGGCGCACTCCGACGAACTCCCCACTGCTCAAGGGGCGGTGGCCCAGCGTATGGCTTGGCGGTCTTTGCCACGGCCGGGCCTCTTCTTGCCGTCAGCTAGGCGCCATGGCCGACCTGACAGTAGCGCTGTGGGGTGCCAGGAGGTGGCCGGGGCGGTTCTGCAATGAGGGAGGAGTCGGGGCGCGCTGGTTGTGCGTGGGGAGGGACCATAACGGGCGCGGGGAGGCGGCAGCGGGACACGGTGATTCGGGCGCCTGCAGTGCAAAGCAGCTCTGGCCGCCCAGGAACGCACGCCAAAGCGTTCGACAAAATGCCAACACGTTCTAGGCCTCTCGATGCCTCTGCAACTAAACAGGACTAGGCTAATGATAATGCGAGAGCTAATAGACATCTTTGGTAAGGTCATTCGAGCAACTTCCCAATGCAAGTCTAAAGCATGCCAAGATCGGCCATGCTCCTAACACTGCTTGACGAAATGCCGGGGTATCTAGGCATCTCTTCTGCTGGCCAAAGTCTCCGATTTGGGGTCTCCTTGGGTGCAAGTGATGATGGCAAGGTTATTAGGGCAAAACCGAAACTTGTTAGTGCAAGTTTTTGAAAAAATCAAATCTGGACAAAAAATAAAGTGCATTATTGCATGGACCAAAAATGCTCCAATGGGTCCAATCTCATGGACTTAAGGGTTTGGTAGAGTGGTCTATAAGCAGGAAAAAGAATCATGGGTAAAAGGGCAAGTTAAAATACGGTTGTAGTAGAAAATACCAAACTGGGCCAGAGAGCAAAAGAGGATGATTTGCTCAAAATTTTCAAATAACACCAGTGGGACTTTGCATATAAATGAACTATATACTCCTACTAACATCCCCAAATTTTGGTGGGAATATTAAATAAATTTATCAAGGGGTTGTAGTGCAACAGAGGCTCTAAGGCTTATGAGAAACCATTTTAAAAGATTTAAAGTTCAGGAAAAATAATTATAGAAATAAATCCACTAATAAAAGAAATGTTTTCTTGAGAGGGTATACAAGTCCAACAACATTTTTGTAAAGTTTTCTATTTGGAGGAAAACTCCACAACTCAGAAGAAAAGAGTGGTTCTGAAACAAAAGAAAATCCAGAAAATAAAAATTTAATCTACCAAGGCAAAATTTTCATTAATAAATCATGGTTAAATTTTTGGGGTGTTACAACACTACCCCCCCCCCCCCTTAAGAAAAATCTCGTCCTCGAGATTTGCTAAGGGTTGTTTTGAAAATATTACTCCTACCATCACAAGGTAATATCACAAAAATAATCATCCTATTCATGCAATAAAATGTGGCTACAGTGAGTGGGCAATTAAATGGTGTAAAACTACAGTGTGGTATACTGGCCCTGCGTGGAAAAATCTATGGTTGGGGAAAACGAGATACTTCCACTTTTGGTTACAGTAAATTTTAGAATAAATTTCTAAATTTCTAAAATCGTTAGTCGTGCAGGAAACACAGTGCTCTCTCTGGCTGACAGGTGGACCCGGGGCCCACTGTTAGTCTCTTCTTCTACCTCTGGCTCTCTCTTCTCCCTCTCTCTCGGGCGCTTTCCCGCGCTTTCTCCCCCGGCGACGTCTAGCGCGTAGAGCATCTAGGCTGTACTGCGGTAGTGCGCGGCATGCTAGCTGCCGGTGCAACGTGCACTCACCTCGCGGGCCAGTGCGCTGTCGGCACTGCTCGCGGATTCGCCTCCGAACACCGGCGATCGAGTGACGAGCGGCGCTGGTGGACTTCGCCCACCGTACACCGATCTCGAGCGATAAAACGACCGAGGTGCTCCTTTCTTCTTCCTCACACCTAGCCTCGCTTCTCCTTCTCCTTCCTTCTCCTTCATTTCTGTTTGCAACAGCTCGAAGCGAGGCTGTACTTGGCGGAGGTGATGCGGACTGATGCGTGATCCTGATGTGCGGAGGGTTGGCGGCTTTGCTGGGGGTTCTCCGTGCTCTTGTGCGTGATGATCCTCGATGATCGTCAGCGATGCTGCCGCCGAGTGTTAGCTCTCCGCGGTGGCGGTGATCATGAGGATTAAGTGCGGTGTCGGGTGCTAATCGTTGTCGGTGTCTTTGGAGGCAACTTGCATCCGAACAATTACCCATAAATCTCTCCTTCATAGGTTGTGTGTGCTAGGGAGGTGATCGATTAGGTGCAACATGTGCACGTGCATTTGCAATTAGTGCATGTGGTCGAGTGGTTGTGGTTGTGCGTCTGCTGTTGTGGTGCTGCGTGAATAAAAGTCAATTAACCGCAGTAAAACCACTCACATTAATTGAAACTAAAAATTTAATTCATCGCACAAATTTAGGATACCACGCATAAGTTGCAACACATAAATAAATGCTGGGACAATAAACATAGCGATGGCGTCTACAACGATAACGGTAAATGGACAGGGTCTTGAGAAAACGTCTCTGGGATTAGGGCACACTCTTCTTCTATCGGGGGAAGCGGATTGACTAGTCGATGAACGCGTCTCTCCTGGTCGGGCCTCAGTGGTCTGCCGATGGCGATCTGAGGATTTAAATCAGTGAGGCTCTGGAGATAACCCATTCCTCGCTGGGTCAAACGCTCTTGAGCGATGACATACTGGGCAAGGTTGGCCAGTACTGGGTCTCTCTCGATTCGTCCACCGGGAAAAGATGCTACTTCTCTGGGTGCTGCACGACTCGGGAAGTAATAATACCCTCGTTTGCTGGCATAGGGTACCGCGAATCGAAGGCGAGCAAGTGCTTCGTACGCAGCAGCTTCTATGGCCATTTGCAGAGTCGACATAGATTTCCCCACGAAGGAGACTTCCGTTGGGTCTTGGTTTGGGTTTGCGGGAGGGATGTGCACCCCTGCCCAATATTTCGAGGTGGATGGGGTGATCCTCGATTTGAGCAACTCGTACTGGGGTGGATGGATAGCACTCATGGTACTGCAGGTAAAGTCCCATAATATTTTAACAAAGCTACGTGGAGTTGCATCTGGAGTTCTCAGATAAATACTAGGGTTCGGCATGGCAAAGAAATGGCTGTGAGAGTTGTGCACAAGGTGAGGGATACTTGGCAAGGTCACGAGGTGGCCTTTTATATAGCATTGGGGCTGGGTTATTTACCATGGTGAAGGGTAACTAGTTTTTTGGTTCTGCTCTATGGGGTCGGGGTCAATGCTACAGATACACATATCTCACAAAAGTGATGTATTGCTGTGGGTGTCGTCGGGGTGGTTTTGGTAGCTGTTGCCGGAATTAAAAATGCAACCACACGCTAACATACTTATGCATGGCTACTATTCAAAACAGAGGCACACAAGCAGGCTGCGTTAATTTATGGCGATACAAGGTCACACTATTACAGGGCGTGGACATACTAAGACTCGGTACTACTCGAGTGACTTAGTCTACCTAGTTAATGTCTAAGCGGGCGTGCCTTGTGGACGTCGAGGCTTCTCCACGGGTTTCACCATTGGGGTTAGCTGGAAGGAGTTGAGGGGCTGCAGGGTCGGGGTAGCGATGATGACCATCGCAGGGGTTGTTGCCCACAATCCCGTTGGACCGTGTTCCCAAAAGGCGACGAAGCACTTCTGGGGAGACCAAAGTATTTTGGTCGATGGCTGGGGCAGACCTCAAGGACTCGATCGGTTGTCCGAACAGCACGACTGGGTTGTCGGCGTCGGGCTCATCTTCTCCTCTTGCCGGGGCTCGGCGAACCAATTCTCCACGAGTTGCGATCAGATCCAGGGTGATTTGATCGAACAGTTCCTCTAGTGCACTTACATAGCGCACCAGATGCAACAATGCAGGATCCGTCTCGTGATCTCCGTTGGCAACCTGGGGCGGCCTACCATACCCGTCCTTTGGGCTGGGGTAGTAGTAGAAACGGCGACGATTAACTCTGGGCGACAAGTGCCGGAGTTGAACTATAGCCTCTCGAGCAGCTAGTTTGATGGCTTGTGGCTCAAAGGAAGTTGTCCTTCTGGTGAACCTGTAGGGGCGTTCTGGCGATAGACCCCTACCATAGACGTGCACAGTGGCCCAGAATTGACGGCTCTCGCCGCTCATGGGCCCTTCGTACACAACATATTCTGGGGGCTCTTCTAATGCAAAGGCACGTCGGGTGAGGTTTGCTAGCACGGTCACAAAACCTCCAAGGTTGGTTGCTGTGGTCTCATTGTGAGCAATGGGTCCAGGCATTATAGCTTGGTTTGGGGTAGAGGCTGTGCTGTGCTGGGTTGAGGCTAGCATGCCCTTTCTATAGAAAAAGGGGACAGAGTCTTCCTTCGCACGCTTGCGGATGAGACACTTTAGGTGTCAGTCACTGGCGCGTGATTCACAAGCTAGGCTGATACGTTGGGCACCGACTGCCAAAAGGTGTCGGGGGTCACTGAGTGGCTATCTTACACGAGGGCATGGGTGGATTGGTTAATTCTAGGTTTATTGACCTAGCGAAGATAGGATTAGCCAATGGTCAGCCTGGCTCTGATAGCAAGGTTATTGCAACCGGATTTTCATGATATCAGTTTCCCAGAAAATGCTCCTTGTGCTCACCAGCCCCAGGATTACTGTTAGCTGATGAGGCACCAACTTGATATAGAAACTCCAAGCAAAATACAAAATGTGTAGTACAAGACCGTTCTGGCCTATGAGTACAACAAATGGTTTCCAGTGGCTGACGGCGGAAGCGGTTTGCAGTTCATCAGCGTCTATGGGACTCCATTTCCCACAGGAACAACTGACCTGGAACTCCAATCTTTGAGAGGCTGCTATCACCATTGCGTAGGTTCCTGGGCTGTCATCGCAACGCTCCTCTCCATGCAAGAAATCTGGCCATGACAATAGCCGAGGACAAGCCAGTGACTACTTTTGAATGTACTCGCAAACATTATGAACACAGGTATAATATAACAAATGATAATCATGCTCTGAAATATTCTATGATCACAACGTCAGTCACAAAATAAAAATCCATGATGCACGCAAGCAGGTTATTCATATACAACATGAATATGCAATAAGGGAGTGGAAATAGGATGCACCGATCGGGTGTCTGAAGCGATGTGAGATGGAGTAGTTTTCAATGGTGAACATCACTATGTTGATCATATCTACTATATGATTCACGCTACACCTTTCGGTCTCAGTGTTCCGAGGCCATATCTATATATGCTAGGCTCGTCAAGTTTAACCTGAGTATTCCGCGTGTCCAACTATTTTGCACCCGTTGTATTTGAACGTAGATCCTATCACACCCAATCATCACGTGGTGTCTCAAAGACGAAGAACTTTCATAGCGGTGCATACTCAAGGAGAACACTTATACCTTGAAATTTAGTGAGATATCATCTTATAATGCTACCGTCAATCAAAGCAAAATAAGATGCATAAAGGATAAACATCACATGCAATCAATATAAGTGATATGATATGGCCATCATCATCTTGTGCTTGTGATCTCCATCTTCGAAGCACCGTCATGATCACCATCGTCACCGGCGCGACACCTTGATCTCCATCGTAGCGTCGTTGTCGTTTCGCCACCTATTGCTTCTACGACTATCGCTACCGCTTAGTGATAAAGTAAAGCAATTACGGAGCGTTTGCATTGCATACAATAAAGCGACAACCATATGGCTCCTGCCAGTTGCTGATAACTCGGTTACAAAACATGATCCTCTCATACAATAAAATATAGCATCATGCCTTGACCATATCACATCACAACATGCCCTGCAAAAACAAGTTAGACGTCCTCTACTTTGTTGTTGCAAGTTTTACGTGGCTGCTACGGGCTGAGCAAGAACCGTTTTTACCTACGCATCAAAACCACAATGATACTTCGTCAAGTTAGTGTTGTTTTAACCTTCTCAAGGACAGGGCATAGCCACACTCGGTTCAACTAAAGTTGGAGAAACTGACACCCGCCAGCCACCTGTGTGCAAAGCACGTCGGTAGAACCAGTCTCGCGTAAGCGTACGCGTAATGTCGGTCCGGGCCGCTTCATCCAACAATACCGTCAAACCAAAGTATGACATGTTGGTAAGCAAGATGACTTGTGTCGCCCACAACTCACTTGTGTTCTACTCGTGCATATATGTCGCGATCGGATTTTCGGGATATCAATTTCCCAGAAAATGGTCCTTGTGCTCACCAGCCCTGTGGTTATCAAGGCGATGGCCACCAACTTGATCTGAAACTCCAAGCAAAATACAAAATGTGTAGTACAAGACCGTTCTGGCCTATGAGTACAACAAATGGTTTCCAGTGGCTGACGGCGGAAGCGTTTGCGGTTCATCAGCGTCTATGGGACTCCATTTCCCACAGGAACAACTGACCTAGATAACTCATATCTTCGCGAGGCTGCTATCACCATTGTGTAGGTTCCGGAGCTGTCATCGCAACGCTCCTATCCATGCAAGAAATCTGGCCAAGACAATAGCCATGGACAAGCCAGTGAGTACTTTTGAATGTACTCGCAAACATTATGAACACAGGTATAATATAACAAATGATAATCATGCTCTGAAATATTATATGATCACATCGTCAGTCACAAAATAAAAATCCATGATGCACGCAAGCAGATTATTCATATACAACATGAATATGCAATAAGGGAGTGGAAATAGGATGCACCGATCGGGTGTCTGAAGCGACGCCTTGAAAGGATAATGATATGAGGCATGCCTTAATCGGGCGTCTGAGCGAAACCACATAAAGGGCTTATAAATAATTTAAATAACAAGCATGCCACAGTCGGGCGTCTGGGCGACACCACATAAAGGGCTTCTAAGTATTTACATAACAAGCATGCCATAGTCGGGCGTCTGAGCGACACCACATAAAGGGCTTATAAGTAATATAACTAACAAGCATGCCATAGTCGGGCGTCTGAGCGACACCACATAAAGGGCTTATAAGTAATATAACTAACAAGCATGTCACAGTCGGGCGTCTGAGCGACACCACATAAAGGGCTTATAAGTAATATAACTAACAAGCATGCCACCGTCGGGCGTCTGAGCGACACCACATAAAGGGCTTTTAAGAGAATAATCACAGTGAATATCCGGGAGGTAGAACCATCCTGTGGATACTCAAATATTCAAATAATGTAAATGGTTAGTCCATAATAACAATAATCATAATCATCATGAGTCACAAGTCATGATCCATGTTACAGTTTAGTAATTTTTTCTTGAAGACCGACACTAAGACCGACACTTGACCCATCCCAGACTGTAATCCTTACCCGACACGGCTATTCGGATAGGTATAATCTCTGCAGAGGGTGTACTCTTTACCCACGAGTAACGGGTTCCTTTAGTCCATCGGGACTAATTCCATCTACGGTCTTTTAATTGAAAACACACCTGACTGCACACATCAGCCTAACTTACTGGTGTCTGGAATCACCCACGACACCCGTTAAGCAAAACTCTAAGTGGGGAGGCTACAACCTCGACTAGCATGGGATCACAAATTTATAGCAGCGTAAACTAGGGAGCTACCCCTCGGCTACAATAGGAAACACCCATGCCCCCGGACCAGGTGGCATGTCTACCGGATGCAGCCGGTATCTTCCACCATGGCCTCTCTGTATGGTGTGTGCTAGGAAGGGGTTGACAACTTACTGAACCGTACCCTACCTATGGCAGGGACAGGTGGTAGTACGAAACAAGTATGGGGGTTACTGGAACAAGACTCGATCTATGGTAGACTCAAGAGGTTAAAGCATCTGCTACATGATAAGCACAAGAAATATATTTCACACCAATCAGGCAGATTTACCACTCGTCATACCTCACCATGCTTTAGCGGACATAACAGTCTCGACGAAGAACTAGAGACAAGCTCGTGTCTACCCAAGACAGAGACTTTCTCGGATTCCTCCCGATAGGCATGAAAGGCATACGAGGGTGATTACTATCAGAAGCATATCAAATTCCAACAGCAAGGAATCATCATTATGCACACATGAATGTGATCATAACATCACATAAAATATCGAACACTTCGTGTCAAGGTGATGCCGTATTTGCATCAAATGACGCACAGCAAATATTAAGCCGGGGTTCAGAATGCTTGACTTCAAGAGTATGCAAGTGGGGGTGCACTTTTTTGAAAGTTGCCTTCTTCAAAATCCTATTTTCCAAAAATTTGAATTAACACATAGTTCCAAAACAGTACAAAAAAGTTGTCTATAAAATTTTCGAATAAATATGAAAATAAACTAGACAAAATTTGAGAAACAACAGAAAAAGAATCAAATCATTTGGACTTATATTCAAAAAGTTATAGACAGTCAAAGATTAGTCAAAAATTCTGTTTTTAAAATAAAAATAAAAAAAATAAAACGGTTCAGGGCGTACGTTTTCGAAGGCGTATTCGGTAGAATACGCTTCCACTTAAGCCAGCGTGGATCGGCTTGTGGGTCAGCGGCGGTGGGTCCTTGGGCCCACTTGGTGAGGTTGACCGATCGCCGCGCCTCCTTTCTCCTCTGGCCGAGGCGGGCGGGAGCTCGACGATCGCCGTCGACGAACGGCGGCTCCCCACGTGACTCCGAGGGCGGGGATGGATCCGCTAGCCTAGCGCGGTCCTCCCAGTGGTCGCTAGGTTGGCGGGGGTGGAGGGGGTCGCCGGCGGCAAGCTCCGCAGCGGACGGTGGCTTCGGGAGGATTTGGGGTCCCGAGCTACGGTGGCTCCCGATCAAGTTCGAGAAGTGGGGTGGCTCCGCAAGGTCGAGGGAAGAGGACGGGAGCACGGGAGGGGTTAGGGGCCTCGGTCTTGGCGGATTTTACGGAGCGTGGCGGCGGCCGAACCTGCCGGAGATGGGAGAGAGGATGGCCTCCGCCAACCGGGAGGAGGGGGCTTCCTACTACTCGAGTAAGGCTCTTGTGAGCTTAGGCATGATCGGAGGGCTATTTATAGCCCGGAGAGGTCGATTCCATGGTCGGATAAGAACGTCGGTGAACCGCCGTTCTGTTGCTATGAGAACAACGTGGAGGCGATTGAGCTGGTCGGCGCACTCAAGCGAACTCCCCCTTGCTCAAGGGGCGGTGGCCAGCAGCGTATGGCAGGCGGTCTTTGCCACGGCCGGGGCCTGCTGCTGCCGTCAGCTAGCCGCCATGGCCGACCTGACAGTGGCGTTGTGGGGTGCCAGGAGGTGGCCGGGGCGGTTCTGCGATGAGGGAGGAGTCGGGGCGCGCTGGCTGTGCGTGGGGAGGGACCATAACGGGCGCGGGGAGGCGGCAGCGGGACGCGGTGACTCGGGCGCACGCACGTGCAAAACGCGCGCTCTGGCCGCGCCCAGAACACGCACGCTAGGCGTTCGACAAAATGCCAACACGTTCTAGGCCTCTCTGATGCCTCTGCAACTAAACAGGACTAGGCTAATGATAATGCAAGAGCTAATAGACATGCTGGTAAGGTCATTCGAGCAACTTCCCAATGCAAGTCTAAAAGCATGCCAAAACTGGCCATGCTCCTAACCTGCTTGACGAAATGCCAGGGGTATCTAGGCATCTCTTCTGCCGGCCAAACTCTCCAGTTTGGGGTCTCCTTGGGTGCAAGTGATGATGGCAAGGTTATTAGGGCAAAACCAGAAACTTGTTAGTGCAAGTTTTTGAAAAAATCAAATCTGGACAGAAAATAAAGTGCATTATTGCATGGACCAAAAATGCTCCAATGGGTCCAATCTCATGGACTTAAGGGTTTGGTAGAGTGGTCTATAAGCAGGAAAAAGAATCATGGGTAAAAGGGCAAGTTAAAATACGGTTGTAGTAGAAAATACCAAACTGGGCCAGAGAGCAAAAGAGGATGATTTGCTCAAATTTTTCAAATAACACCAGTGGGACTTTGCATATAAATGAACTATATACTCCTACTAACATCCCCAAATTTTGGTGGGAATATTAAATAAATTTATCAAGGGGTTGTAGTGCAATGAGGCTCTAAGGCTTATGAGAAACCATTTTAAAAGATTTAAAGTTCAGGAAAAATAATTATAGAAATAAATCCACTAATAAAAGAAATGTTTTCTTGAGAGGGTATACAAGTCCAACAACATTTTTGTAAAGTTTTCTATTTGGAGGAAAACTCCACAACTCGAAAGAAAAGAGTGGTTCTGAAACAAAAGAAAATCCAGAAAATAAAAATTTAATCTACCAAGGCAAAATTTTCATTAATAAATCATGGTTAAATTTTTGGGGTGTTACAACACTACCCCCCCCCCCTTAAGAAAAGTCTCGTCCTCGAGATTTGCTAAGGGTTGTTTTGAAAATATTACTCCTACCATCACAAGGTAATATGACAAAAATAATCATCCTATTCATGCAATAAAATGTGGCTACAGTGAGTGGGCAATTAAATGGTGTAAAACTACAGTGTGGTATACTGGCCCTGCGTGGAAAAATCTATGGTTGGGGAAAACGAGATACTTCCACTTTTGGTTACAGTAAATTTTAGAATAAATTTCTAAATTTCTAAAATACGTTGGTCGTACCCGAGAGCACAGTGCTCTCTCTGGCTGACAGGTGGACCCGGGGCCCACTGTTAGTCTCTTCTTCTACCTCTGGCTCTCTCTTCTCCCTCTCTCTCGGGCGCTTTCCCGCGCTTTCTCCCCCGGCGACGTCTAGCGCGTAGAGCATCTAGGCTGTCTCTTCTTGGTAGTCTTGCGGCATGCTAGCTGCCCGGTGCAGCGTGCACTCACCTCGGGGGCAGTGCCTTGTCGGCACTGCTTTCATGGATTAGCCTCCGAACACGGCGTCGAGTGGTGGCGGCGCTGGTGGACTTCGCCCACCATACACCGATCTCGAGCGATAAAACGACCGAGGTGCTCCTTTCTTCTTCCTCACACCTAGCCTCGCTTCTCCTTCTCCTTCCTTCTCCTTCATTTCTGTTTGCAAGAGCTCGAAACGAGGCTGTAATGGCGGAGGTGATGCCGGACTGGTATGTGATCCTGATGTGCGGAGGGTTGGCGGCTTTGCTGGGGTTCTCCGTGCTCTTGTGCGTGATGATCCTCAATGATCGTTGTGATGCTGCCGCTCGAGTGTTAGCTCTCCGCGGTGGCGGTGATCATGAGGATTAAGTGCGGTGTCGGGTGCTAACTGTTGTCAGTGTGCTGGAGGCAACTTGCATCCGAACAATTACCCATAAATCTCTCCTTCATAGGTTGTGTGTGCTAGGGAGGTGATCAGTTAGGTGCAACATGTGCACGTGCATTTGCAATTAGTGCATGTGGTCGAGTGGTTGTGGTTGTTAAATGCACTGCTATTGTGGTGCTGCGTGAATAAAAGTCAATTAACCGCAGTAAAACCACTCACATTAATTGAAATTAAAAATTTAATTCATCACACAAATTTAGGATACCACGCATAAGTTGCAACACATAAATAAATGCTGGGACAATAAACATAGCAGTGACGTCTACAACGATAACGGTAAATGGACAGGGTCTTGAGAAAACGTCTCTGGGATTGGGGCACACTCTTCTTCTATCGGGGGAAGCGGATTGACTAATCGATGAACGCGTCTCTCCTGGTCGGGCCTCGATTAGTGCCGATGGCGATCTGAGGATTTAAATCAGCGAGGCTCGAGATAACCCATTCCTCGCTGGGTCAAACACTCTTGAGCGATGACATACTGGGCAAGGTTGGCCAGTACTGGGTCTCTCTCGATTCGTCCACCGGGAAAAGATGCTACTTCTCTGGGTGCTGCACGACTCGGGAAGTAATAATACCCTCGTTCGCTGGCATAGGGTACCGCGAATCAAAGGCGAGCAAGTGCTTCGTACGCAGCAGCTTCTATGGCCATTTGCGGAGTCGGCATAGATTTCCCCACGAAGGAGACTTCCGTTGGGTCTTGGTTTGGGTTTGCGGGAGGGATGTGCACCACTGCCCAATATTTCGAGGTGGATGGGGTGATCCTCGATTTGAGCAACTCGTACTGGGGTGGATGGATAGCACTCATGGTACTGCAGGTAAAGTCCCATAATATTTTAACAACGCTACCTGGAGTTCTCAGATAAATACTAGGGATCGGCATGGCAAAGAAATGGCTGTGAGAGTTGTGCACAAGGTGAGGGATACTTGGCAAGGTCACGAGGTGGCCTTTTATATAGCATTGGGGCTGGGTTATTTACCGTGGTGAAGGGTAACTAGTTTTTGGTTACGCTCTATGGGGTCGGGGTCAATGCTACGAGATACACATATCTCACAAAAGTGATGTATTCTTTGTGGGTGTCGTCGGGCTGGTTTTGGTAGCTGTGGCCGGAATTAAAAATGCAACCATACGCTAACATACTTATGCATGGCTACTATTCAAAACAGAGGCACACAAGCAGGCTGCGTTAATTTATGGCGATACAAGGTCACACTATTACAGGGCGTGGACATACTAAGACTCGTTACTACTCGAGTGACTTAGTCTACCTCGTTAATGTCTAAGCGGGCATGCCTTGTGGACGTCGAGGCTTCTCCACGGGTTTCACCATCAGGGTTAGCTGGAAGGAGTTGAGGGGCTGCAGGGTCGGGGTAGCGATGATGACCATCGCGGGGGTTGTTGGCCACAATCCCGTTGGACCGTGTTCCCAAAAGGCGACGAAGCACTTCTGGGGAGACCAAAGTATTTTGGTCGATGGCTGGGGCAGACCTCAAGGACTCGATCGGTTGTCCGAACAGCACGACTGGGTTGTCGGCGTCGGGCTCATCTTCTCCTCTTGCCGGGGCTCGGCGAACCAATTCTCCACGAGCTGCGATCAGATCCAGGGTGATTTGATCGAACAGTTCCTCTAGTGCACTTACATAGCGCACTGGATGCAACAATGCAGGATCCGTCTCGTGATCT
Source organism: Aegilops bicornis (assembly GCA_021605145.1). Taxonomy (NCBI): domain Eukaryota; kingdom Viridiplantae; phylum Streptophyta; class Magnoliopsida; order Poales; family Poaceae; genus Aegilops; species Aegilops bicornis. The sequence continues at coordinate 173,068,095 of CM038675.1, read as the reverse complement.
CCGTTGGCAACACAGGCGGCCTACCATACCAAATCCTTGGCTGGGGTAGTAGTAGAACGGCGACAGTTAACTCTGGGCGACAAGTGCGGAGTTGAACTATAGCCTCTCGAGCAGCTAGTTGGATGGCTTGTGGCTCAAAGGAAGTTGTCCTTCCGGTGAACCTGTAGGGGCGTTCTGGCGATAGACCCCTACCATAGACGTGCACAGTGGCCCAGAATTGACGGCTCTCGCCGCTCATGGGCCCTTGGTACACAACATATTCTGGGGGCTCTTCTAATGCAAAGGCACGGCGGGTGAGGTTTGCTAGCACGGTCACAAAACCTCCAAAGTTGGTTGCTGTGGTCTCATTGTGAACAATGGGTCCAGGCATTATAGCTTGGTTTGGGGTAGAGGCTGTGCTGTGCTGGGTTGAGGCTAGCATGCCCTTTTTATAGAAAAAGGGGACAGAGTCTTCCTTCGCACGCTTGCGAATGAGACACTTTAGGTGTCAGTCACTGGCACGTGATTCACAAGCTAGGCTGATACATTGGGCACCGACTGCCAAAAGGTGTCGGGGGTCCCTGAGTGGCTATCTTACACGAGGGCATGGGTGGATTGGTTAATTCTAGGTTTATTGACCTGGCTAAGATAGGATTAGCCAATGGTCAGCCTGGCTCTTATAGCAAGGTTATTGCGACCGGATTTTCAGGATATCAGTTTCCCAGAAAATGGTCCTTGTGCTCACCAGCCCCAGGATTACTGTTAGCTGATGAGGCACCAACTTGATATAGAAACTCCAAGCAAAATACAAAATGTGTAGTACAAGACCGTTCTGGCCTATGAGTACAACAAATGGTTTCCAGTGGCTGACGGCGGAAGCGGTTTGCAGTTCATCAGCGTCTATGGGACTCCATTTCCCACAGGAACAACTGACCTGGATAACTCCAATCTTTGAGAGGCTGCTATAGCCATTGCATAGGTTCCTGGGCTGTCATCGCAACGCTCCTCTCCATGCAAGAAATCTGGCCATGACAATAGCCAGGGACAAGCCAGTGAGTACTTTTGAATATACTCGCAAACATTATGAACACATGTATAATATAACAAATGATAATCATGCTCTGAAATATTCTATGATCACAACGTCAGTCACAAAATAAAAATCCATGATGCACGCAAGCAGGTTATTCATATACAACATGAATATGCAATAAGGGAGTGGAAATAGGATGCACCGATAGGGTGTCTGAAGCGACGCCTCGAAAGGATAATGATATGAGGCATGCCTCAATCGAGCGTCTGAGCGACACCACATAAAGGGCTTATAAATAATTTAAATAACAAGCATGCCACAGTCGGGCGTCTGGGCGACACCACATAAAGGGCTTCTAAGTATTTAAATAACAAGCATGCCATAGTCGAGGCGTCTGGCGACACCACATAAAGGGCTTATAAGTAATATAACTAACAAGCATGCCACGATCGAGGCGTCGAGCGACACCACATAAAGGGCTTATAAGTAATATAACTAACAAGCATGCCACAGTCGGGCGTCTGAGCGACACCACATAAAGGGCTTATAAGTAATATAACTAACAAGCATGCCACATTCGGGCGTCTGAGCGACACCACATAAAGGCCTTATAATAGAATAATCACAGTGAATATCCAGGAGGTAGAACCATCCCAGGGATACTCAATAATTCAAATAATGTAAATGGTTAGTCCATAATAACAATAATCATAATCATCATGAGTCACAAGTCATGATCCATGTTCTGGTTTAGCAAATTTTTTTCTCCGAAGACCAACACTAAGCTCGACACTTGACCCATCCGAGACTGTAATCCTTACACATGGACACGGCTATTCGGATAGGTATAATCTCTGCAGAGGGTGTACTCTTTACCCACGAGTAATGGGTTCATTTAGTCCATCGAGACTAATTCCGTCTACGGTTTTTTAATTGAAAACACACCTGACTGCACACATCAGCCTAACTTACCGGTGTCTGGAATCACCCACGACACCCATTAAGCAAAACTCTAAGTGGGGAGGCTACAACCTCGACTAGCATGGGATCACAAATTTATAACGCGCGTAAGCAAGGGGAGCTACCCCCTCGGCTACAACCGTAAACACCCATGTCCCCGGACCAGGTTGCATGTCTACCGGATGCAACCAGTATCTTCCACCATGGCCTCTCTGTATGGTGTGTGCTAGGAAGGGGTTGACAACTTACTGAACCGTACCCTACCTATGGCAGGGACAAGTGGTAGTACGAAACAAGTATGGGGTTCTTTGGAACAAGACTCGATCTATGGTAGACTCAGGAGGTTAAAGCATTTCCTGCATGATAAGCACAAGAAATATATTTCACACCAATCAGGCAGATTTACCACTCGTCATACCTCACCATGCCTTACCGGACATAACAGTCTCGACGAAGAACTAGAGACAAGCTCGTGTCTACCCAAGACAGAGACTTTCCCGGATTCCTCCCGATAGGCATGAAAGGCATACGAGGGTGATTACTATCAGAAGCATATCAAATTCCAACAGCAAGGAATCATCATTATGCACACATGAATGTGATCATAACATCACATAAAATATCGAACACTTCGTGTCAAGGTGATGCCGTATTTGCATCAAATGACGCACAACAAATATTATGCCGGGGTTCAGAATGCTTGCCTTAAAGAGTATGCAAGTGGGGTGCACTTTTTTGAAAGTTGCCTTCTTCTTCAAAATCCTATTTTCCGAAAATTTGAATTAACACATAGTTCCAAAACAGTACAAAAAAGTTGTCTATAAAATTTTCAAATAAATATGAAAATAAACTAGACAAAATTTGAGAAACAACAGAAAAAGAATCAAATCATTTGGACTTATATTTAAAAAGTTAAAGCCAGTCAAAGATTAGTCAAAAATTATGTTTTTAAAATAAAAATCATAAAAAGAAAACGGTTCGGGGCGTACGTTTTCGAAGGCGTATTCGGTAGAATATGCTTCCACTTAAGCCAGCGTGGATCGGCTCGTGGGTCACTGACAGTGGGTCCCTAAGCACCGCTATGATATTATCGAGGAGGACTATGGTGGAGGGGGGCACCACACACGGCTAAAGAGATCAATGATCAATTGTTGTGTCTCTAGGGTGCCCCCTGCCCCCGTATATAAAGGGGCAAGGGGGGAGGTGCGGCCGGCTAGGAGGAGGCGCGCCAGGAGGAGTCCTACTCCCACCGGGAGTAGGACTCCCTCCCTTCCTTGTTGGTTTAGGAGAAGGGGGAGGAGGGAGAGAGAGGAAGGAAGGGGGGGGGGTGCGCCGTGATATGTCTCCAACGTATCTATAATTTAAGAAGCATTCATGCTATTTTATTATCTGTTTTGAATGACTACGGCTTTTATTATACACTTTTATAGTACTTTTGGGACTAACCTATTAACCGGAGGCCCAGCCCATATTGCTGTTTTATTGCCTGTTTCATTATTTCGAAGAAAAGGAATATCAAACGAAGTCCAAACGGAATGAAACCTTCAGTTGCGTGATTTTTGGAAAGATTATGGTCCGGGAGACTTGGAGTTCAAGCCAGGGAAGGCTCGAGGAATTCAGGAGATAGGAGGGCGTGCCCACCCCCTGGGTGCGCCCCCTGTCTCCTGGGCCCCTCGAGGCTCCCCCGACCGACTTCTTTCGCCTATATAAGTCCACGTACCCTAAAAACATCAAAGACGAAGATAGATCGGGAGTTCCACCGCCGCAATCCTCTGTAGCCACTACAAACCTCTCGGGAGCCTGTTCCGGCACCCTGCCGGAGGGGGAATCCATCACCGGTGGCCATCTTCATCATCCCGGCGCTCTCCATGACGAGGAGGGAGTAGTTCACCCTCGGGGATGAGGGCATATACCAGTAGCTATGTGTTTGATCTCTCTCTCTCTCATGTTCTCTCGATGGCACGATTTTGATGTATCACGAGCTTTGCTATTATAGTTGGATCTTATGATGTTTCTCCCCCTCTACTCTCTTGTGATGAACTGAGTTTTCCTCTTGAAGTTATCTTATCGGATTAAGTCTTTAAGGATTTGAGAACACTTGATGTATGTCTTGCCGTGCGTGTCTGTGGTGACAATAGGATATCATGTGCCACTTGATGTATGTTTTGGTGACCAACTTGTGGGTTCCGCCCATGAACCTATGCATAGGGGTTGGCACATGTTTTCATCTTGACTTTCCGGTAGAGACTTTGGGGAACTCTTTGAAGTACTTTGTGTTGGTTGAATAGATGGATCTGAGAGTGTGTGATACATATCGTATAATCATGCCCACAGATACTTGAGGTGACAATGGAGTATCTAGGTGACATTAGGGTTTTGGTTGATTTGTGTCTTAAGGTGTTATTCTAGTACAAACACTTGAATAGATTGATCCGAAAGAATAACTTTGAAGTGGTTTTGTACCCTACCATAATCTCTTCGTTTGTTCTCCGCTATTAGTGGCTTTGGAGTGACTCTTTGTTGCATGTTGAGGGATTGTTATATGATCTATCTATGTTATTATTGTTGAGAGAACTTGCACTAGTGAAAGTATAAACCCTATGCCTTGTTTCCTATCATTGCATTACCGTTTACGCTCACTTTTATTATTTGTTACCTTGTTGTTTTTATAATTTCAGATTACAAATACCCATATGTACTATCCATATTGCACTTGTATCACCATCTCTTTGCCGAACTAGTGCACCTATACAATTTACCATAGTATTGGGTGTGTTGGGGACACAAGAGACTCTTTGTTATTTGGTTGCAGGGTTGTTTTAGAGAGACCATCTTCATCCTACGCCTCCCACGGATTGATAAACCTTAGGTCATCCACTTGAGGGAAATTTGCTACTGTCCTACAAACCTGTGCACTTGAAGGCCCAACAACGTCTACAAGAAGAAGGCTGCGTAGTAGACATCAAGCTCTTTTCTGGCGCCATTGCCGGGGAGGCTAGGTAAGCAGCACTCACACCCCGTCAACTAAGCTCTTTTCTGGCGCCGTTGCTTGGAGGTGAGTGGTTGAAGGTATATCTTTAGATCTTGCAATCGAATCTTTTTGTTTCTTGTTTTATCACTAGTTTAGTTTATAAAAGAAAAACTACAAAAATGGAGTTAAGCTTGTCTCATACACTTCATCTTTTAATATCTTTCATGAGTTTGATGAAAAGGAAAATTGTGCTCAAGTGCTAGAAGAAGAAATATATAGAATGTTTGATACTAAATCTTTGAATGATGAGCATGATTGCAATGTTGTTAGTATGAACTCTTTGAATATCCATAGTACTAATGATGATTGCACTAGTTATGATGAAAATATCTCTTATAAGCATCTCGATTTTTGTGGAGTAGATTGGGTTTGCATGGACACACCAAATAGGGAAAATAGATATTGCAAGAGGCATAAGTATTTAGAAACTAAAGGTTTGCAAGAAAGTCTTAATGATTTTGCTGAAAGATTCAATATTTTCCGTGCTCCTTGTGAACTTTGCAATGAACGTGGTCATTTAAATCTCCAATGCAAATTGTTTCATGATCGAATCGTGTCCAAAAATTTTGATAACTTGATTACCCTTGAGCATCATAAAGAGCTTAGTCTTCTTTTGGGGTATGAAGAAATGATACATATAACTGAGGGTATTCCAAAATTTAATCTTGATAGATTTCTTGATTTTGATCTAGAGAAGATTTATATGTATTGTGCGGTGAATTGCATTGAAAATCCTTATATTGCCAATTACATAAAGAAAAGGAAGCAAATGGAAGATGATGATAATACTAATGAAAGGGAAGAGACTTCCCAATATCCTCCTATTATTTCTTATGATGAATCAGGTAACGAGGAGGAGCTTTCTATTCAACACATCTCTTCTATAAGGAGCTCAAATAAGAAGGTTGAACCCACACATAATGTGAAAAGGAAAAGAAGGAGCAACAAAGGTAAAAAGGTATTTCTCTCGAATGATGTTGCTCCTACTACTCATTGTGAGGATGATAATTGCTATACTATTGATGCTATCCATACTATTAATGATGAGAGTGATTATGCTTATGATATGAAAAGGCCCAAGCTTGGGGAAGCTATGTTTGATGAGGATGATATTTTTAGTATCCCAAGTTTTGATATGCAAAGCTGTTATGATGATAGCATGCCTCTTACCTATGATGATTTCATTGATGAAAGTGGGTTTGGAAGAGTGTCAACTTTAGGAAGCAGTTATCCCACTATTTTGGAGGATGTTTAATCTTATTGTGATGAATATGAAAGTGGATTTGGAAGAGTGTCAACTTTATTTAATGATGATTCCACTATCTTGGAAGAGGTTTCAATCGATTATCATGAGAACGAAGTTGTTACTTATGATGATTATTGTGATGAAACTTATGCTATAAAAAGTAGTGATGATTATATTATAAAACTTGTCATGATTATGTTTACCCTTTTTCTGAACATTACTCTTTTAATGTGGAAACAGTTTTTAGTGTTCAAGTCTCTTATGATATTCCCACTATTCCGAATGAGAAGAATTTTGCTTATGTGGAGAGTAATAAATTTTATATGCTTGTAGATCATGAAAAGAATGCTTTAGGTGCTGGTTATATTGTGGAATTCATTCATGATGCTACTGAAAATTATTATGAGGGAGAAACATATGCTTGTAGGAATTGCAATAATGTCAAGTTTCCTCCCTATGTGTTGAAAACCTTGAAGCTATGCTTGTTTTACCTTCCTATGCCAGTTGATTATTGTTCCCATAAGTTGTTTGCTCACAAAATCCCTATGCATAGGAAGTGGGTTAGACTTAAATGTGCTAGTCATATGCTTCATGATGCTCCCGTTATGTTTCAATTCTTATCTTTTATGTGAGCATCATTGCCATCATCATGCCTAGCTAGAAAGGCATTAAAGAAAAGCTCTTGTTGGGAGACAACCCAATATTTATCCTTACTGTTTTTGGGTGTTCACATGATTATGCTACTGTAGTAATCATGTTTTATAGCTTTTGTCTCAATAAAGTGCCAAGTAAGACCTTTAGGATAGCTTACGGTGATAGTTGTGATGATCCTGCTGAGAATCAGAAACTTTTGCACCCAATAAATTAGTTTTGTTAATTCACAGAAACGTGCTTTTGATCTGATTCTTTTTTCTCTGGATTGGTACACAAATTGCTTAGGACTTCCTAATTTGGTAGAATGTTTGGAGTTCCAGAAATATACGTTTTATACAGATTACTACAGACTGTTCTGTTTTTGACAGATTCTGTTTTCTGTGTGTTGTTTGCTTATTTTGATGCATCTATGGCTAGTATTAAGTGGTATGAACGATAGATAAGTTGGAATACAGTAGATATTACACCAATATGAATTTAGAATGAGTTCATTACAGTACCTAAGTGGTGGCTTTATTTTATTATACTAACGGAGCTTACGAGTTTTCTGTTGAGTTTTGTGTTGTGAAGTTTTCAAGTTTTGGGTAAAGATTCGATGGACTATGGAATATGGAGTGGCAAGAGCCTAAGCTTGGGGATGCCCAAGGCACCTCGAGGTAATATTTAAGGACAACCAAGAGCCTAAGCTTGGGGATGCCCCGGATGGCATCCCCTCTTTTGTCTTCGTTCATCGGTAACTTTACTTGGAGCTATATTTTTATTCACCACATGATATGTGTTTTGCCTGGAGCATCATTTTATTTTGTGAGTATTTGCTTGCTGTTATTTATAATAAGTTTTGCATCTTTAGTTTCAATAAAAATGTCAAGGATAGCCTTTACCATGCTTATTTTGCTAGTATACATGTTGCTGTTTGAAAACAGAAAGTTTACCGCTGTTGCAAAATTCCCTAGAAAAGTCAGAGCATGATATAATGTTGAAACTTTTGCATAATTAGCTCTGATAAATTTACTACAGGGGGAATTTTATTTAATAATTTTTGGAGTTAGGGAAGTATGATGAATCTTGCATTCTTTACAGACTGTACTGTTTTGACAGATTGTTGTTATGTTTGCATTGTTTGCATATGTTTGCTTGTTTAATGATTCTATTTGAGGATATGAGTATTAAATATGCAGAGGCATTTAGTATGCAATGTTGGATAATAATTTTAGTGATTTATTACAGTAGATAATGATAAGGTTTTGCATTGGTTTATACTAACCTATCTCACGAGGTCTTGTTGAGTTTGTTGTGGATGAAGCTTTTGAGAAATAGAGAAACCATGCTATGAGAGGAATTAAGGAGACACAAAAGTTCAAGCTTGGGGATGCCCAAGGCACCCCATGATAATATATCAAGAAGTCTCAAGCATCTAAGCTTGGGGATGCCCCGTTAGGCATCCCACCTTTCTTCTTCAACAACTATCGGTTAGTATCAGTTGAGCCTAAGTTTTTGCTTCTTCACATGAGTTGTGCTATCCTTGCAATGCCATTTTATTTTTCCTTGCTGAATACAATACCAATATCTGAAATTCTTTAATGAGAGAGAGTCTTCGCATAGTTGCATAATTATTTAGCTACTCATTGATCTTCACTTATATCTTTTTGGAGTAGTTTGTCATTTACTCGTGTGCTTCACTTATATCCTTTGAGTAAATGGTTGATTGAGTTGAATGTCATAAATCTGAAATTATATATGTCTCATTTGCTTATCCCATGGGGAGTAATGACTTCACATCTAATAAGTAGAGGTTGTAAATTTATTGAAGGTTAGCAAGCATTGTGTTGGTCATTTGAACAATTCATGAAAGAATATTGAAGGAAGAGAGATTTCACATATAAATATACTATCCTAGACATCTTTTATAATTGTGAGCACTCATTAAGTATGACATGCTAAAGAGTTGATGTTGGACAAGGAATACAACATAATGGGTTATGTTTTTTTCACATCTCAGTTAAAGTATATTGTCATGGATCATTCAAACATGTTGAGCTTGCCTTTCCCCCTCATGCTAGCCAAAATTCCTTGCACCAAGTAGAGATACTACTTGTGCTTCCAAATATCCTTAAACCCAGTTTTGCCATGAGAGTCCACCATACCTACCTATGAATTGAGTAAGATCCTTCAAGTAAGTTGCCATCGGTGCAAGCAATAAAAATTGCTCTCTAAATTTGTAGGATCTTTTGGTGTGAAGAAAATAGCTTTATACGATCTTGTTATGGAAGCAATAAAAGCGACAGACTGCATAATAAAGGTCCATATACAAGTGGCAATTAAAGTGACGTTCATTCGCATTAGGATTGTGTGCATCCAACCCTAAAAGCATGACAACCTCTGCTTCCCTCTGTGAAGGGCCTATCTTTTACTTTATGTCTTTTACTTTATGCAAGAGTCAAGGTGATCTTCACCTTTCCCTTTTTCATTTTATCCTTTGGCAAGCACCTCGTGTTGGAAAGATCCTGATATATATATATATATATATATATATATATATATATATATATATCCAATTGGATGTAAGTTAGCATTAACTATTATTGTTGACATCACCCAAAGGTGAATACGTTGGGAGGCAACACTATAAGCCCCTATCTTTCTCAGTGTCCGATTGAAACTCCATAACCATTAGTATTGCGTGAGTGTTAGCAATTGTAGAAGACTATATGATAGTTGAGTATGTGGAGTTTGCTAAATCAAAGCTCTAACATAGAGCCTTCCTGAAAATAAGATTACGAGCTAAATCATTATGAATTCCTGAAAATAAGCACACTTTGCTAGCACCTTTTGGATCGACAAAACCTTCTGGTTGCATCATATACAACTCTTCTTCCAGAAATCCATTCAGGAATGCAGTTTTTACATCCATTTTCCATATTTCTTAATCATAAAATGCGGCAATTGCTAACATGATTCAGACAGATTTAAGCATCGCTACGGGTGAGAAAGTCTCATCGTAGTCAACTCCTTGAACTTGTCGAAAACCTTTTGCAACAAGTCGAGCTTTGTAGACAGTTACATTACCATCATCGTCTGTCTTCTTCTTGAAGATCCATTTATTCTCGATGGCTTGCCGATCATCGGGAAAGTCAAAAAAAGTCCATACTTTGTTCTCATACATGGATCCCATCTCAGATTTCATGGCCTCAAGCCATTTTGTGGAATCTGGGCTCATCATCGCTTCCTCATAGTTCGTAGGTTCGCCATGCTCAAGTAACATGACCTCCAGAATAGGATTATTGTACCACTCCGGTGTGATCTTACTATGGTTGACCTACGAGGTTCGTAGTAACTTGATCTGAAGTTTCATGATCAATATCATTAGCTTCCTCACTGATTGGTGTAGTTGTCACAGGAACCGGTTTCTGTGATGAACTACTTTCCAATAAGGGAGCAGGTACAATTACCTCATCAAGTTCTACTTTCCTCCCACTCACTTCTTCCGAGAGAAATTCCTTCTGTAGAAAGGATCCGAACTTAGCAACAAAAGTCTTGCCTTCAGATCTGTCAGGGATATACCCCGCGGTGTAAACCGGCCGGAAGTTAACCCGGCAGGACTTGGCGGTTTATTTGAGGTCCAGCGGCACTTGGCGATATTCATCTGGTGACCCGCCCGGACACGGCAATTTACGGCAACCCGCCAGACGTTGTAACTCACAGGTGACCCGGCGGACGGGTCAGAGGAGCGACAAGACCCGGTGGCCCGTCTGGCGGTTCATGAAGGCCGGTTCAACGTTTGTGGGCCGGTTTAAGAGGAAAGGCATGAGGAATATTTACCTTACAAGGAGTTAAGACCAGGGCTTGTATCCGGTTTGCATTAGAGATAGACTAGTCCTAATCCTAATAGGACTCCACATGTAACCCGCCCCTCCAACATATATAAGAAGGGCGGGGCTCCCAAAGAGGGACAAGTTACAAGCAAGAAGAAACAATCTTAGGGCTAGACACAAAGAGGAGAGCCGGTTCTGACGACTCCTCGTGATGATAATGAGACCTAGCCTCAAACATCATGTAGGGTTTTACCGATGATGTTTCCGGGGCCCAAGTCGCCTAAATCCTGTCTTGTGTTGCGTCTCTCGATTCCGCTCAACCCCTCTCAAGCTACCACATAGATGCGTTGGCCTCGCGACTAAGTCCTAACACTACGGACATCTGCCGTGACAAAACCACGACAGCTGGCGCCCACCGTGGGGCTCGCGCAACGGTGGTGATGAGTTCTTGAAGGGATCTCTCCTAGGGTTTCGAGAAGATCGCGACCCGTCAGATCAGCAAGTGCCAGTTTTAAAGGATTCATATCAGCTACAAGTTCATCTGTCAAAGTCAAAGAAGTTTTTAGTGGCAGCATATGCAAATTTCCGGTACAAGAGAAACTAGGGTTCCGTCTATGTACGCCGCCGTCGCGACGTCTTAATCCGCCGAGTCCAAATATAAACCGGTCTGGATTGAAGTCTGCAGATGATCCGATCCGACGTGTTTGCGTTGCTGCTGCGCGTATGTGTTTTCAAGTCCCAAGGGCATCAACGGTGTACCGGATCTGCCTAGTTGTCGCCGCCGCGTACAGGATTTGCTGAGACGGTCGAATTGTTTCCATCACATCAAGCATCACAGTTTAATGGTTTCAAAGACTGGTGTACTTCTCGACTAGTACATCGCCTGAAGCTAAATCGGTTTTTTTGGTCAACTCTGATTGCTACAAGGAATCTTCCAGGAGATTAAGTCAAAAAAAAGAGCATGTTTTCCTAACGGGGAAATACAGGAATCCAACACCTGATCGGTTTGACAAGTCAACACCAAGCTTGTACGAGGCCACGGGCTGAATCTCGGCTTCCGTTTTCATCTCTGAAACCTCCACCGCCGGGCGCGTCTCTGACGACCGCCCGTCCTCGTGGACCGGCACCTGTCCAACTCGCTGATGCCTCAGCCGCGGCCCCTGCCGGAGTAGGCCTCGGGCCGCCCCCACCTGTGAGCTGTTGCCTCCACCGGCGTCGCCCCTCCAGCTGCGCCAAGCCGCCGCAGCGACCCGACATCCTTGACACTTTGTATAGATTTCGTCAGACTTCAGCCATCAGTTTAGTAATGAGCATCTGATAGTGTTGAAAGATCCTTAGCATCGCTTACGTGTGAGGTCAGTGTATAGCTACTTCAACAGCCCACCTACAAATCTAAAAGCATATGTCAAAGGCAGAAAAGGAAAGAGCATGCTCTATTAGGTCTTGTAAATTCTGTAGAAACCTAAGAATACCGTGAGGAGCAAATATCTCTACAAATAAAATGGTCGACTGTCAAGACAAAAGATGCCATAATCATAAATTATCCATCTATGACAGGGTTCTTATTCACAGAATGCTCCTTTGCTCACATGCCCTTGAGTGCCAAAACAGGTTCTGAACATTACCATCTAGCAAGCTGGGGTGTAGAATAAGCACTCTCTATCTCAATATAGTAGATACAATTCTTAGGTCATACGAGCGAACATAGTTGATACAGAATATAATAACATTAGTACGCACTCACATCCTATTCCCTTTTGTGCATTTCCTCAGACATCTTGCCTGCTATAGAAAGCATCACATATTTGTAGAAACAAAGAGATTTGTTCTTTGGCAGTCACCACAAAAGAGAAAGCAACTCATGTCTAGTCAAGGGCCAAGCAAGTATTGTTGATGTAAAATTCTGAACCAAGCAAGTGCCATTGGTCCAGTGCCTGTGCATTTTAATGTTGATTCTAATGTTGAAACTGCAACTCTAGGCATAACCATACATCTGTCAATAAAATAAGAGGTCTGTCAACTTCATCACATGATAAAAACAAACAAGTAAATGAGCTGGATGAAAAGATACCTTTCATGGCAACTCATGTTGTAGATACGTATATCAGCAAAATCACGATTCCTGCTTGTCATCAACCATCTAGCATATCCAAATAAATAAAATTATTTGTAGTTCATCAAGATTGAAAAGGAGCTGTCCAAATGACAACTGATGTGAGAAAGGTGGGATGCTTGGCACTAATTACGTAGAAGAGGGAGACATACCGATGTAGTGAGGACAGCAAGGACGAGCAAGCTGACGAAGATCGCCGGACAGGGAGCACAAGGTGAGAACGTCCACCGTTGCAGCCCAAAAAGAAGGCAGTGCAGGCTATCTGTGCCGGCCAGATCCATCCCTCTCCGGTCGCCTCCTCCACACCGTGGCTGCTCCTTCCCCCAACGCCGGCCTCCTCACGGATTGGGGAGGAGAAGAGCACCTGCTCCATGGTGGCTCCCAGGCGACGCAGCGCTCACAGCAGCCCGCGCTCTGGCTCGCCTCCTTGTCGAGTACGTCGATGCGCCATCGCTGCCGCTGGTCTGCCCCTCACCACATCCTCTTCCTATTTTCTTCCAGCGGATTGGGGAGGAGGAGAAGAGGAGGCGGCGGATTGGAGAGGAGAGGAGGAGGAGGAGAAGAGGAGGCGGCGGATTGGAGAGGAGGGGAAGAGGAGGCGGCAGATTGAGGAGGAGAGGAGGCTCTCGCTAGGCTAGCGTGCGCAGGCACTGTTCATAGCGCGAATTAAAGGAGACGTGGCCCTAGTTGGGCGCACTGGCTCATCCTTTATGACTCGTTGTGCCAATGATACAAAGGCCGAGAGGGAGTCAAGTATTGTGAGAATATTTAGATACCGAAGTCGAAAATCAAATGTGCCAACACTCCCGCATCCTCTGCTTGGAAGCCGCCTTTTTTCATCAGATCTAACATAGATACATATGATTCTTCAAGAGCAAATTTCAGAGAAAATATAAAGCATGGAAAGCTTTAAGTTGTACTATTGAGACCATACCACCATATCTTTATTTAGTTCTTTGGAAATCTAAAGGTCTAATAGGACGGTACATGTGAGAAGCTGTGAATCCACAACAAAAAACTAAACTAACTTCTAGACAAACATTTTAAGTTTGGAAGCCACAAAGAAGCAGCCAAGATCTTTCGTTGTAGTGCAGGTACATGTCCTTAATCTTGCATCCACGACCAATAATTTTTCAACACCTAAATCCACGAAATCCAACCGAAGGAAATCATGGCAGAAACATGCGCCGTGGCTTACATCTTTGAGAAGGACTTCTTGGCATTCTTGTGCAGGTTGGACACAGCAATCCTCACTGCGAGCTGCAGAAGAACCACAAAGGCACCCTCCTTCACCTAGTCCTTGGGGAGGAGGGGAGCAACACTTGCAGCGCCGCGACAAGGCCTCATTAGATAAACCTTTACTCTTGTAATCTACGTTGGTGAATCTATTGATACCTTTTTTTACCATATGCTCATTGAACCTTCAAAACAATATAATTGGTCGACCTATCAAGACTAACCGTTCGACCAAAAAGAGAAAATCAAAGCTAGCAGAAAAACATATAATACACATCCAAGAAAGAAACTTGTATGTACAGCCATGTCAATTGTTGCTTCAAAAGGCCAGTATTTCTCTGAAACTTCTTTCACCGCAAGCCCAATACTTTTTCACACAACTGCACGGCAATGTACTTGGGTCAAAAGCAGGCCCAATAAAGTGCAACGAACATATCAAAGTCAAAGATGCCAACATATACGTAGGAAAACATGAAGTAATGATCTTGGATTAAATTTCATCCTAAAACATGAACACGCATGTTGAATGTACCAAATTGACAAACGTCGCCAACTGACCATTTAATAGGTAAAAACAAATTAGATGAACGCTCACACTTATCTTACTACTTTATATTTCATCCCGACAATTAATAAAATCAAGCATGGTCACTTTTATTGCCTCTTGCAGCAGGTTCATTCATCAGAATGTTACACACTGTAATTAAGGCCTTATTTACTTATTAAGAAACTGTTCTCTTATCAACTTCTACAATTCTTTTGGTGATGTGAATTTTCAGGCCCCACTGACTGTAACTACAATAGAACACAATTTTCTCTTAGAGAAGAAGCATATGAAACAATCGTAGTTCAACAAAAATCTGTCGGCTACTGAAGATCTGCATACTCTGTTTCGCCGCTTTTAATAGCAGGTAAAACTTTAGTTGTCGAGACCTTCATAGTGAGTCTTCTCCAGGTTCACATATTCAGTGGAAGAAACTACCATCAGTATATACATGCTACAGAAGATTGGGTGATCACTATTTGGAAGTACTTATAACCAACTGGTGGCCTTGGATGGAACTAAATCGAAACAACAAAAATAGTTGAATATCAATAAATTTAAGTACGTACCTAGCAGAAGCAAAGGTTGCTATTCTCCTTCAGAATTAACTACAGTCTGTGTCTCCCGAGAAACATGCATTTTATCTCGACAAAGCACACACCAACTAAACATGTGTTAGCATAGCAATATTCAGTTGTTGAACCCTCTGTGCATTGCGTCGACAGCAGATGGAATTGAAAAATACATCATTGTAGTGACAACAAAAATTGCAGTCTAGTGTAGCATCATAAGGAAAAACAAGCAATGTTAAGAATAAATGGAAATAGGCAAGAGAGTTATTCTGTTTTGGTGGCATTCTGTAATGCATCAGAAATATTTCTTAAAATCTACGGGTTTTAAAAGTAAGTACCAATGCGCAGAGAAATGGCACAATCAATTGCCTAATTCTCATACATGTCAAGGTCAGTCAATTGTCACACTATCTTTGTCTCCAACTTGTGGGTCAACTTCAGCAACCGTCTACCGAGGCAGATTGGTGTGCTCAATACAAGTGACACAGCCTGTAAATTAAACATAAAGAGGTGTCAAGAGCTAATATCTTTTGTTTATAGCACAACTACTAAAACCATTATGCCAACAAAATTAAGAACAAAAAACAAGTCGATGTTCTGGTCTTAAATGAAAGTACTCTAGATATCAGAAAGACCGATAAAAGAATGGCCGCGGAGAGGAATTAGGGATCAATCAATCTGCATGTGTGGTTGAGCTAGCTTTGTGTTGTGAACTACACTGAACTACGCATTGTGTTGTGAAGCTACTTTCTCGAGTTCAATGAAACCGCCAAAGATGCCAAACCATCTCTGAAACAAACTAATATGTCAACAAGTTTTGAGTAATCAACAGCTCCACTCCAGCAAGAGCTCTTTGAATTTTAGTAAGTGAAAATAATTAACTAAATAAGCTCTTTTTCAAGGTCATGCGATAAGAAAATGGGCTGAATGACCATCATAGCAACATGTAGAAGCAGCAAAAATATAGACTTGGTGTGTAACTGATCATGAATGTCAACGCACATTATAGCCTGCAGTTCTTTCCTCCTTATCATGTTGGAGCAAAGCCCATAATAGAATATTACTATAAATTGTGAATAATAAGCTCACAAAAAACTATATTTGACCAGGGAAACTTGGTTTTCAATTTTAAAGTTATAACAGAACACTGAATTTACCTAATCTCATAGTAGTATTTTGTGGTTCGTACCACTGCTGCTCACCATGTTCCCTAGCCCCATGGGAAAGATGTGCGTCAGTGGGAGGTGGCTGCATGCCCAAGGAGAGGTGGACTGCAAGTGGCGAGACCCTTTGCTAAGGTACAAAAGGACATATGTTAAGTAAAGGGTTCATGCTCATTTAAGTAAAATAAAGAACTACCGAAGGAACTCAAGCCTCCAAGCTGGGGTCACAACCTTAGTAATTCATTGATCACGGAAACATGCTAATTAATCAAGCTAGTTATCCTGAAGCAAAATCAGTTCATTAAGTAGAGAGTAGAAGTCTTGCACTTTCTGTATCTATCATTGGTACAAAATAACATATGCCCACCACAGAAGAGTGCTAGGCTGTACGAAAGCAGCAGAATAAATGGCAGCAGGTAAAGAAAATGTGCTCCCCATAAGACCCTAGGCACCAACTCATTGGAAATTGATCCTATGGGTAAAATACAATGATATCTAGGAATCAAACCAGTCTAATTTATAGTAAACTGTTGAAGCTTTGTAACTATAGCAACAGGTAATAAATAGATATTAGTGTAACAACCGCTGTAGGTACAACAACCTAATGCCATTGCGACAAAATGCAATGGCTCCTATGACTGCCATCCTGTTGACTAACCTGACAGAAAACAGAGACAAATGTAGATATGGTTATCTATTATGCCGCTGATAAAAAAATTAAAACACTAAACAGAGACAAATAGAAGAATAGTGAGGACTGGAGTAACCTCTACATAATAATTCAGATTGCATCATTGAACATATGAATGACAGAGAGCCCCAACGAAATTGGCTTTATCGTGTATATGAATGACATTACAGAGAGAATTACAAAATTATCGTGTAAGTGACATGATAGAAAGAAGAAGGTGCTCCATGCTTGTTGCTTGAAACTCCATCAACTACCAAAGGCATACACTACATAAGTAATAATAAACTAATCCTTGAATTCCTCTCTTGTTATATTATCACCGATACATACTTTTTGTGTGTGGCTAGTGGATGCTGGAATTTTGCTACTGCGACGCTGCAAATCTTGTTTTGTTTTTACCGAAGGACCTTATTATGGTTTGAAATGTAGTAGTAGTAGTAGTATAGTACTTTGCTAGTTAGCATTCTATCCTCTCCTCTCAAGAGATAAAAAGAGTAATGGGTAGGTGTCTCAGCTGGACATCTGAAGAGGATCTGACCACCACACTTAAATCAAACAGAGTGGAAGCAAAAACAAAACAAAAACCTGAATCGGCCTAGAACCGCATGCACTTAACACAGAGGTTAGAGGGGCGAAGGGACCTTGATGAGCACAAGAGCGGTTTTGGCTGTCTGCGATGGGGAAGGAGCTTTCTTTTGCTGTCAGTGTCGTCCCGGTGGCTGGCCGCTGTAGCTCCAACCTAACCTTGACCCAACAGAGATGAGACGTGGTCAGGGAAGCGAAGAGAGGAAATTGAGAGAGGGTGGGACGGGGCAGACCATGATGCTGCTGCTGCTTGTCATGGGACTGGAACAAGGAGCAGCAGACCTTGATGAGCACAAGAGCGACGTCCATGGCGCCTACCTACAGAGACAAGACGAGACCAGTTATAGGTGACACCAAATAGTCCATCATTTTTATAATACACAACCTCCAGTTATCTAGCTTTCAATAATTTAAGAATAAATCCAATTATATGTATACCACTATCTTTTGTTATCATATACCTCCAATTATATGTATACCAGAAAAAATCAACCTCAAACTGCAAGCACACTCAGTCAATCTCTGGTCACCGAGTCAAAGCACTGCCATAGAGCAATTCTTTTCCTATCATATACTTCCTATGGTCGCCTCTCCCGCCTCTCCTGTTTCACACCCGCTCTCACCGCCACCCTGAAATATAAAGAGGCTGAAGAATAGAAATAGATAGGAAAATATGTTTACCTATGGCACACAAGGTCAACAGATATAGATGAAAATTCTGTTTTCTATATTAACAAATCTACGACATCTTCACCGACACAACTATATAATGAATTCTGAAGTACTTCATGGGCACCAATCAAAAGCTAATATATAGTTCAACATATCCACATGCTGCTCCCACTCACCAGAAGAGTAGAGGAGAGATCAAAATTGAGAGAGGGTCAGTGGGGGGTTGAGGGCGCTGGGAGCCGCAAGACCTTTGTCGGTCTGCACATTTCACTTATTTTCTGCAAGAGCAAACCAAACCAAGATAGCATTAGCATGTTGTATCTTACGCAAGTGACCAGAAGATGAGAATGCTTGCCGGCAAAGGGGAGCAAGGAAATAATAACCTGAAAATATCCAAGGAAGTAGTAATCCACCTAGCAAGAAAAACAAAGGACATGGAATATTCAGTCAGCATTCCGAGACCTGACTTGCCCTCTGGATACATATCTCGAGAGTCACAAGAGATGATCTATTTTACCTGTGCCTCTTGTCAAGTCTTCCCAGCCAGCCGAGAACCCTGTATAGAAGTTGACAATTGCACAGAACATATGTAATAAACTGTCAAAATCGTAAAGTAGGTATTAAAGAAGATAGGATCATGATTGTGAGTGTACTGTCTGAAAGTGCATTGATGCCTATTTTGTACAGTGACCTAGAGAAAACTCCAGTACATAAAAGGGAAGGCTAACACATTACGTGTGATTAATGGATGACTTGTTAAGATGTAGGGACATACATTGATTACAATTTTTTTTGCCAATTCAATCTGTAGAAAACAGATCATCTCATTATTAATGAGGTTATCCTTGTGTAGCCCATCGTTATACGTAGATATTAGAGGTTTCTTGTTATCCAAAAATATATAAATGGTTCAATCTATTTTCAGAAACTAAAATTTCTATTTTGTATGTGATCCACATTATAGAATAAGTGCTAACCTTTTGACGAGTCCTCTGCAATATCAAGAAGCTGGATCCAACTAATGCGCCGACTTGCTCTGCAAATATATACATAGTTCAGCCTTATTTTTAGAAATTAGGATTTCATTCACAGTTGCAACTCCAACACCAAAAAGAATTGACTATCCATTGTATGTAAGTTCGCATGTAAACAAAGAACAACGCTTACCTGATAGAAACCAACAGAGTTGAAACCTAGACTCTGATTGAGAAGTCCAATTAAGATGCCATTGAGCACTCCAAATCCCATGACAGTCCTTGCGTCGAAAGGTTTGTGCTTAAAGGGCTTCATACATAATGCCACATGAAGTCAATAGAATAGTACAAAGAGATGCCAGCTTGTCAACATGGTTGCTGCACAATAAAAAATAAGGGTGTTATTATTTGTAGGGATAACATTTCTGCCAAGTTATACATGACTTTCAAAGATCAAGTAAACTAAATTCAAATTTACAGGTTGTAGAGGGAAAAATGGCAGTTATAACATGAGACACAAAATGATACTACAAACAGGGATATGCAAACGTCAATGATCTGAACAGAAGCTCTAAATAAATAAAGAAACATTAATTCATAAGATCTGAAACTCACTACCTCCAGTTCCATAGACCAATACTCAGTTTTATGTGAGTACCGCTTTCTAACACGTGAGAATCCTTTGATCAAAATGTTGACTACATAAATAAAATTAAACAAGAGCAGTGATTTTTCCATGATGGCATCAGTAGTGCTCACTGGATGTTCACGTTATCTTTCCATGTTGACTGTTGGAGAACTGGAGGTGAGCATGCTTGGACATTGCTGAAATTTCATCAAACACCTTATAGGCATAAACAAAAAGAATTTGCACAAGGAAACAGATGAGTCAAGAAAGAGGGTAGGAGGCAAGGGGAGAGATTATATTCTACAAAGCAGTGTGGAATAGCCAGCGTGAATCCTCCCCGCTTGCCATGGCCGGTTGCACCTCGGGTCGGCAATGCCCTCTAACGGAGAGTGGAAGAGATGTAGAAGGAGAGAGAGAGATGTAGAGAGGAGAGAGCCCGACTGAACTCGGGACTCACCGACGATGGCGCCGCATCAGGACCAGCGCCATGCTCGAGCTCATCCTGGGGTCCCCGCTGCATGCGTGGAGATGATCCGTGGACCACCGATGCGGCTCGAGCTCCTCCCCGGGTCACCACAACACGCGTGGAGATGAACGCGGGGGCGGGGGCTCGTGGCAAGATGGAGGAGGTGCCGACGACCACAACGACCTCGTCCGGGTTGAGCTCGTCCTCCCGCGGTTTCCTAACAATGACAGCCTCGGCGCCGCCACTGCGAAG
Source organism: Aegilops bicornis (assembly GCA_021605145.1). Lineage (NCBI taxonomy): Eukaryota > Viridiplantae > Streptophyta > Magnoliopsida > Poales > Poaceae > Aegilops > Aegilops bicornis. The sequence continues at coordinate 173,047,484 of CM038675.1, read as the reverse complement.
CGGGCGACGACGGGCCGGGCGGATTCTGCGAGCGCCATGGCTGGCCGGGTGGAGGAGGTGCGATGGCGGCTGGCCGGGTGCTGCTCCTTCCTCGCCCGCTGCATTCTCGCCACCGCCACCATCGCCGCATCCAAAGCCGCCAACAACAGCTTTGACCCCACCCCCACCTCACTCACTGGAGGCATCGTCCTCGGCTGCGAGGAGGAGGATGCAGGGGAGCCTGTCCTGCACGAACCCGGAGCAGGCGTTGGAGATCAGGGTTCGCCCGCGAAGCGCGTGGCCACAGCAGCCTGGGTCCGAGCGATGGGAAGGCGAGAGGAGGAAGAGGCGAGGCGGTGGAGGAGTAGCAGTCGGCGGCGGGGCTCCTAGGGCGCAGGAGGAGGAGGAGGTGGGAGGGAGCAGCGGCGGACGAGGGAGGGAGGAGCGAGGGGCGCGGGGCTGTGAATTGGGGCTAGGGTTTGATGCCGTTTTCCACCCTGCGCGGTGCGGTGTTTTTTCCGCTCGCCTGGTGCGCTGCACCCCTATGCGCGGCGCGGTGTGGTGGTTTTCTTTCCCTCGCGTTGTACCGTGCGCTGGTGGCATCGACTGTGCCTAGCACTTCTAGATGCTTTATAGGTTAGATTTGCCATATTTCATAATCATAGAATGCGGCAATTTCTAACATGATTCGGACAGATTTAAGCATCGCCACGGTGAGAAAGTCTCATCGTAGTCAACTCCTTGAACTTGTCAAAAACCTTTCGCAACAAGTCGAGCTTTATAGACAGTAACATTACCGTCAGCGTCTGTCTTCTTCTTGAAGATACATTTATTCTCGATGGCTTGCCGATCATCGGGCAAGTCAACCAAAGTCCACACTTTGTTCTCATACATGGATCCCATCTCAGATTTCATGGCCTCAAGCCATTTTACGGAATCTGGGCTCATCATCGCTTCCTCATAGTTCGTAGGTTCGCCATGGTCAAGTAACATGACCTCCAGAATAGGATTATTGTACCACTCTGGTGTGATCTTACTCTGGTTGACCTACAAGGTTCATAGTAACTTGATCTGAAGTTTCATCACTGATTGGTGTAGTTGTCACAGGAACCGGTTTCTGTGATAAACTACTTTCCAATAAGGGAGCAGGTACATTACCTCATCAAATTCTACTTTCCTCCCACTCACTTCTTCCGAGAGAAATTCCTTCTCTAGAAAGGATCCGAACTTAGCAACAAAAGTCCCGCCTTCAGATTCGTGATAGAAGGTGTACCCAATAGTCTCCTTTGGGTATCCTATAAAGACACATTTCTCCGATCTGGGTTCGAGCTTATCTGGTTGAAGTTTCTTCACATAAGCATCCCAGCCCCAAACTTTAAGAAACGACAACTTTGGTTTCTTGCCAAACCACAGTTCATAAGGCGTCGTTTCAACGGATTTTGATGGTGCCCTATTTAACGTGAATGTGGCCGTCTCTAAAGCATAACCCCAAAATGATAGGGGTAAATCAAGAAGAGACGCCATAGATCGCACCATATCTAGTAAAGTACGACACGACGCTCGGACACACAATTACGTCGTGGTGTTCCGGCTGGCGTGAGTTGCGAAACTATTCCGCATTGCTTCAAATGTAAACCAAACTCGTAACTCAAATATTCTCCTCCACGATCAGATCGTAGAAACTTTATTTTCCTGTTACGATGATTTTCAACTTCACTCTGAAATTCTTTGAACTTTTCAAATGTTTCAGACTTATGTTTCATTAAGTAGATATACCCTTATCTGCTCAAATCATCTGTGAAGGTGAGAAAATAACGATACCGCCATGAGCCTCAATATTCATTGGACCACATACATCAAGATGTATGATTTCCAATAAATCAGTTGCTCGCTCTATAGTTCCGGAGAATGGCGTTTTAGTCATCTTGCTCATGAGGCACGGTTCGCAAGTACCAAGTGATTCATAATCAAGTGATTCCGTAATTCCATCGGTATGGAGTTTCTTCATGCTTTTACACCAATATGACCCAAATGGCAGTGCCACAAATAAATTGCACTACCATTATCAACTATGCATCTTTTGGCTTCAACATTATGAATATGTGTATCACTACTATCGAGATTTAATAAAAATAGACCACTCTTCAAGGGTGCATGACCATAAAAGATATTACTCATATAAATAGAACAACCATTATTCTCTCGATTTAAATGAATAACCATCTCGCATCAAACAAGATCCAGATATAATGTTCATGCTTAACGCCGGCACCAAATAACAATTATTTAGGTCTAAAACTAATCCCGAAGGTAGATGTAGAGGTAGTGTGCCGATCGCGATCACATCGACTTTGGAACCATTTCCCACGCCAAGATCGTCACCTCGTCGTTAGACAATCTTCGCTTAATTCGTAGTCCCCTGCTTCGAAGTTGCAAATATTAGCAATGTAACCAGTATCAAATACCCAGGTGCTATTATGGCATTGGTAAGGTACACATCAATAACATGTATACCACATATACCTTTTTTCACCTTGCCATCCTTCTTATCCGCCAAATACTTGGGGCAGTTCCGCTTCAAAGGACCAGTCTCCTTGCAAGAGAAGCACTCGGCCTCGTGCTTAGGTCCAGATTTGGGTTTCTTCTCTTGAGCAAAGCAACTTGTTTGCTGTTCTTCTTGAAGTTCCCCTTCTTCTTCCCTTTGCCCTTTTCTTGAAACTGGTGGTCTTATTGACCATCAACACTTGATGCTCCTTTTGATTTCTACCTCCGCAGCTTTTAGCATTGCGAAGAGCTCGGGAATAGTCTTGTCCATCCCTTGCATATTATAGTTCATCACGAAGCTCTTGTAGCTTGGTGGCAGTGATTGAAGAATTCTGTCAATGACACTATCATCAGGAAGATGAACTCCCAATTGAATCAAGTGATATTATACCCAGACATTTTGAGTATATGTTCACTGACATAACTATTCTCTTCCATCTTGCAGCTATAGAACTTATTGGAGACTTCATATCTCTCAATCCGGGCATTTGCTTGAAATATTAACTTCAACTCCTGGAACATCTCATCTGCACCATGACATTCAAAACGTCGTTGAAGTCTCGGTTCTAAGCCGTAAAGCATGGCACACTGAACTATCGAGTAGTCATCAGCTTTGCTCTGCCAGACGTTCTTAACGTCGTCGCCAGCATCTGCAGCAGTTCGCACCCAGCGGTGCTTCCATGACGCAATTCTTCCGCAAGCAATGAGGATAATCCTCAAGTTACGGACCCAGTCCGTAATTGCTACCATCATCTTTCAACTTAGCTTTCTCGAGGAACGATTAAAATTCAACGGAACAACAAAGACAAGCCATCTATCTACAACAAACATAGACAACAAAATACTATCGTGTACTAAGTTCATGATAAATTTAAGTTCAATTAATCATATTACTTAAGAACTCCCACTTAGATAGACATCCCTCTAATCATCTAAGTGATCACGTGATCCAAATCAACTAAACCATGTCCGTTCATCACGTGAGATGGAGTAGTTCTCAATGGTGAACATCAGTATGTTGATCATATCTACTATATGATTCACGCTCCACCTTTCGGTCTCGTGTTCCGAGGCCATATCTCAGATATGCTAGGCTCGTCAAGTTTAACTCGAGTATTCCGCTGCGTGTCCAACTATTTTGCACCCGTTGTATTTGAACGTAGATCCTATCACACCCAATCATCACGTGGTGTCTCAGCACGAAGAACTTTCGCAACGGTGCATACTCAAGGAGAACACTTATACCTTGAAATTTAGTGAGATATCATCTTATAATGCTACCGTCAATCAAAGCAAAATAAGATGCATAAAGGATAAACATCACATGCAATCAATATAAGTGATATGATATGGCCATCATCATCTTGTGCTTGTGATCTCCATCTTCAAGCTAATCATGATCACCATCGCCACCGGGCGCGACACCTTGATCTCCATCGTAGCATCGTTGTCGTTTCGCCACCTATTGCTTCTACGACTATCGCTACCGCTTAGTGATAAAGTAAAGCAATTACAGAGCGTTTGCATTGCATACAATGAAGCGACAACCATATGGCTCCTGCCAGTTGCTGATAACTCGGTTACAAAACATGATCATCTCATACAATAAAATATAGCATCACGCCTTGACCATATCACATCACAACATGCCCTGCAAAAACAAGTTAGACGTCCTCTACTTTGTTGTTGCAAGTTTTACGTGGCTGCTACGGGCTGAGCAAGAACCGTTTTTACCTACGCATCAAAACCACAATGATATTTCGTCAAGTTAGTGTTGTTTTAACCTTCTCAAGGACCGGGCATAGCCACACTCGGTTCAACTAAAGTTGGAGAAACTGACACCCGCCAGCCACCTGTGAGCAAAGCACGTCGGTAGAACCAGTCTCGCGTAAGTGTACGCGTAATGTCGGTCCGGGCCGCTTCATCCAACAATACCGTCGAACCAAAGTATGACATGCTGGTAAGCAGTATGACTTGTGTCGCCCACAACTCACTTGTGTTCTACTCGTGCATATATGTCGCGATCGGATTTTCGGATATCAATTTCCCGTAAAATGGTCCTTGTGCTCACCAGCCCTGTGGTTACTGTTAATGATGACGCACCAACTTGATACAGAAACTCCAAGTAAAATACAAAATGTGTAGTACAAGACCGTTCTGGCCTATGAGTACAACAAATGGTTTCCAGTGGCTGACGGCGGAAGCGGTTTGCGGTTCATCAACGTCTGTGGGACTCCATTTCCCACATGAACAATTGACCTAGATAACTCCTATCTTCGCGAGGCTGCTATCACCATTGTGTAGGTTCCGGGCTGTCATCGCAACGCCTCCTATCCATGCAAGAAATCTGGCCAAGACAATAGCCATGGACAAGCCAAAGGAGTACTTTTGAATGTACTCGCAAACATTATGAACACAGGTATAATATAACAAATGATAATCATGCTCAAATATTATATGATCACATCACAATACAAAATAAAAATCCATGATGCACGCAAGCAGATTATTCATATACAACATGCATATGCAATAAGGGAGTGGAAATAGGATGCACCGATCGGTGTCCAAGCGACGCCTTGAAAGGATAATGATATGAGGCATGCCTCAATCCAAGGCCCGAGCGAAACCACATAAAGGGCTTATAAATAATTTAAATAACAAGCATGCCACAGTCGGGCGTCTGGGCGACACCACATAAAGGGCTTCTAAGTATTTACATAACAAGCATGCCATAGTCGGGCGTCTGAGCGACACCACATAAAGGGCTTATAAGTAATATAACTAACAAGCATGCCACAGTCGGGCGTCTGAGCGACACCACATAAAGGGCTTATAAGTAATATAACTAACAAGCATGTCACAGTCGGGCGTCTGAGCGACACCACATAAAGGGCTTATAAGTAATATAACTAACAAGCATGCCACAGTTGGGCGTCTGAGCGACACCACATAAAGGGCTTATAAGAGAATAATCACAGTGAATATCCAGGAGGTAGAACCATCCCAGGGATACTCAAATATTCAAATAATGTAAATGGTTAGTCCATAATAACAATAATCATAATCATCATGAGTCACAAGTCATGATCCATGTTCTGGTTTAGTAATTTTTTTCTCCGAAGACCGACACTAAGACCGACACTTGACCCATCCCAGACTGTAATCCTTACCCATGGACACGGCTATTCGGATAGGTATAATCTCTGCAGAGGGTGTACTCTTTACCCACGAGTAACGGGTTCCTTTAGTCCATCGGGACTAATTCCGTCTACGGTCTTTTAATTGAAAACACACCTGACTGCACACACCAGCCTAACTTACTGGTGTCTGGAATCACCCACGACACCCGTTAAGCAAAACTCTAAGTGGGGAGGCTACAACCTCGACTAGCATGGGATCACAAATTTATAATGCGCGTAAACTAGGGGAGCTACCCCCTCGGCTACAACAGGAAACACCCATGCCCCCGGACCAGGTGGCATGTCTACCGGATGCAGCCGGTATCTTCCACCATGGCCTCTCTGTATGGTGTGTGCTAGGAAGGGGTTGACAACTTATCGAACTGCATCTTACCTATGGCAGGGACAGGTGGTAGTACGAAACAAGTATGGGGGTTACTGGAACAAGACTCGATCTATGGTAGACTCAAGAGGTTAAAGCATCTCCTACATGATAAGCACAAGAAATATATTTCACACCAATCAGGCAGATTTACCACTCGTCATACCTCACCATGCTTTTGCAGACATAACAGTCTCGACGAAGAACTAGAGACAAGCTCGTGTCTACCCAAGACAGAGACTTTCTCGGATTCCTCCCGATAGGCATGAAAGGCATACGAGGGTGATTACTATCAGAATCATATCAAATTCCAACAGCAAGGAATCATCATTATGCACACATGAATGTGATCATAACATCACATAAAATATCGAACACTTCGTGTCAAGGTGATGCCGTATTTGCATCAAATGACGCACAGAAAATATTATGCCGGGGTTTAGAATGCTTGCCTTCAAGAGTATGCAAGTGGGGGTGCACTTTTTTGAAAGTTGCCTTCTTCAAAATCCTATTTTCCAAAAATTTGAATTAACACATAGTTCCAAAACAGTACAAAAAAGTTGTCTGTAAAATTTTCGAATAAATATGAAAATAAACTAGACAAAATTTGAGAAACAACAGAAAAAGAATCAAATCATCTGGACTTATATTCAAAAAGTTATAGACAGTCAAAGATTAGTCAAAAATTCTGTTTTTAAAATAAAAATTAAAAAAAAGAAAACGGTTCGGGGCGTACGTTTTCGAAGGCGTATTCGGTAGAATACGCTTCCACTTAAGCCAGCGTGGATCGGCTTGTGGGTCACTGACAGTGGGTCCCTTGGGCCCACTGGTCAGGTTTGACCAGTCGCCGCGCCTCCTTTCTCCTCTGGCCGGGCAGAGGCGGGGCTCCGACGATCGCCGTCGACGAACGGCGGCTCCCCACGTGACTCCGAGGGCAGGGATGGATCCGCTAGCCTAGGGCGGTCCTCCCAGTGGTCGCTAGGTTGGCGGGGGTGGAGGGGGTCGCCGGCGGCAAGCTCCGCAGCAGACGGTGGCTTCGGGAGGATTTGGGGTCCCGAGCTACGGTGGCTCCCGATCAAGTTCGAGAAGTGGGGTGGCTCCGCAAGGTCGAGGGGAAGAGGATGGGGGCACGGGATGGGTTAGGGGCCTCGGTCTTGGCCGGATTTTACCGGAACGTGGCGGCGGCCGAACCTGCCAGAGATAGGAGAGAGGATGGCCTCTGGCCAACTGGGGAGGAGGGGGGCTTCCTACTACTCGAGTAAGGCTGCTGACGAGCTTAGGCATGATCGGGAGGGCTATTTATAGCCCGGAGAGGTCGGGCCTCATGGCGCGGATAAGAACGTCGCCAACCGCCGCTCTGCTAGCGGTGGCAACGTGGAGGCGATTGAGCTGGTCGGCGCACTCGGCGAACTCCCCATCGCTCAAAGGGGCGAAGCCGGCCGCGCGTATGGCTTGGCGGTGCCGCCACGGCCGGGCCTGCTTCATTGCCGTCGACTAAGCGCCATGGCCGACCCGACAAAGATGGCCGGGGTGCCGTGGAGGTGGCCGGGGCGGTTCTGCAATGAGGGAGGAGTCGGGGCGCGCTGGTTGTGCGTGGGGAGGGACCATAACGGGCGCGGGGAGGCGGCAGCGGGACACGGTGATTCGGGCGCACGCACGTGCAAAACGCGCGCTCTGGCCGCGCCCAGAACACGCACGCCAGGCGTTCGACAAAATGCCAACACGTTCTAGGCCTCTCTGATGCCTCTGCAACTAAACAGGACTAGGCTAATGATAATGCGAGAGCTAATAGACATGCTGGTAAGGTCATTCGAGCAACTTCCCAATGCAAGTCTAAAAGCATGCCAAAACTGGCCATGCTCCTAACCTGCTTGACGAAATGCCAGGGGTATCTAGGCATCTCTTCTGCTGGCCAAAGTCTCCAGTTTGGGGTCTCCTTGGGTGCAAGTGATGATGGCAAGGTTATTAGGGCAAAACCAGAAACTTGTTAGTGCAAGTTTTTGAAAAAATCAAATCTGGACAGAAAATAAAGTGCATTATTGCATGGACCAAAAATGCTCCAATGGGTCCAATCTCATGGACTTAGGGGTTTGGTAGAGTGGTCTATAAGCAGGAAAAAGAATCATGGGTAAAAGGGCAAGTTAAAATACGGTTGTAGTAGAAAATACCAAACTGGGCCAGAGAGCACAAGAGGATGATTTGCTCAAAATTTTCAAATAACACCAGTGGGACTTTGCATATAAATGAACTATATACTCCTACTAACATCCCCAAATTTTGGTGGGAATATTAAATAAATTTATCAAAGGGTTGTAGTGCAACAGAGGCTCTAAGGCTTATGAGAAACCATTTTAAAAGATTTAAAGTTCAGGAAAAATAATTATAGAAATAAATCCACTAATAAAAGAAATGTTTTCTTGAGAGGGTATACAAGTCCAACAACATTTTGTAAAGTTTTCTATTTGGAGGAAAACTCCACAACTCAGAAGAAAAGAGTGGTTCTGAAACAAAAGAAAATCCAGAAAATAAAAATTTAATCTACCAAGGCAAAATTTTCATTAATAAATAATGGTTAAATTTTTGGGGTGTTACAACACTACCGCCCCCCCCCTGAAGAAAAAACTCGTCCTCGAGATTTGCTAAGGGCTGTTTTGAAAATATTACTCCTACCATCACAAGGTAATATCACAAAAATAACCATCCTATTCATGCAATAAAATGTGGCTACAAAGGAGTGGGCAATTAAATGGTGTAAAACTATAGTGTGGTATACTGGCCCTGCGTGGAAAAATCTATGGTTGGGGAAAACGAGATACTTCCACTTTTGGTTACAGTAAATTTTAGAATAAATTTCTAAATTTCTAAAATACGTTATCGCATCTTTAGAGCACAGTGCTCTCTCTGGCTGACAGGTGGACCCGGGGCCCACTGTTAGTCTCTTCTTCTACCTCTGGCTCTCCCTTCTCCCTCTCTCTCTGGCGCTTTCCCGCTTTCTCCCCGGACGTCTAGCGTAGAGCATCTAGGCTGTCTTCATGGTAGTGCGCGGCATGCTAGCTGCCGGCAACGTGCACTCACCTCATGGGCTGTCTGCTGTCGGCACTGCTCGCGGATTCGCCTCCGAACACCGGCGATCGAGTGACGAGCGGCGCTGGTGGACTTCGCCCACCGTACACCGATCTCGAGCGATAAAACGACCGAGGTGCTCCTTTCTTCTTCCTCACACCTAGCCTCGCTTCTCCTTCTCCTTCCTTCTCCTTCATTTCTGTTTGCAACAGCTCGAAACGAGGCTGTACTGGCGGAGGTGATGCCGGACTGGTACGTGATCCTGATGTGCGGAGGGTTGGCGGCTTTGCTGGGGTTCTCCGTGCTCTTGTGCGTGATGATCCTCGATGATCGTCGCGATGCTGCCGCTCGAGTGTTAGCTCTCCGCGGTGGCGGTGATCATGAGGATTAAGTGCGGTGTCGGGTGCTAACTGTTGTCAGTGTGCTGGAGGCAACTTGCATCCGAACAATTACCCATAAATCTCTCCTTCATAGGTTGTGTGTGCTAGGGAGGTGATCAGTTAGGTGCAACATGTGCACGTGCATTTGCAATTAGTGCATGTGGTCGAGTGGTTGTGGTTGTGCGTCTGCTATTGTGGTGCTGCGTGAATAAAAGTCAATTAACCGCAGTAAAACCACTCACATTAATTGAAACTAAAAATTTAATTCATCGCACAAATTTAGGATACCACGTATAAGTTGCAACACATAAATAAATGCTGGGACAATAAACATAGCAGTGACGTCTACAACGATAACGGCAAATGGACAGGGTCTTGAGAAAACGTCTCTGGGATTGGGGCACACTCTTCTTCTATCGGGGGAAGCGGATTGACTAGTCGATGAACGCGTCTCTCCTGGTCGGGCCTCGATGGTTCCGCCGATGGCGATCTCGAGGATTTAAATCAGCGAGGCTGGAGATAACCCATTCCTCGCTGGGTCAAACGCACTTGAGCGATGACATACTGGGCAAGGTTGGCCAGTACTGGGTCTCTCTCGATTCGTCCACCGGGAAAAGATGCTACTTCTCTGGGTGCTGCACGACTCGGGAAGTAATAATACCCTCGTTTGCTGGCATAGGGTACTGCGGATCGAAGGCGAGCAAGTGCTTCATACGCAACAACTTCTATGGACATTTGCAGAGTCGACATAGATTTCCCCACGAAGGAGACTTCCGTTGGGTCTTGGTTTGGGTTTGTGGGAGGGATGTGCACCACTGCCCAATATTTCAAGGTGGATGGGGTGATCCTCGATTTGAGCAACTCGTACTGGGGTGGATGGATAGCACTCATGGTACTGCAGGTAAAGTCCCATAATATTTTAACAAAGCTACGTGGAGTTGCATCTGGAGTTCTCAGATAAATACTAGGGTTCGCATGGCAAAGAAATGGCTGTGAGAGTTGTGCACAAGGTGAGGGATACTTGGCAAGGTCACGAGGTGGCCTTTTATATAGCATTGGGGCTGGGTTATTTACCGTGGTGAAGGGTAACTAGTTTTTTGGTTCTGCTCTATGGGGTCGGGGTCAATGCTACAGATACACATATCTCACAAAAGTGATGTATTGCTGTGGGTGTCGTCGGGGTGGTTTTGGTAGCTGTGGCCGGAATTAAAAATGCAACCACACGCTAACATACTTATGCATGGCTACTATTCAAAACAGAGGCACACAAGCAGGCTGCGTTAATTTATGGCGATACAAGGTCACACTATTACAGGCGTATGGACATACTAAGACTCGGTACTACTCGAGTGACTTAGTCTACCTAGTTAATGTCTAAGCGGGCGTGCCTTGTGGACGCCGAGGCTTCTCCACGGTTTCACCCATTGGGGTTAATGGAAGGAGTTGAGGGGCTGCAGGGTCGGGGTAGCGATGATGACCATCGCAGGGGTTGTTGCCCACAATCCCGTTGGACCGTGTTCCCAAAAGGCGACGAAGCACTTCTGGGGAGACCAAAGTATTTTGGTCGATGGCTGGGGCAGACCTCAAGGACTCGATCGGTTGTCCGAACAGCACGACCGGGTTGTCGGCGCTGGCTCATCTTCTCCTCTTGCCGGCTCGCGAACCAATTCTCCACGAGTTGCGATCAGATCCGTGGTGATTTGATCGAACAGCCTCTAGTGCACTTACATAGCGCACTGCATGCAACAATGCAGGATCCGCCTCGTGATCTCCGCTGGCAACCTGGGCGGCCTACCATACCCGCCACCGGGGTAGTAGTAGAACGAGCGACGCTAACTCGGGGCGACAAGTGCCGGAGTTGAACTATAGCCTCTCGAGCAGCTAGTTTGATGGCTTGTGGCTCAAAGGAAGTTGTCCTTCCGTGAACCAGTAGGGGCGTTTCCGGCGATAGACCCCTACCATAGACGTGCACAAAGGGCTCGTAATTGACGGCTCGCCGCCATGGGCCCTTCGTACACAACATATTCTGGGGGCTCTTCTAATGCAAAGGCACGGCGGGTGAGGTTTGCTAGCACGGTCACAAAACCTCCAAGGTTGGTTGCTGTGGTCTCATTGTGAGCAATGGGTCCAGGCATTATAGCTTGGTTTGGGGTAGAGGCTGTGCTGTGCTGGGTTGAGGCTAGCATGCCCTTTTTATAGAAAAAGGGGACAGAGTCTTCCTTCAAGACGCTATGGATGAGACACTTTAGGTGTCACCATCCGCTGCGTGATTCACAAGCTAGGCTGATACGTTGGGCACCGACTGCCAAAAGGTGTCGGGGGTCACTGAGTGGCTATCTTACACGAGGGCATGGGTGGATTGGTTAATTCTAGGTTTATTGACCTAGCGAAGATAGGATTAGCCAATGGTCAGCCTGGCTCTGATAGCAAGGTTATTGCAACCGGATTTTCATGATATCAGTTTCCCAGAAAATGGTCCTTGTGCTCACCAGCCCCAGGATTACTGTTAGCTGATGAGGTACCAACTTGATATAGAAACTCCAAGCAAAATACAAAATGTGTAGTACAAGACCGTTTCCGCCTATGAGTACAACAAATGGTTTCAGTGGTCGACGGCGGAAGCGGTTTTGCGCTCATCGGCCTATGGGACTCCATTTCCCACAGGAACAACTGACCTGGAACTCCAATCTTTGAGAGGCTGCTATCACCATTGCGTAGGTTCCTGGGCTGTCATCGCAACGCTCCTCTCCATGCAAGAAATCTGGCCATGACAATAGCCAGGGACAAGCCAGTGACTACTTTTGAATGTACTCGCAAACATTATGAACACAGGTATAATATAACAAATGATAATCATGCTCTGAAATATTCTATGATCACAACGTCAGTCACAAAATAAAAATCCATGATGCACGCAAGCAGGTTATTCATATACAACATGAATATGCAATAAGGGAGTGGAAATAGGATGCACCGATCGGGTGTCTGAAGCGACGTGAGATGGAGTAGTTTTCAATGGTGAACATCACTATGTTGATCATATCTACTATATGATTCACGCTACACCTTTCGGTCTCAGTGTTCCGAGGCCATATCTATATATGCTAGGCTCATCAAGTTTAACCTGAGTATTCCGCGTGTCCAACTATTTTGCACCCGTTGTATTCGAACGTAGATCCTATCACACCCAATCATCACGTGGTGTCTCAGCACGAAGAACTTTCGCAATGGTGCATACTCAAGGAGAACACTTATACCTTGAAATTTAGTGAGATATCATCTTATAATGCTACCGTCAATCAAAGCAAAATAAGATGCATAAAGGATAAACATCACATGCAATCAATATAAGTGATATGATATGGCCATCATCATCTTGTGCTTGTGATCTCCATCTTCAAGCACCGTCTTGATCACCTTCGTCACCGGCGCGACACCTTGATCTCCATCGTAGCATCGTTGTCGTTTCGCCACCTATTGCTTCTACGACTATCGCTACCGCTTAGTGATAAAGTAAAGCAATTACGGAGCGTTTGCATTGCATACAATAAAGCGACAACCATATGGCTCCTGCCAGTTGCTGATAACTCGGTTACAAAACATGATCCTCTCATACAATAAAATATAGCATCACGCCTTGACCATATCACATCACAACATGCCCTGCAAAACAAGTTAGACGCCCTCTACTTTGTTGTTGCAAGTTTTACGTGGCTGCTACGGGCTGAGCAAGAACCGTTTTTACCTACGCATCAAAACCACAATGATACTTCGTCAAGTTAGTGTTGTTTTAACCTTCTCAAGGACAGGGCATAGCCACACTCGGTTCAACTAAAGTTGGAGAAACTGACACCCGCCAAACACCGTGTGCAAAGCACGTCGGTAGAACCAGTCTCGCGTAAGCGTACGCGTAATGTCGGTCCGGGCCGCTTCATCCAACAATACCGTCGAACCAAAGTATGACATGCTGGTAAGCAGTATGACTTGTGTCGCCCACAACTCACTTGTGTTCTACTCATGCATATATGTCGCGATCGGATTTTCGGGATATCAATTTCCCAGAAAATGGTCCTTGTGCTCACCAGCCCCAGGGTTACTGTTAGCTGATGACGCACCAACTTGATACAGAAACTCCAAGAAAAATACAAAATGTGTAGTACAAGACCGTTCTGGCCTATGAGTACAACAAATGGTTTCCAGTACGACGGCGGAAGCGGTTTATGTTCATCACCCTATGGGACTCCATTTCCCACAGAACAACTGACCTAGATAACTCCTATCTTCGCGAGGCTGCTATCACCATTGTGTAGGTTCCGGGCTGTCATCGCAACGCCCTATCCATGCAAGAAATCTGGCCAAGACAATAGCCATGGACAAGCCAAGGAGTACTTTTGAATGTACTCGCAAACATTATGAACACAGGTATAATATAACAAATGATAATCATGCTGAAATATTATATGATCACATCGTCAGTCACAAAATAAAAATCCATGATGCACGCAAGCAGATTATTCATATACAACATGCATATGCAATAAGGGAGTGGAAATAGGATGCACCGATCGGGTGTCTGAAGCGACGCCTTGAAAGGATAATGATATGAGGCATGCCTCAATCGGGCGTCTGAGCGAAACCACATAAAGGGCTTATAAATAATTTAAATAACAAGCATGCCACAGTCGGGCGTCTGGGCGACACCACATAAAGGGCTTCTAAGTATTTACATAACAAGCATGCCATAGTCAAGGCCCGAGCGACACCACATAAAGGGCTTATAAGTAATATAACTAACAAGCATGCTACCACGGGCCCGAGCGACACCACATAAAGGGCTTATAAGTAATATAACTAACAAGCATGTCACAATGCAAGGCCCTCGAGCGACACCACATAAAGGGCTTATAAGTAATATAACTAACAAGCATGCCACTGTCAGGCCCCGAGCGACACCACATAAAGGGCTTATAAGAGAATAATCACAGTGAATATCCAGGAGGTAGAACCATCCCAGGGATACTCAAATATTCAAATAATGTAAATGGTTAGTCCATAATAACAATAATCATAATCATCATGAGTCACAAGTCATGATCCATGTTCTGGTTTAGTAATTTTTTTCTTCGAAGACCGACACTAAGACCGACACTTGACCCATCCCAGACTGTAATCCTTACCCGACACGGCTATTCGGATAGGTATAATCTCTGCAGAGGGTGTACTCTTTACCCACGAGTAACGAGTTCCTTTAGTCCATCGGGACTAATTCCATCTATGGTCTTTTAATTGAAAACACACCTGACTGCACACATCAGCCTAACTTACTGGTGTCTGGAATCACCCACGACACCCGTTAAGCAAAACTCTAAGTGGGGAGGCTACAACCTCGACTAGCTTGGGATCACAAATTTATAACGCGCGTAAACTAGGGGAGCTACCCCCTCGGCTACAATAGGAAACACCCATGCCCCCGGACCAGGTGGCATGTCTACCGGATGCAGCCGGTATCTTCCACCATGGCCTCTCTGTATGGTGTGTGCTAGGAAGGGGTTGACAACTTACTGAACCGTACCCTACCTATGGCAGGGACAGGTGGTAGTACGAAACAAGTATGGGGGTTACTGGAACAAGACTCGATCTATGGTAGACTCAAGAGGTTAAAGCATCTGCTACATGATAAGCACAAGAAATATGTTTCACACCAATCAGGCAGATTTACCACTCGTCATACCTCACCATGCTTTAGCGGACATAACAGTCTCGACGAAGAACTAGAGACAAGCTCGTGTCTACCCAAGATGTAGACTTTCTCGGATTCCTCCCGATAGGCATGAAAGGCATACGAGGGTGATTACTATCGAAGCATATCAAATTCCAACAGCAAGGAATCATCATTATGCACACATGAATGTGATCATAACATCACATAAAATATCGAACACTTCGTGTCAAGGTGATGCCGTATTTGCATCAAATGACGCATGAAAATATTATGCCGGGGTTTAGAATGCTTGCCTTCAAGAGTATGCAAGTGGGGGTGCACTTTTTTGAAAGTTGCCTTCTTCAAAATCCTATTTTCCAAAAATTTGAATTAACACATAGTTCCAAAACAGTACAAAAAAGTTGTCTGTAAAATTTTCGAATAAATATGAAAATAAACTAGACAAAATTTGAGAAACAACAGAAAAAGAATCAAATCATTTGGACTTATAGTCAAAAAGTTATAGACAGTCAAAGATTAGTCAAAAATTCTGTTTTTAAAATAAAAGTAAAAAAAAAAGAAAACGGTTCAGGGCGTACGTTTTCGAAGGCGTATTCGGTAGAATACGCTTCCACTTAAGCCAGCGTGGATCGACTTGTGGGTCACTGACAGTGGGTCCCTTGGGCCCACTGGTCAGGTTTGACCAGTCGCCGCGCCTCCTTTCTCCTCTGGCCGGGCAGAGGCGGGGTTCACGATCGCTGGCCGATTTAACGGCGGCTCCCCACGTGACTCCGAGGGTGGGGATGGATCCGCTAGCCTAGGGCGGTCCTCCCAGTGGTCGCTAGGTTGGCGGGGGTGGAGGGGGTCGCCGGCGGCAAGCTCCGCAGCGGACGGTGGCTTCGGGAGGATTTGGGGTCCCGAGCTACGGTGGCTCCCGATCAAGTTCGAGAAGTGGGGTGGCTCCGCAAGGTCGAGGGGAAGAGGATGGGAGCACGGGAGGGGTTAGGGGCCTCGGTCTTGGCCGGATTTTACCGGAACGTGGCGGCGGCCGAACCTGCCGGAGATGGGAGAGAGGATGGCCTCTGGCCAACTGGGGAGGAGGGGGGGCTTCCTACTACTCGAGTAAGGCTGCTGACGAGCTTAGGCATGATCGGGAGGGCTATTTATAGCCCGGAGAGGTCGGCCTCATGGTCAGCGGATAAGAACGCCGGTGAACCGCCGCTCTGTTGCTAGCAGTGGCAACGTGGAGGCGATTGAGCTGGTCGGGCGCACTCGACGAACTCCCCATCGCTCAAGGGGCGAGCCGGGCGCAGATGGCTTAAGCGGTGCCGCCACGGCCGGGCTCGCTGCCGTCCTAGCCGCCATGGCCGACCCGACAAAGTGGCGTTGTGGGGTGCCGTGGAGGTGGCCGGGCGGTTCTGCGATGAGGGAGGAGTCGGGCGCTACCGGTCAGGCGTGGGGAGGGACCATAACGGGCGCGGGAGGCGGCAGCGGACGCTGGTGACTCAGCGACGACGCAGTAAACGCAGCGCCTCGCCGCGCCAACACGCACGCTAGGCGCTCGACAAAATGCCAACACGTTCTAGGCCTCTCTGATGCCTCTGCAACTAAACAGGACTAGGCTAATGATAATGCGAGAGCTAATAGACATGCTGGTAAGGTCATTCGAGCAACTTCCCAATGCAAGTCTAAAAGCATGCCAAAACTGGCCATGCTCCTAACCTGCTTGACGAAATGCCAGGGGTATCTAGGCATCTCTTCTGCCGGCCAAACTCTCCAGTTTGGGGTCTCCTTGGGTGCAAGTGATGATGGCAAGGTTATTAGGGCAAAACCAGAAACTTGTTAGTGCAAGTTTTTGAAAAAATCAAATCTGGACAGAAAATAAAGTGCATTATTGCATGGACCAAAAATGCTCCAATGGGTCCAATCTCATGGACTTAAGGGTTTGGTAGAATGGTCTATAAGCAGGAAAAAGAATCATGGGTAAAAGGGCAAGTTAAAATACGGTTGTAGTAGAAAATACCAAACTGGGCCAGAGAGCAAAAGAGGATGATTTGCTCAAAATTTTCAAATAACACCAGTGGGACTTTGCATATAAATGAACTATATACTCCTACTAACATCCCCAAATTTTGGTGGGAATATTAAATAAATTTATCAAGGGGTTGTAGTGCAAATGTAGGCTCTAAGGCTTATGAGAAACCATTTTAAAAGATTTGAAGTTCAGGAAAAATAATTATAGAAATAAATCCACTAATAAAATAAATGTTTTCTTGAGAGGGTATACAAGTCCAACAACATTTTTGTAAAGTTTTCTATTTGGAGGAAAACTCCACAACTCAGAAGAAAAGAGTGGTTCTGAAACAAAAGAAAATCCAGAAAATAAAAATTTAATCTACCAAGGCAAAAATTTCATTAATAAATAATGGTTAAATTTTTGGGTGTTACAACACTACCCCCTTAAGAAAAATCTCGTCCTCGAGATTTGCCAAGGGTTGTTTTGAAAATATTACTCCTACCATCACAAGGTAATATCACAAAAATAATCATCCTATTCATGCAATAAAATGTGGCTACAAAGTGAGTGGGCAATTAAATGGTGTAAAACTACAAAGGTGGTATACGCCCTCATTGGAAAAATCTATGGTTGGGGAAAATGAGATACTTCCACTTTTGGTTACAAAAATTTTAGAATAAATTTCTAAATTTCTAAAATACGTTATCGCACTCGAGAGCACAGTGTTTCTCTCGGGTCGACAGTGGACCCGGGCCCACTGTTAGTCTCTTCTTCTACCTCTGGCTCTCTCTTCTCCCTCTCTCTCTGGTGCTTTCCCGCTTTCTCCCCGGCGACGCCTAGCGCCAGAGAGCATCTAGGGCTGTATCACAGGTAGTGCGCGGCATGCTAGCTGCCGGTGCAACGTGCACTCACCTCGGGGGGCCAGTGCACTGTCGGCACTGCTCGCGGATTGGCCTCCGAACACCGGCGATCGAGTGACGAGCGGCGCTGGTGGACTTCGCCCACCATACACCGATCTCGAGCGATAAAACGACCGAGGTGCTCCTTTCTTCTTCCTCACACCTAGCCTCGCTTCTCCTTCTCCTTCCTTCTCCTTCATTTCTGTTTGCAAGAGCTCGAAACGAGGCTGTAATGGCAGAGGTGATGCCGGACTGGTACGTGATCCTGATGTGCGGAGGGTTGGCGGCTTTGCTGGGGTTCTCCGTGCTCTTGCGCATGACGATCCTCGATGATCGTTGTGATGCTGCCGCTCGAGTGTTAGCTCTCCGCGGTGGCGGTGATCATGAGGATTAAGTGCGGCGTCGGGTGCTAACTGTTGTCAGTGTGCTGGAGGCAACTTGCATCCGAACAATTACCCATAAATCTCTCCTTCATAGGTTGTGTATGCTAGGGAGGTGATCAGTTAGGTGCAACATGTGCACGTGCATTTGCAATTAGTGCATGTGGTCGAGTGGTTGTGGTTAAAGGCTCGCTATTGTGGTGCTGCGTGAATAAAAGTCAATTAACCGCAGTAAAACCACTCACATTAATTGAAACTAAAAATTTAATTCATCGCACAAATTTAGGATACCACGCATAAGTTGCAACACATAAATAAATGCTGGGACAATAAACATAGCAGTGACGTCTACAACGATAACGGTAAATGGACAGGGTCTTGAGAAAACGTCTCTGGGATTGGGGCACACTCATCTTCTATCGGGGGAAGCGGATTGACTAGTCGATGAACGCGTCTCTCCTGGTCGGGCCTCAGTGGTCTGCCGATGGCGATCTGAGGATTTAAATCAGCGAGGCTCTGGAGATAACCCATTCCTCGCTGGGTCAAACACTCTTGAGCGATGACATACTGGGCAAGGTTGGCCAGTACTGGGTCTCTCTCGATTCGTCCACCGGGAAAAGATGCTACTTCTCTGGGTGCTGCCGCGACTGGAAGTAATAATACCCTCGCTTGTTGGCATAGGGTACCGCGAATCAAGGCGAGCAAGTGCTTCAGACGCAGCAGCTTCTATGGCCATTTGCGTAGTCGGCATAGATTTCCCCACGGGGAGACTTCCGTTGGGTCTTGGTTTGGGTTTATGGAGGGATGTGCACCACTGCCCAATATTTCGAGGTGGATGGGGTGATCCTCGATTTGAGCAACTCAGACGGGTGGATGGATAGCACTCATGGTACCGCAGTAAAGTCCCATAATATTTTAACAACGCTACCTGGAGTTCTCAGATAAATACTAGGGTTCGGCATGGCAAAGAAATGGCTGTGAGAGTTGTGCACAAGGTGAGGGATACTTGGCAAGGTCACGAGGTGGCCTTTTATATAGCATTGGGGCTGGGTTATTTACCGTGGTGAAGGGTAACTAGTTTTTTGGTTCTGCTCTATGGCGTCGGGTCAATGCTACAGATACACATATCTCACAAAAGTGATGTATTGCTGTGGGTGTCGCCGGGTGGTTTTGGTAGCTGTGGCGGAATTAAAATGCAACCACACGCTAACATACTTATGCATGGCTACTATTCAAAACAGAGGCACACAAGCAGGCTGCGTTAATTTATGGCGATACAAGGTCACACTATTACAGGTATGGACATACTAAGACTCGCATTACTCGAGTGACTTAGTCTACCTCGTTAATGTCTAAGCGGGCATGCCTTGTGGACGTCGAGGCTTCTCCACGGGTTTCACCATCGGGGTTAGCTGGAAGGAGTTGAGGGGCTGCAGGGTCGGGGTAGCGATGATGACCATCGCGGGGGTTGTTGGCCACAATCCCGTTGGACCGTGTTCCCAAAAGGCGACGAAGCACTTCTGGGGAGACCAAAGTATTTTGGTCGATGGCTGGGGCAGACCTCAAGGACTCGATCGGTTGTCCGAACAGCACGACTGGGTTGTCGGCGTTGGGCTCATCTTCTCCTCTTGCCGGGGCTCGGCGAACCAATTCTCCACGAGCTGCGATCAGATCCAGGGTGATTTGATCGAACAGTTCCTCTAGTGCACTTACATAGCGCACCAGATGCAACAATGCAGGATCCGTCTCGTGATCTCCGTTGGCAACCTGGGCGGCCTACCATACCCGCCACCGGGCTGGGGTGGTAGTAGAACGAGCGACAGTTAACTCTGGGCGACAAGTGCCGGAGTTGAACTATAGCCTCTCGAGCAGCTAGTTGGATGGCTTGTGGCTCAAAGGAAGTTGTCCTTCCGGTGAACCTGTAGGGGCATTCTGGCGATAGACCCCTACCATAGACGTGCACAGTGGCCCAGAATTGACGGCTCTCGCCGCTCATGGGCCCTTGGTACACAACATATTCTGGGGGCTCTTCTAATGCAAAGGCACGGCGAGTGAGGTTTGCTAGCACGGTCACAAAACCTCCAAAGTTGGTTGCTGTGGTCTCATTGTGAACAATGGGTCCAGGCATTATAGCTTGGTTTGGGGTAGAGGCTGTGCTGTGCTGGGTTGAGGCTAGCATGCCCTTTTTATAGAAAAAGGGGACAAAGTCTTCCTTCGCACGCTTGCGAATGAGACACTTTAGGTGTCAGTCACTGGCACGTGATTCACAAGCTAGGCTGATACATTGGGCAATCGATCGCCAAAAGGTGTCGGGGGTCCCTGAGTGGCTATCTTACACGAGGGCATGGGTGGATTGGTTAATTCTAGGTTTATTGACCTGGCTAAGATAGGATTAGCCAATGGTCAGCCTGGCTCTTATAGCAAGGTTATTGCGACCGGATTTTCAGGATATCAGTTTCCCAGAAAATGGTCCTTGTGCTCACCAGCCCAGTGATTAATGTTAGCTGATGAGGCACCAACTTGATAGAGAAACTCCAAGCAAAATACAAAATGTGTAGTACAAGACCGTTCTGGCCTATGAGTACAACAAATGGTTTCCAGTGGTTGACGGCGGAAGCGGTTTGTAGTTCATCAGCGTCTATGGGACTCCATTTCCCACAGGAACAACTGACCTGGATAACTCCAATCTTTGAGAGGCTGCTATAGCCATTGCGTAGGTTCCTGGGCTGTCATCGCAACGCTCCTCTCCATGCAAGAAATCTGGCCATGACAATAGCCAGGACAAGCCGCTGAGTACTTTTGAATATACTGCAAACATTATGAACACATGTATAATATAACAAATGATAATCATGCTCAAATATTCTATGATCACAACGTCAGTCACAAAATAAAAATCCATGATGCACGCAAGCAGGTTATTCATATACAACATGAATATGCAATAAGGGAGTGGAAATAGGATGCACCGATCGGGTGTCTGAAGCGACGCCTCGAAAGGATAATGATATGAGGCATGCCTCAATCGAGCGTCTGAGTGACACCACATAAAGGGCTTATAAATAATTTAAATAACAAGCATGCCACAGTCGGGCGTCTGGGCGACACCACATAAAGGGCTTCTAAGTATTTAAATAACAAGCATGCCACAGTCGGGCGTCTGAGCGACACCACATAAAGGGCTTATAAGTAATATAACTAACAAGCATGTCACAGTCGGGCGTCTGAGCGACACCACATAAAGGGCTTATAAGTAATATAACTAACAAGCATGCCACAATGCAAGGCCCGAGCGACACCACATAAAGGGCTTATAAGTAATATAACTAACAAGCATGCCACATTCGGGCGTCTGAGCGACACCACATAAAGGGCTTATAAGAGAATAATCAAAGTGAATATCCAGGAGGTAGAACCATCCCAGGGATACTCAATAATTCAAATAATGTAAATGGTTAGTCCATAATAACAATAATCATAATCATCATGAGTCACAAGTCATGATCCATGTTCTGGTTTAGCAAATTTTTTTCTCCGAAGACCAACACTAAGCTCGACACTTGACCCATCCGAGACTGTAATCCTTACACATGGACACGGCTATTCGGATAGGTATAATCTCTGCAGAGGGTGTACTCTTTACCCACGAGTAACGGGTTCATTTAGTCCATCGGGACTAATTCCGTCTACGGTCTTTTAATTGAAAACACACCGATCGCACACAAAGCCTAACTTACCGGTGTCTGGAATCACCCACGACACCCGTTAAGCAAAACTCTAAGTGGGGAGGCTACAACCTCGACTAGCATGGGATCACAAATTTATAACGCGTGTAAGCAAGGGGAGCTACCCCCTCGGCTACAACCGTAAACACCCATGTCCCCGGACCAGGTTGCATGTCTACCGGATGCAACCAGTATCTTCCACCATGGCCTCTCTATATGGTGTGTGCTAGGAAGGGGTTGACAACTTATCGAACTGCATCTTACCTATGGCAGGGACAAGTGGTAGTACGAAACAAGTATGGGGGTTACTGGAACAAGACTCGATCTATGGTAGACTCAGGAGGTTAAAGCATTTCCTGCATGATAAGCACAAGAAATATATTTCACACCAATCAGGCAGATTTACCACTCGTCATACCTCACCATGCCTTACCGGACATAACTGTCTCGACGAAGAACTAGAGACAAGCTCGTGTCTACCCAAGACAGAGACTTTCCCGGATTCCCCCCGATAGGCATGAAAGGCATACGAGGGTGATTACTATCAGAAGCATATCAAATTCCAACAGCAAGGAATCATCATTATGCACACATGAATGTGATCATAACATCACATAAAATATCGAACACTTCGTGTCAAGGTGATGCCGTATTTGCATCAAATGACGCACAACAAATATTATGCCGGGGTTCAGAATGCTTGCCTTAAAGAGTATGCAAGTGGGGTGCACTTTTTTGAAAGTTGCCTTCTTCTTCAAAATCCTATTTTCCGAAAATTTGAATTAACACATAGTTCCAAAACAGTACAAAAAAGTTGTCTATAAAATTTTCAAATAAATATGAAAATAAACTATACAAAATTTGAGAAACAACAGAAAAAGAATCAAATCATTTGGACTTATATTTAAAAAGTTAAAGCCAGTCAAATATTAGTCAAAAATTATGTTTTTAAAATAAAAATCATAAAAAGAAAACGGTTCGGGGCGTACGTTTTTGAAGGCGTATTCGGTAGAATATGCTTCCACTTAAGCCAGCGTGGATCGGCTCGTGGGTCACTGACAGTGGGTCCCTAAGCACCGCTATGATATTATCGAGGAGGACTATGATGGAGGGGGGCACCACACACGGCTAAGAGATCAATGATCAATTGTTGTGTCTCTAGGGTGCCCCTGCCCCCGTATATAAAGGGTCAAGGGGGGAGGTGCGGCCGGCTAGGAGGAGGCGCGCCAGGAGGAGTCCTACTCCCACCGGGAGTAGGGCTCCCTCCCTTCCTTGTTGGTTTAGGAGAAGGGGGAGGAGGGAGAGAGAGGAAGGAAGGGGGGGGGGGGTGCGCCGTGATATGTCTCCAACGTATCTATAATTTAAGAAGCATTCATGCTATTTTATTATCTGTTTTGAATGACTACGGCTTTTATTATACACTTTTATAGTACTTTTGGGACAAACCTATTAACCGGAGGCCCAGCCCATATTGCTGTTTTATTGCCTGTTTCATTATTTCGAAGAAAAGGAATATCAAACGAAGTCCAAACGGAATGAAACCTTCAGTTGCGTGATTTTTGGAAAGATTATGATCCGGGAGACTTGGAGTTCAAGCCAGGGAAGGCTCGAGGAATTCAGGAGATAGGAGGGCGTGCCCACCCCCTGGGTGCGCCCCCTGTCTCCTGGGCCCCTCGAGGCTCCCCCGACCGACTTCTTTCGCCTATATAAGTCCACGTACCCTAAAAACATCAAAGACGAAGATAGATCGGGAGTTCCACCCCCGCAATCCTCTGTAGCCACTACAAACCTCTCGGGAGCCCGTTCAAGACTCACGGAGGGGGAATCCATCACCGTGGCCATCTTCATCATCCCGGCGCTCTCCATGACGAGGAGGGAGTAGTTCACCCTCGGGGATGAGGGCATATACCAGTAGCTATGTGTTTGATCTCTCTCTCTCTCATGTTCTCTCGATGGCACGATCTTGATGTATCACGAGCTTTGCTATTATAGTTGGATCTTATGATGTTTCTTCCCCTCTACTCTCTTGTGATGAACTGAGTTTTCCTCTTGAAGTTATCTTATCGGATTAAGTCTTTAAGGATTTGAGAACACTTGATGTATGTCTTGCCGTGCGTATCTGTGGTGACAATAGGATATCATGTGCCACTTGATGTATGTTTTGGTGACCAACTTGTGGGTTCCGCCCATGAACCTATGCATAGGGGTTGGCACATGTTTTCATCTTGACTTTCCGGTAGAGACTTTGGGGAACTCTTTGAAGTACTTTGTGTTGGTTGAATAGATGGATCTGAGAGTGTGTGATACATGCCCACAGATACTTGAGGTGACAATGGAGTATCTAGGTGACATTAGGGTTTTGGTTGATTTGTGTCTTAAGGTGTTATTCTAGTACAAACACTTGAATAGATTGATCCGAAAGAATAACTTTGAAGTGGTTTTGTACCCTACCATAATCTCTTCGTTTGTTCTCCGCTATTAGTGGCTTTGGAGTGACTCTTTGTTGCATGTTGAGGGATTGTTATATGATCTATCTATGTTATTATTGTTGAGAGAACTTGCACTAGTGAAAGTATAAACCCTATGCCTTGTTTCCTATCATTGCAATACCGTTCACGCTCACTTTTATTATTTGTTACCTTGTTGTTTTTATAATTTCAGATTACAAATACCCATATGTACTATCCATATTGCACTTGTATCACCATCTCTTTGCCGAACTAGTGCACCTATACAATTTACCATAGTATTGGGTGTGTTGGGGACACAAGAGACTCTTTGTTATTTGGTTGCGGGGTTGTTTTAGAGAGACCATCTTCATCCCTCGCCTCCCACGGATTGATAAACCTTAGGTCATCCACTTGAGGGAAATTTGCTACTGTCCTACAAACCTGTGCACTTGAAGGCCCAACAACGTCTACAAGAAGAAGGCTGCGTAGTAGACATCAAGCTCTTTTCTGGCGCCATTGCCGGGGAGGCTAGGTAAGCAGCACTCACACCCCGTCAACTAAGCTCTTTTCTGGCGCCGTTGCCGGGGAGGTGAGTGGTTGAAGGTATATCTTTAGATCTTGCAATCGAATCTTTTTGTTTCTTGTTTTATCACTAGTTTAGTTTATAAAAGAAAAACTACAAAAAATGGAGTTAAGCTTGTCTCATACACTTCATCTTTTTAATATCTTTCATGAGTTTGATGAAAAGGAAAATTGTGCTCAAGTGCTAGAAGAAGAAATATATAGAATGTTTGATACTAAATCTTTGAATGATGAGCATGATTGCAATGTTGTTAGTATGAACTCTTTGAATATCCATAGTACTAATGATGATTGCACTAGTTATGATGAAAATATCTCTTATAAGCATCTCGATTTTTGTGGAGTAGATTGGGTTTGCATGGACACACCAAATAGGGAAAATAGATATTGCAAGAGGCATAAGTATTTAGAAACTAAAGGTTTGCAAGAAAGTCTTAATGATTTTGCTGAAAGATTCAATATTTTCCGTGCTCCTTGTGAACTTTGCAATGAACGTGGTCATTTAAATCTCCAATGCAAATTGTTTCATGATCGAATCGTGTCCAAAAATTTTGATAACTTGATTACCCTTGAGCATCATAAAGAGCTTAGTCTTCTTTTGGGGTATGAAGAAATGATACATATAACTGAGGGTAATCCAAAATTTAATCTTGATAGATTTCTTGATTTTGATCTAGAGAAGATTTATATGTATTGTGCGGTGAATTGCATTGAAAATCCTTATATTGCCAATTACATAAAGAAAAGAAAGCAAATGGAAGATGATGATAATACTAATGAAAGGGAAGAGACTTCCCAATATCCTCCTATTATTTCTTATGATGAATCAGGTAACGAGGAGGAGCTTTCTATTCAACACATCTCTTCTATAAGGAGCTCAAATAAGAAGGTTGCACCCACACATAATGTGAAAAGGAAAAGAAGGAGCAACAAAGGTAAAAAGGTATTTCTCTCGAATGATGTTGCTCCTACTACTCATTGTGAGGATGATAATTGCTATACTATTGATGCTATCCATACTATTAATGATGAGAGTGATTATGCTTATGATATGAAAAGGCCCAAGCTTGGGGAAGCTATGTTTGATGAGGATGATATTTTTAGTATCCCAAGTTTTGATATGCAAAGCTGTTATGATGATAGCATGCCTCTTACCTATGATGATTTCATTGATGAAAGTGGGTTTGGAAGAGTGTCAACTTTAGGAAGCAGTTATCCCACTATTTTGGAGGATGTTGAATCTTATTGTGATGAATATGAAAGTGGATTTGGAAGAGTGTCAACTTTATTTAATGATGATTCCACTATCTTGGAAGAGGTTTCAATCGATTATCATGAGAACGGTTGTTACTTATGATGATTATTGTGATGAAACTTATGCTATAAAAAGTAGTGATGATTATATTATAAAACTTGTCATGATTATGTTTACCCTTTTTCTGAACATTACTCTTTTAATGTGGAAACAATTTTTAGTGTTCAAGTCTCTTATGATATTCCCACTATTCCGAATGAGAAGAATTTTGCTTATGTGGAGAGTAATAAATTTTATATGCTTGTAGATCATGAAAAGAATGCTTTAGGTGCTGGTTATATTGTGGAATTCATTCATGATGCTACTGAAAATTATTATGAGGGAGAAACATATGCTTGTAGGAATTGCAATAATGTCAAGTTTCCTCCCTATGTGTTGAAAACCTTGAAGCTATGCTTGTTTTACCTTCCTATGCCAGTTGATTATTGTTCCCATAAGTTGTTTGCTCACAAAATCCCTATGCATAGGAAGTGGGTTAGACTTAAATGTGCTAGTCATATGCTTCATGATGCTCCCGTTATGTTTCAATTCTTATCTTTTATGTGAGCATCATTGCCATCATCATGCCTAGCTAGAAAGGCATTAAAGAAAAGCTCTTGTTGGGAGACAACCCAATATTTATCCTTACTGTTTTTGGGTGTTCACATGATTATGCTACTGTAGTAATCATGTTTTATAGCTTTTGTCTCAATAAAGTGCCAAGTAAGACCTTTAGGATAGCTTACGGTGATAGTTGTGATGATCCTGCTGAGAATCAGAAACTTTTGCACCCAATAAATTAGTTTTGTTAATTCACAGAAACGTGCTTTTGATATGATTCTTTTTTCTCTGGATTGGTACACAAATTGCTTATGACTTCCTAATTTGGTAGAATGTTTGGAGTTCCAGAAGTATACGTTTTATACAGATTACTACAGACTGTTCTGTTTTTGACAGATTCTGTTTTCTGTGTGTTGTTTGCTTATTTTGATGCATCTATGGCTAGTATTAAGTGGTATGAATGATAGATAAGTTGGAATACAGTAGATATTACACCAATATGAATTTAGAATGAGTTCATTACAGTACCTAAGTGGTGGCTTTATTTTATTATACTAACGGAGCTTACGAGTTTTCTGTTGAGTTTTGTGTTGTGAAGTTTTCAAGTTTTGGGTAAAGATTCGATGGACTATGGAATATGGAGTGGCAAGAGCCTAAGCTTGGGGATGCCCAAGGCACCTCGAGGTAATATTTAAGGACAACCAAGAGCCTAAGCTTGGGGATGCCCGGATGGCATCCCCTCTTTTGTCTTCGCTCATCGGTAACTTTACTTGGAGCTATATTTTTATTCACCACATGATATGTGTTTTGCCTGGAGCATCATTTTATTTTGTGAGTATTTGCTTGCTGTTATTTATAATAAGTTTTGCATCTTTAGTTTCAATAAAAATGTCAAGGATAGCCTTTACCATGCTTATTTTGCTAGTATACATGTTGCTGTTTGAAAACAGAAAGTTTACCGCTGTTGCAAAAATTCCCTAGAAAAGTCAGAGCATGATATAATGTTGAAACTTTTTGCATAATTAGATCTGATAAATTTACTACAGGGGGAATTTTATTTAATAATTTTTGGAGTTAGGGAAGTATGATGAATCTTGCATTCTTTACAGACTGTACTGTTTTGACAGATTGCTGTTATGTTTGCATTGTTTGCATATGTTTGCTTGTTTAATGATTCTATTTGAGGATAGGAGTATTAAATATGCAGAGGCATTTAGTATGCAATGTTGGATAATAATTTTAGTGATTTATTACAGTAGATAATGATAAGGTTTTGCATTGGTTTATACTAACCTATCTCACGAGGTCTTGTTGAGTTTGTTGTGGATGAAGCTTTTGAGAAATAGAGAAACCATTCTATGAGAGGAATTAAGGAGACACAAAAGTTCAAGCTTGGGGATGCCCAAGGCACCCCATGATAATATATCAAGAAGTCTCAAGCATCTAAGCTTGGGGATGCCCGTTAGGCATCCCACCTTTCTTCTTCAACAACTATCGGTTAGTATCAGTTGAGCCTAAGTTTTTGCTTCTTCACATGAGTTGTGCTATCCTTGCAATGCCATTTTATTTTTCCTTGCTGAATACAATACCAATATCTGAAATTATTTAATGAGAGAGAGTCTTCGCATAGTTGCATAATTATTTAGCTACTCACTGATCTTCACTTATATCTTTTTGGAGTAGTTTGTCATTTACTCGTGTGCTTCACTTATATCCTTTGAGTAAATGGTTGATTGAGTTGAATGTCATAAATCTGAAATTATATATGTATCATTTGCTTATCCCATGGGGAGTAATGACTTCACATCTAATAAGTAGAGGTTGTAAATTTATTGAAGGTTAGCAAGCATTGTATTGGTCATTTGAACAATTCATGAAAGAATATTGAAGGAAGAGAGATTTCACATATAAATATACTATCCTAGACATCTTTTATAATTGTGAGCACTCATTAAGTATGACATGCTAAAGAGTTGATGTTGGACAAGGAATACAACATAATGGGTTATGTTTTTTCACATCTCGGTTAAAGTATATTGTCATGGATCATTCAAACATGTTGAGCTTGCCTTTCCCCTCATGCTAGCCAAAATTCCTTGCACCAAGTAGAGATACTACTTGTGCTTCCAAATATCCTTAAACCCAGTTTTGCCATGAGAGTCCACCATACCTACCTATGAATTGAGTAAGATCCTTCAAGTAAGTTGCCATCGGTGCAAGCAATAAAAATTGCTCTCTAAATTTGTATGATCTTTTGGTGTGAAGAAAATAGTTTTATACGATCTTGTTATGGAAGCAATAAAAGCGACAGACTGCATAATAAAGGTCCATATACAAGTGGCAATTAAAGTGACGTTCATTCGCATTAGGATTGTGTGCATCCAACCCTAAAAGCATGACAACCTCTGCTTCCGTCTGTGAAGGGCCTATCTTTTACTTTATGTCTTTTACTTTATGCAAGAGTCAAGGTGATCTTCACCTTTCCCTTTTTCATTTTATCCTTTGGCAAGCACCTCGTGTTGGAAAGATCCTGATATATATATATATATATATATATATATATATATATATACATACATATATATATATATATCCAATTGGATGTAAGTTAGCATGAACTTTTATTGTTGACATCACCCAAAGGTGAATACGTGGGGAGGCAACACTATAAGCCCCTATCTTTCTCAGTGTCCGATTGAAACTCCATAACCATTAGTATTGCGTGAGTGTTAGCAATTGTAGAAGACTATATGATAGTTGAGTATGTGGAGTTTGCTAAATCAAAGCTCTAACATAGAGCCTTCCTGAAAATAAGATTACGAGCTAAATCAATATGAATTCCTGAAAATAAGCACACTTTGCTAGCACCTTTTGGATCGACAAAACCTTCTGGTTGCATCATATACAACTCTTCTTCCAGAAATCCATTCAGGAATGCAGTTTTTACATCCATTTTCCATATTTCTTAATCATAAAATGCGGCAATTGCTAACATGATTCAGACAGATTTAAGCATCGCTACGGGTGAGAAAGTCTCATCGTAGTCAACTCCTTGAACTTGTCGAAAACCTTTTGCAACAAGTCGAGCTTTGTAGACAGTTACATTACCATCATCGTCTGTCTTCTTCTTGAAGATCCATTTATTCTCGATGGCTTGCCGATCATCGGGAAAGTCAAAAAAAGTCCATACTTTGTTCTCATACATGGATCCATCTCAGATTTCATGGCCTCAAGCCATTTTGTGGAATCTGGGCTCATCATCGCTTCCTCATAGTTCGTAGGTTCGCCATGCTCAAGTAACATGACCTCCAGAATAGGATTATTGTACCACTCCGGTGTGATCTTACTATGGTTGACCCACGAGGTTCGTAGTAACTTGATCTGAAGTTTCATGATCAATATCATTAGCTTCCTCAGCGATTGGTGTAGTTGTCACAGAACCGGTTTACGTGATGAACTACTTTCCAATAAGGGAGCAGGTACAATTACCTCATCAAGTTCTACTTTCCTCCCACTCACTTCTTCCGAGAGAAATTCCTTCTGTAGAAAGGATCCGAACTTAGCAACAAAAGTCTTGCCTTCAGATCTGTCAGGGATATACCCCGCGGTGTAAACCGGCCGGAACTTAACCCGACAGGACTTGGCGGTTTATTTGAGGTCCCGCTGGCACTTGGCGATATTCATCTGGTGACCCGCCCAGACCTGGCAATTTACCAAAGAACCCGCCCAGACGTTGTAACTCACAGGTGACCGGCGGACGGGTCGGAAGGCGACAAGACCGGTGGCCCGTCTGGCGGTTCATGAAGGCGGTTCAACGTTTGTGGGCGGTTTAAGAGGAAAGGCATGAGGAATATTTACCTTACAAGGAGTTAAGACCAGGGCTTGTATCCGGTTTGCATTAGAGATAGACTAGTCCTAATCCTAATAGGACTCCACATGTAACCCGCCCCTCCAACATATATAAGAAGGGGCAGGGCTCCCCAAAGAGGGACAAGTTACAAGCAAGAAGAAACAATCTTAGGGCTAGACACAAAGAGGAGAGCCGGTTTACGACGACTCCCTCGTGATGATAATGAGACCTAGCCTCAAACAGCATGTAGGGTTTTTACCGGATGATGTTTCCCGGGGCCCGAAGCTGTCTAAATCCCTGTCTTATGTTGCGTCTCTCGATTCCGCTCAACCCCTCTCAAGCTACCACATAGATGCGTTGGCCTCGCGACTAAGTCCTAACACTACGGACATCTGCCGTGACAAAACCACGACAGCTGGCGCCCACCGTGGGGCTCGCGCAACGGTGGTGATGAGTTCTTGAAGGGATTTCTCCTAGGGTTTCGAGAAGATCGCGACCCGTCAGATCAGCAAGTGCCAGTTTTAAAGGATTCATTTCAGCTACAAGTTCATCTGTCAAAGTCAAAGAAGTTTTTAGTGGCAGCATATGCAAATTTTCGGTACAAGAGAAACTAGGGTTCCGTCTGTGTACGCCGCCGTCGCGACGTCTTAATCCGCCGAGTCCAAATATAAACCGGTCTGGATTGAAGTCTGCAGATGATCCGATCCGACGTGTTTGCGTTCTTTGCTGCGGCGTATGTGTTTTCAAGTCCCAAGGGCATCAACGGTGTACCGGATCTGCCTAGTTGTCGCCGCCCGGCGTCTGAGGATTTCTTTGAGGACGGTCGAATTGTTTCCATCACATCAAGCATCACAGTTTAATGGTTTCAAAGACTGGTGTACTTCTCGACTAGTACATCGCCTGAAGCTAAATCGGTTTTTTGGTCAACTCTGATTGCTACAAGGAATCTTCCGGAGATTAAGTCAAAAAAGAGCATGTTTTCCTAACGGGAAATACAGAATCCAACACCTGATCGGTTTGACAAGTCAACACCAAGCTTATGCGAGGCCACGGGCTGAATCTCGGCTTCCGTTTTCATCTCTGAAACCTCCACCGCCGGCGCGTCTCGGCGACCGCCCGTCCTCGTGGACCGGCACCTGTCCAACTTCGGCGATGCCTCAGCCGCGGCCCCTGCCGGAGTAGGCCTCGGGCCGCCCCCACCTGTGAGCTGTTGCCTCCACCGGCGTCGCCCCTCCAGCTGCGCCAAGCCGCCGCAGCGACCCGACATCCTTGACCCGCCGTGGTCGATCCCCTTGTCTTGGCCATGATCCGCCGCGCCCCGTGAACCGATTAGCCGTCGCGCCCTTCTTCATCCAGTGGATTGAACGGCCGCCGGGCCGTCCCAGGCTCCCCGCGAACCTCGCCTCGCTTTCGTTAACTCGCCGACGGTTTATGGCAACCCCCTTGTCAGGACCCCGATTCCAAGTCACATCGATCTAGCCGGTAACACCTCATATCACTTTGCGGCCTCACGCACGGTATTCCCACGGGTTTCGCCTTACCATGGCCGGGACCGTTTGCACCTTTGGCTCACGTATATGATAGTGTCGCTAGCATCCATATGAAAGAGAACCGGGCCGACATGGCTAGTCGTGAACCCAAAGCGGCACTAACCCATGGGGACATGCATACATGAATCACATCGAGCATGTCGGTCATCAACGTGTGAATCCGGGCTGTAGCGGGCTAACAGACTCCGGATGTCACCGCGTGACATTTCCCGAAGGGCAGAACCACGAGAACGAAGTGAAACACATGCCGGCCAGTCAAGTGTCCAGAGCAGTAGTGCTGGGCTAGCAGGACTCCGGCGAACCGGGTTGTAGCGGACTACTATCGCTCAGGAAGCACTAGACTACATTTCCCCATATGAGAGGTTGCCAAGGATAAACAACTAGATTGTCGGATCCCACACATACCAAGCATTTCAAACATACACTCAATATGCTCAATATGTGTAAATACAACATGGCATCACAACATAACTCTACGACTCAAATATTTATTCATTAGGCTCCGAGGAGCGAGATATTACAAACATGGGTCTCATGACCCAACACTCGAAACATACAAGTCAAAGCACAAGCGGAAGCTTAACATGTCTAGTACGACATCTCTGAGATGAAAAGGCTGAGAAGCCCGACTATCTACCGAGATCTGCCGAGGGCACAAGATTGTAGCTGAGGTAACAAGCTAAACGTCAAGTCCACGCGGAACTACTAGCGAGGCGGCGTCTCTACGCAAAACATAAAATAAGCAAACATGAGTACAAATGTACTCAGCAAGACTTACATCGAGAACTAACTACATATGCATCATTATCAACAAAGGGGTGGTGGAGTTTGACCGCAGCAAGCCAGCTTTGACTCGGTGGCTAACCTGAACTACATTTGCCAAGTAACTCTTTTGAGGTGGCGCACGAGTCCACATATTCACCATATCAATACACCACTATGGATCCGATCCCGTCTTCCCTCGAGAACGCCATCCATAGCACTCACGCTATCTTGCGCATTTTAGAGTATCCACTTTCACTTGTCTATGAACTGATATAGGCAACCCGAAGTCCTTTTCATGGACAAGGCTATTCGAATAGATCATATTAACCCTGCAGGGGTGTACTTCTTCACACACGCTCTCACCACTTATCGTCGTTTACACGACATGTACTCGACAACCTTCAAGCGGAAGCCCAGCGAGGTGTCGGCCACGGCCTACCTAAACACTCGAGTCCCTAGTCCGGGTTTATCGCCTATTCGGGTTCCATCCGCAGGAGTCCGCCGAGGTTTCCACTAAACGGCCCCGAACGATGTGTGCAGGGTTCCCGAGACACCAAACGGGCATTCGATTTTGCAGACCCACGGTGTATCTACCGCATCATAGCCCACCCCTAGGGTCAGCGCTACGCACGGCCTCCAACACATATCCTACAAACACCAGAAACTAGTTGCAACTCCTGGATAGAGGACAAGGGTGGTTAAGAAGCCGAGAGAGTCAATTAAGGATCCCAATGTGTGGTAGTAACTGTTTCATGGATCACAAACACGTAACTCAGTTCGAGGGCGGCTTCAATGAGGCAACCCACCATGTACTCCTACATGGCCTCTCACCGCTACCTTTACCAAATCGTGTTCACACACTTAGCTTACACACAGTGGGACATGTTCACACACCTCCGATTCATCCCGATGAATCAGACCTGACTCAACTCTAAGCGATGGCAGGCATGACAAACAAGCAAGAATGAGTAGGCACAATATGGCTCAAACAACTCCTACTCATGCTAGTGGGTTTCATCTAATTCTTGTGGAATGACAGGTCATCACGAGAGGATAAAGGGGTTCAGCTACATGACAAATGCAGATGAATCATTGTTGTCCTAATGCAATAAAAGAGAGCAGGAGCGAGAGAGTGGGATTGTATCGGAATGAACAAGGGGGTTTTGCTTGCCTGGCACTTCTGAAGATAATATAGTTCTTCATCGGTGTCATCGAACTCATCGTCGGTACGTCGTCTACTGAGAGGGGACAGTCACCGGCAAGAGAGGAAGAACACAATCAATGCAATGCGACAATATGATGCATGATCATGACATGGCAATATGAATGTGTTTTGGGCTAATGCAAGCTAGAACATGTTAAATGGGGTTGGTTTGAATCCAAGATTCAAATTCAAACTCCATATATGAAATTTCAAATGCCATTAATTCAAATTGTCTTATACAGCAACTTAAGTTGTTCAAACATGCATGAAAATGGTACAGATGGATAGATTGGATTTTTCTGATCATTTTTCATATATAATTTATCTTATTTGGAGTTACGGTTGAATTTCTATGATTTTTAGAAGTTTATACCATTTTCTGGAATTTCCTGAATTATTTTTAATCCAGAAAACGATTAACTGCGTCAGCAATGTGTAAGCATGACATCAGCAGGTCAAAGGGCTGGTCCAGGTCAAACCTGACAGTGGGGTCCACTGGTCAGTGTCACAGCTAATTAACGGAGTTAATTAGTGCTAAGTTAAATGCTAACCTAAGTTAATTAGGGCGTGGGCCCACATGTCAGTGACTTAACTGGTTAACTAAATTTTAATTAGCACTAAACTAAGTTAGTAGACTCTGGGCCCACTTGTCCCGAACAGGGGAGGTCAGCCCAGGTCAAACCGGGTCAAACTTCATTGGAGTTGACCCGGGGCTCATCGCCAGCAAGGCCGAGGGGACGGAGGAGCATCGGGATTCGCCCTCAGATGACCAAAAGAGCGGCGGAGGGCTCTCTGAGACGCCAGGCTCGCGCGCATCTAGCAGTGCAAGCGTGAAGAGCTAGGGTGGCGGAGGAGGCGGCAACCACGGCAGCGCGGCGGCGGAGTTCGGGTGAGGCGCGAGCGGTGGCTACGGTGCACAACAGAGAAATAGGTGAGGGTTTTGGGGTCTGGCGTGGCTGAAAGCACGGTGGTGTGCTCGGTCGCGATCGCGGTGGCCAGTGGCCTGACGGCGACATGAGCAGCGGCGATGAGCTCTCGGCTCCGATGGCTAGCACGGCTAGTGAATGAAACGAGCTCGAGGAGTAGGGGAGAAAGGCGGAGCTCACATCGGAGTCGGCGGAGCTCGGCGAGCTCGGGAGGCGTCGGGGCAGCGAATCCGCGGCAACGATCTTCGGCTGACGGCGAGGGAGGCAGCGGTGGTGGCGGCGCAGCAGAGCTTCCGCGCCCAGCGTGACTCGATGGGGAGGGCGACGGCAATGGCGGAGACGCCTAGGACGGAGAGGGAGCGAAGTGGGCTGTGGCATGGCGGTGCTTTCGTCGGCGGTCTCGGGTGCGTCCGAGGATGAGCTTGGGAGAAAGATGTAGGAGGGAGAGGGCACGAGGAAGAGTCGAGAGGGAGCCAGGGGGTGCGTGGCATCGTCTGGGGGCGCCCAGGGCGTCGGTGGAAGCAGGAGGTGGCCGTGGCGCGTGGGCGCGCACGTCGGCCACACGCCTCTCGTCCTACTGGCGAGAGGTGGGAGACGGTGGCGGCTCGGGGTGGGCTGGGCCAGGTAAGTGGGCCTCCAGGGGGGCTAGGTGAGCTATTCTCTCTCTCTCTCTCTCTCTCTCTCTCTCTTTCCTAATTCTTTCCATTTTCTATTTATTCTGTTTTGTTTTGACTTTATTAAAAATGCCAGAGCATTTCCAAAAATCATGAGACTTCTTTTGGCCACTGTTTGGATTATTCCCAACAGCAAACATTTTAGTTCATGAATATTTGAATATTTAAAATAATATATAAAATTTAAATGCCCAAATACAAATAAAGTATGATTTAATTCAAAGCCCAAATATGTCATGGAAAAATGTGCATCACCTCTGGTACTGTTTACAGCATTTTCCATAAATGATGAACATTTTTGAAAGCCATTTGGATTACTGAAAATATTTTGAAGTTGAACCTATTTGCATTATTTTGGTGCTAGGGCTTGGTCATCCCCACTTCAAGTTTCAAAAGAATTTAAACATGATGCAACACTCTAATGCATGCACTAGGCATTGTCAGAACTAGGGATGTGACACCCCTGCGCCTTCCGAACCGCCCCGACCGTGGCTTCACCTTGAGCCACCGTTGGACTCCACTTCAAACCGTCACCGACGCCGCGGCATTCCAGCTCCGTCAGGCCGTGCCGGTTTCTATCTGCACCCGTGGGCCGCCGTCGGGCTTTGCTGCCACTGAGCCGTTTGTACGCCACGCTTCCTCCGGGTCGCCATTGAGCCTTGCTACCCCTGCGTCACCAGTGCGCCTCAACCCGCCCGTTTCGCCTTTGCCATTGACCCGCTGGCTGCTATAATCCAACGTCGGCTCTCTTGCGCTGCCACATGACGAAGTCGACGCGGCCTCATCATCTTCTGAACCGCCAACACAGAAAATCGCTGCTCCACCTCCAACGCGGATGAATCACCACCCGCGCGTCAGGCTTCTTCTGTTCCAAGTCGCCGCGCTGCGCTGGGGAGCCGCTCGTCCTTGTTGTTGCGCTCGTCTTGCCACGAGTCTCCGAGAGCCTGCTATAAACTGGCGTGGCCAGTTTTATTTCCCGTGTGCTCGCTCCGCCGATCCAGAGGCTACATGTTTATCCGCCTCGCCATAGCCCGGAGATGGACCACGCACGCCCGCACCGAGTAGAGCCAAGTTCGACTATTGTAACCTCACTTCCAATCGCCATGGCCTCCGCGATGAGCCGCCTGCTGTTGCGTCGGTCGCCTGGTCGCCATGCTGCTCCAGTATCAAACCTCCACACGCATGCATACATCCAGCGCCAGGAGAGCGCCTGCGCTCGATCCCATGGCCGCGCCTCCCTGTCGCCGCTGCTGCTCCGTGCTGCAGCCCCGCCGCAGCTCCCTGCAAACCGTCATCGGCTCGGAGTCGCCGCCCCAGTTTACCATCTGAGTCGCCGCCCTGGTGGTCATGTGCTGCGTCGCTCGGATAAACCGACCGAGCGGCCTGGGCCTTGCTTCGTCAACCCGTCGCGCCTGGAGCCGGTCCTCTGTTCACTGGGTCCTTCCTATACTGCCGTGAGACAAACCGCCGGCCCTGCTTCAGGTGGTTCAGAAGCATAACAAAATTGGATTTGGACGAAGCGATTAAACTGGAGCTTAAAAAGTCATATTATGACCGGTGCCATCAACACTTATCAATACCTGACGAAAATATCAGGTGATGTCCATCCAAATTTATTTTATTATTTCTACTAAAGGACAAATTACTTTGATTTGTATATTTTATATAGAGGACCATTACACATTACAAATGTGGTTTATACCACGGATACGGAGCACGTGTTGATAATATCCCGCCTGGTGATAATCCGGGACGTATCACAAGATGAATGGACGCACTCAAGCTGCTGCCCTTGCGGTCTGGTCCATATCGGCTTGCTGGGATCATGTCTGCTTGTTATTAATGGCTGTGCA
The DNA here is from genome assembly GCA_021605145.1 of Aegilops bicornis. NCBI lineage: Eukaryota > Viridiplantae > Streptophyta > Magnoliopsida > Poales > Poaceae > Aegilops > Aegilops bicornis. The sequence continues at coordinate 173,009,523 of CM038675.1, read as the reverse complement.
TAAATCGCCGCCCCAAAGCCCGGTTTACATCAACACGTCGGGCCGCATCTGTTTGCATGAGCTATTTATTAAATAAAAAGCCAGTCACTGCTTGGGTAGTCCGGTTTTCTTCTAACAAATTGGAGGATAATTCAGCCGTCGTTTACACTGGATGGCTCAATGGGCAGGCGCACAAGTCGCCGCCACTACAGTTTGGTTAACTTCAAATCACCAGTTTGAAGGAACCATTGACCGAGTTGCTGAACACGGCTCATACGGGATCATTTATAACCCGCCGCAGTTACATCAATCTTCAGTGGATTCACATCGGGCTATCAACACTGATGATATACAACTTATGCTGGCTTACATCACGGTCACATATGAAGAGTCTCAAGCCAACTCCTCGAGTCACCTTTGAAACTCGGGGGCTACGATGACATGACTCAGCAAATCTTGCCAGTTTCAGCAAAATTAAGAACCCTAGGACGATGGAGGGAAAGATAACCCGGTCCTGGAGGCTCCTGTTATATTGATAAAAACTTAAAGGCCGTCAGGAAATTTCCGGCTTAGAAAGTATATGGCAGTTACAAAATCCGGACTCAGTGAAGAGGTCCCGGGTCATCAGAAAGGATTCCGGTTTAAAATCCGGTTCAGGGGAAGTCAGTCTCACTAAAGCTCCCAAATATCCGGGTTACAATCCGGTTCAAGGGAAATCTGTTCTCCTGCAAAGCTCTGAAGCTCTAAAAATCCGGTTTAAAAAATGTCCGGTTCAAAAAGGAATTAGCTTCTCGCAAGTTCGAGTCTAAAGGCCGTTAGAAAATTTCCGGCTGAAAATGAAGATTCGGTTTAAAATCCGGTTCAAGGGAAAGATGTCTCCCACAAAGCTTTGAAGCTCTCGATATCCGGTTCAAAATCCCGGTTCAAGAAGGATTTATCTCTTACAATAAGTTAAAAGGTGCCAAAGAGGACCTGCTGCCATGATCTGTGGTTCAAACATGGGTATCATGCCTTATTTGCTTATCATATTATTGATCACTTGGGGGCTTGGTCATGTCTGAACCGTAGTCACACCTCTTGATCGGCTCAATGCCACAACATCACTTGGGGGCTTGGTCGTATCAGAACCATAACCATGCCTCTTGATCGTCCCAGTGCCACAATATCACTTGGGGGCTTGGTCGTGTCCGAACCAATGCAACACCTTTTGATAGGCGAAAGCCACCAGATCACTTGGGGTCATGGTCAAGTCTGAACCAGTCACGCTTCTTGATCGGCCTAAGGCCATAGACTCACTTGGGGGCTTGGTCGAACCCGAACCATTGCCACGCCACTTGATCGGCATAATGCCACGGTTTCAGTTGGGGACCTGGCTGACTTGAACCATGGCTACACCTTATTGGGAGCTTGGTCGTGTCCGACCATGGTAACACCATCTGATCGGCTCAGTAAAGCCTCATATGCAATGGTTTTATTTTGCCTTTGCTTGAATTCTGTTCTTTTTTGCTAAATAACTTTTACTTCTGTTGCGTTTTTAAACCAACATTGTTAAACCGGTTCAAACTGTCAATTACAAATTGGCGGAACACGGTCAAATCCTAATCCGGAGACTATTTGCCCGGTTTGATTTTATGTTACCATCTTATTATGGAGTAAACTGGTATTCATTAACCCGGCTTGACTTTCAATTACAAATTGTCAGTACATGATCAAATCATAATCCGGAGACTATCTGCCCGGTCTAGTTTGACTACGAGTCGCCAGTATTATATATGGTTAATCCGGTGTTTATCACAACCCGGTACGGTTTTATCATAAACCGACACGGTATGAAAGGAGTTATCATTACTCAAGTTTCGGGTTATCACCCTTACTACAAAAAATTGGTAAACCAATGATGTGATTCAATGTCACAGGTATGATATATTTCATTGATTATTCTTAAAGTGCAGCCTTGGTTATAAACCTTGGTTATATGTTGGGCATTATGACCCGCCCGGTGGTAAACCGCCAGGACACTTTAAACTTGTTGTATGCAGTGACAGGTTGAATAAAGCATGATGATAAATTATCTGGTGTTTATTAAACCGGCCTGGCTTTAAGACGATAAAGTCGCCCGATATGATGAGAAATTATCTGGTGTTTGTTAACCCGCCTAGTTTTGGACTATAAGTCGCCAAAGACATATTTGGATTGCGCCATTGGAATCATGCGCTTATAAATCATTGGGTTATATTATTCAAATAGCCAAACTTGGCTGAATTTTCATTATGATATTAAATGAATAAGGTTTTTCATACCAGATTATATTATCTTGAATAGCCAATATGGCTAGATTTTTATTATGGTTATCAATAACCAATATTATGATTGAGGTTTTCAAAGTCGCTCAACAAGAATGGCTATTATTTCATCAATGGGTATGATTTATTCTACAATGGAGGGAATAGTCCCGAGTCGCTGCAGGCTTACGACCCGGCACTTGGGGGCTAATGCAAAGTAATTTTTGCTCATATTATTGAAGACCCGACTCATCATATTATAATGAGTCGGCCCTTGGGGGCTACCAATTGCTCCTGTCAATAGTTGAAGTATATATTAAGTCCCAGCTCAATATTATCTTACTGAGCCGACCCTTGGGGGCTACACATCATTGCTCAAATCTACATGATTACACCTACAAAGTCCCTGCTCATTATTGCATAATGACCCGGCCCTTGGGGGCTACACTGGTTGAAGTTTTTATGAGTATAAGACAATTACAAGTCCCGAGTTCTTTTGCCAAGCATGACAACCCGTCACTTGGGGGCTACATAGTATGGAGTATTCAGTTTTTACTAGTCACTGGGATGAACAACATGGATTTCTTTGAAAGTGGTAGTACTTATATTGAAGCAAAGTCTTAAGCCACCACTTTGTTCTGCTCAAAGACTTGGGGGCTACAGGTATTATATTATTATCGAAGAAATATTTTCAAATTCTCTGATTAAGCAAACTAGGTTGACCCGGCGTCACCAATCATTATGACCCTGTGGCTGCAACCCGGCGTCATTAATAATCATGAACCGGCGTTGGCAACAATCATGAACCGGTGTCTGTAACAATCATGACTCGAAATTATCAAGTTTTTATAACCCGACAGTATTTGGCAATGATAAAACCGGCAAGTTCTGCATCTTCAAACTGGTTAAATATCAGATGAGTATTTCAAGACCAATATTTCTTAAACCGGCGCTCTGGAAGCCGACTCAAGTGGATTATTCTTCATAATACTTTTTCTATAAAAAGCCAACATCGGCAATTTGAGTATGAAGCTGGTTATTGACCCGGATTTTCTAGAAGGAGGAAATGACAAAGGACTTAAGGACGATCGGTGCGATCTACAAGAATTCTTAACCGGAGCACAACCTGCCAAATTTGTTACATTGTTTATTTTGCAGCATAAGTTTACCATGGATAAATCCAAGCTAAACTTGGGGGCTAATGTCGAGGATATACCCAGCGGTGTAAACCGGCGGAAGTTAACCCTCCGGACTTGGCGGTTTATTTGAGGTCCCGCTGGCACTTGGCGATATTCATCTGGTGACCCGCCCAGACCTGGCAATTTACCAGCAACCCGCCAGGACGTTGTAACTCACTGGTGACCCGGCGGACGGGTCAGAGGAGCGACAAGACCCCGTGGCCCGTCTGGTGGTTCATGAAGGCCGGTTCAACGTTTGTGGGCCGGTTTAAGAGGAAAGGCATCAGGAATATTTACCTTACAAGGAGTTAAGACCAGGACTTGTATCCGGTTTGCATTAGAGATAGAGTAGTCCTAATCCTAATAGGACTCCACATGTAACCCGCCCCTCCAACATATATAAGGAGGGGCAGGGCTCCCCAAAGAGGGGACAAGTTACAAGCAAGAATAAACAATCTTAGGGCTAGACACAAAGAGGAGAGCCGGTTTACGGCGACTCCCTCGTGATGATAATGAGACCTAGCCTCAAACAACATGTAGGGTTTTTACCGGATGATGTTTCCCAGGGCCCGAAGCTGTCTAAATCCCTGTCTTGTGTTGCGTCTCTCGATTCCGCTCAACCCCTCTAAAGCTACCACATAGATGCGTTGGCCTCGCGACTAAGTCCTGACACTAAGGACATCAGCCGTGACAAAACCGGACAAGATATGTGATATAAGGTGTACCCAATAGTCTCCTTTGGGTATCCTATGAAGACACATTTCTCCAATATGGGTTCGAGCTTATCTGGTTGAAGTTTCTTCACATAAGCATCACAGCCCCAAACTTTAAGAAACGACAACTTTAGTTTCTTGCCAAACCACAGTTCATAAGGCGTCGTTTCAACGGATTTTGATGGTGCCCTATTTAACGTGAATGCGGCCGTCTCTAAAGTATAACCCCAAAACGATAGCGGTAAATCAGTAAGAGACATCATAGATCGCACCATATCTAGTAAAGTATGATTACGACGTTCGGACACACCATTACGTTGTGGTGTTCCGGGTGGCGTGAGTTGCGAAACTATTCTGCATTGCTTCAAATGTAAACAAAACTCGTAACTCAAATATTCTCCTCCACGATCAGATCGTAGAAACTTTATTTTCTTGTTACGATGATTTTCAAATTCACTCTGAAATTCTTTGAACTTTTGAAATGTTTCAGACTTATGTTAATTAAGTAGATACACCCTTTTCTGCTCAAATCATCTGTGAAGGTGAGAAAATAACGATACCCACCGCGAGTCTCAATATTCATTGGACCACATATATCAGTATGTGTGATTTCTAATAAATCAGTTGCTCGCTCTATAGTTCCGGAGAACGGCGTTTTAGTCATCTTGCCCATGAGGCACGGTTCACAAGTACCAAGTGATTCATAATCAAGTTATTCCAGAAGTCCATCAGTATGGAGTTTCTTCATGCGTTTTACACCAATATGACCCAAGCGGCGATTACCACAAATAAGTTGCACTACCATTATCAACTCTGCATCTTTTGGCTTCAACATTATGAATATGTGTATCACTATTATCGAGATTTAATAAAAATAGACCACTCTTCAAGGGTGCATGACCATAAAAGATATTACTCATATAAATAGAACAATCATTATTCTCTGATTTAAATGAATAATCGTCTCGCATCAAACAAGATCCAGATATAATGTTCATGCTTAACGCTGGCACCAAAGAACAATTATTTAGGTCTAAAACTAATCCCGAAGGTAGATGTAGAGGTAGTGTGCCGACTGCGATCACATCGACTTTGGAACCATTTCCCACGCGCATCGTCACCTCGTCCTTAGCCAATCTTCACTTAATCCGTAGTCCCTGTTTCGAGTTGCAAATATTAGCAATGTAACACATATCAAATACCAGTGCTCGTGGGCATTAGTAAGGTACACATCAATAACATGTATACCACATATACCTTTGTTCACCTTGTCATCCTTCTTATCCGCCAAATACTTGGGGTAGTTCCGCTTCCAGTGACCAGTCTGCTTGCAGTAGAAGCACTCAATCTCAGGCTTAGGTCCAGATTTGGGTTTCTTCTCTTGAGTAGCAACTTATTTGCTGTTCTTCTTGAAGTTCCCCTTCTTCTTCCCTTTACCCTTTTTCTTGAAACTGGTGGTCTTATTGACCATCAACACTTGATGCTCCTTTTTGATTTCTACCTCCAGACTTTTAGCATTGCGAAGAGCTCGGGAATAGTCTTGTCCATCCCTTGCATATTATAGTTCATCACGAAGCTCTTGTAGCTTGGTGACAGTGATTGAAGAATTATGTCAATGACACTATCATCAGGAAGATTAACTCCCAATTGAATCAAGTGATTATTATACCCAGACATTTTGAGTATATGTTCACTGACAGAACTATTCTTGTAGCGACCCGACCCGAATGGATCAAGTCTCTGTGCTTTCGTGTCATCCCTGGATCGGTATCTTTGACACACACGATTTCGAAGGATTTATAACAGAGGTAAATCACATGTATAAAGTAACGTAAAACTATTACCTCAATCCAAAACATAGCGGAAGCAACAAGGTTGTGGATTCCCATCAACACCAACGGCAAAGTTGAGTATAGGAAATCGTAACCCTAACGTATCACTTACTCGTCGTCTGAAAAGTCTGCAACATGAAAAGTTGCAGCCCAAAAACGGGTCAGCACATGGAATATGCTGGCAATGTAACACATAGAGAGTAATGAAAGAATAGGCTATACTACATGCATATATGGCTGGTGGAAAGCTCTATGGTTACAGTTTTTGTGAAAAGCCAATTTTTCCCTACTTCAAAGGAATAAGTTTATTTAGCTATCATGGTGGTTGTTGAACATTGAGAATGGTTGACAACATCCTCAATCCCAATTAAAAGTACTCATTAAAAACCCAACAATATTAATTAGAGTAACATGATGAGATCAACAGGATATCCAGGTACTAGATACTCAAAATTGTCCATAACCGGGGACACGGCTAACCATGATTAGTTTGTACACTCTGCAGAGGTTTGCGCACTTTTCCCCACAAGACTCGATCGCCTCCGTTTGGTTTCTCGCATTACATGGTGTTTGAGAGACGGATGACCGAGACATAGTCTTTCAGAAGCGTTTGCACCTTACGATGGGTAGACCGTACCACCTACAACCCCTACATCTGCTAGTCTACCACATGTAAGAGTTCACACGACTTAGTCAACTATGCGAGCCCATAATGGCTTGTGGCTGCACACGGAAGTTTCTAGTTTGAATAATCTCATGATCCCTTTGAGCACAGGTGGCGGTCCGAAGAAATACAGGCAAGTCACGGAAACCCAGTGCCTAGACAGGCAAGTCTGGAGTAACCAGTGCCTCAATCCACCCAGATGTGTGTTTAAGTTGCCACCTTAGATAAACCATTAATTATCAACCTCACATCTGTCATGGATATTCACTCAACCAATCCACGTCTACTTGCATAGCATGGCATAATAAGCAAACTTAGAAGTAACTCCCAAGGGTTTGATAATAAAACAGGTAATCGGTACTACCTCAATCTACCTCCCAAAACCCACAATTTAATTAGATCCTAATCATGCAATGTTTGAGGATAGATCTAATGCATAAAAACTGGGTATGAGAAAAGTATGATCAAAGTGTTACTTGCACGCAAAGTTGACGAAGATGATTTGCACTCAAAACTCTTGATAGATCTACTCGTCACACTCCGGTCAATCTATCGTAAGCAATCAATAGTAACCACACATAAGCAATCACTCAAAAGATCGGAAAGATCGAAGAATACGATTCGGAAAACATCAAAACCAAGCAAATAACTCTTGCAACATAATTTTTTTTCTAACAGTACCAAAACCATGTGTATTTGGCCTTATCAGAAAGTTTAGGTCAAGAGCTTCGAGTTGCAAAAAGAATCAACTAAATCGAGATTCTGAAACTCAAGTTACGATCAAGCGAAGTTTGAATACAAATCTGATCTAATTCAAATTTTAAATTATCAAAAACATGTTTGAGTTGTATTCTTGGATAGAGGATAAATAGCGAAGAAGTGGGCGTTGGTTTCGTTGGATTCCGACTTCTGAGTAAAAAGTTATGAGCGTTTGAAGATTAGGGACTAAAAATAACACTACGGATAGGTCCACGACGGAAATTAAAAATAAAAAGAAAAATCTATCGAGCGACGCCGCTAAACAAAACCGGAAAGAAAAACCGCGAAAAAAACCGATCTAGGGTTTGGGAAAGAAAACCGAAGCGAAAAACCGATCTAGAAAACCAGAACGGAAACCGGAACGATTCTGAAAAAACCGAACCGAGGAAAAGAAAAGGTGGCCAGCTGAGGCTAGTACCTCGAAGAGGCGAGGGCTCGGCGGGCGTTAGGCGGCGTTAGGCGGTGGCGGCGGCACTTGGCGGCGGTGGCAAGCGGTGGCGGCGGGTGTGGGGCTGTCTTTGCGGAGAGGAGAGGAGAGGAGAGGTGGTGGTTTGATGTGTTGGAGGGGGGGTGCTTGGGTATTTATATTGGGGAGGGGTGGGTTTTGCTTGGGGTAGGGGGCAAGAAATAGACTGGGATTAGGAAACAAAGAGGGAAATGATCTAGAAACAAAACGGAATAAACGGAAGTAGGACAAAAGTCCTACTAGGACTTGGAAAAGAAAGTGGCGGCTCCCTGGCTCGCGCGATGGATGGCCTTGGCCGGCCGGTGGCTTTGGCGGCTTGGGCCTTTGGCCCAAGGCGCTGTGGTTCTTTTTATTTAACAGAACTAAATAAAAACAAAATAATTAAAACTTTTATATGGGCATATAATATATCAAAATTTGCAGAAAAATATTTCCTACAAGATGAGCATTATTCCGATGTCAAATAAAATCCACACAAATTCAAATAAAGCAAAGTGTGCTTCTGCTCTAATAAAATCTAACCAAAATCATTTTAAAAAATACCAAAATGACTTCAACACTCCAAATTTCTGATGTAGGGAATCATGTTACCCTATTTTCCATATATTTTATTTTTGGAGAAAAATAATTTGAATAAAACTCAAATAACTCCAAATTGAAAATAATTCAAAGGAACTTTGAATTTAATTCTTTGAAACTCCCAACTCATATTTCATATGTTTTGAAGAAGTCATTTTATCTTCGCTCGTGAAAATCATTGAGTTGCATAAAGTTTCAGAATTGGAAAATATTTTCCAAATGAAATTCAAATATTTTCAACAACACATGTCATTTAAATAAATGGAAGAAGTCATGTCATCTTCTCTCCAGGGTTTTGTGATGAAAAGAATTTGAATTCCCGAAGATCATAAAAGAAAAATGAAAGTTTGGGAAAGTCCTTTTATTCCCTCTAATTTAACTTTCAAAAAGTTTCGAATTCACCCACTTCACTCGAACAATCAAAAAACAATCAAAACTATCTATTTGTTTATAACATTCCAAAATTTAGAATTTTGGGATGTTACAAACCTACCACCCTTAAAATGAATCTCGTCCTCGAGATTCGGAGAGGCTAGAAAGAAATAGGTTAGGGTTTGGGGTCTTCTCAAAATCCATCAATCGTCTCCGGGGTCTGGGGTGCTACCACCCTTAGAAGCATGGTTGCGGTTCCATCAAAACTCATATACTCCATCCTTATTACTGACAGTGTCGGTCTTCTCAGGTCGGAAGGATAATTCCTTCTCTGGGCTCTTCCGGTAGTGGCATAACCTTTTCCTCAATTCCTGTGTCCTTTCATCTTGATAAGGTTATCCCGAAACTGGGTCTTCATAGCTGACGGGTCTGGCGCCAATTCTAAACAACTATCGATATCTCATGGTGGTCAACAATTTATGGTTTCTCCTGCAGAAAAATGGGTCTGGGTTGAACCTCACCGTATGACCTACGGTTGGCAACAGCTGCCGTGTACAAGGGAAAAAATGCTTATACCATTCTAAGGTTTAAACAGGGTTTTGATCGTCATCTCTCTATTATAGGTAGGTCACTCAGATTTACCATCCCATATAGCAAAGCGAATAATAAGAGTAAGTCGGTATGGTGATCAATCCATCCCACACCCAAATCATTACCTTGTACATGGTTTAGCGAATCTCGCATTCTAACACTCGGTCATCCTCACAAGCATTGCAGAATTTCTCTTGTCGACGAACCAAGTTCGGAAAATCCATTGATTCTGCAGGCTAAACAAACATCTATCGTTCCTTAACAAATCTTAGGTTTTGCGTAAACTCCTATAGAATCGTCGGTTGATAAAATCGTAACTTCTGCCAGGGTTTTTCCTTCAGCAAGAGTGTGCTTGCTTCTTGGCAGGTCACAGGGCACGTGGGTTATGGCCCATCTCATCACTTGCAATCCTTGAACACATCCTCGGGGCAACTGATCATTATCCCAACATCCAACTTCCTGGCATACTTAAAATCCTTCCAATTGTACCGTCTCTTTTCCTTATATTGGCACCAAACTAAGACGTGCTTTTCGGGCTCATCATGGAATTTCCATTGACCCATATTTCCAACATCATACCTCATTTACGTCCAATAGTAATTTATCTCTTCATCCTCGTGGGATATCCCACATACCGAGATAAAACTTATACTTATGAAGTCCATACTCCACTTCATGGAACATCATTATCCTTTCCAGGATCAAGCGTCCTTACAGGGGGAATATTGGCCATCTCTGCATGGCACTTCTTCAACTGGGAAACGTGAAACAAGTCATGAACTCCTGACAGTCCTTCGGTGACTCCAACTTGTTAGCCAATTCTCCCATACGTTCCAAACTCGGTATGGTCCTACAAATCTCGGGCTAACTTTCCCTTAACTCCAAATCATTTAACTCCTCGTAGAGGACACATGAATACATGCTCATCTCCAATTTCATAGACTTCCTCCTTGCGTTTTTTGAGTCTGCATAACCCTTCTGCCAGGACTGAGCTACCTTCAGTCTATCTCGAATCAACTTAACATTCTCTTCTGACTCCTTGATCACATTTGGTCCAAACAACTGATGGTCTCCAACGTCATCCCACATCAACGGTGTCCGGCTCCTTCTCCCATACAAAGCTTCAAAAGGGGCCATCTTCAAACTAGCTGGGTAACTGTTGTTGTATGAGAACTCCGCGTAAGGTAGATTTTCATCACTACTAGATCCATAATCTTGCGCACAAGCTCTCAACATGTCCTCCAGAATCTGATTTACTCTCTCAGTCTGTCCATCTGTCTGCGGATGAAAGGCTGTACTGAACTCTAGCCTAGTACCCAAGTCTGGTGCAGCTGATTTCAAAATTTTGAGGTAAACTGTGTTCCTCTATGATGGTCCTCGGAACTCCATGCAGACATACGATCCTTGTCAAATATATCTTGGCCAACTTCACACGTGTATAGGTGGTTTTTCACTTTGGGATAAAGCGAGCCACTTTGGTCAAGCTAATCAACTACTACCCAGATAGAATCATATCCCAATCGGGTTCTGGGAAATTCGGTAATGAATATTCATGCCAAGCTTATCCCACTTCCATTCGGGTATCGGCATAGGCTGTAGTAATCCTGCTGGCTTCTGATGCTCTGCTTTTACTTTCTCTGGCATACATCACTTACGACTACATACTCCGCAATATCCTTCTTCATACCAGTCCACCAGAAACACTCCTTCAAATCCAAATACATCTTGGTGTTTCCAGGGCGAATCAAGTAGGGTGATTCATGAGCCTCCTGAAGTATTAACTTCCTGATCTTTGCATTATTGGCACATTTACACGGTCCTCGAACCATAAGGTGTCGTGCTCATCCTTACGAAAACCTTTGGCTTTTCCTTTGCTCATCCTCTCTTTTACCTCAGCAATCTCTTTGTCATCCTTCTGAGCTTCACGTATCTTTCCTAACAATGTAAACTGAACTTCCATTGCTGCAACAAAACCTTTGGGAATAATCTCCAATCGAAGTTCCCTGAAAATCCTCGGCTAACTCCTTTGGTAATCCTCTGCTTATGAGGGTATTTGTCCTTATTTTCTTTATGGTTGTGTCCTTTTTCTCCACAAAGCTTGCATGCACTTTCTCCATATCATTTGCATAAGGCTTCAACTTCTGGGACACAAACCGAGACTTTAGGAAAGTCAACTTAAAATCTTCCCAAGTGGTTACTCCTGGCCACATTGATGGTTTGGTACAACCTCCACTAGATAGCAGCACCTCTTTCAAAGAACTGAAGAGCATCCTGGGCCATATCCTTCCTGACTATAGGGTTGTTCTCCATATGATCCTCCATGTTCTGAGTCCATCGGTCTGTCTCCAATTGACTCATCGGTCCAGAAAAATACAAGCTCATCTCCATTCATCCTCTATTGGGTCCATGGGTTTGGGGTGGGATAAGAGAGATCGAGAGGGATGCACACAATACAAACAATGGTTTTGAAAAGACAGATTTTATTGTGGCTGTCGGAAAAACATCAAAGAAATGACAGCTCACAGTCGTCGCATCTAACGTAGGTATGTAACAGGGGTTTGGTCTTCTAAAGGTCAATAAATCTTCAAAGTCGTCAAACTCTTCAAGTCTTGTTCATGTCTCCGATGGCTTCTTCCAATCGTGCTTGTCCTGCTCAAGTTCTTTTGCCAGATCATCTCTGTTGACGCGAAGTCTCTCGCGACGTCCTTTAATATTTTCGGAGTTGCATTCCAAACTTCGGGTTTCATCAACCTTGATATGAACGATGATCCTACTGTGCTTCAGTTCCTGATAAATCTTTGATGTCTCAAGGTTTTGCTCCTCATCTTGTCTACTTTCAGTTTCAGGTTCCTGAATTCTTCATGAATTGCCTCCTTGTCAAATACGGCTTCCTGCAGATCCATCTTAAACTTCTTGATGTAATACTCCGTATCCTGGTGATACACCGGCTAAGGTTAAAACTTCATCTTGCTGATAGGTGCTCCATCAGCCTTCTACCATCCAATCCTTTCATGCATATGCATGCTTAACTCAGCACGGCGACAATAGCATAAGCGGTGATAACATCATGGATAGCCGTGTTTCTGCTCTTGTCATTTCCATGAGCTATCTCCCCATAGTTGATATCTCCTGCCTTAGGGTTTTCCTTGACATAACTTTGAGTTCTGATGCTCCATGTTCCGGTCTTTCTCTGATACACCTTGCTCTAGGAATTCTTCAGAGCCTTCAAAATCTCATAGTCTTCGGAGTCTTCAACAGTTGTAGTTTCCATTTACACGGTAAAATCCTCTTCATTTCAAATGGTCTTAGTTGTCCGATATCTTGTCTCATTGGAGTGGTCTCATCAGCCGAATCTTCGAGTGGTCAAAAGGGAAAAGGGGAATGGTCTCACTAAGAGGGAATATTTGAATAAGCTCAGAAGAGAAGAGAGGTAAAAGATCTTTTTGAAAATGAAGTTGTAGAGAAAAATCTTTCCTATGGGCTTGTCAGTTTCTAGGGTCATGTCCTACAGTCAACATGTGCTCTGATACCATCTTGTAGCGACCCGACCCGAATGGATCAAGTCTACGTGCTTTCGTGTCATCCACGGATCGGTATCTTTGACACACACACGATTTTCAAGGATTTATAACAGAGGTAAATCACATGTATAAAGTAACGTAAAAACTATTACCTCAATCCAAAACATAAGCGGAAGCTTAACAAGGTTGTGGATTCCCATCAACACCAACGGCAAAGTTGAGTATAGGAAATCGTAACCCTAACGTATCACTTACTCGTCATCTGAAAAGTCGCAACATGAAAAGTTGCAGCCCGAAACGGGTCAAGACATGGAATATGCCGCAATGTAACACATAGAGAGTAATGAAAGAATAGGCTATACTACATGCATATATGGCTGGTGGAAAGCTCTATGGTTACAGTTTTTGCGAAAAGCCAATTTTTCCCTACTTCAAAGGAATAAGTTTATTTAGCTATCATGGTGGTTGTTGAACATTGAGAATGGTTGACAACATCCTCAATCCCAATTAAAAGTACTCATTAAAAACCCAACAATATTAATTAGAGTAACATGATGAGATCAACAGGATATCCAGGTACTAGATACTCAAAATTATCCATAACCGGGGACACGGCTAACCATGATTAGTTTGTACACTCTGCAGAGGTTTGCGCACTTTTCCCCACAAGACTCGATCGCCTCCGTTTGGTTTCTCGCACTACATGGTGTTTGAGAGACGGATGACCGAGACATAGTCTTTCAGAAGCGTTTGCACCTTACGATGGGTAGACCGTACCACCTACAACCCCTACATCTGCTAGTCTACCACCGTAAGAGTTCACACGACTTAGTCAACTATGCGTAGCCCATAATGGCTTGTGGCTGCACACGGAAGTTTCTAGTTTGAATAATCTCATGATCCCTTTGAGCACAGGTGGCGGTCCGAAGAAATACAGTAAGTCCTCGAAACCTGTGTGCCTAGACAGGCAAGTCTGGGAGTAACCAGGTGCCTCAATCCACCCAGATGTGTGTTTAAGTTGCCACCTTAGATAAACCATTAATTATCAACCTCACATCTGTCATGGATATTCACTCAACCAATCCACGTCTACTTGCATAGCATGGCATAATAAGCAAACGTAGAAGTAACTCCCAAGGGTTTGATAATAAAACTGGTAATAGGTACTACCTCAATCTACCTCCCAAAACCCACAATTTAATTAGATCCTAATCATGCAATGTTTGAGGATAGATCTAATGCATAAAAACTGGGTATGAGAAAAGTATGATCAAAGTGTTACTTGCCTGCAAAGTTGATGAAGATGATTCGCACTCAAAACTCTTGATATATCTACTCGTCACACTCCGGTCAATCTATCGTAAGCAATCAATAGTAACCACACATAAGCAATCACTCAAAAGATCGGAAAGATCGAAGAATACGATTCGGAAAACATCAAAACCAAGCAAATAACTCTTGCAACATAAAAAAAATTCTAACAGTACCAAAACCATGTGTATTTGGCCTTATCAGAAAGTTTAGGTCAAGAGCTTCGAGTTGCAAAAAGAATCAACTAAATCGGAGTTACGAAATTCAAGTTACGATCAAACGAAGTTTGAATACAAATCTGATCTAATTCAAATTTTAAATTATCAAAAACATGTTTGAGTTTTATTACTGGATAGAGGGGATCGTAACGAAGAAGTGGGCGTTGGTTTCGTTGGATTCCGACTTACGAGTAAAAAGTTATGAGCGTTTGAAGATTAGGGACTAAAAAATAACACTACGGATAGGTCCCTGAAGGAAATTAAAAATAAAAAGAAAAATCTATCGAGCGAACGCTCGCTAAACAAAACGGAAAGAAAAACCGGCGAAAAAACCTATCTAGTGTTTCGGAAAGAAAACCGAAACGAAAAACCGATCTAGAAAACCGGAACGGAAACCGGAACGATTTACGAAAAACCGAACCGAGGAAAAGAAAAGGTGACGCGCTGAGGCTAGTACCTTGAAGAGGCGAGGGGCTCCGGCGGTGGCGTTAGGCGGCGGGGGCACTTGGTGGGGGCGGTGGCATGGGTCGGCGGTGGTGCTGCCCTGCTGTTGGTGTGGAGAGGCGTGGAGAGGCGAGGTGTTGGTTTGTTGTGTTGGGGGGGGGTGCTTGGGTATTTATAGTGGGGAGGGGAGGGTTTTGCTTGGGATAGGGGGCAAGAAATAGACTGGGATTAGGAAACAAAGAGGGAAAAGATCTAGAAACAAAACGGAATAAATGGAAGTAGGACAAAAGTCCTACTAGGACTTGGAAAAGAAAGCGGCGGCTCCCGAGCTCGCAAGATGGATGGCCTTGGCTGGCCGGTGGCTTTGGCGGCTTGGGCCTTTGGCCCAAGGCGCTGTGGTTTTTTTTAAACAAATTTTCACAGAACTAAATAAAAATAAATAAATTAAAACTTTTATATAGGCATATAATATATCAAAATTTGCAGAAAAATATTTCCTACAAGATGAACATTATTATAATGTCAAATAAAATCCACACAAATTCAAATAAAGCAAAGAGTGCTTCTGCTCTAATAAACTCTAACCAAAATCATTTTAAAAAAAATACCAAAATGACTTCAAATTAATTTCTCTCCAAATTTCTGATGTAGGGAATCATGTTACCCTATTTTCCATATATTTTATTTTTGGAGAAAAATAATTTGAATAAAACTCAAATAACTCCAAATTGAAAATAATTCAAAGGAACTTTGAATTTAATTCTTTGAAACTCCCAACTCATATTTCATATGTTTTGAAGAAGTCATTTTATCTTCGCTCGTGAAAATCATTGAGTTGCATAAAGTTTCAGAATTGGAAAATATTTTCCAAATGAAATTCAAATATTTTCAACACCCATTGTCATTTAAATAAATGGAAGAAGTCATGTCATCTTCTCTCCAGGGTTTTGTGATGAAAAGAATTTGAATTCCCGAAGATCATAAAAGAAAAATGAAAGTTTGGGAAAATCCTTTTATTCCCTCTCATTTAACTTTCAAAAAGTTTCGAATTCACCCACTTCACTCAAACAATTAAACAACAATCAAAACTATCTATTTGTTTATAACATTCCAAAATTTAGAATTTTGGGATGTTACAATTCTCTTCCATCTTGCAGCTATAGAACTTACTAGGGACTTCATATCTCTCAATCCGGGCATTTTCTTGAAATATTAACTTCAACTCCTGGAACATCTCATCTGCACCATGACGTTCAAAACGTCGTTGAAGTCCCGGTTCTAAGCCGTAAAGCATGGCACACTGAACTATCGAGTAGTCATCAGCTTTGCTCTGCCGGACGTTCTTAACATCGTCAGTTGAATCTGCACCAGGCCTGGCACCCAGCAGTGCTTCCAGGACACAATTCTTCTGTGCAGCAATGAGGATAATCCTCAAGTTACGGACCCAGTCTGTGTAATTTCTACCATCATCTTTCAACTTAGCTTTCTTGAGGAACGCATTAAAATTAAACGGAACAACATCACGAGCCATCTATCTACAAAAAACATAGACAAGAAAAATACTATCAGGTACTAAGTTCATGATAAATTTAAGTTCAATTAATCATATTACTTAAGAACTCCCACTTAGATAGACATCCCTCTAATCATCTAAGTGATCACGTGATCCAAATCAACTAAACCATGTCCGATCATCACGTGAGATGGAGTAGTTTTCAATGGTGAACATCACTTGTTGATCATATCTACTATATGATTCAGGCTCGACCTTTCGGGCTCAGTGTTCCGAGGCCATATCTGTAAATGCTAGGCTCGTCAAGTTTAACCTGAGTATTCCGCATGTCCAACTGTTTTGCACCCGTTGTATTTGAACGTAGAGCCTATCACACCCAATCATCACGTGGTTTCTCAGCACGAAGAACTTTCACAACGGTGCATACTCAAGGAGAACACTTATACCTTGAAATTTAGTGAGAGATCATCTTATAATGCTACCGTCAATCAAAGAAAAATAAGATGCATAAAGGATAAACATCACATGCAACCAATATAAGTGATATGATATCGCCATCATCATCTTGTGCTTGTGATATCCATCGTCGAAGGACCGTCATGATCACCATCATCACCGGCGCGACACCTTGATCTCCATCGTAGCATCGTTGTCGTTTCGCCACCTATTGCTTCTACGACTATCGCTACCGCTTAATGATAAAGTAAAGCAATTACAGAGCGTTTGCATTGCATACAATAAAGCGACAACCATATGGCTCCTGCCAGTTGCCGATAACTCGGTTACAAAACATGATCATCTCATACAATAAAATATAGCATCACGTCTTGACCATATCACATCACAACATGCCCTGCAAAAATAAGTTAGACGTCCTCTACTTTGTTGTTGCAAGTTTTACGTGGCTGCTACGGGCTGAGCAAGAACCGTTCTTACCTACGCATCAAAACCACAACGATATTTCGTCAAGTTAGTGTTGTTTTAAACTTCTCAAGGACCGGGCGTAGCCACACTCGGTTCAACTAAAGTTGGAGAAACCGACACCCGCCAGCACTGTGTGCAAAGCACGTTGGTAGAACCAGTCTCAGCGTAAGCGTCTGGCGTAATGTCGGTCCGGGCCGCTTCATCCAACAATACCGCCGAACCAAAGTATGACATGCTGGTAAGCAGTATGACTTGTATCGCCCACAACTCACTTGTGTTCTACTCGTGCATATATGTCGCGACCGGATTTTCGGGATATCAATTTCCCAGAAAATGGTCCTTGTGCTCACCGGCCCCAGGATTATTGTTAGCTGATGAGGCACCAACTTGATACAGAAACTCCAAGCAAAATACAAAATGTGTAGTACAAGACCGTTCTGTCCTATGAGTACAACAAATGGTTTCCAGTGGCTGACGGCCGAAGCGGTTTGCGGTTCATCAGCGTCTATGGGACTCCATTTCCCACAGGAACAGCTGACCTGGATAACTCCTATCTTCGCGAGGCTGCTATCACCATTGCGTAGGTTCCGGGGCTGTCATCTCAACGCTCCTCTCCATGCAAGAAATCTGGCCAAGACAATACCCAGGGACAAGCCAGTGAGTACTTTTGAATGTACTCGCAAACATTATGAACAAAGTATAATATAACAAATGATAATCATGCTCTGAAATATTCTATGATCACAACGTCAGTCACAAAATAAAAATCCATGATGCACGCAAGCAGGTTATTCATATACAACATGAATATGCAATAAGGGAGTGGAAATAGGATGCACCGATCGGGTGTCTGAAGCGACGCCTCGAAAGGATAATGATATGAGGCATGCCTCAATCAGGCGTCTGAGCGACACCACATAAAGGGCTTATAAATAATTTAAATAACAAGGATGCCACAGTCGGGCGTCTGGGCGACACCACATAAAGGGCTTCTAAGTATTTAAATAACAAGCATGCCACAGTCGGGCGTCTGAGCGACACCACATAAAGCGCCTATAAGTAATATAACTAACAAGCATGCCACAGTCGGGCGTCTGAGCGACACCATATAAAGGGCTTATAAGTAATATAACTAACAAGCATGCCACAGTCGGGCGTCTGAGCGACACCACATAAAGGGCTTCTAAGTAATATAACTAACAAGCATGCCACAGTCGGGCGTCTGAGCGACACCACATAAAGGGCTTATAAGAGAATAATCACAGTGAATATCCAGGAGGTATAACCATCCCAGGGATACTCAATAATTCAAATAATGTAAAGGGTTAGTCCATAATAACAATAATCATAATCATCTTGAGTCACAAGTCATGATCCATGTTCTGGTTTAGCAAAAAAATTTCTCCGAAGACCGACACTTAGACCGACACTTGACCCATCCTAGACTGTAATTCTTACCCATGGACACGGCTATTCGCATAGGTATAATATCTGCAGAGGGTGTACTCTTTACCCACGAGTAACGGGTTCCTTTAGTCCATCGGGACTAATTCCGTCTACGGTCTTTTAATTGAAAACACACCTGACTGCACACACCAGCCTAACTTACCGGTGTCTGGAATCACCCACGACACCCGTTAAGCAAAACTCTGAGTGGGGAGGCTACAACCTCGACTAGCATGGGATCACAAATTTATAACGCGCGTAAACTAGGGGAGCTACCCCCTCGGCTACAACCGGAAACACCCATGCCCCCGGACCAGGTTGCATGTCTACCGGATGTAGCCGGTATCTTCCACCATGGCTTCTCTGTACGGTGTGTGCTAGGAAGGGGTTGAGAACTTACTGAACCGTACCCTACCTATGGCAGGGAAAAGTGGTAGCAGTAGTAGAAAAAGGGTCTAATGTGAAACTCATTAGTTCCGGTTTGCAATTGAACCGGCACTAATGTGACCATTAGTGCCGGTTCCAATGGCCAGGCGGGCGGCGCTCATTAGTACCGGTTCGTGGCGAACCTTTCACTACTAGGGAAAAGGCTAGCAGCAGCGCGGGTTTTAGGTGTATCAGTAGCGCGGGGTGGGGCGCTACTAATAAGGCGCTACAGCTAACATATAGCAAGTAGCGTGGTCATGGCGCCATCTTGCTACACAAGTGTAGCAACAGCGCTGATTACAGTAGCACGCTACATCGCTAGTAGCTGTGGCGCCTTTGCAAGAACGCTACTGCTAACTTCTGTACACTCGCTACTGCTAATTTAACTGTTTTTTTTGGCATATTTGTTTTGTATTTGAACAGGCTTTATAGAAGAATCTTTAGCACATAGAAATGTCATCATGATACACATACAAATGCCTGCGAGACCATGAATATAATCATAGCATATACATACAAATAATCTCATCATAATCATCATCCAACACAAAGTGGTCTCTCGTCATCATCTCGAAAATAGCGATACAAGTCCTTGATTACTTGCAAATACATCATCATCCATCTAAACAATGGTATACGCGAGAAGAGCTATCACTTTGAGTACATGAGTTCGTATCCCTCTCTCGCATTAGCGTGAACGTAAACTAACTATCGCTGTCGCTCGGAAACCGGAAACCGGCAACACACGGGCACGACACTCCGGCCACTCATCGTATATATACTCTGGCGTAGCATTTCTTCGCCATCGATGATCTATGCACCTGCATCGTCACATGAGTCGATGATATGCAACATATATAGTTGAGCAAATGTAAAGAGACAGACTTGACAAAATGGAAACAACATATCATAAGCATAAATAACAAAGTTCATCGCACCCAAAATGCCCTAACTAGAGTGATCTTCGCTAGTCGAGGAGGAGGACGGTTTAATTACATCACAAATAAAGTTTCATCACAAGATAACTCAAAGTTTTGTCATACGGAAAGTATGGACTAAACAGACACATTGTCATATATCGACAATCACTCCAACATGCCGTGCCATCCATCGAGGTCAGGGAGATAGTCCCCGAGCTTAGTGAAAGGCTTCATGTCGAGACGCTGAGAGGCTATCCATGTTCGGACGTCTTCCCACGACATTTGTCCTTCTCCGTAGAACATCCCTGTTTTTCCGACGACCTCTTTCATGATGATTTGGGCAAGTTCGCGCTGGATGTTATAGAACTCAGCTCGAAGTCGATGATCCTCGATATCTCCTATGTCCTTTGCCCATTGCAGAATATGGGCATCGCCAGATGTAGGTGACATTTGAAGGTTCTGGTGATCCCGTCTGTACTCCAGCATGTGGTGTAGGACATATAATCCATCATTAAGAGAATCATTCGGTTGCTGGATGCAGCAGAAATCGGTCTTATGGCCGAAGGCGGCCCTGCCGCCCCTTCTCTTCTTGTCCCTAACCTCTCCACCCCTTGCTTGGTAGTAAAACATAGCACTGTCGAGAACATCTTTGATGTGGGTGTAATCCTTTTGTGAATGTTCTTCGACGAGTCCAAGTAAAGAGCGTGGGAGAATCGGGGTAGAGGATGATGAGGACGGCGCGCCGCCAAGCATAAAATAAGTACACCTCAAATTAATGAGCCTCCACCGTGCAAATGAATTATTGAAATCGAATGAAGGATAGCAGCGGATGACTTACACGGGATGATAAGGCACGAGAATCGCCTCCTTGTCCTTATTGGCGAGCATGAAACCGACGATGTAATCCCTCGGCGTATTCACGCTGCTCTGCATGCACTCCCAAGAAGCTCTCGTGCATGTAGTACGGGTCAGCGACACAGATATGACGTATCTGCTTAACCCCAATGATGTAGTTCATGTGCAAGGCATAAAGGCGGACAAACGTAAAATCCAGCTTCTTCATGTGAAACATGTCGAATATGTAATCAAATCGGAGGAAGAACTTATCCGCAGGGAAGCTGTCGACGTACGTCATTTGCCGCGGAACGTTAACCACGTACAGTGGGTATCCTGGATCTTTCGAGGCGATGAGGCATTTCTCTACCCGCAGCACATCGTCATGAAGTCCGTACGATGCAGCCAATTTGATTGTCGTAGCACGCGCGCGCTTCCTCGGGCGCCTTTGGCTCAAAATTGCCGCCGTCCACCTCCGTGACCACCAGCCTAGTAGTCCTGAGTTTGTTAGGAAGCCGTTGCCTCTTTGCTTTCGGCTCTACACCAGCTCCGCTCCGCGAGGCAGCACCGGTCTCAGCGCCGGTCTCGATGCCGGTCTGAATCTCAGCGCCGGTCTCGGCCTCAAGACCGGTCTGCGTGTCGGTCTCAGTCCTCGATGCCACCGGTGGGCCCAGCAACAACATCGGTTGATCGTCGACACGGCTAAAATATTAAATGCTGCAGCCAGGTAGACGTCGTCGCAATCACCGTAACCACCTGTCCTTCATTGTTGCTAGCCATGTTTCCTATGATTAAATCTAGTCAATTAATTCTAGACCTAATAAAATGAATAATGACATAAAAAGGACTATTGTTTTGCAGGAATGTTGACTCCTTCCTGGTGCGGCAAATCCCGGGCACTCGATATGTCCTAGTTTGTAGCACAAGTCATGCCGAAATTCACAGAAAATTTCGGCATGAACTTTGCTAAAAGGTGGACAAATCGAGACCCTGAAATTTGCCGGAACAGAAATGAATCAACATTCCGGCAAAACATAGGCCACTCAGCATCATTCCCTGGAAACAACAAAGCCACTTGGGCACAATCGAACAACTTCAATGAAAAGATATAACATGACCACTTCAATGAAAAATAATTTTTTCCTAAATTCTTTTCCTTGAAAAATAGTGGTCTTTTCAAAAATCAAAAACCTTTCAAAATGACCTCACTAAACACTTCTCTGCCTAGGACAGAACCCAAATTATGTTGATCTAGCTATTCCTGTCTCTCACATAAACACACATTATTATCTCTAACCCTTCTCTTCCTAGGACAGAACCCAATTAAATTGCAAAGGAACTCCATTTCTCTAACCCTTCTGACCTAATGCTTTAAAATATAATTTTCCTCTAACCTAGCCAACCTACTTAACCTAGCTTGTTAATCCAATGAACCTAATTAACCTACCTATTTAACCTAGTTAGTTAATCTATTTTACCTAGATAATTAACCCTAATTAAACAAGTTAACGCAGCTAGTTCTCTGTCAAAGCCCAAAATAAATTTTTGCACTAATTAACATAGATAATTAACCTAATTAAACTAGTTAACCTGACTAGTTCTCTGTCAAAGCCCTAACTAAATTTTTGCACTAACCTAGACAATTAACCTAATTAAACTAGTTAACCTAACTACTTCTCTGTCAAAGCCCTAACTAAATTTTTGCCCTAACCTAGATAATTAACCTAATTAAACTAGCTAACCTATGCATGAGAGAGAGGAGGGGTGGGGGCTTACAGAGGATGGCTCCGGTGGTGGCGACGGAGGCAGTGGTGGCGAGGAGGCAGGCGTCTCCGGTGACGGCGAGGGAGGCGATTGTGGCGAGGAAGGATCCTGTGGCGTCTCTGGCGGCTCTGATGGCGTTAGCCAGCAGCAGCTCCGTGGCGTTGGGGTAGCTCGGTGGCGTCGGCACACTGCAGCTCTGATGGCGTCGGCGTCGGCAGTGTATCGGGAGACAATGCCTTGGTGGATTGAGGGATTTGGGGAGAAGTGGTGGCGGGAAAGCGGTTTTTTGGTTAAGTCAAACTTAGCGGTAGCGTGTTTGGTAAAACGCACTATAGCTAAGATAGCTATAGCGGTTTTTACCAAACGCGGTGTTGCTATAGCTATGTAATTTTCTTCCATTTTTTAAATTCCTTTTCTGTTTCTATAGCGGGGGTCTAGGACACGCGCTGCAGCTACGTTAGCTATAGCGCCTCTTACAAACACACGCTGCTGCTATGCCTTCCTCCGTTTTTTCACTTTTTCATTTATTTTGCTTTACATTTTATTTTTTCCTTTCTCCCTTTTCTATTTCTTTCATTTTCATTTACTTTTCTATTTGTTTTTCATCTCATTTTATTTCCGTTAGTAGTAGCGCTCTTTCTAGGAAACGCGCTGCTAATTATTCCCTAGCAGTAGCGCGTTTACTACAAGCCCGCTACTGCTATGCGTAGCCTATCATTCTAGCAATGGAAATATTAGTAGTAGCGCTTTTGCCACTACACGCCATCGCTAAAGTTGTATCTCAGAAGCGGTTTTTTTACGGTCGCTACTGCTATGTAGCACTAGCGCCCTTTTTTGACCCGCGCTGTTGCTAAATTTCTGTGTATAAGGTTTTCCCTAGTAGTGTTTAGTACCGGTTCGTGCCACGAGCCGGTACTAAAGAGGTGGTGTTCTTTAGTACGGGTTGGTGGCTCCAACCGGTACTAAAGAAGTCTTTAGTACGGTTGGAGCCACCAACGGTACTAAAGGTGGTGGTCTTTAATGCAGGTTGGTGGCTCCAACCGGTACTAAAGACCCCCCCTTTAGTACTGGTTGGAGCCACCAACCGGTACTAAAGGTGGTGCGCTTCCACCCGCAGTGCACAATGTTTAGTCCCATCTCGCTAGTTGAGAGGAGGTCGCACCGGTTTATAAGCCCCGCCGCGGCTACCGTGTCGAGCTCCTCCCTAAGCAGGCCTTTGTGGGCCTATTGCAAGTCTTCTGCCCTGTGGGGCCTCTGAGACGTCAGACCTGCATCCTAGCCCAACTAGAGATTGGGTTTCTAGTCGTATGCAGGCCGTGCCGGCCCAGTAGGCGGGCTGTTTTTGCTTTATTTCAAAAATAAAAATAAAAATAATCCTTACCAACCGGGACTAAAGGTCCCCCAGACCACGGCGCCCTTGTGCCACGTGGTCGGCCTTTGGTCCCAGTTCGTATTGAACCGGTACTAAAGGGGAGGGACCTTTAGTCCCCACTCTTTAGTGCCGGTTCCAGCACCGGTACTAAAGGTCCTTACGAACCGGTACTAAAAGTCGTTTTTCTACTAGTGTAGTACGAAACAAGTATGTGGGTTACTAGAACAAGACTCGATTTATGGTCGACTTGGGAGGTTAAAGCATTTCCTGCATGATAAGCACAAGAAATATATTTCACACCAATCAGGCAGATTTACCACTCGTCATACCTCACCATGCCTTACCGGACATAATCGTCTCGACGAAGAACTAGAGACAAGCTCGTGTCTACCCAAGACATAGACTTTCCCGGATTCCTCCCGATAGGCATGAAAGGCATACGCGGGTGATTACTATCAGAAGCATATAAATTCCAATAGCAAGGAATCATCATTATGCACACATGAATATGATCATAACATCACATAAAATATCGAACACTTCGTGTGAAGGTGATGCCGTATTTGCATCAAATGACGCACAGCAAATATTATGCCGGGGTTCAGAATGCTTGCCTTCAAGAGTATGCAAGTGGGGGTGCACTTTTTTGAAAGTTGCCTTCTTCTTCAAAATCCTAGTTTTCGAAAATTTGAATTAACACATAGTTCCAAAACAGTTCAACAATTTTGTCTGTAAAATTTTCAAATAAATATGAAAATAAACTAGACAAAATTTGAGAAACAACAGAAAAATAATCAAATCATTTGGACTTATATTTAAAAATTTATAGCTAGTCAAAGATTAGTCAAAAATTCCGTTTTTAAAATAAAAATCAGAAAAAGAAAACGGTTCGGGGCGTACGTTTTCGAAGGCGTGTTCGGTAGAATATGCTTCCACTTAAGCCAGCGTGGATCGGCTCATGGGTCACTGACAGTGGGTCCCTTGGGCCCACTGGTCAGGTTTGACTAGTCGCCGCGCCTCCTTTCTCCTCTGGCCGGGCAGAGGCGGGGCTCCGGCGATCGCCGTCGACGAACGGCGGCTCCCCATGGGACTCCGCGGGCTGGAATGGATCTGCCAGTCCAGGGCGGTCCTCCCAGTGGTCGCTAGGTTGGCGGGGGTGGAGGGGGTCGCCAGCGGCAAGCTCCGCAGCGGACGGTGGCTTCGGGAGGATTTGGGTTCCCGAGCTACGGTGGCTCCCGATCAAGTTTGAGAAGTGGGGTGGCTCCACAAGGTCGAGGGGAAGAGGATGGGAGCACGGGAGGGGTTAGGGGCCTCGGTCTTGGCCGGATTTACCGGAACGTGGCGGCGGCCGAACCTGCCGGAGATGGGAGAGAGGATGGCCTCTGGCCAACTCGGGAGGAGGGCGGGGTTCCTACTACTTGAGCAAGGCTGCTGAAGAGCTTAGGCATGATCGGGAGGGCTATTTATAGCCCGGAGAGGTCAGTTCCCGTGGCTGCGTATAAGAACGCCGGCGAACCGCCGTTCTGTTGCTAGCAGGGTGACGTGGAGGAGATTGGAGCTGGTTGGCGCACTCCGACGAACTCCCCACTGCTCAAGGGGGTGAGCTGGCGCGCGTATGGCTTGGGCGGTGCTGCCACGGCCGGGGCCTGCTGCGGCCGTCGGCTAGCCGCCATGGCCGACCTGACGGTGGCGCTGTGGAGTGCCAGGAGGTGGCCGGGGCGGCTCTGCGATGAGTGAGGAGTCGGGGCGCGCTGGCTGTGCATGGGGAGGGACCAGAATGGGCGCGGGGAGGCGGCAGCAGGACGCGGCGACTCGGGCGCATGCACGTGCAAAACACGCGCTCTGGCCGCGCCCAGAACACGCACACTAGGCATTCGACAAAATGCCAACACGTTCTAGGCCTCTCTGATGCCTCTGCAACTAAACAGGACTAGGCCAATGATAATGTGAGAGCTAATAGACATGCTGGTAAGGTCATTCGAGCAACTTCCCAATGCAAGTCCTAAAGCATGCCAAAACTGGCCATGCTCCTAACCTGCTTGACGAAATGCCAGGGGTATCTAGGCATCTCTTCTGCTGGCCAAAGTCTCCAGTTTGGGGTCTCCTTGGGTGCAAGTGATGATGGCAAGGTTATTAGGGCAAAACCAGAAACTTGTTAGTGCAAGTTTTTGAAAAAATCAAATCTGGACAGAAAATAAAGTGCATTATTGCATGGACCAAAAATGCTCCAATGGGTCCAATCTCCTGGACTTAAGGGTTTGGTAGAGTGGTCTATAAGCAGGAAAAATAATCATGGGTAAAAGGGCAAGTTAAAATACGATTGCAGTAGAAAATACCAAACTGGGCCAGAGAGCAAAAGAGGATGATTTGCTCAAATTTTTCAAATAACACCAGTGGGACTTTGCATATAAATGAACTATATACTCCTACTAACATCCCCAAATTTGGTGGGAATATTAAATAAATTTATCAATGGGTTGTAGTGCAAAAGAGGCTCTAAGGCTTATGAGAAACCATTTTAAAAGAATTAAAGTTCAGGAAAAGTAATTACAGAAATAAATCCACTGATAAAAGAAATGTTTTCTTGAGAGGGTATACAAGTCCAACAACATTTTTGTAAAGTTTTCTATTTGGAGGAAAACTCCACAACTCAGAAGAAAAGAGTGGTTCTGAAACGAAAGAAAATCGAGAAAATAAAATTTTGATTTACCAAGGCAAAATTTTAATTAATAAATCATGGTTAAATTTTTGGGGTGTTACAACACTACCCCCCCTTAAGAAAAATCTCGTCCTCGAGATTTTCTAAGGCTGTTTTGAAAATATTACTCCTACCATCACAAGGTAATATCACAAATATAATCATCCTATTCATGCAATAAAATGTGGCTACAGTGAGTGGGCAATTAAATTTTGTAAAACTACAGTGTGGTATACTGGCCCTGCGTGGAAAAATCTATGGTTGGGGAAAACGAGATACTTCCACTTTTGATTACAGTAAATTTTGGAATAAAATTCTAAAATTCTAAAATACGCTGGTCGTACCCGAGAGCACAAGTGCTCTCTCTGGCTGACAGGTGGAACCGGGGCCCACTGTCAGTCTCTTCTTCTACCTCTGGCTCTCTCTTCTCCCTCTCTCTCGGGCGCTTTACCCGTCTTTCTCCCCTGGCAACGTCTAGCGCGTAGAGCATCTAGGTTGTACTGCGCTAGTGCGCGGCGTGCTAGCTGCTGGTGCAGCGTGCACTCACCTCGCGGGCCAGTGCGCTATTGGCACTGCTCGCGGATTCGCCTTCGAACACCGGCGATCGAGCGACGAGCGGCGCTGGTGGACTTCGCCCACCGTAGACCGATCTGGAGCTATAAAACGACCGAGGTGCTCCTTTCTTCTTCCTCACACCTGGCCTCGCTTCTCCTTCTCCTTCCTTCTCCTCCATTTCTATTTGCAGGAGCTCGAAACGAGGCTGTAATGGCGGAGGTGATGCCGGACTGGTACGTGATCCTGATGTACGGAGGGTTGGCGGCTTTGCTGGGGTTCTCCGTGCTCTTGTGCGTGATGATCCTCGATGATCGTCGTGATGCTGCCGCTCGAGTGTTAGATCTCCGTGGTGGCGGTGATCATGAGGATTAAGTGCGGTGTCGGGTGCTAACTGTTGTCAGTGTGCTGGAGGCAACTTGCATCCGAACAATTACCCACAAATCTCTCCTTCAGAGGCTGTGTGTGCTAGGGAGGTGATCAGTTAGGTGCAACATGTGCACGTGCATTTGCAATTAGTGCATGTGGTCGAGTGGTTGTGGTTGTGCATCTGTTGTTGTGGTGCTGTGTGAATAAAAGTCTATGTCGTGAAGAGATATACGCTGCAACAACACAGGGAAAAATATCACTTCAGAATTTACCGAGAGTGAAAACTATTAATAAAAATTAACCACAGTAAAACCACTCACATTAATTGAAACTAAATATTTAATTCATCGCACAAATTTAGGATACCACGCATAAGTTGCAACACATAAATAAATGATGGGACAATAAACATAGCAGTGACGTCTACAACGATAACAGTAAATGGACAGGGTCCTGAGAAAACGTCTCTGGGATTGGGGCACACTCTTCTTCTATCGGGGGAAGTCGATTGACTAGTCGATGAACGCGTCTCTCCTGGTCGGGCCTCAGTGGTCTGCCGATGGCGATCTGAGGATTTAAATCAGCGAGGCTCTGGAGATAACCCATTACTCGCTGGGTCAAACGCTCTTGAGTGATGACATACTGGGCAAGGTTGGCCAGTACTGGGTCTCTCTTGATTCGTCCACCGGGAAAATATGCTACTTCTCCGGGTGCTGCACGACTCAGGAAGTAATAATACCCTCGTTCGCTGGCATAGGGTACCGCGAATCGAAGGCGAGCAAGTGCTTCGTACACATCAGCTTCTATGGCCATTTGTGGAGTCGGCATAGATTTCCCCACGAAGGAGACTTCCATTGGGTCTTGGTTTGGGTTTGCGGGAGGGATGTGCACCACTACCCAATATTTCGAGGTGGATGGGGTGATCCTTGATTTGAGCAACTCGTACTAGGGTGGATGGATAGCACTCATGGTACTGCAGGTAAAGTCCGAAAATATTTTAACAAAGCAACCTGGAGTTGCATCTGGAGTTCTCAGATAAATACTAGGGCTCGACATGGCAAAGAAATGGTTGTGAGAGTTGTGCACAAGGTGAGGGATACTTGGCAAGGTCACGGGGTGGCCTTTTATATAGCATTGGGGCTGGGTTATTTACCGTGGTGAAGGGTAACTAGTTTGTTGGTTCTTCTCTATGGGGTCGGGGTCAATGGTTTTGGTAGCTGTGCCCGGAATTAAAAATGCAACAGCACGCAAACATACTTATGCATGGCTACTATTCAAAACAGAGGCACACAAGTAGGCTGCGTTTATTTATGGCGATACAAGGTCACACAATTACAGGGTGTGGACATACTAAGACTCGGTACTACTCAAGTGACTTGGTCCACCTCGTTAATATCTAAGCATATCAATATTATTTCTCTGAGAATCTTGCTCGATTGTCTTAGGGTGGCCTTCAGGATACAAAGGTTCCTGAGTCATTCTACCAGTTCTAGTAGCCACTCTAACAGTATTATTACTTTTCTTACTATTCATTTCATCAAGCACTTCTTTCTGAGCTTTAAGTACGTGTTCTACTTGAGTGGTAACCATAGAAGCATGTTTGCTAACAAGTTTAAGTTCACCTCTAATATTAGCCATATAATCACTCAAGCGTTTAATCATAAAGGTATTCTGTTTTAATTGTGTACCAAAATAAGCATTAATTTTTTTGACAATAAAATTGTCAAACTCATCGAAGCATTGCCTAGCAGACTTATAATGAGGAATATCACCTTCATCAAATCTATAGAGAGAATTTACCTTTACTACCTGTGTCGGGATATCGGGATCAGGAGGTTCTTAAGTGAATAGGGAATTGAGATCATACACTTCTTCAGCAGGCGGTAAATTAAGACCATGCATTTCT
The DNA here is from genome assembly GCA_021605145.1 of Aegilops bicornis. Lineage (NCBI taxonomy): Eukaryota > Viridiplantae > Streptophyta > Magnoliopsida > Poales > Poaceae > Aegilops > Aegilops bicornis. Next base: position 172,979,890 of record CM038675.1, on the reverse strand, counting down.
TCAATAGGAGGTAAATTCTTAACATCTTCAGCTTTAATACCTTTTTCTTTCATAGATTTATTTGCCTCTTGCGTATCTTGGATCGAGAAATAGAACACCTCTCTTCTTGAGTTGGTTTAAGAATAGGCTCGATAATTGGCTCTGGATTTGGCTCGGGAGTTGGCTCAGAGGTGCCCAATTATTTTCATTTGTCAACATATTATTCAATAAAATTTCAGCTTCATCCGATTGTTCTTTCCTGAAAAGAGAACCAACACAACTATCCAAGTAATCTCTGGAAGCATCAGTTAGTCCATTATAAAAGATATCAAGTATTTCATTTTTCTTGAGAGGGTGATCAGGAAAGGCATTAAGTAATTGGATAAGCCTCCCACAAGCTTGTGTGAGACTCTCTTCTTCAATTTGCACAAAATTATATATTTCCCTTAAAGCAGCTTGTTTCTTATGAGCGGGGAAATATTTAGCAGAAAAGTAATAAATCATATCCCGGGGACTACGCACACAACCAAGATCAAGAGAATTAAATCATACTTTAGCATCACCCTTTAATGAGAACATAAATAACTTAAGGATATAGTAGTAACAAATTTTTTCCTCGTGAGTGAATAGGGTGGCTATATCTTTCAATTTAGTAAGCCACAACAGTTTCAGATTCATAGCCATAAAAAGGATCAGATTCAACCAAAGTAATTATCTCAGGATCGACAGAGAAATCATAATCCTTATCGATGTCTGAGATAGGTGAAGTAGCAAAAGCAGGGTCATATTTCATTCTAGCATTCAAAGACTTTTCTTTCAGCTTAGCTAATAATTTCTTAAGACCAGATCTATCATTGCAAGCAAGAAAATCTCTAGCAGTTTCTTCATTCATAACATAACCCTCAGGCTCAATAGACAATTCATATCTAGGGGGAGAATCTTCATCATCACTTTCATAAGTATTATCAGTTTCAATGATTTCATTCTCTCTAGCCCTAGCAAGTTGTTCATCAAGAAATTCACCTAATGGCACAGTATTATCAAGCATAGAAGTAGTTTCATCATAAGCATCACACATACAGAAGTGGCATCATTAATAACATGCGACATATCTGAATTAATAGTAGAAGCAGGTTTAGGTGTCGCTAATTTACTCAAAATGGAAGGAGAATCAAGTGCAGAGCTAGATGGCAGTTCCGTACCTCCCCTCGTAGTTGAGGGAAAAATCTTGGTTCTTTCATCTTTCAAGTTCCTCATAGTGATCAGCAGATATAAATCCCAAGTGACTCAAAGAATAGAGCTATGTTCCCCAGCAACGGCGCCAAAAATAGTCTTGATAACCCACAAGTATAGGGGATCACAACAGTTTTCGAGGGTAGAGTATTCAACCCAAATTTATTGATTCGACACAAGGGGAGCCAAAGAATATTCTCAAGTATTAGCAGTTCAGTTGTCAATTCAACCACACCTGGAAAACTTAATATCTACAGCAAAGTATTTAGTAGCAAAGTAATATGGAAGTAACGGTAACAGTGGCAAAAGTAACAGTAGCAGTTTTGTAGTAATTGTAACAGTGGCAACAGTAAAGTAACTAAGCAAAGATTAATACGTGAAAAGCTCGTAGGCATTGGATCAGTGATGGATAATTATGTCGGATGCGATTCCTCATGCAACAGTTATAACATAAGGTGACACAGAACTAGCAGGGCTGGTCCTAACATTTTGGAGGCCCGGGGCGAAACCAAAACTCAAGGCCCTTTCCATGATAATCAAAATAATAATACTAATAACCATCTCTTCTCTTATAAAACACTCATCCGATGATGATGTCATGTGTCATCCGCTATTTTTGATCATCTAGTCTATATCTAATGCATGCGAGGTAGGTTATGGTATTGAAAAGAGACCCCCACTACTCTGCTCCATGTTTGCAGAAAATCTGTTGGTATGTCTGAACCAACCCCAACCCTTCCTGACATCATCCAAAAAAATTATGAGGAATATACCATGGATGAATCCTAACATATTTGTAGTTATATATATACCGAGAACAGGGTGTTTTTTTCAAGTTTATGAACATGTATCCGTTTATTTTGGATTTGTTGCAATGCACGGGCAAGTTTGTAGTATGTGTATATATACTTGAATCAATTCAAAACCAATATTCCTATGAAATAGTTTATACACACAAACACGATACTGAAAATAAATGAAAAATAGAACATAATTGAACAGTGAAAAAGTTATGCGTCATATGTGCAAAGAAGGACTACTGAATAACTTCTTTTGAAATCGACTGTTGAATAACTTAATAGTGAATAATAATATGGTATACCTCAAATTATTTGGATCTGCTTCTCGCTGATGGCCTCCTCGTGCGCTCCGCCGAGACGAGAAGAGGACTCGCACTTGCAACCCGACGTATGTGGGTGTGTGCGCTCGGCGATCACACGATGTGGATGACATCTCGAGTGGAGATAGAAGAGTGGAGCTCGCCGGCGAAACGGCGGCTCGCGATCAGATCTGGGGTTCGGGAAGATTGGATCTTGAAAGAAAAGGGGAATTAGGAAAGCGAACAGACCGTGTTCGAGGCTACGTACGAGTGCATACGATGAGTCGAGAGGAACGAGCGGCTGCGTGCGTGGGCTAACAGCTGCCTAAGTCTGCATGTCCAGCCCATGTAGTGCGTAGCTCCTTTTCGAAAATAGTGAATATCTTCATGTGTGGGCTAGCCTAAGCTAGCAAGCATACGTAACCCTGGGTTGGGGCCCCTGCAGCTTGGGGGGCCGGCGGCCGCCTCTGCCCCCGGGCCGGCCCTGAGAACTAGCTCCAGTTCATCAATGTAATGTAGGCATGTATTCCGAATATAGTCATATGTGCTTATGGAACATGACATCTTTTGTCCTACCCTCCCGTGGCAGTGGGGTCCTATTGGAAACTAAGGGATATTAAGGCCTCCTTTTAATAGAGTACCGGACCAAATCATTAACACTTAGTGAATACATGAACTCCTCAAACTACGGTCATCACCGGGAGTGGTCCCAATTATTGTCACTTTGGGGTTGCCGGATCGTAACACATAGTAGGTGACTATTAACTTGCAAGATAGGATGAAGAACTCACATATATTCATGAAAATATAATAGGTTCAGATCTGAAATCATGGCACTCGGGCCCTAATGACAAGCATTAAGAATAGCAAAGTCATAGCAACGTCAATCCTAGAACATAATTGATACTAAGGGATCAAACCCTAACAAAACTAACTCGATTACATGGTAAATCTCATCCAACCCATCACCGTCCAGCAAGCCTATGATGGAATTACTCATACACGGCGGTGAGCATCATGAAATTGGTGGTAGAGGATGGTTGATGATGACGACGGCAACGGATTCCCCTCTCCGGGGCCTTGAACGGACTCCAGATCAGCCCTCCCGAGAGAGATTAGGGCTTGGCGGCGGCTCCATATCGTAAAACGCGATGAATCCTTCACTCTGATTTTTTTTCTCTCCGAACGTGAATATATGGAGTTGGAGTTGAGGTCGGTGGAGCTCCAGGGGGCCCACGAGACAGGGGGGCGCGCCCCCACCCTCGTGGATAGTGTGTGGGCCCCCTGGTCTTGATTCTTTCGCCAGTATTTTTATTAATTCCAAAAATATTCTCCGTGAAGTTTCAGGTCATTCCGAGAACTTTTATTTCTGCACAAAAATAACACCATGGAAATTCTGCTGAAAAAACAGCGTCAGTACGGGTTTGTTCCATCCAAATCATTCAAGTTAGAGTCCAAAACAAGGGCAAAAGTGTTTGGAAAAGTAGATACGATTGAGACGTATCATACTCCAATTCCGAATCCCTCTCATCCTTGGTGATCATGTTGTCTAAAACTACAGAAGTAGTCATGATGTTTCAAAGGGATTTTTTATCCCAGAAGCGAGCAGGACCTCGAACAATGGCAAACTGAGCATGCGACACACCAAATTCCCTCTCAATATCCTTTCGGATCGATCTATTAAAGAGTTCGTATTAGAATAACACCTTAAGACACAAATCAACAAAAACCCTAATGTCACCTAGATACTCCATTGTCACCTCAAGTATCCGTGGGCATGATTATACGATATACCTCACACAATCTCAGATTCATCCAACCAACACAAAGTACTTCAAAGAGTGCCCCAAAGTTTCTACCGAAGAGTCAAGAAAACGTGTGGCAACCCCTATGCATAGGTTCATGGGCGGAACCCGCAAGTTGGTCACCAAAACATACATCAAGTGGCACGTGATATCCCATTGTCACCACAGATAAGCACGGCAAGACATACATCAAGTGTTCTCAAAGTAAAGACTCAATCGGATAAGATAACTTCAAGAGGGAAACTCAATTCATCACAAGAGAGTAGAGGGGGAGAAACATCATAAGATCCAACTATAATAGCAAAGCTCGCGATGCATCAAGATCGTGCCATAGAGAGAACACGAGAGAGAGAGAGAGAGAGAGAGAGATCAAACACATAGCTACTGGTACATACCCTCAGCCCCGAGGGTGAACTACTCCCTCCTCGTCATGGAGAGCGCGGGATGATGAAGATGGTCACCAGTGATGAGTTTCCCCTCCGGCAGGGTGCCGGAACGGGCTCCCGAGAGGTTTTTGGTGGCTACAGAGGCTTGCGGCGTCGGAACTCCCGATCTATCTTGATATTCGATGTTTTTAGGGTACGTAGGCTTATATAGGCGAAAGAAGTTGGTCGGGAGGTGCTCGAGGGGCCCACGAGACAGGGGGGCGCGCCCTGTAGGGGGGCGCGCCCCCTATCTCCTGGCCTCCTCGAGGGTCTTCTGACGTGAAATCCAAGTCTCCAGGATGATATTCTTCCCAAAAATAACGCTGCCGAAGGTTTCATTCCGTTTGGACTCCGTTTGATATTCCTTTTTTCAAATACTTTGAAAAATGCAATAAAACAGCAATATCGGCTGGGCCTCCGGTTAATAGGTTAGTCCCAAAAGTAATATAAAAGTGTATAATAAAGCCCATAATCATTCAAAACACATAATAAAATAGAATGAATGCTTCATAAATTATAGATACGTTGGAGACGTATCAGAGCCCGCGTGCCGAGCTCCCAGGCGGATCCATGGCGCCGGCGGCGGACGAAAGCCGCGGACACAATTGGTCAACCCCGCTACCAAAAGTTGGTGGAGTGGAGTCTTCGGGTGGCGCGGGGCAGCCGGAGCTAGCACCAAGGAGTGGGGATTTGAGGCGGCGGCAGTGGGGAGTGGAAGCGGGAAACGGGAGCGTGCGGAAGTGGTTCACACCAATGGAAATGGGATCCTCCAAAAACAGGCGAAATCCCACACATAAGGAGTAATTTGGCTCACGGATGCGGTATCTGATGTCTACTACACAACCTTCTTCTTGTAGACGTTGTTGGGCCTCCAAGTGCAGAGGTTTGTAGGAAAGTAGCAAATTTCCCTCAAGTGGATGACCTAAGGTTTATCAATCCGTGGGAGGCGTAGGATGAAGATGGTCTCTCTCAAACAACCCTGCAACCAAATAACAAAGAGTCTCTTGTGTCCCCAACACACCTAATACAATGGTAAATTGTATAGGTGCACTAGTTCGGCGAAGAGATGGTGATACAAGCGTAATATGGATGGTAGATATAGGTTTTTGTAATATGAAATTATAAAAACTACAAGGTAGCAAGTATCAAAAGTTAGCACAAACGGTATTGCAATGCTTCGAAACAAGGCAAGTTCTCTCAACAATGATAACATAATTGGATCATATAACTATCCCTCAACATGCGACAAAGAGTCACTCCAAAGTCACTAATAGCATAGAACAAACGAAGAGATTATTGTATGGTACGAAACCACGTCAAAGTTATTTTTTCCGAGCAATCCATTTGGCTATTCCTATAAGTGTCACAAACAGCCCCAGACTTCGTAGTAAAATAACACCTTAAGACACAAATCAACCAAAACCCTAATGTCACCTCAAGTATCCACGGGTATGATTATATGACATGCATCACACAATCTCAGATTCATCTATTCAACCAACACAAAGAACTTCAAAGAGTGCCCCAAAGTTTCTACCGGAGAGTCAAGATGAAAACGTGTGCCAACCCCTATGCATAAGTTCACAAGGTCACTGAACCCGCAAGTTGATCACCAAAACATACATCAAGTGAATCATGTGATATCCCATTGTCACCATAGATAAGCACATGCAAGACATACATCAACTGTTCTCAGATCCTTAAAGACTCAATCCGATAAGATAAATTCAAAGGGAAAACTCAATCCATTACAAGAAGATAGAGGGGGAGAAGCATCATAATATCCAACTATAATATCAAAGCTCGCGATACATCAAGATCGTGCCAGATCAAGAACACGAGAGAGAGACAGAGAGAGACAGAGAGAGAGAGAGATCAAACACATAGCTACTGGTACATACCCTCAGCCCCGAGGGTGAACTACTCCCTCCTTGTCATGGAGAGCACTGGGATGATGAAGATGTCCATCGATGATGGTTCCCCCCTCCGGCAGGGCACCAGAACAGGGTCCCGATTGCTTTTTGGTGGCTACAGAGGCTTGCGGTGGCGGAACTCCCGATCTAGGTTCATTTCTGGGGGTTTCAGTATTTATAGGAATTTTTGGCATCGGTCTCACGTCATGGGGGTCCCCGAGTCATCCACGAGATAGGGGGGTGCGCCCTGATGTCTACTACGCAACCTTCTTCTTGTAGACGTTGTTAAGCCTCCAAGTGCATACGTTTGTAGGACAGTAGCAAATTTTCCTCAAGTGGATGACCTAAGGTTTATCAATCCGTGGGAGGCGTAGGATGAAGATGGTCTCTCTCAAACAACCCTGCAACCAAATAACAAAGAGTCTCTTGTGTCCCCAACACACCCAATACAATGGTAAATTGTATAGGTGCACTAGTTCGGCGAAGAGATGGTGATACAAGTGCAATATGGATGGTAGATATAGGTTTTTGTAATCTGAAATTATAAAAACAGCAAGGTAATTAATGATAAAAGTGAGCACAAACGGTATTACAATGCTTCGAAACAAGGCCTAGGGTTCATACTTTCAGTAGTGCAAGTTCTCTCAACAATAATAACATAACTGGATCATATAACTATCCCTCAACATGCAAAAAAGAGTCACTCCAAAGTCACTAATAGCGGAGAACAAACGAAGAGATTATTGTAGGGTACGAAACCTCCTCAAAGTTATCCTCTCTGATCGATCTATTCAAGAGTCCGTAGTAAAATAACACGAAGCTATTCTTCCCGTTCGATCTATCATAGTGTTCATACTAGAATAACACCTTAAGACACAAACCTACCAAAACCCTAATGTCACCTAGATACTCCAATGTCACCTCTAATATCCGTGGGTATGATTATAAGATATGCATCACACAATCTCAGATTCATCTATTCAACCAACACAAAGTACTTCAAAGAGTGCCCCAAAGTTTCTACCGGAGAGTCAAGACGAAAACGTGTGCCAACCCCTATGCATAAGTTCATTGAACCTACAAGTTGATCACCAAAACATACATCAAGTGTTCTCAAATCCTTAAAGACTCAATCCGACAAGACAACTTCAAGGGGAAAACTCAATTCATCACAAGAGAGTAGAGGGGGAGAAACATCATAAGATCCAACTATAATAGCAAAGCTCGCGATACATCAAGATGGTATCACCTCAAGAACACGAGAGAGAGAGAGAGAGAGAGAGAGAGATCAAACACATAGCTACTGGTACATACCCTCAGCCCCGAGGGTGAACTACTCCGTCCTCGTCATGGAGAGCGCGGGATGATGAAGATGGACACCGGTGAGGGATTCCCCCTCTGGCAGGGTACCAGAACGGGCTCCCGAGAGGTTTTTGGTGGCTATAGAGGCTTGCGGCGGCGGAACTCCCGATCTATTGTGCTCCCCGATGTTTTTAGGGTATATGGTCATATATAGGCGAAAGAAGTCGGTCAGGGGAGCCACGAGGGGCCCACGAGGGTGGGGGGCGCGCCCAGGGGGTAGGGCGCACCTCCCTACCTCGTGGCCACCTCGAAGATTCCCTTAAGTGCACTCCAAGTCCCCTGGATTGCTTCCGTTCCAAAAATAATTTTCCCGAAGGTTTCATTCCGTTTTGACTCCGTGTGATATTCCTTTCTTCGAAACGCTGAAATAGGCAAGAAAACAGCAATATGGGCTGGGCCTCCGGTTAATAGGTTAGTCCCAAAAATAATATAGAAGTGTATAATAAAGTCCATAAATATCCAAAACAGATAATATAATAGCATGAATGCTTCATCAATTATAGATGGAGACGTATCATCATCCCCAAGCTTAATTCTTGCTCGTCCTCGAGTAGGTAAATGATAAAAGAATTAATTTATGAAGTGTGAATGCTAGTAGGTGCACAAGTTTGATCAATGATAATTTCAATCACCTTTTCTAGCATCATTATATGTCATAACAGTAATTTATCTCATAAAACTTCTCATGATCAAGTGTCAAGCTATTCAAATGTTAAAGCATAGACCATTAACTTTCTTGAAAACTAGCAAACTTCATTCTCAGTCATCAAACAATTGCAATTCATCTTATTTTCAGGAAGGGTCTATGCCAGAGCTTTGATTTAGCAAACTCCACATACTCAACTATCATATAGTCTTCCATTATTGCTACCACTCAAAGCATATTTTTTGAACAAATAGCATCCATCGAATACAGAGAAAGATAGGGGCTTAATGTTTCGCCTCCCAACTTACTTATCATATAGATAATTGTCAACAATAATAATTCATGATCAAATATATTTGAATGGCCATATGTGCTTAGATCTTTCCCCATCACACGATGCTTGCCAACTAAAGAGTAGGTTGCAATGAGAAGGAATATTACTGACTCTTGCATAAAATTAAAAGATAGGCCCTTCGCAGAGGGAAGCAGGGACTTGCAGAGGTGCCAGAGCTCGAAGCTTTTAAACAGAGATGAAAATAATTTTGAGAGGTATGCTTTCATTGTCAACATGACAACCAAAGGTTCCCAGTTTCTTCCATACTGGATACATTATAGGCGGTTCCCAAACAGAATGGTAAAGTTTTTACTCCCCCTCCACCAACAATCATCAATCCATGGCTTGCCCGAAACAATGGGTGCCTCCAACTAACAACAATCCTGGGGGAGTTTTGTTTGCAACTATTTTGATTTGCTTTGGATCTTTTGATCATGGGACTGGGGATCCCAGTTACCAGCCATTTTTCTCATGAATGATGAGCAGAGTCCACTCATCGTGAAAATAACCCATCTAGCATGGAAGATACTGACAGCCCCAAGTCGCTACATGAGTGATTCAGGCATACAAAACAGATTATTATTTGAAGGTTTAGAGTTTGGCACATGCAAATTTACATGGAACCGCAGGTAAATACCGCATATAGGTAGGTATGGTGGACACTCATGGAAGAAACTTGGTTCAAGGAATTTGGATGCACAAGCAGTATTCCCGCTTAGTACAGATATTTGGCTAGCAAAGGATTCTAAACAGCAAGCCCCAGATGTTGGAGGATCTATAACAATATAACTTCTATACAAATATACCCAAGCATAACTCATTATTGTCCAATTTCAACTAATTTGCTCAGGTTTGAAAATAATTAATGGGGCTCACAATCATAGAAGATGTCTAAGATAATATATTTATATGTGAAATTTCTCTTCCTTCAATATTCTTTCATGAATTGTTCAAGTGACCAATACATTGTTTGCTAACCTTCAATAAATTTTCCACCTCTACTTCTTAGATATGAAGTCATTACTCCCCATGGGATAAGCATATGAAACATATATAATTTCAGATTTATGATATTCAAATCATTCAACCATTTACTCACAGGATATAAGTGGAGCACACGAGTAAATGACAAACTACTCTAAAAAGATATAAGAGAAGATCAATGAGTAGTTAAATAATTATGTAGCTATCTGAAGATTCTCTAACATTGAGATCTTGGTATTTTATTCAAACAGCAAGCAAAACAAAATAAAATAAAATGACGCTCCAAGCAAAAGACATATCATGTGGTGAATAAAAATATAGCTCCAAGTAAAGTTACCGACGAACGAAGACAAAAGAGGGGATGCCTTCCCGGGCATCCCCAAGCTTAGGCTCTTGGTTATCCTTGAATATTACCTTGGGGTGACTTCGGCATCCCGAAGCTTAGGCTCTTGCCACTCCTTATTCCATAGTCCATCGAATCTTTACCCAAAACTTGAAAACTTCACAACACAAAACTCAACAGAAAACTCGTAAGCTCCGTTAGTATAAGAAAATAAAACAACCACTTAGGTACTATAATGAACTCATTCTAAATTCATATTGGTGTAATATCTACTTTATTCCAACTTATATATGGTTCATACCACTTAATACTAGCCATAGATGCATGAAAATAAGCAAACAACACATAGAAAACAGAATCTGTCAAAAACAGAACAGTCTGTAGTAATCTTATCAAACATATACTTCTGGAACTCCAAAAATCCTACCAAATTAGGAAGTCCTAAGAAATTTGTGTACCAATGTAGCGACCAGACCCGAATGGATCAAGTCTCTATGCTCAGTGTCATCCCTGGATCAGTAATGCTGACACCACACAGTACTTCGAAGGATTTATAGCAGAGTAGCAATCACACACTTATTACATCGTTGTCCACAAGGGAACTTATTACAATAATATGGCTTAAGGCCATCTAATAATAACAACGGAAGGCTTGGAAGATAAGTGAGTCCATCAACTCCATCGGCATCACTGAGTATAGAACCACGACCTAAACACCTTACTCGTCGTCTGAAAAGTCTGCAACATGAAAGTTGCATCCCGAAAACGGGTCAACACATGGAATATGTTGGCAATGTAACACATAAAGAGCAATGAAGGGATAAGCCTATACTACATGCATATATGGCTGGTGGTAAGGCTCTACGGTTACATTTTGCATAAAGCTAGTTTTTCCCTACAACAAAGGAATAATTTTTATTTAACTATCATGGTGGTTGTTAAACATTGAGAATGGTTGACAGCATCCTCAATCCCAATTAAAAAGTACTCATCAAAACCCAATATCTTTTATTAGAAGTAACATGTTGAGATTCACATGATATTCAATTACCAGATACTCAAAATGTCCATAACCGGGGACACGGCTAATCATGATTAGTTTATACACTCTGCAGAGGTTTGCGCACTTTTCCCCACAAGACTCGATCGCCTCCGTTTGGTTCTCGCACTACATGGTGTTTGAGAAACGGATGACCGAGACATAGTCTTTCAGAAGCGCTAGCACCTTACATGTGGGTAGACCGTACCAACCTACATCCCCTACATCAGCTAGCCTACCCGTAAGAGTTCGCACAACTTAGTCAACTACGCCAGAGCCCATAATTGGCTTGTGGCTGCACACGGAAGTTTCAGCTTTGAATAATCTTATGATCCCTTAGAGCACAGGTGGCGGTCCGAAGAAATACAGCAAGTCCTGATGGAAACCAGGTGCCTCAATCCACCCAGATGTGTGTTTAGGTTGCCACCTTAGATAAACCATTAATTAACAATCTCACATCTGTCATGGATATTCACTCACCCAATCCACGTCTACTAGCATAGCATGGCATAATAAGCAAACGTAGAAGTAACTCCCAAGGTTTCATAAGTAAACAGGTAATAGGTACTACCTCCATCTACTTCCCATCCCACAATTTAATTAGATCCTAATCATGCAAGTGTTTGAGGACTAGATCTAATGCATAAAAACTGGGTATGAGAAGAGTATGATCAAAGTGTTACTTGCCTTGCTGATGATCCGCGAGACCTAGAGATTCGAAGTAACAAGCGGCGCACTCCGGGTGATCTAACGCAGACAAACAACAAGCATACAATAAGTACTCATCTAATGCACGGGGAAATCTCGAATATAAGATCTAACCAGAGAGTTCAACTTAAGAATCCTGGTTGCAAAAGAATCAAATCAAAATAAGCAACGAAAGTCGAAACTCGAGAGAGAACGACTCGGTTTAGCAATCTGAAACTAGGTCAAATTTTTACAGTAGCAAAACTCTGTGTAAGTAGGTTAGTCGGAACGGCGGTTTCGTAACGAAACTCCAGGCGCTTGAATCACCTGATTCCGATAAACGAGCGAGAAATTAAACAGATTTGAAAATCGAATTGGAAATCGAAATCAGAAAATAACGGATTAAATCGGATTAAAAGAAAAGGACGAACGGATTAAACAGCGGACGTTCGTTAACAGAACTAATCCAACGAACACGTTCATTGAAACGAACGGGTCGGTGAACGTTCACTAAATAAGAAAATCGAGAAAAATAAAAAAAACCATCTAGGGTTTTGAAAAAAAAACCGAACATCTCGAGAAAAACCGGATCGGATTTTTCAAAAAGAACCGGATCGGGGCGGCGGCGAGGGGCTACCTCCGGCTAGTCGCCGGGCTCGAGACTCCGGTGGGCGGCGGTGGGGTCCCGGCCGGGGTCGGCGAGGTCGGCGGGTGGCGGAGTGGCGGCGTCGAGGCGTGGCGTCCTTTGGCGGGCGGCTCGGGTGAGGCGGCGTCGGCTCGGGGTGAGGAGAGGGGGGTCGGCTTAAATAGGAGGGGGCTCCGGTGCCTTGGGGAGGGGGCACGGCGGCGGCCGGGCGAGCCGAGCCGGACTCGGCGGCGGGCGGTGAGACTCCTCCACATGGGCGAGGGGAGGCGCCCGGGCAGGCGGCGGCGGTTGGGCCAGCCTTGGCCCAAAGTGGGCGGCGCAGTTTTTTTTAAATCAAAACTAAACGAATTTAAAATAAAACCAAACGAACTCCAAATTAAATAAAATTAATTTTCCCCCACTCCTAAAAATGAGTCGAACAAAATGAACTTTAAAACGGGGCAAAAAATGCATATTTTTAAAATACTCATTTTTTTTCCTAAAGCAAATAAATCTTCCAAAACCAAATTCGATTTATTTATAAAATCTTCATTTTTCCTAAATGCTGGGAAAGTCATATTATTCCCTCTCTTAATTTTTTTATCGGAAAAACTTTATGAAGATAATTAAATAAATCCAATGATCCTATTTTCAAAATTTGAGAAATCCCAAATATGGAAATAATGAAACTCCAACTCTCTCCGAGGGTCCTTGAGTTGCGTGAAATTTTCTAGGATCAGAAAAATGCGAGAAAATATGATATGCATGATGACCTAATGTATAATATTCCAAATTGAAAATTTGGGATGTTACAAACCTACCCCCTTAAGATGAATCTCGCCCTCGAGATTCGGGTTGGCTAGAAAATAGGTGAGGTGGTCCTTGAGCAAAACTTCCTCTCTTTCCTGTGTGGCTTCATCTTGATGTGGTGGCTCCTTTGAACTTTGCAAAACTTGATAACCTTGCTGCGGGTAATTCTCTTTGGCATAATCGAGAATCTTAACCGGTTTTTCCTCATATGTCAAGTCATCCTTCAATGAATTGCTTCCAGTGTGTACTGTGTCTCTTAACGGTACCTACGCTATGTCGGGTGACATTTCTTCAATCGAGAAACATGGAATACATCATGAACTCCCTGACAGTCCTTCCGCAATTCCAACTTATAAGCAACTTCTCCCATGCGTTGCTAAATCTTATATGGTCCAACGAAACGTGGGGCTAATTTTCCTTTAACTCCAAAACGCTTAACTCCTCGAAGCGGGGATACTCTAAGATATACCCTGTCTCCAACCTCATACTCAATCGCTTTGCGCTTTGAATCGGCATAGCTCTTTTATGCAGACTGGGCTACCTTGAGCCTGTCCCGAATCAACTTAACTTTCTGTTCAGACTCCTTAATCAAATCTGGTCCAAACAACTGACGATCTCCAGTTTCGTCCCATGACAACGGTGTCCTGCACCTTCTTCCATACAGAGCCTCGAAAGGTGCCATCTCCAAACTGGTTTGGTAACTGTTTTTGTAGGAAAATTCCGCATACGGCAAATTATCATCCCTACTAGATCCATAATCTAGTACACAAGCTCTCAGCATGTCTTCCAAAATCTGATTGACTCTCTCGATCATCCATCGATCTGTGGGTGGAAAGCTGTCTTGAATTCGATCTGGTTCCCAATGTTTCGTGCAACTGGTTCCAAAATTTTGAGGTAAATTGGGTTCCTCTATCTGATACGATGCTTCTCGGAACTCCGTGTAAACACACAATTCTGGTCATGTATATCTTTGCCAACTTAGCACTGCTATAGGTAGTCTTGACTGGAATAAAATGAGCTACCTTCGTTAAACGGTCGACTATGACCCAAATCGAGTCATAACCTGAACGAGTCTTTGGCAAACCTGTGATGAAATCCATGCCTAGTTTATCCCACTTCCATTCGGGTATCAGCAATGGTTGTAACAATCCTGGCCGCTTCGATGCTCTGCTTTTACTCTCTGACATAAATCGCAAATTGCTACATACTACGCAATATCCTTCTTCATTCCGGTCCACCAGAAAATATTCTTCAAATCCAAATACATCTTGGTATTTCCTGGGTGAATCGAATAGGGTGAATCATGGGCTTCTTGTAAAATCAACTTCCTGATCCCTGGGTTATTGGGCACATAAACACGGTCTTCAAACCATAGGGTATCATGCTCATCCTCACGAAATCCTTTAGCTTTTCCTTTGCTCATTTTCTCCTTTATAGAGGCAATTTCCTTATCTGCCTTTTGGGCTTCTCTGATTTTGTCCATCAGTGTCGACTGAATCTCCAATGCTGCTACATAGCCTCTCGGAACTATTTCCAAACATAGCTTTCGAAGGTCCTCGGCTAACTCATTGGGTATTCCTCCCATCATTAGGGTATTGACGTGGCTCTTACGGCTCAATGCGTCAGACTCTGACATTAGCCTTTCCGGTGATAATGCAATCTCATGTCATAATCCTTGATAAGCTCTAACCATCTCCTTTGTCCGAGATTCAATTCATACGTGTGAAGATGTAATTCAAACTCTTGTGATCCGTATATACTTCACAATGATTTCCAATGAGAAAATGTCTCCACGTCTTGAGGCATGCACAACGGCTGCTAACTCCAAATCATGAGTGGCATAATTCAACTCATGGGGCTTAAGTTGTCGTGAAGCATACGAAACAACTCTTCCTTCTTGCATAAGTACGGCTCCAAGTCCTCGGCGTGAAGCGTGTAATACACCTCATAATCCTTGGTCCGGTGCAGCAATATCAAAACTGGTGAGGTGACCAATCTTTTCTTCAACTCCTGAAAACTTGCCTCACAGTCCTCAGTCCATAAGAATTTGTTATCCTTCTTCAACAATTCTGTCATAGGCTTTGCAATCCTTGAGAAATTCTCAATGAATCTCCGGTAGTATCCTGCGAGTCCAAGGAAACTCCGAATCTCTCCAACTGTCGTTGGGGCTTCCCATTTGGTTACGGTCTCAACCTTTGTGGGGTCAACTGCTATTCCTTCTTCGGATATAACATGTCCGAGAAATCCAACTTCCTTTAGCCAAAACTCACACTTGCTGAACTTGGCATACAACTGGTGTTCCCTCAGTTTCTCCAAAACCAATCTCAAATGTTCCTTATGTTCCTCTTCATTCTTGAAAAAATCAAAATGTCATCAATGAACACCACGACGAACTTATCCAAAAACTCCATAAACACTTTGTTCATCAGGTTCATGAAATAGGCTGGTGCGTTAGTCAATCCAAATGACATAACGGTATACTCGTACAGTCCATATCTCGTGGTAAACGCTGTCTTAGGTATGTCCTGCTCCCGTATCTTCAACTGATGGTACCACGATCGCAAATCGATCTTGGAAAACACCTTAGCTCCTTGTAAGCGATCAAACAGATCATTTATCATAGGTAGTGGGTACTTGTTCTTGATTGTTACTTCATTCAATCCACGATAATCAACAACCATTCTCAAAGATCCATCCTTCTTCTCCACTAACAATACGGGTGATCCCCAAGGCGAAGAACTTGGGCGTATAAAACCTTTATCCAATAGCTCCTTAATCTGCATCTTGATTTCCGCCAAATCCTGTGCGGGCATCCTGTACAGTCGTTTCGATATCGGGCCTGTTCCTCGCAACAGCTTGATCAAAAACTCAATGTCTCTATCCGGTGGCATTCCTGGCAACTCTTCCGGAAATACATCAGGAAAATCCTTCACCACTGGTACTTCTTCCTGCACCACTCACGATAGGCAATTAACTTGCGCTCTTCTCGGCTCGTGCGGGATACATACTTAATCCTTCTTCCTTCGGTGTGGTGAGCAAAATTGACTTTGTGGTGCAATCTATGTTTCCTCCATACCTTGATAACCAATCCATACCTAATATCACATCCAATCCTTGGGATTCCAGAACTATTAGGTCTGAGGGGAAAACATAGTGTCCAATCCTTAATGGTAGTCGATCACACCATTTACTAGCCATGTATTCTGCTCCGGGTGAGGTTACTAGCATGGGTGACCTAAGGGCTTGGGTCGGTAATCTGTACTTATCCACAAATCCCCTTGATATGTATGAATGCGATGCACCAGTATCGAAAAGAACAACTGCAGTAAATGACTTAACCAAAAACTTACCGATTACTGCATCGGGCTGATCTTCAACCTCCTCCACATCAATGTGGTTCACATGTCCCCTGTTGAAAGGGTTGGGCTTCTTTCGAGCTTCCATTGCCATTTCCATTCGCCTTCGGACAGTCATTGGCATAATGCCCGATCTTGCGGCACTTAAAGCAAGTAATATGACTCAGGTCTACTTTGGATGGTGTTGACGGGTTGGTGCGATTCTGTCCGTTGCTTCCTCCATTCCCGTTCCCATTCTTAGTGCCATTATGGTTGTGCGAATTACCTCCTCCATGGGTATGCTGAAACTGATTTCCGGATTTAGGGGTATAACGAGGTTTCTGCTGAGCTCCAGAGTTATACTTCCCTTGTCCATACTTCCTCTTGCGGTTCTCAATTTGCTGCTGCTTTCCTTCAATCATGAGGGCTCGGTCTACTAACTCCTGGTAGTTATTGAAACTGGCTACCATCAACGACATGCTGAACTCATCATTCAGTCCTTCTAGAAACTTCTCCTGTTTAGCAGCGTCTGTAGCAACGTCATCTGGAGCATAACGTGCTAACTTACTAAAATCATCCACATCTTGTGCCAACAGTCCTTCCTCCTTGGCGTAAGTTGCGAAACTCACGCTTCTTCATGGCCATAGCTCCTCTTTGAAACAAGGGCGGTCTGAAAAGCTTGCTGGCTGATCCCATGTGATGTTGTCTCACGGGTAAGTGGCTGTAAAATTCTCCCACCATGCTTCATGCGGGTCCTTCAAGTGATGTGCCGCAAACTTCACTCTTTCTCCATCATGCGTCCTGCGGTGGTCAGCTCCCTTCCTATCTTGCGGAGCCAGTCATCTGCTACAATCGGCTCGGTGCTCTTTGGAATACACCGCGGGTTTAGTCTAAGGAAGCGAGTCGATGATCCGCAGTGGGGTGGCGGTGGGTTGTTGTTGTTGTTACCACAGTTTACGCACCAATGTTTGAATCAGGGTATTCTGCGGATCAGTTGGGTGATCTCTGGCGGAAAAGCGAATCCGAGTCGCGTCTGGAGGCATCGATGGGTTTAGAAAAGACGAGAATTTAGAATAGATTGAGGTCTAAGGGGAAATCACTACCCAAATGCACATGAGCAAATGCACACAAAATCACTTCATTCAATCAAACAAGGGCTTACAACGATCTAACTATCGCAAAAGTGCGTGTACTATAATGTGTACATGGAGGGAATACTACTAATATGTGGGAGACTTCTACTAATTTGAACCGGTGGAAGACTCCATGATGTCTGCTCCAGCTTCGTCTTCAAAGTCGGGTTCACTTGGATCCGAATCGGTGTCGTCGATGTTGATGTAGTCGCTTGGACAATCGACATACTGGTCTTCATTCCTGAGCGCCAACTTCTTCTTGAGTTCTTCGATCTCGTACTTGAGATCGTTATTGTGTCTTGCTAGAGCTACGATCTCGTCCATGTAGTCCTTGCGTGTAGTACTTAGTTCTCCTTCCAGTTCGATGATCCTTTCCTTTGCATTCTGCAATTCCAACATATCATCGCACATCTGGTTTTCCTGGCGTCGAATGTGCTGGTTTAACTCCTGGATGAAAGCTGCAATGGATCTATCCTTCTTGGTGCTGACTATGTCCCATTTGTCATCTCGGCATCCGCAAATCTGGTAGATAGTGTCCTTGAGGTCTTCTTGATAAACTTCTCCAATGCGTCCCATGGTGATGTGAGCTGCCATGCTCTTTCCCAGACTCCAGGTTGGTGCACTGAAAACACTATCTATAGGCTTGGTGATTGGGGCGAATGTCCTTCCTGGAACGTGAGCTTGAATCTTCTAGCGCTCCTCTTCAGGCAGAGTGGCGTTGAGAGTTCCGGTGAAACTGGGTAGTCCAATGTTCAGGTACTTGGTAACTTCCTTCAAGTGAAATCCAAAAGGTGTGCCTTCATCTGGTTGGGTGTACTTGATCTTCGCGTCCTTCATCCTAAAGAGTAGAAAAGATGAGGAGTTAGAAAATGGGAAGAGAGTAGTGATCTATGGCTTTAACTTAGTGGTCGTGTCCTACAGTCAACGTGTGCTCTGATACCATTCTCTGTAGCGACCAGACCCGAATGGATCAAGTCTCTGTGCTCAGTGTCATCCCTGGATCAGTAATGCTGACACCACACAAGATTTCAAGGATTTATAGCAGAGTAGCAATCACACACTTATTACATCGTTGTCCACAAGGGAACTTATTACAATAATATGGCTTAAGGCCATCTAATAATAACAGCGGAAGGCTTGGAAGATAAGTGAGTCCATCAACTCCATCGGCATCACTGAGTATAGAACCACGACCTAAACACCTTACTCGTCGTCTGAAAAGTCTGCAACATGAAAGTTGCAGCCCGAAAACGGGTCAGCACATGGAATATGCTGGCAATGTAACACATAAAGAGCAATGAAGGGATAAGCCTATACTACATGCATATATGGCTGGTGGTAAGGCTCTACGGTTACATTTGCATAAAGCTAGTTTTTCCCTACAACAAAGGAATAATTTTTATTTAACTATCATGGTGGTTGTTAAACATTGAGAATGGTTGACAGCATCCTCAATCCCAATTAAAAAGTACTCATTAAAACCCAATATCTTTTATTAGAAGTAACATGTTGAGATTCACATGATATTCAATTACCAGATACTCAAAATGTCCATAACCGGGACACGGCTAATCATGATTAGTTTATACACTCTGCAGAGGTTTGCGCACTTTTCCCCACAAGACTCGATCGCCTCCGTTTGGTTCTCGCACTACATGGTGTTTGAGAAACGGATGACCGAGATACAGTGTCATGGATATTCACTCACCCAATCCACGTCTACTAGCATAGCATAGCATAATAAGCAAACGTAGAAGTAACTCCCAAGGTTTCATAAGTAAACAGGTAATAGGTACTACCTCCATCTACTTCCCATCCCACAATTTAATTAGATCCTAATCATGCAAGTGTTTGAGGAATAGATCTAATGCATAAAAACTGGGTATGAGAAGAGTATGATCAAAGTGTTACTTGCCTTGCTGATGATCCATGAGACCTAGAGATTCAAGTAACAAGCGGCGTACTCCGGGTGATCTAACGCAGACAAACAACAAGCATACAATAAGTACTCATCTAATGCACGGGGAAATCTCGAATATAAGATCTAACCAGAGAGTTCAACTTAAGAATCCTGGTTGCAAAAGAATCAAATCAAAATAAGCAACGAAAGTCGAAACTCGAGAGAGAACGACTCGGTTTAGCAATCTGAAACTAGGTCAAAGTTTTACAGTAGCAAAACTCTGTGTAAGTAGGTTAGTCGGACCGGCAGTTTCGTAACGAAACTCCAGGCGCTTGAATCACCTGATTCCGATAAACGAGCGAGAAATTAAACAGATTTGAAAATCGAATTGGAAATAGAAATCAGAAAATAACGGATTAAATCCGATTAAAAGAAAACGACGAACGGATTAAACAGCGGACGTTCGTTAACAGAACTAATCCAACGAACACGTTCATTGAAACGAACGGGTCGGTGAACGTTCACTAAATAAGAAAACCGAGAAAAAAATTAAAAAAACCATCTAGGGTTTTGAAAAAAAAACCGAACATCTCGAGAAAAACCGGATCGGGTTTTTCAAAAAGAACCGGATCGGGGCGGCGGCGAGGGGCTACCTCCGGCTAGTCGCCGGCGGGGCTCGAGGCTCAGTGGGGCGGCGGTGGGGTCCCGGGTCGGGCGGGTCGGCGGGTGGCGAGGTGGCGGCGTCGGGCGGCGGCGTCCTTCGAGGCGGCGGCGGCTCGTGAGGGGCAGCGGCGGCTCGGGGTGAGGAGAGAGGGGGCTCGGTGCCTTGGGGGAGGGGGGCACGGCGGCGGGCCGGGCGAAGCGAGCCGGACTCGGCGGCGGGCGGCGGACTCCTCCATGGGCGCCGAGGGGGAGGGCGGCTGGGCCGGGGCGGTTGGGCCGGCTGGGCCTTGGCCCAGGCGGGCGGCGCAGTTTTTTTTTTTAAAATCAAAACTAAACGAATTTAAAATAAAACCAAACGAACTCCAAATTAAATAAAATTAATTTTCCCCGACTCCTAAAAATGAGTCGAACAAAATGACTTTAAAACGGGGCAAAAATGCATATTTTTAAAATACTCATTTTTTTGCCTAAAGCAAATAAATCTTTCAAAACCAAATTTGATTTATTTATAAAATCTTCATTTTTCCTAAATGCTGGGAAAGTCATATTATTCCCTCTCTGAATTTTTTTTTATCGGGAAAACTTTATGAAGATAATTAAATAAATCCAATGATCCTATTTTCAAAATTTGAGAAATCCCAAATATGGAAATAATGAAACTCCAACTCTCTCCGAGGGTCCTTGAGTTGCGTGAAATTTTCTAGGATCGGAAAAATGCGAGAAAATATGATATGCATGATGACCTAATGTATAACATTCCAAATTGAAAATTTGGGATGTTACAACCAATTCAGAGAAGAAAGAATCAGATCAAAATCACGTTTCTGCGAAT
Source organism: Aegilops bicornis (assembly GCA_021605145.1). NCBI lineage: Eukaryota > Viridiplantae > Streptophyta > Magnoliopsida > Poales > Poaceae > Aegilops > Aegilops bicornis. The sequence continues at coordinate 172,958,743 of CM038675.1, read as the reverse complement.
TATCAAAACTAATTTACTGGGTGCAAAAGTTTCTGATTTTCAGAAGGATCAACACAACTATCACCGTAAGCTATCCTAAAGGTCTTACTTGGCACTTTATTGAAACAAAAGACATAAAACATAATTACTACAGTAGCATAATCATGTGGACACACAAAAATTGTAAGGAAATATTGGGTTGTCTCCCAACAAGCGCTTTTCTTTAATGCCTTTCTAGCTAGGCATGATGATGACAATGATGCTCACATAAAAGATAAGAATTGAAACACAAATAGAGCATCATGAAGAATATTACTAGCACATTTAAGTCTAACCCACTTCCTATGCATAGGGATTTTGTGATCAAACAACTTATGGGAACAATAATCAACTAGCATAGAAAGGCAAAACAAGCATAACTTCAAGATTTTCAACACATAGAGAGGAAACTTGATATTATTGCAATTCCTACAAGCATATGTTCCTCCCTCATAATAATTTTCAGTAGCAACATGAATGAATTCAACAATATAACCAGCACCTAAAGCATTCTTTTCATGATCTACTTGCATATAAATTTTATTACTCTCCTCATAAGCAAAATTCTTTATATTCAGAATAGTGGGAGTATCATAAGAGACTTGAATACTATAAATTGTTTCCACATTAAAAGAGTAATGTTCAGAAAAAGGGTAATCATAATCATGACAAGTTTTATAAATATAATAATCACTACTTTTTATAGCATAAGTTTCATCACAATATTCATCATAAGTAGCAACTTTGTTCTCATCATAATCGACTGAAACCTCTTCCAAAATAGTGGACTCATCACTAAATAAAGTCATGAACTCTCCAAATCCACTTTCATAAATATTATAAGATTCAACATCCTCCAAAATAGTGGGATCATTACTTCCTAAAGTTGACACTCTTCCAAACCCACTTTCATCAACATAATCATCATAGGTAGAAGGCATGCTATCATCATAACAACTTTGCATAGCAAAACTTGGGAGGCTGAAAATATCATCTTCATTAAACATAGCATCCCCAAGCTTGGGACAAACATTAATTGCAGCAAATATATTCTCAAATATGTCATCCTCATCAAACATAGCTTCCCCAAACTTGGGCCTTTTCATATCATAAGCATAATCACTCTCATCATTAACAGTATGGATAGCACCAATAGTATAGTAATTAACATCATCACAATGAGTAGTAGGAGTAACATCATTTGGGAGGTATACCTTTTTACCTTTGCTTCTTCGTCTTTTCTTTTTCTTCTTCACATCATGTGTGGGTTCAACCCTCTTTTTTGAGCTCCTTATTAATGAGATTGGTTGAATAGAAGGCTCCTCCTCGTTACCTGATTCATCATAAGAAATAATAGGAGGATATTGGGAAGTCTCTTCCCTTTCATTAGTATTCTCATCATCTTCTATTTTATTTCTTTTCTTTATGTAATTGGCAACATAAGGATATTCAATGCAATTCACCACACAATACATATAAATTTCCTCTAGGTCAATATCAAGAAATTTCTTAAGGTTAAATTCCGGAATAAGCTTAGTTGCACGTTTCAATTCTACATAACCCAAAAGCAAACTAAGTTCATTATGATATGCAAGGGAAATCGAGTCATCACAATTTTTGGACACAATTCGATCATGAAACAATTTGCATCGGGGATTTAAATGACCATGTTCATTGCAAAGTTCACAAGTACGACGGAGATATTTTAAATTTTCAGCACTCACATTCAGCCTTTCTTGCAACCATTTAGTTTCTAAATACTTATGCCTCTTGCAAAATATATCTTCCCTATTTGGTGTGTACTTCCAAACTCTATGCACTCTGCTACGTCTTGAGCTTGCGTTGGTTTGGTTTTCCTTGAAGAGGAAAGGGTGATGCAGCAATAGTAGCGTAAGTATTTCCCTCAGTTTTTGAGAACCAAGGTATCAATCCAATAGGACGCAATATATTTTTGGTATTTTATGGTATAGATTGGAAAAGTAAAGATGCAAATAAAAGTAGATTGGAAGCTTATATGATAAGAAATAGACCCAGGGGCCATAGGTTTCACTAGTGGCTTCTCTCAAGATAGCGTAAGTATTACGGCGTGTGAACAAATTACTATCGAGCAATTGATAGAACAACGAATAATTACGAGATTATCTAGGCATGATCATGTATATAGGCATCACGTCCGTGACGAGTACACCGACTCCTGCCTCCATCTACTACTATTACTCCACACATCGACCGCTATCCAGCATGCATCTAGAGTATTAAGTTCATAAAGAACAAAGTAACGCATTAAGAAAGATGACATGATGTAGAGGGATAAACTCATGCAATATGATATAAAACCCATCTTTTTATCCTCGATGGCAACAATTCAATATGTGCCTTGCTGCCCCTGCTGTCACTGGGAAAGGACACCACAAGATTGAACCCAAAGCTAAGCACTTCTCCCACTGCAAGAAAGATCAATCTAGTAGGCCAAACAAAACTCGTAATTCGAAGAGACTTGCAAAGATAACTTAATCACACATAAAAGAATTCAGAGGAGAATCAAATATTTCTCATAGATAAACTTGATCATAAACCCACAATTCATTGGATCTCGACAAACACACCGCAAAAAGAGTTACATCGAATAGATCTCCAAGAAGATCAACGAGAACATTGTGTTGAGATTCGAAGAGAGAGAAGAAGCCATCTAGCTAATAACGATGGACCCGAAGGTCTGTGGTAAACTAGTAACAACTCATTGGAGAGGCCTTGGAGATGATGTAGAGGCCCTCCATGATCGATTCCCCCTCCGGCGGAGCGCCGGCGAAGGCTCCAAGATGGGATCTCGCGGATACAGAAGGTTACGGCGATGGAATTAAGTTTTCGTGGTCGCTTCTGATGTTTTCGGGGTACGTGGGTATATATAGGAGGAAGAAGTAGGTCAGTGGACGCTCGAGGGGCCCATGAGGGTGGGGGCGCGCCGGGCACCCTCGTGGCCGCCTCCCTTGTTTCTTGACTTCCACTCCAAGTCTCCAGGTTTGCATTTGTTCCAAAAAGATCGCCCTCGAAGGTTTCATCGCGTTTGGACTCCGTTTGATATTCCTTTTCTTCGAAACACTCAAATAGGCAAAAAAAACAGCAATACGGGTTGGGCCTCCGGTTAGTAGGTTAGTTCCAAAAATGATATAAAAGTGTAAAGTAAAGCCAATAAACATCCAAAACGGGTAATATAATAGCATGGAACAATAAATATTATAGATACGTTGGAGACGTATCAAGCATCCCCAAGCTTAATTCTTGCTCGTCCTCGAGTAGGTAAATGATAAAAACAGAATTTTTGATATGGAATGCTACCTGGCATAATTCTCAATGCAATTTTCTTTATTGTGGCATGAATGTCCAGATCCAAATGATTCGATATAAAAGTTCATATTGACATAAGAAATAGTAATACTTGAAGCATACTAATCAAAGTAATCATGTCTTCTCAAAATAACATGGCTAAAGAAAGTTATCCCTACAAAATCATATAGTCTGGCTGTTGCTCTACCTTCATCTCACAAAGTATTTAATCATGCACAACCCCGATGACAAGCCAAGCAATCGTTTCATACTTTAGTAATCTCAAACTTTTTCAACTTTCACGCAATACATGAGCGTGAGCCATGGACATAGCACTATATGTGGAATAGAATGGTGGTTGTGGAGAAGACAAAAAGGAGAAGATAGTCTCACGTCAACTAGGCATATCAACGGGCTATGGAGATGCCCATTAATAGATATCAATGTGAGTGAGTAGGGATTGCCATGCAACAGATGCACTAGAACTATAAATGTATGAAAGCTCAATAAAATAAACTAAGTGGGTGTGCATCCAACTCGCTTGCTCACGAAGACCTAGGGCATTTTGAGGAAGTCCGTCATTGGAATATACAAGCCAAGTTCTATAATGAAAAATTCCCACTAGTATATGAAAGTGACAACATAGGAGACTCTCTATCATGAAGATCATGGTGCTACTCTGAAGCACAAGTGTGGTAAAAAGGATAGTAGCATTGTCCCTTCTCTCTTTTTCTCTCATTTTTTTATTTATTTGGCCTTTATGTTTTTTTATTTTGGCCTCTCTCTTTTTTTATATAAAGTCCGAAGTCTCATCCCGACTTGTGGGGGAATCATAGTCTCCATCATCCTTTCCTCACTAGGCCAATGCTCTAATAATGAAGATCATCACCCTTTTATTACTTACAACTCAAGGTTACAACTCAATACTTAGAACAAGATATGACTCTATATGAATGCCTCCGGCGGTGTACCGGGATATGCCATGAATCAAGAGTGACATGTATCAAAATTATGAAGGTGGCCTTGCCACAAATACGATGTCAACTACATGATCATGCAAAGAGCAATATGACAATGATGATGCGTGTCATATAAACGGAGCGGTGGAAAGTTGCATGGCAATATATCTCGGAATGGCTATGGAAATGCCATAATAGGTAGGTATGGTGGCTGTTTTGAGGAAGGTATATGGTGGGTGTATGGTACCGGCGAAAGTTGCGCGGCACAAGAAAGGCTAGCAATGGTGGAAGGTGAGAGTGCGTATAATCCATGGACTCAACATTAGTCATAAAGAACTCATATACTTATTGCAAAAATCTACAAGCCATTGAAAACAAAGTACTACGCCAAGATGCTCCTAGGGGATAGATTGGTAGGAAAATACCATCGCCGTCCCCGACCGCCACTCATAAGGAAGACAATCAATAAATAAAATTGTGCTCCAACTTCATCACAAAGCGGTTCACCATACGTGCATGCTACGGGAATCACAAACTTCAACACAAGTATTCTTTAAATTCATAATCACCCAACTAGCATGACTTTAATATTACCACCTCTATGTCTCAAAACAATTATCAAGTATCAAATTGATCATAGCATCCAATTCACTTTCTATGATAGTTTTTATTATACCCAACTTGGATGCCCATCATTCTAGGACCAATTTTATAACCATAGCAAATACCATGCTATTCTAAGAAACTCTTAAAGTAATATAAGTGAAGCATGAGAGATTAACAATTTCTACAAAATTAAGCCACCACCGTGCTCTAAAAGATATAGGTGAAGCACTAGAGCAAAAACTATCTAGCTCAAAAGATATAAGTGAAGCACATAGAGTATTCTAATAAATTCCAATCAAGTGGGTTTCTCACAAAAGGTGTGTACAGCAAGGATGATTGTGGTGATCTAAAAAGCAAAGACTAATATAATACTAGACGCTCCAAGCAAAACACATATCATGTGGCGAATAAAAATATAGCTCCAAGTAAAGTTACCGATAGATTTAAGATTTAAAGAGGGGATGCCTTCCGGGGCATCCCCAAGCTTAGGCTTTTGGTTATCCTTGAATATCTTGGGGTGCCATGGGCATCCCCAAGCGTAGGCTCTTGCCACTCCTTATTCCATAATCCATCAAATCTTTACCCAAAACTTGAAAACTTCACAACACAAAACTCAACAGGAAATCTCATAAGCTCCGTTAGTGCAAGAAAGAAAACCACCACATAAGGTACTGTAATGAACTCATTATTTATTTATATTTGTTTGAACCTACTGTATTCCAACTTCTCTATGGTTCATACCCTACATACTAGCCATAGATGCATCAAAATAAGCAAACAACATACGAAAAGCAGAATCTGTCAAAAATAGAACAGTCTGTAGCAATCTTTAACTCTCGACTACTTCTGGAACTCTAAATATCGTACATAAATGAGGAAGTCCTGGGAAATTTGTCTGTTGATCTACAGCAAAAAGAATCAACGCAAAAGCACGTTTCTGTGAATTACTAAAATTATTTTCGTGCGTGCAAAGTTTCTGTTTTTCAGAAGAATCAAATTAACTATCACCATAGGTTATCCTATAGGTTCTACTTCGCACAAACACTAATTAAAACATAAAAACACATCTAAACAGAAGGTAGATGCAAAAATTTATTACTAAAAAGAAGCAAAAACAAAAAAAAATTAAATTGGGTTGCCTCCCAACTAGCGCTATCGTTTAACGCCCCTAGCTAGGCATAAGAGCGAGGATAGATCTAAGTAGTGCCATCTTTGGCACTCAATTCATAAGTAGCTCGCATGATAGATTCATATGGTAATTTGACTTTCTTTCTTGGAAACTTCTCCATGCCTTTTCTTAATTGAAATTGCAATCTAATATTCCCTTCCTTCATATCAATAATCGCACCAATCGTTCTAAGGAAAGGTCTACCAAGAATAATAGGACATGAAAGATTGCAATCTATACCAAGAAAGATAAAATCTACGGGCACCAAATTCCTATTTGCAACAATAAGAACATCATTTATCCTTCCCATAGGCTTTTTAATGGTGGAAGATGCAAGGTGCAAATTTAAAGAGCAATCATCAAGATCATGGAAACCTAGAATATCACATAAAGTTTTCGGAATTGTGGAAACACTAGCACCCAAATCACACAAAGCATAACACTCATGATCTTGTATTTTAATCTTAATAGTAGGTTCCCACTCATCACAAAGTTTTCTAGGTATAGAAACTTCCAAATTAAGATTTTCATCATAAGATTGCATCAAGGCATCAACAATATGGTTGGTAAAAGCTTTATTTTGACTATAAGCATGAGGAGAATTCAAGACGGATTGCAAAAAGGAAATACAATCTACTAAAGAACAATTATCATAATTAAATTCCTTGAAATCCAAGATAGTGGGTTCAATGCTATTTAACGTCTTGACCTCTCCAATCCCACTTTTACCAAATTTAGCATCAAGATCTAAGAACTCCGAATCATTGGGACGCCTTTTAACTAAAGTTGACTCATCTCTAGTCCCATCATTATTAAGATTTATATCGCAAAACAAAGATTTACTAGGGGACACATCAATAACTTTTAGATCTTCACCATTATTTTCATGGAAACTAGAAGAACACGCTTTTACAAAGCAATCTTTCTTAGCATGCAATCTAGCGGTTCTTTCTTTGCACTCATCAATGGAAATTCTCATAGCTTTGAGAGACTCATTGATATAATTCTTAGGAGGAGTAGATCTAAGTTTCAAAGAATCAACATCAAGCGAAAGTCTATCAACGTTCCTAGCCAAATCATCAACTTTAAGCAATTTTTCTTCAAGCATGGCATTAAAATTCTTTTGAGAGATCATAAATTCTTTCACACTATTCTCAAAACCAGAGGGAATCTTATTAAAATTACCATAAGAATTGTTGTAGGAATTACCATAATTATTAGAGGAATTACTAGGGAATGGTCTAGGATTAAAGTTTCCTCTATAAGCATTGTTACCAAAATTATTCCTACCAACAAAATTCACATCCATAGATTCATTATTATTCTCAATCAAAGTAGACAAAGGCATAAAATTGGGATCAATAGAAGCACTCTTAGTAGCAAACAATTTCATAAGTTCATCCATCTTTCCATTTAAAATATTAATTTGTTCTATAGCATGCACTTTCTTACTAGTAGATCTTTCGGTGTGCCATTGAGAATAATTAGCCATAATGTTATCAAGGACTATAGTAGCTTCCCCTAAGGTGATTTCCATAAACGTGCCTCCCGCGGCCGAATCTAAAAGATTTCTAGAAGAAAAATTCAACCCGGCATAAAAAATTTGTATGATCATGCATAAATTCAAGACATGAGTAGGGCAATTGCGAATCATCAATTTCATTATTTCCCAAGATTGGGCGACATGCTCATGATCAAGTTGTTTAAAATTCATAATATCGTTCCTAAGAGATATGATCTTAGCGGGAGGAAAATACGTAGAGATAAAAGCATCTTTGCACTTATTCCATGAATCAATACTATTCTTAGGCAAAGACGAAAACCAAGTTTTAGCACGATCTCTAAGTGAAAACGGAAATAACTTCAATATAAAAATATCATTATCCGTATCTTTCTTCTTTTGCATCTCACACCAATCAACAAAGTTGTTTAGATGGGTAGCGGCATCTTCACTTGGAAGGCCGGAGAATTGATCTTTCATAACAAGATTCAGCAAAGCAGCATTGATTTCACAAGACTCAACATCATTAAGAGGAGCAATGGGAGTACTAAGGAAATCATTATTATTGGTATTGGAAAAGTCACACAATTTGGTATTGTCTTGCGCCATCGCGACAAGCAATCCAACACACAAGCAAACAAAAAGGCAAGCGAAAGAGAGAGGAGATTGGGAAAGAGAGGGCAAATAAAACGGCATGGGTGAAGTGGGGGAGAGGAAAACGAGAGGAAATGGCAAATTATGTAAATGCGAGGGAGCTGAGTTTGTGATGGGTACTTGGTATGTCTTGACTTGAGAGAAGACCTCCCCGGCAACGGCGCCAGAAATCCTTCTTGCTACGTCTTGAGCTTGCGTTGGTTTTCCTTGAAGAGGAAAGGGCGATGCAGCAATAGTAGCGTAAGTATTTCCCTCAGTTTTTGAGAACCAAGGTATCAATCCAGTAGGAAGCTCCTCAAAAGTCGCACGCACCTACACAAACAAACAAGAACTCGCAACCAACGCAATAAAGGGGTTGTCAATCCCTTCACGGCCACTTGCGAAAGTGAGACTGATAGAGATAATATGATAAGATAAATATATTTTTGGTATTTTATGGTATAGATTGGAAATGTAAAGATGCAAATAAAAGTAGATTGAAAGCTTAATTATATGATAAGAGATAGACCCGGGGGCCATAGGTTTCACTAGTGGCTTCTCTCAAGATAGCATAAGTATTACGGTGGATGAACAAATTATTGTCGAGCAATTGATAGAAAAGCGAATAATTATGAGATTATCTAGGCATGATCATGTATATAGGCATCACGTCCGTGACAAGTAGACCGACTCCTGCCTCCATCTACTACTATTAATCCACACATCGACCGCTATCCAGCATGCATCTAGAGTATTAAGTTCATAAAGAACAGAGTAACGCATTAAGAAAGATGACATGATGTAGAGGGATAGACTCATGCAATATGATGTAAACCCCATCTTTTCATCCTCGATAGCAACAATACAATACGTGCCTTGCTGCCCCTGCTGTCAATGGGAAAGGACACCGCAAGATTGAACCCAAAGCTAAGCACTTCTCCCATTGCAAGAAAGATCAATCTAGTAGGCCAAACCAAACTGATAATTTGAAGAGACTTGCAAAGATAACTTAATCACACATAAAAGAATTCAGAGGATATTCAAATATTTCCCATAGATAAACTTGATCATAAACCCACAATTCATCCGATCTCAACAAACACACCGCAAAAAGAGTTACATCGAATAGATCTCAAAGAAGATCAAGGAGAACATTGTATTGAGATTCAAAGATAGAGAAGAAGCCATCTAGCTAATAAATATGGACCTGAAGGTCTGTGGTGAACTACTCACAACTCCTCGAAGAGGCCTTGGAGATGATGTCGAGGCCCTCCGTGATCAATTCCCCCTCCGGTGGAGCGCCGACGAAGGCTCCAAGATGGGATCTCATGGATACAGAAGGTTACGGCGATGGAATTAGGTTTTCATGGTCGCTTCTGATGTTTTCGGGGTACGTGGGTATATATAGGAGGAAGAAGTAGGTCGGTGGACGCTCGAGGGACCCACAAGGGTGGGGGGCGCGCCCACCTGTAGGGGGCGCGCCGGGCACCCTCGTGGCCACCTCCCTTGTTTCTTGACTTCCACTCCAAGTCTCCAGGTTTGCATTTGTTCCAAAAAGATTGCTCCCGAAGGTTTCATCGCGTTTGGACTCCGTTTGATATTCCTTTCCTTCGAAACACTAAAATAGGCAAAAAAACAGTAATACAGGCTGGGCCTCCGGTTAGTAGGTTAGTCCCAAAAATGATATAAAAGTGTAAATTAAAGCCCATAGACATCTAAAACGGGTAATATAATAGCATGGAACAATAAAAAATTATAGATACGTTGGAGACATATCACACTCTACAAAAGTTGGCATGCTTATAAGAGACATTTTCATCATAACTAGTGCAATCATCATTAGTACTGTGAATATTCAAAGAGTTCATACTAACCACATTGCAATCATGCTCATCATTCAAAGATTTAGTGCCAAACATTTTATAGACTTCTTCTTCAAGCACTTGAGCACAATTTTCCTTTTCATCATACTTACGAAAGATATTAAAAAGATGGAGCGTATGAGACAAACTCAATTGCATTTTTTTTGAAATTTTCTTTTATAAACTAAACTACTGAAAAAAACAAGTAACTAAAAGATTTGATTGCAAGATCTAAAGATATACCTTCAAGCACTCACCTCCTCGGCAACGACGCCAGAAAATAGTTTGATGTCTACTACGCAACCTTCTTCTTGTAGACGTTGTTGGGCCTCCAAGTGCATAGGTTTGTAGGACAGTAGCAAATTTCCCTCATGTGGATGACCTAAGGTTTATCAATCCTTGGGACGCGTAGGATGAAGATGGTCTCTCTCAAACAACCCTGCAACCAAATAACAAAGAGTCTCTTGTGTCTCCAACACACCCAATACAATGGTAAATAGTATAGGTGCACTAGTTCGGCAAAGAGACGGTGATACAAGTGCAATATGGATGGTAGATATAGGTTTTTGTAATCTGAAATTATAAAAACAGCAAGGTTATTAATGATAATAGTGAGCACAACCGGTATTGCAATGCTTCGAAACAAGTCCTAGGGTTCATACTTTCACTAGTGCAAGTTCTTTGAACAATAATAACATAACTGGATCATATAACTATCCCTCAACATGCAACAAAGAGTCACTCCAAAGTCACTAATAGCGGAGGACAAATGAAGAGATTATTGTAGGGTACGAAACCACCTCAATGTTATTCTTTCCGTTCGATCTATCATAGAGTTCATAATGGAATAACACCTTAAGTGTAGCGACCCGACCCGAATGGATCAAGTCTCTGTGCTCAGGTGTCATCCCTGGATCAGTAATGCTGACACCACACAGTACTTCGAAGGATTTATAGCAGAGTAGCAATCACACACTTATTACAGCGTTGTCCAAAAGAGGACTTATTACAATAAATACGGCTTAAGGCCATCTAATAACGATAACAACGGAAGACTTGGAAGATAAGTGAGTCCATCAACTCCATCGGCATCACTGAGTATAGAACCACGACCTAAAACACCTTACTCGTCGTCTGAAAAGTCTGCAACATTAAAGTTGCAGCCCGAAAACGGGTCAGCACATGGAATATGCTGGCAATGTAACACATAGAGAGCAATGAAGCAATAAGCCTATACTACATGCATATATGGCTGGTGGAAAAGCTCTAGGGTTACAGTTTTTGCATAAAGCTAGTTTTTCCCTACTGCAAAGGAATAAATTTGTTTAACTATCATGGTGGTTGTTAAGCATTGAGAATGGTTGACAGCATCCTCAATCCCAATTAAAAGTACTAATTAAAAACCCAATAATATTAATTAGAGTAACATGTTGAGATTCACATGATATTCAAGTACTAGATACTCAAGATGTCCATAACCGGGGACACGGCTAATCATGATTAGTTTATACACTCTGCAGAGGTTTATGACTTTTCCCCACAAGACTCGATCGCCTCCGCTTGGTTTCTCGCACTACATGGTGTTTGAGAAACGGATGACCGAGACACAGTCTTTCAGAAGCACTAGCACCTTACATGTGGGTAGACCGTACCAACCTACATCCCCTACATCAGCTAGCCTACCCGTAAGAGTTCGCACAACTTAGTCAACTATGCCAGAGCCCATAATGGCTTGTGGCTGCACACGTAAGTTTCTAGCATGAATGATCTTATGATCCCTTTGTGCCTGGGTGGCGGTCCAAGAAATACATGCAAGTCTCGATAGATACCAGGTGCCTCAATCCACCCAGATGTGTGTTTAAGTTGCCACCTTAAATAAACCATTAATTAACAATCTCACATCTGTCATGGATATCACTCACCCAATCCACGTCTACTAGCATAGCATGGCATAATAAGAAAACGTAGAAGTAACTCCCAAGGGTTTGATAGTAAAACAGGTAATAGGTACTACCTCAATCTACTTCCCAACACCCACAATTTAATTAGATCCTAATCATGCAATGTTCGAGGATAGATCTAATGCATAAAAACTGGGTATGAGAACGGTATGATCAAAGTGTTACTTGCCTTGCTGATGATCCGCGAAACCTAGAGATTCGAAATAACAAGCGGCGCACTCCGGGTGATCTATCGCAGACAAACAACAAGCATACAATAAGTACTCATCTAATGCACAGGTAAATCTGGAATGAAAGATCTAACCTGAAAGTTCAATCTTAAGAACCCTGGTTGCAAAAAGAATCGAATCAAATAAAGCAACGAAAGTCAAACGTCGAAGGAAAACGACTCGGTTCTAGCAATTTGAAACTAGATCAAATTTTACAGTAGCAAAACTTTGTTTAAGTGGGTTAGTCAGAACGGCGGTTTCGTAATGAAATTCCAGGCGCTTGAATCACCTGATTCCGATAAACGAGCGAGAAGATAAACTGATTCGAAAATTGGATCTGAAATCGAAATCGGAAAATAACAGATTAAATCCGATTTAAAAGAAAAAAGACGAACGCTTAAACGAACGGTCGTTCGTTATCAGAAACTAACCGGTGAACACGTTCGTTAAAACGAACGGATCGGTGAACGTTCACTAATTAACTAAACCGAATAATAAAAAAAAATAAACCGATCTGGGTTTTTTTTTTAAACCGAACAACGAAAGAAAAAGAAAACCGGACAGTTTTTGATACAAAACCGACCGGGGTGTGTGGCGGCTACCTCCGGCGAGGTCGCCAAGGGCTCCGGGCTCCGGCGGGTCGGGTGGGCTCGTCGGGAGGCGGCGGGTCGGTGACGGCGGCGGCGGCGGGCGGCGGCCGGCCGGGCTCGGTGGCGGCGGGTTGGGTCGAGGGGCGGCGGCTTATAAGGAGGGAGGTGGGGTTTCTTGGGAGGGCAACGGCGGCGGCGGTGTGGCTGAGCCGGTCTCGGCGGCGGCGGCGGGACTCCTCCCAAGTGGGAGCGCGAGGAGGGCGCTGGTCGGCCGGGCCTCCTGGCCAAAGCGGGCGCTGGGTGGCGCAGTTTTTTTTTAAACCGAAAACGAATTAAAATAAATCTAAACGAACTCCAAATTTAATAAAATAAATTTTCCCCGACTCCTAAAAATGAGTCGAACAAAATGAACTTTAATACGGAGCAAAATGCAAATTTTTAAAATACTCATTTTTTCCCTAAAGCAAATAAACTTCAAAATCCAAAATTTGATTTATTTATTAAATCTTCATTTTTCCTAAATTTTGGGAAAGTCATATTATTCCCTCTCTTAATTTTTTATTTGAAAAATATTTGAAGATAAAATAAATAAATCCAAATGATCCTATTTTCAAAATTTGAGAGAACCCAAATATGAAAAATAATGAAATCTCCAACTCTCTCCGAGGGTCCTTGAGTTGCGTGAAATTTCTAGGATCGAAAAAATGCAAGAAAATATGATATGCATGATGACTTAATGTATAACATTCCAAATTGAAAATTTGGGATGTTACAAACCTACCCCCCTTAAGATGAATCTCGCCCTCGAGATTCGGGTCGGCCGAAAATAGGTGAGGGTGGTCCTTGAGCAAATCATCCTCTCTTTCCCAGTGGCTTCATCCTCGATGTGGTGGCTCCAATCGAACCTTGCAAAACTTGATAACCTTGCTGCGAGTAACTCTGCTGGCATAATCGAGAATCTTGACCGGTTTCTCCTCATATGTCAAATCATCCTGCAATCGAATTGCTTCAAGCGGCACCGTATCTCTTAATCGGTACTTCCGCCATCTCGGCGTGACATTTCTTCAATCGAGAAATATGGAATACATCATGAACTCCGACAGTCCCTCCGCAATTCCAGTTTATAAGCAACTTCTCCTATGCATTGCAAAATCTTATACGGTCCAACGAAACGTGGTGCTAATTTTCCTTTAACTCCAAAGCGCTTAACTCCTCGAAGCGGGGATACTCTAAGATAAACTCTGTCTCCAACTTCGTATTCCATCGCCTTGCGTTTTGAATCCGCATAGCTTTTCTGTCTGGACTGGGCTACCTTGAGCCTATCGCGAATCAACTTAACCTTCTGTTCAGACTCCTTAATCAAATCTGGTCCAAACAACTAACGATCTCGAAGTTTTAGTCCCATGATAACGGTGTCTCGCATCTCCTTCCATACAGAGCCTCGAAGGTGCCATCTTCAAGCTGGTTTGGTAACTGTTGTTATAAGAAAACTCTGCATACGGCAAGTTATCATCCCAACTAGATCCATAATCTAGTGCACAAGCTCTCAAAGATATCCTCCAAAATCTGATTGACTCTCTCGGTCATCCATCGGTCTCGTGGGTGGAAAGTCGCATCAATTCCAGCCTGGTTCCCAATGTTTCGTGCAACTGATTCCAAAACTTTGAGGTAAACTTGGTTCCTCTATCCTATACGATACTCCTCGGAACTCCGTGTAAAAACACAATTCTGGTCATGTATATCTTTGCCAACTTAGCACTGCTATAGGTAGTCTTGAGTGGAATGAAATGAGCTACCTTCGTCAAGCGGTCGACTATAACCCAAATCGAGTCATAGCCAGAACGAGTCTTTCACAAACCTGTGATGAAATCCATGCCTAGTTTATCCCACTTCCATTCGGGTATTGGCAATGGTTCCAACAATCCTGCTGGCTTCTGATGTTCTGCCTTCACTCTCTGGCATACATCACAAACTGCTACATACTCCGCGATATCCTTCTTCATTCCGGTCCACGTAACGCTTCCTTCAAATCCAAATACATCTTGGTATTTCCTGGGTGAATCGAATAGGGTGAATCATGGGCTTCTTGCAAAATCAACTTCCTGATCTCCGGGTTATTTGGCACATAAACACGGTCCTCAAACCATAGGGTATCATGCTCATCCTCACGAAATCCCTTAGCTTTTCCTTCGCTCATTTTATCCTTTATAGAGGCAACTTCCTTATCTGCCTTTTGGGCTTCTCTGATTTTGTCCATCATTGTAGACTGAATCTCCAATGCTGCTACATAGCCTCTCGGAAGTATTTCCAAACATAGCTCTCGAAGGTCCTCGGTCAACTCCTTGGGTATTCCTCCCATTATTAGTGTATTGACGTGGCTCTTACGGCTCAATGCGTCTGCTAAAACGTTAGCCTTCCCGGGGTGATAATGCAATCTCATATCATAATCCTTGATAAGCTCCAACCATCTCCTCTGTCTGGGATTTAATTCCTTCTGTGTGAAGATGTACTTCAAACTCTTGTGATCCGTGTACACCTCACAATGATTTCCAATGAGAAAATGTCTCCATGTCTTCAATGCATGCACAACGGCTGCCAACTCCAAATCATGTGTGGCATAATTCAACTCATGAGGCTTAAGCTGTCGTGAAGCATACGAAACAACTCTTCCTTCCTGCATAAGCACTGCTCCAAGTCCTCGACGTGAAGCGTCGCAATACACCTCATAATCCTTGGTTTGATCCGGCAAAATTAACACTGGTGAGGTAACCAATCTTTTCTTCAACTCCTGAAAACTTGCCTCACAATCCTCAGTCCATATGAACTTGGTGTCCTTCTTCAACAATTCTATCATAGGCTTTGCAATCCTTGAGAAATTCTCAATGAATCTTCGGTAGTATCCTGCGAGTCCAAGGAAACTCCGAATCTCTCCAACTGTCGTTGGTGCTTCCCATTTGGTTACGGTCTCAACCTTTGTGGGGTCAATGCTATTCCTTCTCCGGATATAACATGTCCAAGAAATCCAACTTCCTTTAGACAAAACTCACATTTGCTGAACTTGGCATATAACTGATGTTCCCTTAGTTTCTCCAAAACCAATCGCAAATGTTCCTTATGTTCCTCTTCATTCTTTGAGAAAATCAAAATATCATCTATGAACACCACGACGAACTTATCCAAAAACTCCATAAACACTTTGTTCATCAGGTTCATGAAATAGGCAGGCGCGTTAGTCAGTCCACATGACATAACGGTATATTCATACAATCCATATCTTGTGGTAAATGCTGTCTTAGGTATGTCCTGCTCCCGAATCTTCAACTGATGGTACCCTGATCGCAAATCGATCTTGGAAAACACTTTAGCTCCTTGCGCATTTATCAAACAGATCATTTATCATTGGTAGTGGGTACTTGTTCTTGATTGTTACTTCATTCAATCCACGATAATCAACAACCATCCTTAACGATCCATCCTTCTTCTCCACTAACAGTACGGGTGATCCCCAAGGCGAAGAACTTGGGCGTAAAAAACCTTTATCCAATAGCTCCTTAATCTACTTCTTGATTTCCGCCAAATCCTGTGCGGGCATCCTGGATGGTCCCTTCGATATTGGGCCTGTTCCTGGCAAGAGTTCAATCAAAAACTCAATGTCTCTATCCGGTGGCATTCCTGGCAATTCCTCAGGAAATACATCAGGGAAATCCTTCACCACTGGTACTTCTTCCTGCACAACTCCTGATAAGCAATTTACTTGTGCTCTCCTCGGCTCGTGCCGTGATACATACTTGATTCTCCTCCCTTCTGGGGTGGTAGGAAAAATTGACTTGGTGGCGCAATCTATGTTACCTACATACTTCGATAACCAATCCATGCCTAATATCACATCCAATCCTTGGGATTCCAGAACTATTAGGTCCGAGGGAAAAACATAGTGTCCAATCCTTACTGGCAGTCGATCACACCATAAACTAGCCATGTATTCTGCTCCGGGTGAGGTTACTAGCATGAGTGACCTAAGGGCTTGGGTCGGTAATTTGTACTCATCCACAAATCCCCTTGATATGTATGAATGCGATGCACCGGTATCGAAAAGAACAACTGCAGTAAATGTCTTAAAAAAACTTACCGATTACTGCATCGGGCTGATCTTCAACCTCCTCCACATCAATGTGGTTCACCTGTCCCCTGTTGAAAGGGTTTGGCTTCTTTCCAGAGCTTCCATTGCCATTTCCATTCTGGCCTTCCGGACATTCGTTTGCATAATGCCCAGTCTTGCGGCACTTAAAGCAAGTGATGTGACTCAGGTCTACCTTGGATGGTGTTGGGGTTGGTGCGGTTCTGTCCATTGCTTCCTCCATTCCCGTTCCCATTCTTGGTGCCATTAAGGTTGTGCGAATTACCTCCTCCATGGGTATGCTGAAACTGAACTCCCTGTTTAGGGGTATAACGGGCTTCTCATTGGGCTCCAGAAAGTTACACATCCCTGCCCATACTTCCTCTTGCGGTTCTCAATTTGCTGCTGCTTTCCTTCAATCATGAGGGCTCGGTCTACCAACTCCTGGTAGTTATTGAAACTTGCTACCATCAACTGCATGCTTAACTCATCATTCAGTCCTTCCAGAAACTTCTCCTGCTTAGCCGCATCTGTAGCAACGTCATCTGGGGCATAACGTGCTAACTTACTAAAATCATCCACATACTGGCCAACAGTCCTTCCTCCTTGGCGTAAGTTGTGAAACTCACGCTTCTTCATGGCCATAGCTCCTGCTGAGACATGGGCAGTGCGGAAAGCTTGCTGAAACTGATCCCATGTGACAAGATCTCTGTGGTAAGTGGTCAGTAAAATTCTCCCACCATGCTGCTGCGGGTCCTTCAAGCTGGTGTGCAGCAAACTTCACCTTCTCTCCATCTGTACATCCTGCAGTGGTCAACTCCCTTCCTACCTTATGGAGCCAATCATCTGCTACTATCGGCTCGGTGCTACTGGAAAACACTGGCGGGTTCAGCCTTAAGAAACGTGTCAAGTGATCCGCAGGTGGTGGTGGTGGTGGTGGGTTGTTGTTGTTGTTGTTGCCTTGATTCTGTACCAATGTTTGGATCAAAGTGTTCTGCTGCTGGATCAACTGGGTGATCTCTGGCGGGAAAACAAATCCGGGGTCGCGTCTCGGAGGCATCTGATGGTTTTAGAAAAGACGAGAAATTAATAATAGAGTGGTTTCTAAGGAGAAACACTACCCAATGTATATGAGCAAATGCACACAAAATCACTTCATTCAATTCAAACAAAGAGCTTACAACGATCTAACTATCGCAAAAGTGCGTGTACTAAAATGATACATGGAGGTAATACTACTAATATGTGGGGTCATCTACTAATTTGAACCGGTGGAAGACTCCATGATGTCTGCTCCAGCTTCATCTTCAAAGTAGGGTTCACTTGGATCCGAATCGGTGTCGTCGATGTTGATGTAGTCGCTTGGACAACCGGACGTCTTGGTCTTCATTCTTGAGTGCCAATTTCTTCTTGAGTTCCTCAATATCGCATTTTAAGATCGTTATTGTGCCTTGCTAGAGCTACGATCTCGTCCATATAGTCCTTTCGTGTAGACTTTAATTCTCCTTCAAGTTCGATGATCCTTCCCTTCGCCTCCTTTAATTCGAGCATATCATTGCACATCTGGTTCTCCTGGCGTCGAATGTGCTGGTTTAACTCCTGGATGAAAGCTGCAATGGATCTATCCTTCTTGGTGCTGACTATCTCCCATTGTTCATCTCGGCGTCCACAAATCTGATAGATGGTGTCTTTGAGGTCTTCTTGGTAAACTTCTCCAATGTGTCCCATGGTGATATGAGCTGCCATGCTCTTTCCCAACCTCCAGGTTGGTGCACTGAAAACACTATCTATAGGCTTGGTGATTGGGGCGAATGTTCTTCCGGGTACATGGGCTTGTATCTTCCAGCGCTCCTCTTCAGGCAGAGTGGCGTTGAACGTCCCGGTGAAACTTGGTAGTCCAATGTTCAGGTACTTGGTGATTTCCTTCAAGTGAAATCCAAAAGGTGTGCCTTCATCCGGTTGGGTGTACTTGATCTTCGCGTCCTTCATCCTAAAGAGTAGAAAAGATGAGGAGTTAGAAAATGAGAAGAGATTAGTGATCTATGGCTTTAATTTTGTGGTCGTGTCCTACAACGGCGTGTGCTCGATACCATCTCAGAAGCGACCCGACCGAATGGATCAAGTCTCGTGCTCGTGTGTCATCCTCGGATCAAGAATGTCGACACCACACAAGACTTGAAGGATTTATAGCAGAGTAGCAATCACACACTTATTACAGCGTTGTTCAAAAGAGGACTTATTACAATAAATACGGCTTAAGGCCATCTAATAACGATAATATGAAGACTTGGAAGATAAGTGAGTCCATCAACTCCATCGGCACCATCGAGTATAGAACCACGACCTAAAACACCTTACTGTCGTTCGAAAAGTCTGCAACATTAAAGTTGCAGCCCAAAAACGGTCAAGACATGGAATATGCCGCAATGTAACACATAGAGAGCAATGAAGCAATAAGCCTATACTACATGCATATATGGCTGGTGGAAAAGCTCTAGGGTTACAGCTTTGCATAAAGCTAGTTTTTCCCTCGCAAAGGAATAAATTTGTTTAACTATCATGGTGGTTGTTAAACATTGAGAATGGTTGACAGCATCCTCAATCCCAATTAAAAGTACTCATTAAAAACCCAATAATATTAATTAGAGTAACATGTTGAGATTCACATGATATTCAAGTACTAGATACTCAAGATGTCCATAACCGGGGACACGGCTAATCATGATTAGTTTATACACTCTGCAGAGGTTTAGCACTTTTCCCCACAAGACTCGATCACCTCCGTTTGGTTTCTCGCACTACATGTTGTTTGAGAAAGCGGATGACCGAGACACACCTTTCGTAAGCACTAGCACCTTACATGTGGGTAGACCGTACCAACCTACATCCCCTACATCAGCTAGCCTACCCGTAAGAGTTCGCACAACTTAGTCAACTATGCCAGAGCCCATAATGGCTTGTGGCTGCACACGGAAGTTTCTAGCATGAATGATCTTATGATCCCTTTGAGCCTGGGTGGCGGTCCGAAGAAATACAGGCAAGTCCTGATAGAAACCAGGTGCCTCAATCCACCCAGATGTGTGTTTAAGTTGCCACCTTAAATAAACCATTAATTAACAATCTCACATCTGTCATGGATATCACTCACCCAATCCACGTCTACTAGCATAGCATGGCATAATAAGCAAACGTAGAAGTAACTCCCAAGGGTTTGATAGTAAAACAGGTAATAGGTACTACCTCAATCTACTTCCCAAAACCCACAATTTAATTAGATCCTAATCATGCAATGTTCGAGGATAGATCTAATGCATAAAAACTGGGTATGAGAACGGTATGATCAAAGTGTTACTTGCCTTGGTGATGATCTGCGAAACCTAGAGATTCGAAATAACAAGCCGCGCACTCCGGGTGATCTATCGCATACAAACAACAAGCATACAATAAGTACTCATCTAATGCACAGGTAAATCTGGAATGAAAGATCTAACCAGAAAGTTCAATCTTAAGAACCCTGGTTGCAAAAAGAATCGAATCAAATAAAGCAACGAAAGTCAAACGTCGAAGGAAAACGACTCGGTTCTAGCAATTTGAAACTAGATCAAATTTTACAGTAGCAAAACTTTGTTTAAGTGGATTAGTCGGAACGGCGGTTTCGTAATGAAACTCCAGGCGCTTGAATCACCTGATTCCGATAAACGAGCGAGAAGATAAACTGATTCGAAAATTGGATCTGAAATCGAAATTGGAAAATAACAGATTAAATCCGATTTTAAAGAAAAACGACTAACGCTTAAACGAACGGTCGTTCGTTATCAGAAACTAATCGGTGAACACGTTCGTTAAAACGAACGGATCGGTGAACGTTCACTAATTAACTAAACCGAATAATAAAAAAAATAAACCGATCTAGGGTTTTTTTGTAAAAAAACCGAACAACGAAAGAAAAAGAAAACCGGACGGTTTTTGAAACAAAACCGGACAGGGGGGGGTGTGGCACGGCGGCTACCTCCGGCGAGGTCGCCAAGCTCGGGCTCCGCTGGGTCGGGTGGGCTCGGCGGAGACCATGGGTCGGCGACACGGCGCACGGCGTCGGGCGACGGTGGGCGGCTGGCGGCCAAGGGCTCGGGTGGCAGGGTGGGTCGAGGGGGGGGGGCGGCGGCGGCTTATAAGTAGGGGAGGGTGGGGTTGCTTGGGAGGGGGCACCTGGCGGGCGGCGTGGCCGAGCCGGTCTCGGCGGCGGCGGCGGGGACTCCTCCCAAGGGGAGCGCCAGGAGGGGCGCTGGTCGGCTGGGCCGGCCGACGGTGGCCGGCTGGGCCTCGGCTCAAAGTGGGCGCTGGGTGGCGCAGTTTTTTAAAACCGAAACTAATTAAAATAAATCTAAACGAACTCCAAATTTAATAAAATAAATTTTCCCCGACTCCTAAAAATGAGTCGAACAAAATGAACTTTAATACGGAGCAAAATGCAAATTTTTAAAATACTCATTTTTTTCCCTAAAGCAAATAAACTTCAAAATCCAAAATTTGATTTATTTATTAAATCTTCATTTTTCGTAAATTTTGGGAAAGTCATATTATTCCCTCTCTTAATTTTTTTTTTGGAAAAATATTTGAAGATAAAATAAATAAATCCAAATGATCCTATTTTCAAAATTTGAGAGAACCCAAATATGAAAAATAATGAAATCTCCAACTCTCTCCGAGGGTCCTTGAGTTGCGTGAAATTTCTAGGATCTACAAAATGCAAGAAAATATGATATGCATGATGACTTAATGTATAACATTCCAAATTGAAAATTTGGGATGTTACATTAAGACACAAATCAACCAAAACCCTAATGTCACCTAGATACTCCAATGTCACCTCAAGTATCCGTGGGTATGATTATACGATATGCATCACACAATCTCAGATTCATCTATTCAACCAACACAAAGTACTTCTAAGAGTGCCCCAAAGTTTCTACCGGAGAGTCAAGACGAAAACGTGTGCCAACCCCTATGCATAAGTTCATTGAACCCGCAAGTTGATCACCAAAACATACATCGATTAAATCACGTGAATATCCTATTATCACCACAAATAAGCACGACAAGACATACATCAAGTGTTCTCAAATCCTTAAAGACTCAATCCGACAAGACAACTTCAAGGGGAAGACTCAATTCATCACAAGGGAGTAGAGGGGGAGAAACATCATAAGATCCAACTATAATAGCAAAGCTCGCGATACATCAAGATCGTATCACCTCAAGAACACGAGAGAGAGAGAGAGAGAGAGAGAGAGAGATCAAACACATAGCTACTAGTACATACCCTCAGCCCCGAGGGTGAACTACTCCCTCCTTGTCATGGAGAGTGCGGGATGATGCAGATGGCCACCGGTGAGGGATTCCCCCTCCGACAGGGTGCCGGAACGGGCTACCGAGAGGTTTTTGGTGGCTATAGAGGCTTGCGCCGGCGGAACTCCCGATCTATTGTGCTCCCCGATGTTTTTAGGGTATATGGACATATATAGGCGAAAGAAGTCGGTCAGGGGAGCCACGAGGGTGGGGGCGCGCCCAGGAGGGTAGGCCGCGCCTCCCTGCCTTGTGGCCACCTCGAAGCTTGCATTACGTGCACTCCAAGTCCTCTGGATTGCTTCCGTTCCAAAAATAACTTTCCCGAAGGTTTCATTCCGTTTGGACTCCGTTTGATATTCCTCTTCTTCGAAACACTAAAATAGGTAAGAAAATAGCAATATGGGCTAGGCCTCCGGTTAATAGGTTAGTCCCAAAAATAATATAAAAGTGTATAATAAAGCCCATAAACATCCAAAACAGATAATATAATAGCATGAATGCTTCATAAATTATAGATACATTGGAGACGTATCACGCCCAGGGGGTAAGGCGCGCCTTCCACCCTCATGGATAGCTCAGGACTGTTCTGGCCCAACTCTTTTACTTCGGGGGCTTCTTTTGGTCCATCAAAAATTGGCATGTCAATTGGACTCCGTTTTGTATTCCTTTCCTGTAAAACTCAAAAACAAGGAAAAACATAAACTGGCACTAGGCTCTAGGTTAATAGGTTAGTCCCAAAAATCATATAAAATAGCATATATATGCATATAAAACATCCAAGATTGATAATATAATAGCATGGAACAATAAAAAATTATAGATACGTTGGAGACATATCAAGCATCCCCAAGCTTAATTCCTGCTCGTCCTTGAGTAGGTAAATGATAAAAACAGAATTTTTGATGTGGAATGCTACCTAACATATTTATCAATGTAATCTTCTTTATTGTGGCATGAATGTTCAGATCCATAAGATTCAAAACAAAAGTTTAATATTGACATAAAAACAATAATACTTCAAGCATACTAACAAGGCAATTATGTCTTCTCAAAATAACATGCCCAAAGAAAGCCTATCCCTCTAAAATCATATAGTTTGGCTATGCTCCATCTTCATCACACAAAACATTCAAATCTTGCACAACCCCGGTTTCAGCCAAGCAATTGTTTCATACTTTATTATTCTCAAACTTTTTTGAACTTTCACGCAATACATGAGCGTGAGCCATGGACATAGCACTATAGGAGGAATAGAATGGTGGTTGTGGAGAAGACAAAAAAGGTGAAGATAGTCTCACATCAACTAGGTGTATCAATGGGCTATGGAGAATGCCCATCAATAGATATCAATGTGAGTGAGTAGGGATTGCCATGCAACGGATGCACTAGAGCTATAAGTGTATGAAATCTCAAAAAGAAACTAAGTGGGTGTGCATCCAACTTGCTTGCTCACGAAGACCTAGGGCATTTTGAGGAAGCCCATCATTGGAATATACAAGCCAAGTTCTATAATGAAAAATTCCCACTAGTATATGAAAGTGACAACATAGGAGACTCTCTATCATGAAGATCATGGTGCTACTTTGAAGCACAAGTGTGGTAAAAGGATAGTAGCATTTCCCCTTCTCTCTTTTTCTCTTATTTTCTTTTGTTTTTTTTGTTTTTTTATTTGGGCCTTTCTCATTTTTTTGCCTCTTTTTTTATTTTTTTATTTTTCGTCCGGAGTCTCATCCCGACTTGTGGGGGAATCATAGTCTCCATCATGCTTTTATCACTGGGACAATGCTCTAATGATGAAGATCATCACACTTTTTTTACTTACAACTAAAGAATTACAACTCAATACTTAAAAGAAAATATGACTCTATGTGAATGCCTCCGGCGGTGTACCGGGATGTGCAATGAATCAAGAGTGACATGTATGAAAAAATTATGGACGGTGGCTTTGCCACAAATACGATGTCAACTACATGATCATGCAAAGCAATATGACAATGATGGAGCATGTCATACTAAACGGAACGGTTGAAAGTTGCATGGCAATATATCTCGGAATGGCTATGGAAATGCCATAATAGGTAGGTATGGTGGATGTTTTGAGCAAGGTATATGGTGGGTGTATGGTACCGGCAAATGTTGAGCGGTACTAGAGAGGCTAGCAATGGTGGAAGGGTGATAGTGCGTATAATGGACTCGACATTAGCCATAAAGAACTCACATACTTATTGAAAAAATCTACAAGTCATCAAAACAAAGTACTACACGCATGCTTGATACGTCTCTGTCGTATATATAATTTTTGATTGTACCATGCCAATATTCAACAACTCTTACATACTTTTGGCAACTTTTTATACTATTTTTGGGACTAACATATTGATCCAGTGCCCGGTGCTAGTTCATGTTTGTTGCATGTTTTGTGTTCCATAGAAAATCAATATCAAACGGAGTCCAAACGGGATAAAAATGGACGGAGAATATTTGTGGAATATTTATGATTTTTGGGAAGAAGAATCAACGCGAGATGATGCTCGAGGGGCCCACGAGGCAGGGGGCGCGCCCTGACCCTCGTGGACACCCTCTAAGGCGTTTATTGCCCTTCTTTCACCGCAAAAAAGCCTATATCTGGGAAAAATCATGTTGAAGGTTTCAATCCAATCGGAGTTACGGATCTCCGGGAATATAAGAAACGGTGAAAGGGCAGAATCTGGGAACGCGGAAACAGAGAGAGACAGAGAGACAGATCCAGTCTCGGAGGGGCTCTCGCCCCTCCCACACCATGGAGACCATGGACCAGAGTAGAAACCCTTCTCCCATTTAGGGAGAAGGTCAAGGAAGAAGAAGAAGAAGAAGGGGGCTCTCTCCCCTCGCTTGAGGCGCTTGATAGCTTGGGGGCCATCACCATCACCGCGATCTACACCAACACCTCCGTCATCTTCACCAACATCTCCATCACCTTCCCCCATCTATCTACAGCGGTCCACTCTCCCGCAACCCATTGTACCCTCTACTTGAACATGGTGCTTTATCACTACAAAAAAAAGACACATCTGTGACATTTTGGGCCAAACGAAACTTTTTTCTGTCATACATATGACACTTCAATGACGATAACTGTGACAAAACCCGGTATCATCATAGATGTGGTGGGCTCCTACTTCTATGATAAAAAATGGTCTTTTCATCCTGGGCGGGCCGGAGACGCAGCTGCATGACATTCTTTGGGCCGTCCATGACGGAAAAAACCGTGGTAGAAGCGAGGGGGAGGAAAATTTCGGGAGTTGCGATTACGGTGGGAGGTCGGGGCCGGCGACGCTGCGTTCTCTCATACACATACGCTGCTGCAGGTAGGCGCTGGCTCTAATCAACCCGAAAGCGAGGCGTTGAGCTCTAATCAACCCGAAGCGATTGTAATCGCAGGTTACGCTGCTATCGAACTCCGAGCGATCGATCGATGGTCGTTAATCGAACCCGATCGAGTGATTCGCTTCGCTACTACTGCTAATCAAGCCGATCGATGCTGCCTCTGGGACGAGCGGTGAGTGTTGCGGGGCGGGGGTTGGATGAACAAAGGAGCGGTGGTGTTGCCTCTGGATGAACAGACCCCGTGGTGTGGTGGAGGGCTGGATGAACAGAGAGCGATGGAGGGGTGCCCGTGGAGGGTGGTTGAACAGGACCCCGTGGTGTGGAGGGCTGGATGAGCGATGAGACGGTGGAGGTGTGGTTGAACAGTAGCTGGTGGAGTAGCGCGCGGTGGAGGCTGGATGAACAGGAGCCCGTGGAGGCTGGAGGAGGTCGACGGTAGCCCGTGGAGGCTAGAGGAGGTCGACGGTGGAGATGAACAGTATCCCGTGGAGTCCCGTTTTGCGGTACGCCACACCCCTCCTGATGAACAGGACCCCCGTTTCGACCGTAGCACTCCAACACAAGTCCGTTTCGTCCGTTTTGCGGTACGCCACACCCCTCCCGATGAACAGGACCCCCGTTTTGACCGTAGCGCTCCAACACAAGTCCGTTTCGTCCGTTTTGCGGTACGCCACACCCCTCCCGATCAACATGACCCCCGTTTCGACCGTAGGAGGTCCGTTTCCTCCGTTTTGCAGTACGCCACACCCCTCCCGATCAACAGGACCCCCGTTTCGACTGTAGGAGTTCCGGTTCCTCCGTTTTGCGGTACGCCAGGCCTCGTTTCCATCGCCTGTTCCGTCCAAGCCGGTTAGCTCCCACGCATTCCGTTGCCTCCCGATGAACACGACGCATTCCGTTGCCTCCCGATGAACATGACGCATTCTGTTGCCTCCCCATGAACATGATGCATTCCGTTGCCTTCCCATGAACACGACGCATTCCGTTTCCTCCCCATGAACACGACGACAACATTGTTTCTCCGTTCTGACCCAGCCATGTACGTATGCGCGAGTAGGCGTTCGAGACCCTGCCCGTATGTAACGTGACGCGGGTCAGATTTTCTTTCTTGCACCCACCGTTAATGCGTGCGTGTACATGCTACGTGCGCACCTCTACTACGACACGTGTGCGCCTCTACATCTACCAGTATATATGTACGTACACATTCGCGACCAGAATGACAATGCTATGTACACTTCGACCAGGTGGGTCCCGACTGTCAGGCACTTCCTTGCCTACGAAGATGTAGCTGGTGGGTCCCAGCAGTCAATGGGGTGAATCATTTTTTGCCCGGACGCACTTCTTGCGTGCAAAGATGTAGCTGGTGGATCCCAGCAGTCAGGGGGGCGAATCGTTTTTTTTTTGCCCGGACGCACTTCCTTGCGTGTGAAGGTGTAGCTGGTGGGTCCCAGCAGTCAGGGGGGAAATTTTTTTTCGTGAAATACGGTGGCCCGTCCGGTGGGTCCCCGCAGTCAGGTGGAGGAATAATTATTTTGCGCGTAATAAGGTGGCACTTCCTTGTTGCGGCCGTGGACCCAGCTGTCAGCGTCTCCATGCACAATACTCTTCTGATGGAAGTCGGTCGTTGACCACATTGACCACGCCACGCCGAGAGCACCACGGCGGTCGACGACGACGAGGCCTACGAAGGGGACGACACGGAGGCAGGGAAGACTCGGCAGTTGTTTCCCACGCGGAGGGGAGTACGACTGCATTTAGGGTTTATCGTCTGCTCGCCGGAGAATAACAAGGTGTGGGTGAGTAGAGGGATGGCTAGGCCAGCGATGGGAGTACGGTGGGCGGTGAGGCTGCTTGGCAGACCTGGTCATGGGAGGAGGGAGCAGCAAAGATCGCCGCGCTTGTTTGAGCGGCTGGAGCAGGAAGAGCAAAGATTGAAGAAGCACGGCGCCGTTGGATGGACAACCAACAGTCACTGCTTGTGCGTCAACCTTCTTTCTAGGAAAGCCTCAAATCTGTGGAAAACAACATACAGCCCATCTGCCATTATTTCTAATAATTTATAGCCCATTTGCTAATTCTTAAGGTTTTTTTGGAGCCCATATTCTTTTTGTTAGCATTACAGCCCATATTGTGGCAACGGTTAAAAAATTATATGAAATTTTGCATATTTCAAAAGTGGTCCGAACTGTTTTTAATCCCAAATTTGACTCACATTCAAACTGATTTTAAAAATAAATGTATATCAATATAAAATCCAACAAATTCTCCATGCATAAAAATTAATGTAATTTAAAATCTTGAAATGAAAAAAAGATATTTGAAACTAATTGCGGTTTGATGTGTTTTAAAATGTACAACCCATTTCTCATTACTAATGGGCCATTTTCTCGCCACCGAATGAAAGCTCTCCTCGTCTTGAAAGATTTGCAGCCCAACAGGCCTAACAAAGCGACTTACTTGGCAAATCACAAAAAATCGGGTCAGGCCGTGGACCCAAATTGCCGCCTCTCCACGACAAGATACTCTTTCGATGGAAGTCGTTCCTTGACCACGTTGACCACGCCGTGCGGAGAGCACCACGGCTGTGGACGACGGCGAGGCCTAGGAAGGGACGACGCGGAGCCGGGGAAGACGCGGCAGTGGAAGCCTGCGCGGAGAGGAGTACGAGGGTTCACTGGTTTGGCTGCGGTGTGAGGCTTCCGTCGCCGCAAGGCCTGGCCAGCGGTGGGAATAGTAGGGGCGGTGAGGCCTTTGCGGCAGCACAGCCAGCCACGGGAGGCGGGAGCATGCGGCACGGCCGGCGCTGCTTTGGGCGGCTGGAGCAAGAAGACCAGATGTTGAAGAAGCACTACGGCCGTTGGATGGACATCGTACGGTTACTGGAGCTAGAATCGTTCATATTGACTAAGTTGACAAAGCCCTTCATCCCCGTCAACTTAGTAGGCCCATTAAGTCAGCCTCCCACCTAGGTGTGTCCCAGCTAGCGGGGTGAGTTTTCATTTTTTTGTGCGTAATAAGGAAGCACTTCCGGTGGGTCCGAGCTGACAGCGGTGGGAACGTTTTTTCGCGAAATACGGTGGCCCGTCCGGTGGGTCCGAGCTGTCAGGGGGAAACGATTTTTTCGCAAAATACTGGTGGCCCGTCCAGTGGGTCCCCGCTGTCAGGTGGAGGAATAATTATTTTCCACGTAATAAGGAGGCACTTCCTTGCGGCTGCCGTGGACCCGGTATCGGCCTCTCCACGTCTGATACTCTTCCAATGGAAGTCGGTCGTTGACCACATTGACCACGCCGCGCCTAGAGCACCACGGCGGTGGACGACGGCGAGGCCTAGGAAGGGGACGACGCGGAGCCGGGCCACGGGAGGCAAGAGCAGGTGGTAGCACAGCCGGCCACGGGAGGCAGGAGCAGGCGGCACGACCGGTGCTGCTTTGGGCGGCTGGTGCAAGAAGACCAGAGGTTGAAGAAGCACTATGGCCGTTGGATGGACATCATACGGTCACTGGAGTATTGACTAAGTTGGCAAAGCCCTCCGTCCTCGTCAACTTAGTAGGCCCACAAGTCAGCCCAACAATATGTTGGGTCCCAGCTAGCAGGGGGTATTCATTTTTTTGGGCATAATAAGGAGGCACCTCCTTGCGTGCGAAGATATAGCTGGTGGGTAGCGGGGGGAACGTTTTTTTCGTGAAATACAAAGGCCCTTCCTGTGGGTCCTAGCTGTCAGGTGGAGGAATCATTATTTTGCGCGTAATAAGGAGGCTTTTCCTTGCGTGCGGCCATGGACCCAGCTGTCAGCCTCTCCACGCATCTGATCCACTTCCGATGGATGTCGTTCATTGACTAGGTTGACCAGGCAGCCGAGAGCACCGTGGCAGTGGGCGGCGCCGAGGCCTAGGAAGTGGCGACACGAGCCGTGGAATACTCGGCAGCTTGTTTCCTACGCGAGGAGTACGAGGGTTTACCGGTTCGTCTGTCGTCAGCCGGAGAATAACATCATGTGTGGGTGAGTAGAGGGATGGCTAGGCCAGCGATGGGGAATGCGGTGGGGCGCGAGGCTCTTGGCGGCAAGATAGCGGCAGCGGGAGGAGGGCGAGCAGTCTGCGGCGCTTGTTTGAGCGGCTTTAGCATGAAGAGCAGAGATTGAAGAAGCACGAAAGCCGTTGGATGGACATCCAACAGTCACTGCTCTCATGTGTTGACTAAGTTGACAGGGCGTTGCGTGTGCGTCAATCTTTTTTTATGAAAGCATACGCGTCAACCTGTAGTAGGCGCACAAGTCAGCCTCAAATATATGGAAAATAGCATACAACCCATCTGCCATTATTTCTAATAATGTACAACCCATTTACTAATTCTTAAGAATTTTTTTGGAGCCCATCTTCTTTTTGTTAGCATTACACCCCATATTGTGGCCACAGTTAAAAAGTATACAAAATTTTGCATATTTCGGTGCGGTCCACTGTTTTTAATCCAGAAATATCGATTCACATTCAAACTATTTTGAAAAATAATTTATATAAATATAAAATCCAAATAATTGTCCGTGCATAAAAATCAATGTAATTTAAGATCTTGTAATGAAAAAAATTGAAACTAATTCCCGATTTGATGTGTTTTAAAAATGTACAGCCCATTTCTGGCCAAACCGAATGAAACTCTCGTCGTCTTGAAAGATTTGCAGCCCAGCAGGGCCGATAAAGCAAGTAGGCCTTGCTTGGGTATTTCTTTAAAATAAATAGAACTGGGCTAGCCATTTTCAGCAAGAAAAAAACACAACTGGGCTCATGATGTGGTAAACATAAATAAAACTCTGGCTAGACGGGCCACAGCCCCCGCACAGCCCCGTTGTTACCCTGATCCGTCGCTAAAACTAGTATAAATAACAACTGCTTGTTCCTCAAAAAAAACTGCGCGACTTGCTGGGTCCCTGGTGTCAGCTGCTCGTAGTGTAATTCTCTCGTTTATTGACTACGTTGACAATGGCGTGAGCCCCAGATGTCCAACCATTAGGAGGAACCATATTTTTGGGCTTGTACTATAGTGGCACTTGCTTGCGTCGCCATGACGCCGGTGGGTCCCTACCGTCATCCTCTCCATGTACAAATATCTCCTTGTTCCTCTCGGTTGTTGGACGACGTTGACAACGCAGAGAGAGCGGCGCACAAGCGCCTGGCGAGCGAACCAAGGCCGCAAGGCGGAGGACAACGGCGAGGCCTCGAACGAAACGAACAGGAGCCGTTGAAGATGCGTCGGTCCAGTCGCAGGCGGAGGGGAGTACGAGGGTTGACTGGTTTGGGCACGGGTGCGTGTTGGGGCTGACGTCGCCGGAGAATTACAGGATGTGTGGGGGAATAGAGGGAGGGACTGACCAACGTTGGAGGGTACGTACGGTAGGGCGGCGAAGGTGCAGCCAGCCATGGGAGGCGGGAGCAGGCGGAGCCAACGGGGTGGTTTGGTTTGGGCGGCTGGATGAAGAGGAAGACAAGAGATAGAAGATACACGACAGATGTTGGATGTCAATCCAACGGCTGGTAGGAAGAATTGTTTGTTGACTGGCTAGTAAGTCGACACCACCTTGGATAGGCCATTTCCTCGCGGGTCCCAAATGTCAGAATCCAAATCTGTCATGGTCATGCAGCCTTTCCTATGAAAATTTACAGCCCATTTTATGTGCTAGTTCGAAATAAGTTTGTGGGTGCTGGTGGGGGCTAATCACTTGGCTTCAGAATGCACAAAGTGAGCTCAAGCAACCAAGAGAGTGATGTTATTTCCCTTGGTTGGGATTTGTTACAATATTTCACTCTAAATTAAACAAATGGCAAGCCATTTGCCTTGTTTCAAAGAAAATATGACAGTCACAACCGAGTTGAAAAGGGCAGGAACATCTAACTCCAACTTACAAACTGTACAGAAGAACAAGGGTTAATTGTTCATCAGGTTTACAAAAAAAAAACCAGATCGAAAAGGGCAACAACATCTAGCTCCAGCACTGTTTTCGGCAGTAACAGTCAAATGGATCGGTCAGGTCCATAGAATGAACATCCTGGGTCGTAAAATTTACTGGATTATGACCACAATATGTTATAAATAGAAGCCCGACACGTTCAGAAGCTCTTTTGCCCACCTGAAACTCCTTTTTTTGCTCTTCGACATACCCATCCGTCAAAACCATGCTGCTGATAAACTTAAGCCTGATGGACAATAGTAACCTCGCATTCAGCGGGAAGAATGTGACAAATCTTGTGTTTGCATGGTTGGCTACATATCATTCTAGCATTATTTTCTTCAATCGAATCTCATGAGAAGTGAGAAAATCCCGATGCTTACGAATCCACCAATTGGTTATAACTTTCTTACCCCGTCCTGTTGCCTAAATAGACATGAAGATTGAAAACAGTTAAGGTCTAAAAGAAGAGTGTCGAAGAGCAACAAATTGAACGATTAATTCTAGTACACTATATGCGGGCTTCCAATGTGCGTGAAATTGTCACCTTTATATACAACTTCTCCGGACATGGAAAGCATTGCAGCAAGCCAATAATCTTGTTCAGATCAAAACTATTCATTTGGATATATAAGATCTTGATGTAATCCAGCACCATTGATAGGCCATCCATGGAGAAACTCTTCATTGAGCATAGAACATAATATTAGTACAAAATGTGTACTCCAAGATGATATATAAATTATGCGCAGAAATTTAAAATGCAGCTTATGGTTACAAGTGTAGATGATAATATAAAGTACCAAGAACTGTGGAGCCAAACACCATATTGAAATGAGTACGTAGATCATGTATTACACCCAAGGTCTCCAGTTTAGCGCGAGAGAGGACGGTTATTTGCAATGGTGAATAACTAGAATCAAGGATCAACCTTTGAAGTGAAGGCGTCTTGGATGATGAGCTGCCTTCACCAAAAGAAATTCCAATTCTTACAAGGTTAGGCGACTTTATTTGGAGACAACCGATTCTAACTGTGAAAACAAGCACCAAGCACTCCAGCGCAGGGCAACTGGAGTGGATGATGATGTGCAATGAGGCCTCCGATATACGAACCCGCACAAGTGAAAGTTTCTTGAGAAATGGGAGTCGAAGGTTTAGTACCAGATTGTCTGGTAGGTAGCACAGCGCAAAGGTGGCGGTGTGGAGAGAAGAGGAAAACCACGAGATGGACATCGGTGCTGAGGGCACAAGTTCATGGCGTTCTATATGTGGTATGTGATTTCCACGGGAATAATAGAACTCAAGCAGCTGTAGTTCTGTGAATTCGGGGGATTTCAGCCAGGCGTCCACCATGCAGGGCATGGTATGCTTGCTCAAGTAGCATGAAGGGATGCAGAGGCTTTGAACGGAGCCCTGGTGGGAGGATATGATGGCTCTGGGGATTTCAAAATCACTAAAGAGAGATAACTGACGACAGTCGAGATTAAGGGGCACAACGCACCATAGAGGGCACCACCGAATTGAGAGGACTTGGGTGCGGCAGCAATCCTTGGTGGGGAGAAACGAGATGATCTCCCCAAGAACGGCGTCCGGGAGATCGCTGATGCGGTCCACCCGAGATTCTCTGAGTTCACAGGATCCGGTGGGGGCGGGGTCGCCGCTTCTCCCCGCGCTGCCGGGTGCGGGATCTACAACAGGCGTCACCGCTGGTGGGAGCCTCATCTTCTTGGAGCTGGGGTCAGCCGACTCCATTTTCCTCGAGGGCGTCGCGTCGCGCTCACGGATTTGAGCAGAGTAACGAATGACGAGCCTAGTTGTAGTGCGAGCGAAGAAGAAGGGGAGCTGGGGGTTTTCTGTAGGAGTGAGGAAGATGGGGAGCTGGGTTTTTCTGTTGGAGGTAGGTGAGGAATTTGGGGGTATGAGTGGAGTGAGCTGACGTGAGGTGGGTGGGAGCGAGGAGGAAGAAGAGCTCCCAGGTTTTGGGGGGGGCGGTTTGCTGGGTGTGGGTAGCGCCTCTCATTCAGTAAATATATGGGCTTTTGAACTGATTTTACTATTTACTAGTGTGGATGGGCTGTTTTGTCTTGGGCCCAGAGAAACAATTACTACTAGTATAGTGGAGACACTCTATAGCTACCCAGAAAAAAATTACTACTAGTACAGTGGAGACACTCTACCGCTTCTGTCTCCTCCTAGGTCATTGAAACGTCTCCCTCTACTGAATGCCGTTATACTTTTGTTCACCGACATGCGGGCCATGCAGCCTTGAGCCCAAATGCCAAATTAGAAGGCAGTATGCAGGCGGAGAGTCACCCCGGTCGTAGCGCGGCAGTAACGAGCCGTCGTATCACAAAACCCCACCTCCCCGCAGTCTAAGTTTGACAGACGAAGCAACCATCATTTCACTCTTCGCTGAATCCCCTTCTCCCTCACCGTCTTCAAGAAAGGCAACACTTTGATTCGCCACGTTTCTTCTCTCCCAACGAAGGGAAGGTAAGCGGATCCGTGATGTTGGTATATTTTTGTTCAGAGAAAAAAAAGAACTTTTGCAAAGCAGTAACCGATCCTCACTCACTTTTTTTGTTTCATTGTCATTGCGATTTTGTTTTCCTTTCAGTGGTCTCCTAGTATTAGTCAGTTTCATGATGGACCAAGGAGAACCAGGCAAAGATCTGCCGATATTGGAGCAGACGCGGGAGGCTGATCCCCACGAGACAGAGAGCTCCAAGAAGATGGAGGCAACCACCGAGCCGACCCCAGATATGCTCACGGCCACTACTGAGATGGTCAACGCCCCGTTTGAGGTTACAGACCTCGTGGCACTGCAGGAGCAGCTTCCCCCCTTCGAGAATGTGTCCCCCCCCCCACCCCCGCTGAACTGACCAAGGTGATTTCCTTCTTTGTCGATCTCGATTGTGGTTTTTCATCTAAATATGTGGTGATTTTTTTAGAAAAGGAAGTATGTGGTGAATAATAATGCAAAATTTTATTAGCTTCGATGCCATGCTATACATAGTGGTTTAAATAACTTGTGTTTCTTATATTGAAAAGTAATTCATAATTTGTTTCTGTTTCAGTTAGAGCCATGATGCAGACAAGGATTGTGTGGTTGTACATGTGACTCGCTATGAGGCGGACGACCTGAATATACGCACTGGGAAAACAGAGTTCTTAGGTTGTTGGATCCTGGAAGCCATTTGCGGTTATACTAATGAAGAGTTGTATTCCAGCCTTATTGTTGTCAGGCGTGTTGTCCGAGGTGTCTTTGAAGCACAAGAAGTTCAAAGCTACTCCTTCATTTGTGAGGCATACTGTTCTTGTCAAGCTTACGCAGAAGATGACGTGGCATGCCTCCACAAACAAGTTTATCGATGGCAAGGCCACAAGGTTGTCTTCATGAAGGTTCACAGGATTGAGCTCTTGGGACGTCCTCGATGATGTTCATGGCAAGGTCCGTCTTGTATCCAACCCAAATTAGATCGAGGCATGAAATAGTTGCCCCAGCTAGTGTTTAATAGTAGTTTGGATTGTGTCTAATTATCCAAACCTTGCTCATATCGACCCCTCCGGGCTAGTACTCTGTTTGAATCCGTCTATGGGAACCGATGCTACTTTTGTGTGCCGTGAATCATGTGAGAACCATCGTAATTGTTGCCGAAACAGATGCGTCCTCACTAGTTTTTTCATGAATATGGCATGGTAAGACATAAGTTGTCACGGTTTATCATACGAGCAGTGTGTGTTTTGATGAAATAGAGCACTTGTTCGAGAACCGTGCGCTGACGTATACATAAGTACTTGTAAACACTGTTGGTGCTACCCCACTTGTAAGCAGTTGTGCAAAACACGACACATTGGCTTAGCTCGCTTCAACACTAGGCTATCGACCAGCTAACAATCAACAATCTGCTGTCTGACATATAAGCAACTATGTATCTTGTTACAGTGGTTCATGCAGTTAATTGAGGCCACAATGTAATAAATTGCAAACGTTCACAGCTAGTCCGGTAGCTCATGTGGAACACTCACATTAAACTTCGTCTTCATAAAAAACATGAAAAGCATAAGTTCAGCAATTTTATACATCTCAATGATTCATAGAACATAACAAACATATACTAGTTCACAGCAAAAGAAAAAGTTGTGAGAAGGTTTACAAATCAGGAAAAACAAGCAAGGCTTCTCTGAGCAAAAGATTCTCCGGCAGTTTAAATTTCCTGGAGTTCACTCTGGTTTTTCTTGTTGCCACCATCCGTGGTTAGGTTCTCTCATTCCGAATAACCAATTATAATTGTGGTCTCAATTTGGAATGCTTTGAACTGAACCATGCAAGATTATCTTGACCATGCGAAATGCTTGTACATTCCACTAAATTTAAGCACCGCTATTTGCATAAATAAGCAGACCACAATGCCTCTTGTCCGCGCACCTGTCCAAAAAACCGCCGTGCAGCCGTGCCAGCTAGTCCTCGGTCCATGGAAGAACTGGTCGAAAGTGCATTCCGGACTAGGATGCAATTGTTTTTGCTCGTCCCTGCACTGCAATGAGGAAGTAAAACGTACGAATCAGCTTCTTTTAGATTGCGTTGGTCATTCTACCTTAGTTACTACCAATGTAGGGATACCTTGAAGACGGGAGGTTAGACGACGGCAACAAGGGATAGCCATCTCATTTTGCGCAGTTGTACTAAAACTGAGGTGTGTGCTTTTGATTGCGCGGATAGAAACAATACGGAGAGAGACATCCCGAAACGATATGGAGACAGACATCCCTGTTTGCGCAAATACGAAATACGGTTATTTAAACAGTGACAAATATTACTACTTTCCCCCGTTTCCTCTTAGAACCAAGTCCTAGATTCATGCTACAACTTTCCCACTTTCTTCCTTGTTTGAACCAACGCTTTGAGTCGACTGTATGAACTAGCTTTACTTCTAATAATAGTAGAAGTCTAGGTGGCTTTGGAACAGCGGACGGAAGTAGAAAAGGATCCACGCGAAGGGGGAAGAGCTGGGGCAGTAGAGCAAGGCAGGTTTCGAAGGAATATATACCTGAGGGTCGTCGGCATGTGGAAAAGACGGCATCGGGAGGCCGCATCTTGGCCACAATACCGCAGGGAGGAAGAAGGGGTCGGAGGCCCTCCCGAGCCGGCACTCTCTCGGAGAGAACGGCACGGCTGCCGATCGGGATGCGCGGGCAGCCGTTGGTCTCCTCCCTCGCCGTCGACGATAGCGTGAATGATGCACCTACACCCCTGCCCCGGTCGAGGTTGTCCGGCCAGATTTGTGACCAGCCATGAGCTGAGAGAGAGAGAGAGAGTGGCCACCTATGTCTTGCTTAGATCTTGAGAGCATGAGAGAGTGAATGAGAGGAACCCTAGTAAAGCAAGCGCTAAAGCTCCTGCTTTTATATATAGTGGAGTGATTTTGTTGTACCAGCTTCAAAAAATGCGCCTCACGTGTACCATGAAAGTGGGTGTGAGAGAAATTGTGCATGCGTGCACCGCTTCTCTTCGTGAGAGTACAATATACTATGCCCAAAGAACATTCGCCGAGAGAGTAATAGTATAAGTGTGTGACGTGTGAGCTAAAATAAAATGTGCGTGCCGTCTTTTGTTTTTTAGAAGTTCTGAGGGTAGGGTGTGAAGAGCACATATGTGCGTGATGTCTACCTGCAGATAGACGGTGAGTGCGACGTGTGAGTCTGCGAGAGGACTATGGAGAGTCGTCACTCGTGAGGGTGCGTGTGCGTGAGAGAGAGGGGGGCACGTATCAATGCAATGCATGTATCCGTATCATTATCCGACAAATGTTCGCCACAAGCCTTTTCATGACGAACGCCGTAAGAACCGTTAGATCGGCATCCGACAGTGTCAGTTTTGCCATGTCATTTAACAGAATAGCCACTCCTCCTACACGCAAATCTTCCATGTGAGTGTTAGCAACTGTCGTATGCTCCCTCCGTTCCGAAATGCAGTGCATATAGCTTTATTGAAAATTAGAACCTCGCAAACTTTTACCGAGTTTTCGTGTACCAAATTGCACATGTAGAATACCTGTATATATCATTTCATTCATCTTCGAGAGGTAACTATAAAGATGGGTGAGGAGTCTACAAAGAAAGACCATCGTATCACCCGCAGCAATTTCAACCATCCTTTAGTGTCGAGGAATATCATAGGAACTCTATATGATATGATTTTTATAGGATTTTTTCCTTTAGAGCCAATTGGTTCATAGGAATAGATTCATATACTCTACATTTCAAAGGAAATAAACATTATCATTTCTATAGCATTAGAGCCACTTGGTTCATATGAATGGATTCCTATACTCCCTTAATTTCAAAGGAAAATAAACATTAGCGTATATTCAATAGAAAAGTTCCTATGATATGAACCAAATTACATCTCTTTTCTAATCCCTCCTCATAGGAATTGAGATACATGTCATATCTAGATTCAATAGAAAAGTTCCTATGATGTGAACCAAATGACTTCTCTTTTCCAATCCCTACTCATAGGAATTGAGATGCTCCATGTCATCTCTTTCCCTACAACTTCCATGTATACATCTTCTATTCCCAAATAGATAGTACAACCCACTAGTAGCTTTTTTCCAAAACATGCAACTATGGCACAAGAACTATATAGTGTGTCAATAACTTTGAAAGATGGTCACTGGATGAAGCTAACCCGACAGTGCAGAGATGGGCAAATCCGAGCACTCACTAGTAGAAAAGGGGGCTGATGCCTACTACGCAACCTTCTTCGTGTAGACGTTGTTGGGCCTGCAAGTGCACAGAGTTGTAGGATAGTAGCAAATTTCCCTCAAGTGGATGACCTAAGGTTTATCAATCCGTGGGAGGCGTAGGACGAAGATGGTCTCTCTCAAGCAACCCTGCAACCAAATAGCAAAGAGTCTCTTGTGTCCCCAACACACCCAATACAATGGTAAATTGTATAGGTGCACTAGTTCGCGAAGAGATGGTGATACAAGTGCAATATGGATGGTAGATAAAGGTTTTTGTAATCTGAAATAATAAAACAGCAAGGTAACAAGCGATAAAAGTGAGCGTAAACGGTATTGCAATGATAGGAAACAAGGCCTAGGGTTCATACTTTCACTAGTGCAAGTTCTCTCAACAATAATAACATAGATAGATCATATAACAATCCCTCAACATGCAACAAAGAGTCACTCCAACACCACTAATAGCGGAGAACAAACGTAGAGATTATGGTAGGGTACGAAACCACCTGCAAAGTTATTCTTTCCAATCAATCCGTTGGGCTATTCCTATAAGTGTCACAAACAGCCCTAGAGTTCGTACTAGAATAACACCTTAAGATACAAATCAACCAAAACCCTAATGTTACCTAGATACTCTATTGTCACCTCAAGTATCCGTGGGCATGATTATATGATATGCATCACACAATCTCAGATTTATCCAACCAACATAAAAGTACTTCAAAGAGTGCCCCAAAGTTTCTACCGAAGAGTCAAGAACGTGTGCCAACCCCTATGCATAGGTTCATGGGCGGAACCGCAAGTTGGTCACCAAAACATACATCAAGTGGCACATGATATCCCATTGTCACCACAGATAAGCACGGAAAGACATACATCAAGTGTTCTCATAAAAGACTCAATCTCTTCAAAGGGGAAACTCAATTCATCACAAGAGAGTAGAGGGGGAGAAACATCATAAGATCCAACTACAATAGCAAAGCTCTGGATACTCAAGATCGTGCCATAGACGGAACACGAGAGAGAACACGAGAGAGAGAGAGAGATCAAACACATAGCTACTAGTGCATACCCTCAGCCCTGAGGGTGAACTACTCCCTCCTCATCATGGAGAGCACCGGGATGATGAAGATGGCCACCGGTGATGGGATCCCCCTCCGGCAGGGTGCTGGAACAGGGTCCCGATTGGTTTTTGGTGGCTACAGAGGCTTGCGGCGGCGGAACTCCCGATCTATCTTCTGTTCTGGAAGTTTTAGGGTACGTAGGTATATATGGGTGAAAGGATAACATCGGTGGAGCTACGGGGGCCCCACGAGGCAGGGGGCGCGCCCAGGGGGGTGGGCGCGCCCCCACCCTCGTGAGCACCTCCCGTATCTTCTGACATGGGGTCCAAGTCTATCAGGTGGATTTCCTTCCAAAAATAACTTCTCCAGTTGATTTCGTTCCGTTTTGACTCCGTCTGATATTCCTTTTCCTTGAAACACCGAAATAGGCATAAAACAGAAAATCTGGGCTGGGCCTCCGGTTAATAGGTTAGTCCCAAAAATAATATAAAAGTGGATAATAAAGCCCAATATTTCCTAAAACAGTAGATAAAGTAGCATGGAGCAATCAAAAATTATAGATACGTTGGAGACGTATCGAGCATCCCCAAGCTTAATTCATGCTCGTCCTCGAGTAGGTAAATGATAAAAAGAGATTTTTTATGCGGAGTGATACTTTGGCATAATTTCAATATAAATCTACTTACTTGTGATATGAATATTCAGATCCAAAAGATTTAAGACAAAAGTTCATATTGACACAAAAATAATAATACTTGAAGCATACTAATCAAAGCAATCATGTCTTCTCAAAATAACATGGCAAAAGAAAGTTCATCCCTACAAAATCATATAGTTAGGCTATGCTTCATTTTCATCACGCAAAGATGTTCCCAACTTCTATACCCCCGATGACAAGCCAAGCAATTGTTTCATACTCCAATAATCTCAAACTCTTTCAACCTTTAAGCAATACATGAGCGCGATCCATGGGTATAGCACTATGGGTGGAATAGAATATGATGATGGGATTGTGTGGAGAAGACAAAAAAGGAGAAAGTCTCATATCGACGAGGATAATCAACGGGCTATGGAGATGACCATTAATTGATCTCAACATGAGGAGTAGGGATTGCCATGCAACGTATGCACTAGAGCTATAAGTATATGAGAGCTCTACAAAAGAAACTAAGTGGGTGTGCATCCAACTTGCTTGCTCGCGAAGACCTAGGGCACATTGAGGAAGCCCATCATTGGAATATACAAGCCAAGTTCTATAATGAAAAATTCCCACTAGTATAAAAATACAACTTATGAGACTAACTATCATGAAGATCTTGGTGCTACTTTGGAGCACAATATATGAGACTCACTAAATGAGGAACAAGGTGCTACTTTGAAGCACAAGTGTGGTAACAGGATAGTAGCATTGTCCCTTCTCTCTTTTTCTCTCACTTTTTTTTGGGCCTTTCTTTTTTTTGGCCTTGCTTTTTTTTCTTCTTTTTTATTTTTATTTTTTTTCGTCCGGAGTCTCATCCCGACTTATGGGGGAATCATAGTCTTCATCATCCTTTCCTCACTTGGGACAATGCTCTAATAATGATGATCATCACACTTTTTTTCTTACAACTCAACAATTACAACTCGATACTTAGAACAAAGTATGACTCTATATGAATGCCTCCGGCGGTGTACCGGGATGGTGCAATGAATCAAGAGTGACATGTATGGAAAATAATGCATGGTGGCTTTGCCACAAATACGATGTCAACTACATGATCATGCAATGGCAATATGACAAAAGAAATGTATATCATAATAATGATGATGGAAGTTGCATAGCAATATATCTCGGAATGGCTATGGAAATGCCATGATAGGTAGGTATGGTGGCTGTTTTGAGGAAGATATAAGTAGGTTTATGTGTGAAAGAGCGTATCATATCACGGGGTTTGGATGCACCGTGAAGTTTGCACCAACTCTCAAGGTGAGAAAGGGCAATGCACGGCATCAAGAGGCTAGCAAATGCGGAAAGGTAAAAGTGCGTATAACCCATGGACTCAACATTAGTCAAAAGAACTCATATACTTATTGCAAAAAAATTAGAAGCCATCAAAAATCAAGTACTACGCGCAATGCTCCTAGGTGGATAGATTGGTAGGAAAAGACCATCGCTCGTCCCCGACCGCCACTCATAAGGATGCACAAGCCAGGTACACTTCATGTTTCAAATTTGTTGCACAACTTTAACCATACGTGCATGCTACGGGACTTGCAAACTTCAACACAAGTATTTCTCAAATTCACAATTATCAACTAGCACGACTTTGATATTATTACCTCCATATCTCAAAACAATTATCAAGCATTAAATTTATCTTAGTATTCAATTCACTCAAAAGAAAGTTTCACATATCTTGAACATTAAGTATATTAACATTAAATAAATTACCATGCTATTAACGACTCTCAAAATAATCTAAGTGAAGCATGAGAGATCGAGTTTCTTTAAAACAAATCCACCACCGTGCTCTAAAAGATATAAGTGAAGCACTAGAGCAACAACAAACTACTCCGAAAGATATAAGTGAAGATCAATGAGTAGCTAAATAATTGTACAACTATGTGAAGACTCTCCCATTTAATAATTTCAGATCTTGACACTTTATTCAAAAAGCAAGCAAAGCTAAAGAAAATAAGATGATGCTCCAAGCAAAACACATATCATGTGGTGAATAAAAATATAGCTCCAAATAAAGTTACCGATGAACGAAGATGAAAGAGGGGATGCCTTCCGGGGCATCCCCAAGCTTAGGCTCTTGGTTATCCTTGAATATTACCTTGGGGTGCCTTGGGCATCCCCAAGCTTAGGCTCTTGCCACTCCTTATTCCATAGTCCATCAAATCTTTACCCAAAACTTGAAAACTTCACACAAAACATAACAGAAAACTTGTGAGCTCCATTAGCGAAAGAAAACAAAACACCACTTCAAGGTACTGTAATGAACTCATTATTCATTTATATTGGTGTTAAACCTACTGTATTCCAACTTCTCTATGGTTTATAAACTATTTTACTAGCCATAGAGTCATCAAAATAAGCAAACAACACAATGAAAACAGAATCTGTCAAAAACAGAACAGTCTGTAGTAATCTGTAACTAACGCAA
Organism: Aegilops bicornis; assembly: GCA_021605145.1. Taxonomy (NCBI): domain Eukaryota; kingdom Viridiplantae; phylum Streptophyta; class Magnoliopsida; order Poales; family Poaceae; genus Aegilops; species Aegilops bicornis. Next base: position 172,916,172 of record CM038675.1, on the reverse strand, counting down.
ACTTCTGGAACTCCAAAAATTCTAAAATAAATTGTTGGATCTGAGGAATTTTTCTAGTAATCATCTCCAAAAAGAATCAACTAAATATCACTCTCCAGTAAAAAGTTATAGCTAATCTCGTGAGCGCTAAAGTTTCTGTTTTTTACAGCATGATCATAAAGACTTCACCCAAGTCTTCCCAAAGGTTCTACTTGGCACAAACACTAATTAAAACATGAAAGCACGTCTAACCAGAAGCTAGATGGATTATTTATTCCTAAACAGAACCAAAAAGCAAGAAACTAAAATAAAATTGGGTTGCCTCCCAACAAGCGCTATCGCTTAACGCCCTAGCTAGGCATGATGATTTCAATGATGCTCACAAAAAGATAAGAATTGAAACATAAAGAGAGCATCATGAAGAATATGACTAGAACATTTAAGTCTAACCCACTTCCTATGCATATGGATTTTGTGAGCAAACAACTTATGGGAACAATAATCAACTAGCATAGGAAGGCAAAACAATCATAACTTCAAAAAATTAAGCACATAGAGAGGAAACTTGATATTATTGAAATTCCTACAAGCATATGTTCCTCCCTCATAATAATTTTCAGTAGCATCATGAATGAATTCAACAATATAACCAGCACCTAAAGCATTCTTTTCATGATCTACTTGCATAGAAAATTTACTACTCTCCACATAAGCAAAATTCTTCTCTTCAATAGTAGTGGGAGCAAACTCAACAAAATAACTATCATATGATTGAGAATTAAGATCAAGATGACAATTTTCATGGTTATCATTATTCTTTAAAGCATACGTGTCATCACAATAATCATCATAGATAGGAGGCATGCTTTCATCATAGTAAATTTGCTCATCAAAGCTTGGGGACAAAAATATCATCTTCATCAAACATAGCTTCCCCAAGCTTGTGGATTTGCATATCATTAGCATCATGGATATTCAAGGAATTCATACTAAGAACTTTGCAATCATGCTCATCATTCACATATTTTATGCCAATCATTCTATGTAATTCTTCTTCTAGCACTTTGGCACAATTTTCTTTTCCATCATTCTCACGAAAGATATTAAAAAGGTGAAGCGTATGAGATAAACTCAATTCCATTTTTTTGTAATTTTCTTTTATAGACTAACTAGTGCTAAAACAAGAAACAAAAAGATTCGATTGCAAGATCTAAAGATATACCTTCACTTACCTAGCCTCCCGACAGCGGCGCCAGAAAAGAGCTTGATGTCTACTACGTAACCTTCTTCTTGTAGACGTTGTTGGGCCTGCAAGTGCACAGGTTTGTAGGACAGTAGCAAATTTCCGTCTAGTGGATGACCTAAGGTTTATCAATCCGTGGGAGGCGTAGGATGAAGATGGTCTCTCTCAAGCAACCTTGCAACCAAATAGCAAAGAGTCTCTTGTGTCCCCAACACACCCAATACAATGGTAAATTGTATAGGAGCACTAGTTCAGCGAAGAGATGGTGATACAAGTGCAATATGGATGGTAGATAAAGTTTTTTTTAATCTGAAATAATAAAAACAGCAAGGTAACGAGCGATAAAAGTGAGCGTAAATGGTATTGCAATGATAGGAAACAAGACCTAGGGTTCATACTTTCACTAGTGCAAGTTCTCTCAACAATAATAACATAGATAGATCATATAACAATCCCTCAACATGCAACAAAGAGTCACTCCAAAGCCACTAATAGTGGAGAACAAACGTAGAGATTATGGTAGGGTACGAAACCACCTCAAAGTTATTCTTTCCAATCAATCCGTTGGGCTATTCCTATAAGTGTCACAAACAGCCCTAGAGTTTGTACTAGAATAACACCTTAAGATACAAATCAACCAAAACCCTAATGTCACCTAGATAATCCATTGTCACCTCAAGTATCCGTGGGCATGATTATACGATATGCATCACACAATCTCAGATTTATCCAACCAACATAAAAGTACTTCAGAGAGTGCCCCAGAGTTTCTACCGGAGAGTCAAGAACGTGTGCCAACCCCTATGCATAGGTTCATGGGAGGAACCCGCAAGTTGGTCACCAAAACATACATCAAGTGGTACATGATATCCCATTGTCACCACAGATAAGCACGGCAAGACATACATCAAGTGTTCTCATAAAAGACTCAATCCGATAAGATAACTTCAAAGGGGAAACACAATTCATCACAAGAGAGTAGAGGGGGAGAAACATCATAAGATCCAACTACAATAGCAAAGCTCGGGAATACATCAAGATCGTGCCATAAAGGGAACACGAGAGAGAACACGAGAGAGAAAGAGAGAGAGAGAGATCAAACACATAGCTACTGGTACATACCCTCAGCCCCGAGGGTGAACTGCTCCCTCCTCGTCATGGAGAGCGCCGGGATGATGAAGATGGCCACCGGTGATGGGATCCCCCTCCTATAGGGTGCCGGAACAGGGTCCCGATTGGTTTTTGGTGGCTACAGAGGCTTGCGGCGGCGGAACTCCCGATCTATCTTCTGTTCTGGAAGTTTTAGGGTACGTAGGTATATATGGGTGAAAGGAGAACGTCGGTGGAGCTACAGGGGCCGCACGAGGCAGGGTGCGCGCCCAGTAGGGTGAGCGCGCCCCCACCCTCGTGAGCACCTCCCGTATCTTCTGATGTGGGGTCCAAGTCCATCAGGTGGGTTTCCTTCCAAAAATAACTTCTCCAGTTGATTTCATTCCGCTTTGACTCGTCGATATTCCTTTTCCTCGAAACCTTTGAAATAGGCATAAAAGCAAGAAATCTAGGTTGGGCCTCCGGTTAATAGGTTAGTCCCAAAAATAATATAGAAGTGGATAATAAAGCCCAATATTGCCTAAAACAGTAGATAAAGTAGCATGGAGCAATCAAAAATTATAGATACGTTGGAGACGTATCAGGGGCAAAGGTCCAGGCCGGGCCAGCCCATTAGTCCCGGTTCAGTCCAGAACCGGGACCCATGGGGGCATTGGACCCGGTTCGTGAGCCCCGAGGGCCGGCCGGGCCACGTGGGCCATTGGTCCCGGTTCGTCTGGACCTTTTGGTCCCGGTTGGTGGGACGAACCGGGACCAATGGGCCTCGCTCCTGGCCCATCACCATTGGTCCCGGTTGGTGGCTTGAACCGGGACCAAAGGCTGCCCTTTAGTCCCGGTTCATGCCACCAACCGGGACCAATGAGGTGCCTATATATACCCCCTCGCGCAAGAGCAGAGCACACTGCTCTGTTTTTTCTGGCCGCCGAGGGGGAGAGGGTTTGGTGGTGCTCTAGCTCACCTCCTATGCACACAAGGTGTTTGATCAGGGGCGAGCCCACATCAAGTCATGGGTATTCAGTTGAATACCCATTATATTTGTCAAGGAACTAGGTATATATCGTGTATAATACGTGCATGGGTGAGAAAAACGGAAAAACTAACAGAAAGGCTGATGGTTGCACGCGTTCAGCGCAAAAAGCCGAAAACACTAGTCTGTTTTCTCCCTCCCCACCGATGGCCCATTATCTTTGCTTCCTCCCAGCCCATACAAGAATTGTTAGTTGGCCTGCTACGCTTCGCCTTGCGAAAATACAGAGCAATCCATCAGGAGTTCAGGACCGTCCACGCACGCAGAGAACTGCCGCATCACCTCCCAAAATTCCGATCTACGCATAGGGCGCACGGGCGGCCAAGCAGTGAGGCGGACCACGGACGGCAAGCGGCGTGGTCAAGACAGTTCAGGCGCCTGCCCGTCTGCGATTGTCCGACTGAACGTCTTGCGTCGACATCGTCATTTTCTTCTTTCATTCTTCAAACATTCAGACTTCGGTACTTCTTCCGCAGTTCCACTCTCTAGCAACACAAATCTTCAATTTTTCCTTCTAAACAGTACGGATGTACAAGGGTCTTAATCTGGCTAATTGGCTTCTTATTTCGGTATAGGATTCTTAGACTGAATTCATAAGCAAGGACTGAATTCATAAGCAAGGACTGAATTCTTAGACTTGTTTGAGAGTTGCGACCACATATTTCAGCACAATATAAGGTATTGTAATTTAAGACTTGTTAGTCATGATTCATAAGGATGAACTATTCTTTGTAAAGATGAGAGTCATTTAGGGTTATTCAAGTATAATACATTCATATTATTTGCAAATTGTGACATGATTTTGCAATTGACAATTAGTATACTTGTAAAATAAGTACTCTCAAACTTGAGTGATTTTTATGAGTATATAATATATAGTTTAGAAGACCTGCCACATCAATGCGGCAATATGTCTATACAGTTTTAGAACATTCTTTATGAACAAATTTTAGTTCTATATGTTGATCAATTTTTATTTTATATAGTTTAGAACTAGTACAATATGTTCCTATAATCGGTTATATGCGCCAAAAGGAAGGATATAGGAGTCGAAAAAGAGTTTTTAAAATTTGAATACACAACCTTCAATTCCTGGGCCCGCCCCTGTGTTCGATGGAATGCCCGAGCCACACTACTTAAGCTTTCTCCTCTCCAAGCTCGACCTCCAAGCTCCATTTTCCTCAATATTTGTCTAGGTTTAGCGGTCCGTCACGCCCCGTCCCTATCTTCACCGTCGTCGACCATGGTGAGCCTCTTGTTCTTATCTTCTTTCTGAAAGGAAAAATATTCTTACTTGTATGTTTAGATAAATACTTGTATTATTTTCTTACTTTTATTATTGCATCTTATATAGTCCGATGGTTTTGGTATCAGCCCCATCGGCCCTCGGCCTCCGCTCTATGATTCGGATGTGGTATATATTATATTTTCATAACTATTGGTTCATTTATTGTTTATGACAATTATGCCGACCAACGTGACATAGATTTTATTTATCTAGGAGGTTGTTGAACCGGAAATTCCAACCGACCCTATTGTCGAGAGGTTGAATTTAGTTGAAGAAGAAAACAATTTCTTGAAGGAACAATAAGAAAAATTGAGGAGGAGAAGATGATATTGGAGTTGCATGTTGCGGATGTAAATGCGATGATCACAATATCAAGATGGATGCAATGCGCTTGAAGATTAGAAAGATTAGAAAATATGCCATTCATACCGAGGCTTGGTATCATTATGCCGTTAGATCAGTTGTTACCTTGGTTGCGATTATGATCACATTTGTTTTCGCATTGAAATGTTTTACATAGTTTCAATGTATGGTTTAATTAATTTAGATGCTCTGCAGAGCTTTATGTTGTTAGATGAGAACTATGTATGTACTTTGGTTTTAATGTGATGATGAACTTCTATTAATTTGGTCACTTAATTTTCTATTCATGATGTTACGTAATGGTTTTTGACACACTTAATTATATATAATGCGCCGCAGATGAACCGGCAATGGATGTACGGTGGCAGACACACCTCCGAGTACATTAAAGGCGTGCATAATTTTCTCAAGTGGCTGAGGCAAACAAGCAGAATGGTTTTATGTGTTGTCCATGCCCTATATGTGGGAATACGAAGTCTTACTCTGACCGGAAAATCCTTCACACCCACCTCCTTTACAAGGGTTTCATGCCACACTATAATGTTTGGATGAGTCATGGAGAAATAGGGGTTATGATGGAAGACGGCAGAGAAGAAGAGTACGATGACAACTATGTGCCCCCTGAATACGGTGATGCTACTGAACATCAAGTGGAACCAGACGATGTGCACGATGATGCTTTTGTGGCGAAGCTGCTGAAGATCAAGAGGAACTAGACGATGTGCCCGATGATGATGATCTCCGCCGGGTCATTGTCAATGCAAGGACGCAATGCGAAAGTCAAAAGGAGAAGCTGAAGTTCGACCGCATGTTAGAGGATCACAAAAAAGGGTTGTACCCCAATTGTGAAGATGGCAACACAAAGCTCGATTACCGTCTTTGGAATTGCTGCGTGGAAGACAGAGAATATTGTGCCCGACAAAGGATTTGAGAAGCTCTTGAAAATATTGAAGAAGAAGATTCCAAAGGATAACGAATTGCCCGACAAAGACATACGCAGCAAAGAAGGTCGTATGCCCTCTAGGATTGGAGGTGCAGAAGATACATGCATGCCCTAATGATCGCATCCTCTATCGCGGTGCGTACAAGGATCTGAACGCATGCCCGATGTCACGGTGCATTACGGTATAAGATCAGGCGAGATGACCTCGGTGATGTTGACGGCGAGCCCCCAGGAAGAGGGTTCCTGCGAAGGTGATGTGGTATGCTCCTTTAATACCACGGTTGAAACGTCTGTTCAGAAACGGAGAGCATGCCAGGTTGATGCGATGGCACAGTGAGGACCGTAAGAAAGACGGGAAGTTGAGAGCACCCGCTGATGGGTCAAAGTGGAGAAAAATCGAGAGAAAGTACTGGGATGAGTTTGCAAGTGACCCAAGGAACGTATGGTTTGCTTTAAGCGCGGATGGCATTAATCCTTTCGGGAGCAGAGCAGCAATCACAGCACTGCCCGTGACTCTTTGTATGTATAACCTTCCTCCTTGGATGTGCATGAAGCGGAAGTTTATTATGATGCCGCTCTCATCCAAGGCCCTAAGCAACCCAAAGAACGACATTGATGTGTACCTAAGGCCATTAGTTGAAGAACTTTTACAGCTGTGGAATGGAAACAGTGTACGTACGTGGGATGAGCACAAACAGGAGGAATTTGACCTAAAGGCGTTGCTGTTCGTGACCATCAACGATTGGCCCGCTCTCAGTAACCTTTCAGGACAGACAAACAAGGGATACCACGCATGCACGCATCGCTTACTTGACACCGATAGTATATACCTGGGAAGCTGCAGGAAGAATGTGTACCTGGGCCATCATCTATTTCTTCCGACCAACCATCAATGTCGAAAGAAAGGCAAGCATTTCAAAGGCGAGGTAGATCACCGAAAGAAGCCCGCCATGCGTACCGATGATCACGTACTTGCTATGGTCAATGATTTACACGTAATCTTTGGAAAGGGTCCCGGCGCACTAGCTATTCCGAATGACGCTAAGGGACACGCACCCATGTGGAAGAAGAAATCTATATTTTGGGACCTATCCTACTGGAAAGACCTAGAGGTCCGCTCTTCAATCGACGTGATGCACGTGACGAAGAACCTTTGCGTGAACCTGCTAGGCTTCTTGGGCGTGTATGAAAGACAAAAGATACACGAGGCACGGAGGACCTGCAACGCTTGCATGAAAAAGACGGCATGCCTCCGTGGCGATATGAAGGTCCCGCCAGCTACGCTCTTACGAAGAAGAGAAAGAAAGCTTCTTTGAATGCCTGCTCAAGATGAAGGTCCCGACCGCTTCTCGTCGAATATAAAGGGAATACTAAATATGCCGGAGAAAAAGTTCCGTAACCTAAAGTCTCATGATCGCCACGTGATTATGATGCAACCGCTTCCGGTTGCATTGAGGGGCTTCTACCGAAGACGTCCGATTAGCCATTGTGAAGCTATGTGCATTCCTCAATGCAATCTCTCGTAAGGTGATCGATCCGTAAATCGTACCAAGGCTAAGGAGTGATGTGGCGCAATGTCTTGTCAGTTTCGAGCTGGTGTTCCCACCATCCTTCTTCAATATCATGACGCACGTTCTAGTTCATCTAGTCGACGATATTGTCATTATGGGGCCCGTATTTCTACACAATATGTTCCCCTTTGAGAGGTTCATGGGAGTCCTAAAGAAATATGTCCGTAACCACGCTAGGCCAGAAGGAAGCATCTCCATGGGCCATCAAACAGAGGATGTCATCGGGTTTTGTGTTGACTTCATTCCTGGCCTTAAGAAGATAGGTCTCCCTAAATCACGGTATGAGGGGAGACTGACCGAAAAGGCAGGCTTGGAAGGGACTCAATAATATGCAGGGACGGATATTCTTGGTCTCAAGCACACTACAGCTTCTCTGAGAACTCTACCTTGGTGACCCCATATGTCGATGAACACAAGGACGATCTGCGCTCCAAACACCCGGAGCAAAGGCGACATTGGATTACATGTGAACACATCAGACTTTCAGCAGTTGGTTGGAAACACGTCTCAGAGGTGACAACACTGTTTGTGATGAGATGTACTTGTTGTCCAGGGGACCATCTTTGACTGTATTGATTTACAAAGGATACGAGATAAATGGGAATACATTGTCCGCTTTGATGCAACAATAGAGAGGGGAAAGGACACATATTATGGTTACATAGTGGACATATGGGAACTTGACTAAGGACATGATTTTAAGGTCCCTTTATTTAAGTGCAAATGGGCCAATCTGTCAGGAGGCGGGGTACTGGTAGACCCACACTATGGAATGACAACAGTGGATCTGAAAAATCTTGGCTACACTGACGAACCGTTCGTCCTAGCCAATGATGTGGCACAGGTTATCTATGTGAAGGACATGTCTACCAGACCGAGAAAAAGAAAAGATAAGGAAGCGAATACATCATATGATGAGCCAAAGCGCCACATAGTTCTTTCGGGAAAAGGGACATCGTGGGAGTGGAGGGCAAGATGACATGTCTCAAGATTATGAAAAGTTTCATGAAATTCCTCCCTTCAAAGTCAAGGCTGACCCAAGCATCCCGATAAATGATGAAGATTATCCATGGTTACGGTACAATAAGAAAATGACACAAGCGAAGAAAAAGTGAAGACTTTCCCCGCAACTATTATGATGATACCGTGCCAACTTTGTAATGCATTTAGTATGATACCATTGTCCGTTTGTACATGCACATGCTATGTGGGTGAAATTATGATACCATGCCAACTTTCAACTTTTTGCAGTTCATTTGAAATGCTTTAATGTCTTATGGTTCGCCCTCGTAATACCATTAATCCCGGTTCGCTCCTTGTCAACTATGTTCTCACCAAGAACACTCTCAAGAGGGCAGCCACGTGGGCCATTGGTCCCGGTTAAATGCGGACCTTTTGGTCCCGGTTCCACGCACGAACCGGGACCAATGCGCCTACAGCCCATGACCATTAGTCCCGGTTTGTGCCACAAACCGACTAAAGGGTTGGTCCTCGTTAACTCGAGTTTAGTCCCACCTCGCCAACCGAAGGGCGCTCACACCGGTTTATAAGCCCGTCTCTCTCTGCCTTGTTGAGCTCCTCTCAAAGTGAAAATAGATGCCCCTATACAGGGAATTTGACCTAAATTCATAGTGAATTTCTCTGAAATTCATAGACATTTATTATGAATTTAGGTTGAATTTTCTCTATAGGCGCATCTATGTTCACTTTTTTAGTAAAGTTAATCACAAACTTGTGATTCACACAAATTTCAAAGAATTCAAATTTTAACTATTCAAATTTGAAAACTAATGGCACTAACAGAAAGTTTATAATTTTTCTAAAACTAATGGCACAAACAGAAAGTTTATAATTTTGCTGACCTAAAAGCAAAAAGAATTAAAAAATAAAGCAAAAAACAAAAGAAAATAAATAATGGAGAAAACAAAACAAAAAACTGGAAACAAAATAAAAATAGCAACAATAAGTATTTTGTTGTAAGTAGAAACAAAATAAAATAAATAAAGCAACAAAGAAAACAAAAACACAAAAAAAGTGTTTTCAAATTTGAAAACTACTAGCACTAACAGAAAGTTTATAATTTTTATAAAACTAAAAGCAAAAAGAATTAAAAAATAAAACAAAAAACAAAAGAAAATAAATAATGCAGAAAACAAAACAAAAAAACTAGAAAAAAATAAAAATAGCAACAATAAGTAAAGAAAGCAAAAAAACAAAAAAGTGCCTCCTACTGGGCCCCCACAGCCTGAATATGACTAGAAACCCTACCACGGGCCAGGATTCAGGCCCGCAGGAGGCCCAGCAGGCCCAAAGGCAGATCAGTGTCAGTTTAGGCCCATAGGCCTGCAGTTTAGAGGAGTTCGAGAGGGAAAAGGCAACATGGTTTATAAACAGGTGTCGGGCGTTTCCAACTAGCGAGGTGGGACTAAACTCCCACCACCACCCCGCTGTGCAAGGCCACTGGTTGAGCTCCTCTTTTCAGCCTTTGGTCCCGGTTGGTGGCACCAACCGGGACTAAAGGGGGGCATTGGTCCCGGTTTGTGCCACGAACCGGGACCAAAGCCTTTCCTATATCACCAAACACTTGGGAAATTTCCCCCCAGCCGCCATTCTTCTCTCCAACGCCGCCAGTTGTCTTGCTCCTCGGCCGGCCCTGCCCCGCCTTGCCGTCGCCTCCCCTAAGCCGCCGAGGTCGCTGTCGCCTTGCTCGCCGTCGCCGTGCCCTCGCCCGACACCATCGCCGCTCTTCGCCTGCCCCGACGTGTCGCGCGCCCATCCCGCCCGTCGTCGCCATCGCCCTGCCCGCCACCTTCCTCGCCGACCGTCGCCCCTGCCCCAGCATCCTTCCCACCCGCCCTTCCTCGCCGGTCGTCGCCCCTGCCCCATCGCCGTCCTCGCCGCCGAGCAGCGCCCTGCCTCGTTAATAGTCCTCACCGCTTGAACCAGCGCCCTGCCCCTCCGTTGGACCGGCCGGCGCCCCTCCCCTATTTTTTCTTATATTACATGCTTGGTTTTTTCACATTATATATATATATATATATATGTATATATGTGAGTATATGTATTGTGTATATTGCTTCTTTTCAGATTTTTTTTCATATATATGATGATTTGTATTTTGCTTTTTATAAAAATGTATATATGTTTGTATGTTCTCTGTGTATATATGTTCATATATGCAAAAGTTAGAATTATATATTTAGAAAAGGATTATCTATATATGTTAGTTTCATTTTTAGAAAAGTTATATATATTTAGGAGAGGAAAAAGGGAAATAAGAACAGGAAAAAGGAGAAGAAGAGGAGAGGAAGAAAAGGAAGAGGACAAGAAGAGGAGAGGAAGAAAAGGAAGAGGAGAAGAAGAAAGGAATAGAGGAGAAGAAGAAATAATAGAAAAAATTTCTATTTTTTCTTCTTCTCCTCTATTCCTTTCTTCTTCTCCTCTTTTTTTTCTTCTTTTTTTCTTCGATCTTCTCCTCTATTCCTTTCTTCTTCTCCTCTTTTTATTTCTTCTTAGTTTTCTTGTGTTTTATCGGGTGTGTCGTCGTCCATATACCCCTCCCGATAACTTCAACACGAGGGGGGGTCGATATACCCCCTCCCCGATAATATTATTTTCCCATGTAATGCATGTCGTGGTCGATATAAACTCCCGATAATTTCAACACACGTAAATTCGATATACCCCCTCTCGATAACTTCAACACGAGGGGGGTCGATATACCCCCTCCCGATAACTTCAACACGTGGGGGGTCGATATACCCCCTCCCTGTTACTATTATTTTCCCATGTACATATGTCGCCGTTGTCGACATAAACCCCTCCCGATAACTTCAACACGTGGGGGGGTCGATATTCCCCCTCCCGATAACTTCAACATGTGGGGGGTATATACCCTCCCGATAATATTATTTTCCCATGTACATATGTCGTCGTTGTCGATATAAACCCCTCCCGATAACTTCAACACGTGGGGGGCCAATATACCCCCTCCTGATAACTTCAACACGTGGGGGGGGGGTCGATATACCCCCTCCCCGATAACATTATTTTCCCGTGTATGTATCTCGTCGTTGTCGATATTACCCCCTTGAAGCGTTGTCGAGGCCACCCCAAACCCTAGAGAAGCAGCGTCGAGGCCACTAATTAATATGATTCCTTACTGTGATTAGCTAGCTAGTTCTACGTTTGCCACTAATATATCCATGTGTCATGTTTGAATAATAATTGCCATGTTGTAAATATTTGTAGAAACTATGGACACCCCCCGAGACGAAGCAACAGAAGCGGTGTTGGGGGACATAATCACACAAGGAAGTGATGTCGTCTTCTCGTTTCTGAACGACGCCGATGGTCTGGAAGGACAGGGTGAAGAAGCAGCCTATGATTATGATGGCTCCTTTGACCCGATGCCGGTGCAAGAAGGAGACCGTGAGGACGGCTCCGGTGACCCAATGACGGGACAAGAAGGAGACCATGATGACGGCTACGGTGACCGAACCGAGTCTGGCCAGGTATATATATTAGTTAAGCATGTGCTGACTAGCTAACTGATGCATTCATTGTTTTGGTATATGTACACATATTAATTAACTCTCGTCTTTCTTCTTTTTTCTAGCCCTCCGGATCGAGCACAACTTCGGTAAGGAGACGAGGCCCAAAGAAAAAGTTGAGCTCGGATGAAAGGTTTGAGATCACAGCAATCGCGCGCGACGGCGAACCGATTGAACCCATCCGGACAAAGAACGCATTTGCTGCTCAGTGTGGGGTTCTTGTTAGGGACAAGACCCTGATCAGCATCCACCAATGGTATAAGCCTAAGAACGAAGACCCTGAGGTGTCTTATGTCAATGATATGCAGAAAGATGATCTTTGGACCGAAATGAAGGCAAATTTCACCCTACCGCCAGAGGAGGATCCGAGAAGCCGCCATTCTGAGCAATTAATCAAGTCTTTTGCTCTTAAGAAGATGGCAGGCCTATTCAGTAGGTGGAGGAAAGAGCTGAAAAAGTTTGTAGACAAAGAAGAGACACCAGAATTCATCGGCAAATATGAGAAGATCAGAGATCACTGGCCCGCATTTGTGGCCCACAAGACATCGGAAAAGAGTAAGAAGATGTCGGCGACAAACAAGCAAAATGCTGTGAAGAAGAAGTTTCACCATCGGTCGGGGTCAGGTGGCTACCTCGAAGCCCGGCCTAAGTGGGCCAAGGCTGAGAATGATCTGCTTGATAAAGGGATCGAACCAGAGATAATGAACTGGCCAGACCGTTGCCGTACTTGGTTCTTCGGGGCTGGAGGAACCTTGGACCCTGTATCAGGGAAGTGCCGTTGGACGGACAAGCAACTGAAAATACCAGTCAAGAGGCTTCGGCACTATATCAATGCAGCATAGCAAGGGACGTTCGTTCCAGACAGGGAGAACGACGAGCTCACAATGGCCCTCGGGAATCCTGAGCACCCTGGACGGACACGAGGCATGCCAGGCTCCATTCCATGGAAGGTTGGTTTTCCGGACGCAGGGGGTTACAAAACCCAGGAGAGGAGGAAGAAAGTGGAGCATAGGCAACTGCATGCGCTGCATGAAAGGGTACAAGGGCTAGAGGAACGAGAAGCAGATCGCAGCAAACGACCTGCCGAAGCTTCCCCCGAAGCTACCCCGCCATCTCAGCGGAGAAGCAGCGTGGCTTCCACCGAGCTGCTTCAGCCGGAGCATGTCTTGACGGCTCCTTCTAGCTACCCCATGGATTTTATCACGGAGTCTCAAAATTGCCACCTTATGACGCAATGGTAGGACTTAAAAGTCAAGGCGGCTGTCGGCCAAGTTCGACCTTCTGAACCCGGCGCAACTTTTCACTGTCGTCCAATTCCAGAAGGATATGCTAGGGTGACGGTGGACGAAATAATGGAGGGATTTGAGGACCTCCAGCTTGACCACCCTACCGGTGAAGGGGAGACTCGGCTGGGTTCTGCTCTGAAGACTCCATGCCTATGGCGGAAGGAGTTCATCAACCTTCCGAACTGGACACCTCCTCCTCCTCCTCCGCCGAGTCAGAGCACTCTGCCTCCTCCACCGCCTCCTCCTCCGGCGAGTGACGATCAGGGCACTCAGCCTCCTTCTCCGGCGCGTGGCGGCACTCCGCCTCCTTCTCCGCCTGCACCGGCGCGCCCGAGCAGCCAGCAGCCTCCTCCTTCTCCGCCTCGCCAGCAAGGGCGGAAGAAACCCGTCGCCGCCCCGGCTGCTCCGGCGCGTCGTAGTCCTTCTCCTCCGCCTCGTAAGCAAGCACGAAAGAAGACAGACGCCGCAGCTGCTCCATCTGCTTCGGCGTCTAGCAGTACATACAGCCCGAGGCGGGACGCGATACAGATACGGTCCTTCTCTCAAGCCTCTAGAGAAGTTACCGTACGAGAGTACCGAGGAGGAAAACGCGAAGATCGTGCGGACCGAAGTGGAGGACTTCTTTGAAGGGTTGAAAGCAAAGAGACATCCACCTCCGGAGGAGAAGGTAGATCCGGTGAAAGCAAAGCGCACTATCGATGCCCTGAGGAAACCACCAAAGTCTCCGCCGAGAACCAACTATGAGCGACATCGAACAGACATATCTCGAAGCGGAGCGGTCGGGAAGTACTGTCAGACATCAAAGGTCAAAAGAACGAGCAGCCGCGAAAAAAATTGCCCAACTCGGCGAACAAGCAAATCAATCGTGCCCCCCGCTCAATGTGTCTGGCGGCGACATCGTTGCTAATGCTCCGGGGACGGTGCCCGGTTATAGCAATCTTGCAGATTACCTGCCTGATGATGTAAATTTTGATTTCATGGAGGTGGACGAACACAGATACGAGTACGGGAAGCCTCTCGTCAAGGATGAGAAATCTGTAACAACGATGATGCAAAGATTCCATAATTGGTACATGAAAACCTGCAGAGAGTCTGGGGGGACGAATACTTTGTATCTGAGAATTAAAGAGGAGCACGACCTTGTTGGAACTGATCTGTTGCCTGTTCCATTTGAGGAGTTCTTCAAGTTCTTCAATCAAAAGGCCCTCGATAAATTAACGGTCTTTTGCTACTGTCTGTAAGTACTATTTCTGTCATTAAGTCTCTATATATAGCTCAGCTCTTTCATAGCATGCATTTATAATTAATTATCCTCACTATATTATGCAGATTGAAGATCGTCGAGTGCAGAAAACAAGAAATGTATGATATTGGGTTCATTAACACAAATATCATAGATGAAATTCAGGTTAAAAACACGCCGAAGAGGCCGAGGCCAACTTGCTACAATCGTTGATCAAAAATCAAAACAAAGATACCATACTCTTTCCCTTCAACTTCGAGTGAGTGTTACTGTCGTGTGCATATTCGGTTTCCCTTATTACTCGAGCGAGGTTATAGTAATGTAATTGATGAGTTATGCATGCGTGCGCAACTTCCACTATGTTCTTCTGGAGATTAAGCTTGAGCGGGACTAGTAACCGTCTTAGACTCGAGACTAAAAGATCCCGAAACCTATGCGGACATGACTAAAATGCTCAACAAGTAAGTTCAATCGATCATTATCGCACCATATCGGCAACTTTTTGTTCATTTCCTGATATCTCAAGTAATAATAATTATTTTCTTTGTCTTGCAGGGTTTGGAAACAGTTCACCGCAGAAGCTCCGGACTGCCAAGGAGCTGCGATATACATACCCGAAAGTAAGTACTACTGGCTAGCTAGTTGCGCGCATCTCCCGTTGATTATATAGCTATACTTTCATCAATGCCATTTATAATGCTTCATTATCAGTTTGATTGACCTCTATTCTCGTAAAGTGCTTGTGGCAGGAACAAGGGAATAATTACTATGGATACTACGTGTGCGAGTTCATCTACAACGCGACTTTGAAAAATAAGCGGGGCTACTCTAAAAAGACAATATGAAGTGCGTAAGCAATAATATACACAATTCCATTTTATTACACCATCATTATTGTTGAGTTTCATTCATATATATGTATTGCTACCTCTTGAGCACTACGTTGGATATCCCCGAAGAGGAGAGGATGATGCAGCAAAGTAGCGTAAGTATTTCCCTCAGTTTTTGAGAACCAAGGTATCAATCCAGTAGGAGGCTACGCACAAGTCCCTCGTACCTGCACAAAACAATAGCTCCTCGCAACCAACGCGATCAGGGGTTGTCAATCCCTTCACGGTCACTTACGAGAGTGAGATCTGATAGAGATGATAAATAATATTTTTGGTATTTTTGGTATAGAGATGCAAAGTGAACAGTAAATGGCAAAGTAAAAACAAAGCAAGTATTAAAGTAATGGATATTGATATGATGAGAATAGACCCGGGGGCCATAGGTTTCACTAGCGGCTTCTCTCAAGAGCATAAGTATTCTACAGTGGGTGAACAAATTACTGTTGAGCAATTGACATAATTGAGCATAGTTATGAGAATATCTAGGTATGATCATGTATATAGGCATCACGTCCGAGACAAGTAGACCGACTCCTGCCGCATCTACTACTATTACTCCACTCATCGACCGCTATCCAAAGCATGCATCTAGAGTATTAAGTTAAAACAGAGTAACGCCTTAAGCAAGATGACATTATGTAGAGGGATAAATTCATGCAATATGATAAAAACCCCATCTTGTTATCCTCGATGGCAACAATACAATACGTGCCTTGCAACCCTCTCTGTCACTGGGTAAGGACACCGCAAGATTGAACCCAAACCTAAGCACTTCTCCCATTGCAAGAACTACCAATCTAGTTGGCCAAACCAAACGGATAATTCGAAGAGACTTGCAAAGATAACCAATCATACATAAAAGAATTCATAGAAGATTCAAATATTGTTCATAGATAATCTGGATCATAAACCAACAATTCATCTGTCTCAACAAACACACCGCAAAAAGAAGATTACATCAAATAGATCTCCACGAGAGAGGGGGAGAACATTGTATTGAGATCCAAAAAGAGAGAAGAAGCCATCTAGCTACTAACTATGGACCCGAAGGTGTGAGGTAAACTACTCACACTTCATCGGAGGGGCTATGGTGATGATGTAGAAGCCCTCCATGGTGGATGCCCCCTCCGGAGGAGCTCCGGAACAGGGCCCAAGATGGGATCTCGTGGATACAGGAAGTTGCGGCGGTGGAATTAGGTTTTTGGCTCCTGTTCTGATCGTTTGGGGGTACATAGGTATAGGAGGAAGGAGTACGTCGGTGGAGCAACAGGGGGCCCACGAGGCAGGGGGGCGCGCCCTAGGTGGGGCGCGCCCCCCGCCCTCGTGATCGCCTCTTTTGTTCCTTGGAGTAGGGTCCAAGTCTCCTGGATCACGTTCGGTGAGAAAATCACGTTCCCGAAGGTTTTATTCCGTTTGGACTCCGTTTGATATTCCGTTTCTTCGAAACACTAAAATAGGCAAAAAAAACAGCAATTTCGGGCTGGGCCTCCGGTTAATAGGTTAGTCCAAAAATAATATAAAAGTGGAAAATAAAGCCCAATATAGTCCAAAACAGTAGATAAAGTAGCATGGAGCAATCAAAAATTATAGATACGTTGGAGACGTATCAGGCATCCCCAAGCTTAATTTCTGCTCGTCCTCAAGTAGGTAAATGATAAAAAGAGAATTTTTGATGCGGAGTGATACTTTGGCATAATTTCAATGTAAATCTTCTTAATTGGGATGAATATTCAGATCCGAAAGATTCAAGACAAAAGTTCATATTGACATAAAAATAATAATACTTCAAGCATACTAACTAAGCAATTATGTCTTCTCAAAATAACATGGCCATAGAAAGTTATCCCTACAAAATCATATAGTCTGGCTATGCTCCATCTTCCCCACACAAAATATTTAAATCATGCACAACCCCGATGACAAGCCAAGCAATTGTTTCATACTTTAACATTTTCAAAACTTTTTCAATCTTCACGCAATACATGAGCGTGAGCCATGGATATAGCACTATATGTGGAATAGAATGGTGGTTGTGGAGAAGACAAAAAGGGAGAAGATAGTCTCACATCAACTAGGCATATCAACGGGCTATGGAGATGCCCATTAGTAGATATCAATGTGAGTGAGTAGGGATTGCCATGCAACGGATGCACTAGAGATATAAGTATATGAAAGCTCAACAAAAGAAACTAAGTGGGTGTGCATCCAACTCGCTTGCTCACGAAGACCTAGGGCATTTGAGGAAGCCCATCATTGGAATATACAAGCCAAGTTCTATAATGAAAAATTCCCACTACTATATGAAAGCGACAAAATGAGAGACTCTCTGTCATGAAGATCTTGGTGCTACTTTGAAGCACAAGTGTGGTAAAAGGATAGTAACATTGTCCCTTCTCTCTTTTTCTCTCATTTTTTTTATTTGGGCCTTTTCTCTTTTTTTATGGCCACTTTTCTTTTATTTTTTTCGTCCGGAGTCTCATCCCGACTTGTGGGGAATCATAGTCTCCATCATCCTTTCCTCACTTGGGACAATGCTCTAAAGAATGATCATCATCACACTTTTATTTTTCTTACAACTCAACTATTACAACTCGATACTTAGAACAAAGTATGACTCTATATGAATGCCTCTGGCGGTGTACCGGGATATGCAATGAAACAAGAGTGACATGTATGAAAGAATTATGAAAGTTGGCTTTGCCACAAATAAGATGTCAACTCCATGATCATGCTAGCAATGACAATGATGGAGCGTGTCATAATAAACGGAACGGTGGAAAGTTGCATGGCAATATATCTCGGAATGGCTATGGAAATGCCATGATAGGTAGGTATGGTGGCTGTTTTGAGGATGATATATGGTGGGTGTATGATACCTGTGAAAAGTGTGCGGTATTAGAGAGGCTAGCAATGGTGGAACGATGGGAAAAAGTGTGTATAATCCATGGACTCAACATTAGTCATAAAGAACTCATATACTTATTGCAAAAATCTAGAAGTTATCAAAGCAAAGTATTACGCACATGCTCCTAGGGGATAGATTGGTAGGAAAAGACCATCGTCATTCCCCGACCTCCACTCATAAGGAAGACAATCAATAAATAAATCATGCTCCGAGTTCATCACATAACGGTTCACCATACGTGCATGCTACGGGAATCACAAACTTCAACACCAGTATTCTTTAAATTCATAACTACTAAAGTAGCATGACTTTAATATCACCATCTTCATATCTCAAAACAATTATCAAGCATCAAACTTTTCTTAGTACTCAATGCACTCAAAAGAAAGTTTCACATATCTTGAATACCAAGTATATTAATATTAAGCAAATTACCATGCTACTAACGACTCTCAAAATAATCTAAGTGAAGCATGAGAGATCAATAGTTTGTTTAAAAAAAATCCACCACCATGCTCTAAAAGATCTAAGTGAAGCACTAGAGCAAAAATTATCACGCTCAAAAGATATAAGTGAAGCACTATGAGCAAAACTATCAAGCTCAAAAGATATATGTGAAGCACATAGAGTATTCTATCAAATTCCAATTCATGCATGGCTCTCTCGAAAGTTGTGTACAGCAAGGATGATTGTGTTAAACTAACAAGCAAAGACGCAAATAATACAAGATGCTCCAAGCAAAACACATATCATGTGGTGAATAAAAATATATCTCCAAGTAAATTACCGATGGAAGTAGACGAAAGAGGGGATGCCTTCCGGGGCATCCCCAAATTTTGACTTTTTGGTGTCCTTGGATTATCTTGGGGGTGCCATGGGCATCCCCAAGCTTAAGCTCTTTCCACTCCTTGTTCCATAATCCATCAAAAGAATTTACCCAAAACTTGAAAACTTCACAACACAAAACTCAATAGAAATCTCGTGAGTCTGCTAGAGAAAGAAAACAAAAGACTACTTTAAGGTACTGTAGTGAACTCATTCTTTATTTATATTGGTGTTAAACCTACTGTATTCCCATTTCTCTATGGATTATAAACTATTTTACTAGCCATAGATTCATCAAAATAAGCAAACAACACACGAAAAACAGAATCTGTCAAAAACAGAACAGTCTGTAGTAATCTGTAACTAACGCAAACTTCTGGAACTCCAAAAAATCTACCGAAATTAGACGACCTAGAAAATTTATTTATTGATCAGAAAAAATTGGAATCAGTATTTTATCATGTTCTGGAGATTTTTAATAATTCGGGCACTAAGCGCAAAGTTTCTGGAAATTACAGCAAGATCAAATAACTATCATCCAAGAAGATCCAATAGGTCTAGCTTGGCACAAACACTAATTAAAACATAAAACCACATCTAAACAGAGGCTAGATGGATTATTTATTCCTATACAGAAGCAAAAACAAAAAACTAAAAATAAAATTGGGTTGCCTCCCAACAAGCGATATCGTTTAACGCCCCTAGCTAGGCATTGGTAATTCTAACGATGCTCACATCAAAGACAAGAATTGAAGCGCAAAGAGAGCATCATGAAACATGCGACAAACACATCTAAGTCTAACATACTTCCTATGCATAGGCATCTTATAGGAAAACAAATGATCATAGCAAGCAAAAGCTAGCATATGCAAGGAAGAGGAAAGAAACAATAGCAATTTCAACATGACCAGAGGTAATTTCTTATTATGAAAATTTCTACAACTATATTTTCCTCTCTCATAATAATTACATGTGGGATCGTAAGCAAATTCAACAAAATAGCTATCATATAAAATATTTTCAACACGATCCACATGCATGCAAAGTTGACACTCTTCCAAAATAGTGGGATTAACATTAACTAAAGTCATGACCTCTCCAAACCCACTTTTATCAAAAATTTCACAAGATTGAATATTCTCCAAATATGTGGGATCTAAAGTTGACATTCTTCCAAGCCCACTTTCAATATTATTGCAAACAATATTATCAATCTCATATTCATCATGGGAATTAAATAAATTTTCAGGATCATAAAAAGAATCACCCCAATCATGATCATTGCAACAAGTAGTAGACATAACAAAACTAGCATCCCCATGCTTAGGGTTTTGCATATTATTAGCACAACTGACATCAAGAGAATTTATAGTAAAATCATTGAAATCATGCTTTTCTTTGAGGGAGCTATCAAGCATGGGTGCAATACCAACGATCTCAATTTTAACATAAGGAACTATAGCAAATTCGTCTTCATAAATATTGGCTTCATGGCCACAAGAATAGCAAGCATCATGTTCATCAAGGGATATTTCAACCAAATCATCGGAATCATCATTATCTATAGATTCATGCATATTATTATTTTCTTCCAAAGCAACGGTCATTCTTTCAATAAATTCTTGGACATAGACATTATGAGCAAGGTTTTCATTGCAATATTTAAGTATGACGGGATTTTCAGATTTGTTAAGAGTAAAATCATATTTTTCAATCAAAGAAGCAACTTCATGAGCACCCTTAAAAACGACAAATTCTTCAATTTGTTCGATATCATAGTAACTATAAACACCTTTTGCATAAGAAGATGAGATTTCATTATAATTGAACTCACATAGGTAGGGAAGGTGTTTTTAGGGTTCTTAGAGCAACAAGTAAAATCAGACATTTCACAAAGATTCCAAGCATAGCATAGCAAACTATTTATGTGATACCTCAAGAGTCTCCCTCTTTCAGACAAACGATGACGCACAAAATGAGCATGCTCATCTAAAGATTTCCCATAAACTAGGCTAGTTGGGGTTTCAGCACGAGCGCATAAGGATCGAAGATGATCCAAGTAGAACACTTTAAGTGGATCCATATCAATAGATTTTTAGCAAGAAAATAGAAGGTATGTGGAAACACAAACAAAGATACGTACGGGAAGAAGGCGAATGGAAAAGAGAGGGCGAATAAAACGGCAAGGGTGAAGTGGGGGAGAGGAAAACGAGAGGCAAATGGCAAATAATGTAATGCGGGAGATAGGGATTGTGATGGGTACTTGGTATGGTACTTGACTTGCTCTTGCGTGAGCCTCCCCGGCAACGGCGCCAGAAATTCTTCTTGCTACCTCTTGAGCACTGCGTTGGATTTCCCCGAAGAGGAGAGGATGATGCAGAAAAGTAGCGTAAGTATTTCCCTCAGTTTTTGAGAACCAAGGTATCAATCCAGTAGGAGGCTACGCACGCCCCTCGTACCTGCACAAAACAATAGCTCCTCGCAACCAACGCTATTAGGGGTTGTCAATACCTTCACGGTCTCTTACGAGAGTGAGATCTGATAGAGATGATAAATAATATTTTGGTATTTTTGGTATAGAGATGCAAAGTGAAAAGTAAAAGGCAAAGTAAAAACAAAGCAAGTATTAAAGTAATGGAGATTGATATGATGAGAATATACCCGAGGGCCATAGGTTTCACTAGCGGCTTCTCTCAAGAGCATAAGTATTCTATGGTGGGTGAACAAATTACTGTTGGGCAATTGACAGAATTGAGCATAGTTATGAGAATATCTAGGTATGATCATGTATATAGGCATCACGTCCGAGACAATTAGACCGACTCCTGCCTGCATCTACTACTATTACTCCACTCATCGACCGCTATCCAAAGATGCATCTAGAGTATTAAGTTAAAAAACAGAGTAACGCCTTAAGCAAGATGACATGATGTAGAGGGATAAATTCATGCAATATGATAAAAACCCATCTTGTTATCCTCGATGGCAACAATACAATACGTGCCTTGCAACCCTTTTCTCACATCGGGTAAGGACACCGCAAGATTGAACCCAAATCTAAGCACTTCTCCCATTACAAGAACTACCAATCTAGTTGGCCAAACCAAACGGATAATTCGAAGAGACTTGGAAAGATAACCAATCATACATAAAAGAATTCAGAGAAGATTCAAATATTGTTCATAGATAATCTGGATCATAAACCCACAATTCATCGGTCTCAACAAACACAACGCAAAAAGAAGATTACATCGAATATATCTCCACGAGAGAGGGGGAGAACATTGTATTGAGATCCAAAAAGAGAGAAGAATCCATCTAGCTACTAGCTATGGACCCGAAGGTCTGAAGTAAACTACTCACACTTCATCGGAGGGGCTATGGTGATGATGCAGAAGCCCTCCGTGGTGGATGCCCCCTCTGGCGGAGCTCCAGAACAGGCCCCAAGATGGGATCTCGTGGATACAGGAAGTTGCAGCGGTGGAATTAGGTTTTTGGCTCCTGTTCTAATCGTTTGGGGGTACGAAGGTATATATAGGAGGAAGGAGTACGTCGATGGAGCAACAGGGGGCCTGCGAGGCAGGGGCACGCCCCCCACCCTCATGACCGCCTCTTTTGTTCCTTCAAGTAGGGTCCAAGTCTCCTGGATCACGTTCGGTGAGAAAATCACGTTCCCGAAGGTTTTATTCCGTTTGGACTTCGTTTGATATTCCGTTTCTTCGAAACACCGAAATAGGCAAAAAAACAGCAATTCAGGCTGGGCCTCCGGTTAATAGGTTAGTCCCAAAAATAATATAAAAGTGGAAAATAAAGCCCAATAGTCCAAAACAGTAGATAAAGTAGCATGGAGCAATCAAAAATTATAGATACGTTGGATACGTATCATGTATTAACCCCCTTCTTCAAATTAGACGTGGCAGATGCGGAATGAACTCCTACCACAAGATCGCATGAAAGCAATTCAAGAGGAATTGGTGGGATTCTTTCTTGACCACATCATCAATAAAGCCGGAGAATACCATGTGGAAGTTGATTTCAATTGCTAGGGGATTGTAAGAGATCTTACATATTGTATATGTATGTAGCTAGTAGCGTCGGATAGATAATACAAAAACTTGTTGTTCGACAAATCTCTCGGAGAAGGAGAGATCGATCGATCACTTCTCTCGGTATGCATGACGAACTTCTGTACTTAATTGTTTCCTTCATTTTCTTACTAGCTAGCGTGTCGAGGGCCTCTCTATGTATAGTACGTAGCGTCGACCAAGCACGGACATAAGAGAGGACACTTCTCTCTATTAATTAGCTAGCTAACACAATATATGAAACACCTAAATTAACCCCCCAAAACCCCCACCCCCTCCTTTAAAAAACAAAAACCCCAGCCCTGAAATGTCGGCGTGTATGCCTTTTGGTCCCGGTTGGTGCCACCAACCAGGACCAAAGGCCCTCCTGCCTGGGCTCGGCGCACCGGCCACGTGGAGGCCCATCTGTCCCGGTTCGTGTTATAACCGGGACTAAAGGTCTAGGGCATTAGTAACGACCCAAAAGGCCCTAAGCAACTGGGACGAATGGGGCTTTTTCTACTAGTGACTACTAGCCGTTGGATATCATCAACATTCCACTAGATCTGCCACATGTACAATTTAGAAGAATCCATGGTTGAACTTAAGCATAATGCACAAACCTCAAGACACAAGCACTTCTCCTTTGTTCTAGAATCTTTTATATCATACTTGATTAATTTTTTCTAAATAAATTTCCATTATTTGTTTTTTACTTTATGATTTACAATGCACAACCCCGTGAATCTTAACATTTTTATAAAACTAATTGATTTTGAATGAGATGAACTATAAGAACTAAACGAACATCTACATCATGCATATATGACTCAAAGCTTTACATGCTATAGTGTGTATTTATTCATAATTTGGTTTCAAAATCTCATGCGTTCAATACATGTGTACCTTACTAGTTTTGAGTAGAGTAGCAAATTTCACACGGCCCCGGGTATATCAAAATGCAGGGCCCATGCATCATTGCCTTTAGGTCGAACCTACGTCCACAAATTTTTGTATGTACTATATCTCCACTGGTCCCCGAACCCAAAATGTTGCCTCATTCCCGTAAAACCAAGCGGCCCACACATATTTAAGGCGTCGACTCGAACCCATTTACTACGACGTGGCCCCGCACACCGTAGTACTCCTACAAACCCTACTGCCGCACTCATCATCGGTTTTCTTCAAGAGGACGAGGGAGAAGCCGATTTGTAGTGGAGGCACTTTCAAAAAAGGATCTGTAGTGGAGACCCCTACCCTAGGGTGCCCTAGGTAACTGCCGCACGCATCATTGTTTTCTCTTCTCTTTATGCTCTTGCGCCCTAGAGTGAAATGATGGTTGCTTCATCCGTCTAGCTTAATGCGGGAAAGGTGGGGCTTTGTGATTTGACCCCTCATCGCTCATTTTCTACTCTTTGCGGCGCTTCTGACCGGGTGCCTCCAATTCCAACCGCTGCTCTGAACTGTAATTTGGTGCATCGCACGTGGAACAAGACGGTGGATGAGCCACATGTCTGCCAAAGGGGTCTGTTAAGTGTGTCGCCATTTCAAGGCGTGACTGACCGCTTGAGTTGCTACGCCAACACGACAGAGCAGCCTACCACTTAATTTTGCTCCTTGGTGAATCCCGACTATATTGATCTAAAAAGATACATGCTGAACTACCCTCTCCGTCTCGGTTTTTTATTTGTAGGCGTCTTAGTTTATAGGGCCTGCACGTAGTTGTAGGTCATACATTTGACTAACTAAATGTGAGTTACTATGTCACAAAAAGTATATAATTGGATTCTTATTGGTTGATATGTGAAGAAACAAGAAACGAGGTAGAAGTTAATGCATCACGCCTTAGTATTATGGGATTATTTGGTTTTCATAAGATGACTTACTCACCTAGACGGAGGGAGTAGTTGTATTTAAAAGTCGAGGGCGGGGCTTTTCCTCCGCGGTAGGCGGGGCAGTTCCGCCTAGTCAGTTCGACAGAGATGCGAGAAGACGAGGGAGTAGACTGCTGCAAACGTAGGGCTGTGTGATTTGACACCGAAGTTCTTCTTTGGACAGGTGGGGCCCGTGTTTGACTTGCCATTATCATTTAAATCACAAGGCTATGACCGGCGTGAGTCTCCCGATTCCTGACCACCTCCATATAGGTGCCTCTCCCAATGCTCCACCATGTAGTAGAGGCTGGCTCTTGCATTAGAGCCCACTTCTCCACTTTTTTTAACATCCCAAAATTCTAAATTTTGGAATGTTATAAACAAATAGATAGTTTTGATTGATTGTTTGATTGATTGACTGAAAGTGAGTGAATTCGAAACTTTTTTGAAAGTTAAATGAGAGGGAATAAAAGGACTTTCCCAAACTTTCATTTTCTTTTCTGATCTTCGTGAATTCAAATTCTTTTCAAATACAAAACCCTTGAGCGAAGATGATATGACTTCTTCCATTTAATTAAATGAAAGGGTATTTGAAAATATTTGAATTTCATTTGGAAATATTTCGATTCATAAACTTTCTGCAACTCAATGATTTTCACGAGCGAAGATAAAATGACTTCTTCAAAACATATGAAATATGAGTTGGGAGTTTCAAAGAATTAAATTCAAAGTTCTTTTGAATTTATTTTCAATTTGGAGTTATTTGAGTTTTATTTAAATTATTTTTCTCCAAAAATAAAATATATGGAAAATAGGGTAACATGATTCCCTATACCAGAAAATTGGAGAGAAATAAATTTGAATTAATTTTGGTATTTTAAAAAATGATTTTACTGGATTTTATTAGAGCAGTAGCACTCTTTGATTTATTTAAAGTTCTGTGGATTTTATTTGAAGCAAGAAAATTGTTCATTTTGTAGCAAATCTTTTTCTGAAAATTCTGATATATAATATGCCTATGTTTCATTTTTAGTTTATTCGCTTTTATTTATTTTTGTTGTCTGCAAAATGTTAAAAAAAACAAATAACAAAAACTGCACGCGTGCCTGAAACTAGCTGTCGCCGACGTGCGCATCATAGTACCAGCGGGCGCCCCATCTTTTCTTTTTCTATATAATATATGGGCCAGGCCCAGCGGGCCATATTCCTTCCCCATATTTTTTTCCATAGTTTTTCTTTTTCTTTTCTATTGCTCAAAAAAAAATTACAGTGTGCGCAGCCGGCCGAACCGCCTAAAGGCCTTTTTGGCCCATGGCGCACCTCCCATCTCTGTTTCGTATATTTTCGTCTATGTTTAGTCCCACATTGCCTATCTTTTGACCCCTAAACCTCTTTTCCACCTATAAATATAAACCCATAGAGCCTCCAAAAATCATCTGATTCGGGTTAAATCAATATTTTGGTTTGACTAGATTCATTTAAGAAAAATATATTTCTCCTCTCCGGCGCGACTTCTGGAAATTGTCTCTTCTCTCCAAAGACGTCTTGTCTCTGCCTTATAAAGGTATCTTTCTTTGTTTTTTTTCTCTTCTTATACTTCCGTAGTTTATTATTTTAGACTAATACGATAGAATAATTAGATTATCAATTAGTCTACGTATTTATACATTAGACCTTAGCCGTAGCTATTTTTTCTTTCGTAAAACAGCTTAGCCCTGATTTTTCAAATAGCCATAACTTTTTACTCGTTCATCCAAATTAGATGAAACCAACGCCCACTTCTTCGTTACGATCTCCTCTATCCAGTAATCCAACTCAAACATGTTTTTGAAAGTTTAAAATTTGAATTAGATCAGATTTGAATTTGAACTTCATTAGATCATAACTTGAGTTTCGTAACTCCGATTTAATTGAATCTATTTGCAAATCGAAGCTCTTGACCTAAAATTTTTGATAAGGCCAAATTCACATAATTTTGGTACTGTTGGAAATTGTTCTATGTTGCAAGAGTTATTTGCTTGGTTTTGATGTTTTCTGAATCGTCTTCTTCGTTCTTTCTGATCTTTTGAGTGATTGCTTATGTGTGGTTACTATTGCTTGCTTACGATAGATTGACCGGAGTGTGATGAGTAGAACTATCAAGAGTTTTGAGTGTGAATCATCTTCATCAACATTGCAGGCAAGTTCACACTTTGATCATACGTTTTCCAATACCCAGTTTTTATTGCATTAGATCAATTTCAAACATTGCATGATTAGGATCAAATTAAATTGTGGGTTTTGGGAAGTAGATGAGGTAGTACCTATTACCTGTTTTATTATCAAACCCTTGGGAGTTACTTCTACGTTTGCTTATTTTGCCATGCTATGCTAGTAGACGTGGATTGGGTGAGTGATTTTCCATGACAGATGTGAGATTGTTAATTAATGGTTTATTTAAGATGGCAACATTAATACACATCTGGGTGGATTAAGGTACCTGGTTATTCCAGGACTTGCCTATTTTTTTTGGACCGCCACCCAGGCTCAAAGGGATCATGAGATTATTCAAACTAGAAACTTCCATGTGCAGCCACAAGCCATTATGGGCTCTGGCATAGTTGATTAAGTTGTGCGAACTCTTACGGGTAGACTAGCAGATGTAGGGGAAAGTAGGTGTACCGGTCTACCCTTCGTAAGGTGCTAGCGCTTCTGAAAGACTGTGTCTCGGTCATCCGTTTCTCAAACATCATGTAGTGCGAGAAACCCAACGGAGGCGATCGAGTCTTGTGGGGAAAAGTGCGCAAACCTCTGCAGAGTGTATAAACTAATCATTGTTAGCCGTGTCCCCGGCTATGGACATCTTGAGTATCTAGTACTTGGGTTATCATGTGAATCTCATCATCTTACTTTAACTAATATTGTTGGGTTTTAATGATGATGATTAATTGGGATTGAGAATGCTGTCAACCATTCTCAGTGTTTAACAACCACCATGATAGTTAAATAAATTTATTCCTTTGCAGTAGGGAAAAATTGGCTTTTCGCAAAAACTGTAACCATAGAGCTTTCCACCAGCCAAATATGCATGTAGTCATAGCCATATTTCAGCATTGCTCTCATTAGGAATTTGCCAAGACATTCAATGTCTTGACCCTTTGTGGCTGCAACGTCTCATGTTGCAGGATTTCTTCTGACGAGTAAGTGATACGTTAGGGTTCTGATTTCTACACTCAACTTTGCCGTTGGTGTTGATGGGAATCCACAACCTTGTTACTTCCGCTATTTTGGATTGAGGTAATAGTATTTACGTTACTTTATACATGTGATTTACCTCTGTTATAAATCCTCGAGTCTTGTGTGTCAAAGATACCGATCCGTGGATGACACTTAAGCACAGATACTTGATCCATTCGGGTCGGGTCGCTACAAGATGGTATCAGAGCACATGTTGACTGTAGGACGTGACCCTAGAAACTGGCAAGCCCATAGGAAGATTTTTCTCTACAACTTTCCTTTTTCAAAAAGATCTTTTACCTCTCTTCTCTTCTGAGCTTATTCAAATATTTCCTTTTAGTGAGACTATATCCCTTTCCCCTTTTGACCACATGAAGATTCGGCTGATGAGACCACTCCAAGAAGTACAAGATATCGGACAACTCAGACCATTTTGGAATGAAGAAGATTTTACCGTTCATTATAACAGTGGAAACTACAACGGTCAAAGACTCCGAAGACTAGGAGATTTTTAAGGCTCTGAAGAATTCCCAGATTTTTATGACCTAGGAAGGTTACACTTATGGAATTTGACAGACTATGGAAGTTATCAATACCCGAGATCAAGGTGTATTGGAGTAAGACCGGAACATGGAGAGTTAGAAACTCAAAGTTTTGTCAGGAAAACCCCAATGTAGGAGATATCAACTATGGAGAGATAGCTCATGGAAATGACAAGAGCGTAAACACGGCTATCCATGATGTTATTATCGCTATGCTATTGTCGCCGTCTTTGAGTTAAGCATGCATATGCATGGAAGGATTGGATGGTAGAAGGCTGATGGAGCACCTATCAGCAAGATGAAGTTTTAACCTTAGCTGGTGTATCACCAGGATCTGGAGTGTTACATCAAGAAGTTAAATGGACCTACAAGAAGTAGTATTTGATAAGGAAGCGTTTCGTGAAGAACTCAAGACCCAGAAACTGAAAGTAGCCAAGCTGGAGGAGCAAAACCTCGAGATACCGGAGATTCGTCAGGAACTGAAAGACAGTAGGACCATGGTTCATGCCAAGGATATTGAAACCCAGAAGTTTGGAACGCAACTCCAGAAATATTAAAGGACGTCATGATAGACTTTGCGACAACAGAGATGATCTGGCAAAAGAACTTGAGAAGGACAAGCATGACCGGAAGAAGCCGTCGGAGACATGAACAAGAATCAAAGAGTTTGATGACCTTGAAGATTTATTGACCATTAGAAGCCCAAACCCCTATTATATACCTGCGTTAGATGCGACGATTGTGAGCTGTCATTTGTTTGTTGTTTTTTCGACAGCCACAATAAAACCTGTCTTTTCAAAACTATTGTTTGTATTGTGTGTATCCCTCTCTATCTCTCTTATCCCACCCCAAAACCCATGGACCCAATAGAGAATGAATGGAGATGAGCTTGTATTTTCTGGACCGATGAGTCAATTGGAGATGCACCGATGGATTTAGAACATGGAATATCATATGAAGAATAACACTATAGCTGGAAAGTATATGACCCAAAGATGCTCTTGATGCTTTGAAAGAGGTTCTGCTACTCGGTGGAGGATGTACCAAACCATCAATGGATGGCAAGGAGTAACCACTTGGGAAGAATGTAAGTTGACTCTGCAAAGATCTCGTCTTGTGTCCCAGAAATTGAGGCCTTATGGAAAGGATATGAAGAAACCTTGTGCATACAAGCTTTGTGGAGAAATAGGACACAACCATAAAGAAAATAAGGACAAATACCCTCATAAGCAAAGGATTACCAAAGGAGTTAGCCGAGGATCTCAGGGAACTTCGGTTGGAGATTGTTCCCAAAGGTTTTGTTGCAGCAATGGAAGTTCAGTCTACATTGGTCGGAAAGATCCGTGAAGCTCAGAAGGATGACAAAGAGATTGGTGAGGTAAAAGAGAGGATGAGCAAAGGAAAGGCCGAAGGTTTTCGTAAGGATGAGCATGACACCTTATGGTTCGAGGATCGTGTATATGTGCCTAATAATGCAAAGATCGTGAAGTTAATACTTCAGAGGCGATGACTCACCATACTCGATTCACCCTGGAAACACCAAGACATATTTGGATTTGAAGGAGCGTTTCTGGTGGACTGGTATGAAGAAGGATATTGCGGAGTATGTAGTCATAGGTGATGTATGCCAGAGAGAATAAAAGCAGAACATCAGAAGCCAGCAGGATTACTACAGCCTATGCCGATACCCGAATGGAAGTGGGATAAGCTTGGCATGGATTTCATTACGGATTTCCCGTAACCCGAATGGGATATGATTCTATCCGGTAGTAGTTGACTCGCTTGACCAAAGTGGCTCACTTTATCCCAGTGAAAACCACCTATACAAGTGAGAAGTTGGCCAAGATATATTTGACCAGGATCGTATGTCTGCATGGAGTTCCGAGGACCATCGCATCAGATAGAGGAACATACTTTACCTCAAAGTTTTGAAATCAGCTGCACCGGACATTGGGTACTAGGCCAGAGTTCAGTACAACCTTTCATCCGCAGACAGATGGATAGACCGAGAGAGTCAATCAGATTCTGGAGGACATGTTGAGAACGTGTGCGCTAGATTATGGATCTAGTAGGGATGATAATCTACCTTACGCGGAGTTCTCATTCAACAACAGCTACCAAGTCAGTTTGAAGATGGCCCCTTTTGAAGCTTTGTATGGGATAAGGAGCCAGACACCGTTGATGTGGGATGAAGTTGGAGACCGTCAGTTGTTTGGACCAAATGTGATCAAGGAGTCTAAGAGAATGTTAAGTTGATTCGAGATAGACTGAAGGTAGCTCATTCCAGGCAGAAGAGTTATGCAGACTCAAAAACGCAAGGAGGTAGTCTATGAAATTGGAGACAGAGCATGTCTTCATGTGTCCCCTCTGCGAGGAGTTAAACGATTTGGAGTTAAGGGAAAGTTAGCCCCGAGATTTGTAGGACCATACCGAGTTTTGGAGCGTATGGGAGCAGTGGCCAACAAGTTGGAGTCACCCGAAGGACTGTCAGAAATTCATGATGTGTTTCACGTTTCCCAGTTGAAGAAGTGCCATGAAGAGATGGCCAATATTCCCCTGTAAGGACGTTTGACCCTAGAAAGGATAATGACGTTCCACGAAGTGGAGTATGGACTTCATAAGTATAAGTTTTTATCACGGTATGTGGGACATCCCATGAGTATAAGTTTTTATCATAACTTGAGTTTCGTAACTCCGATTTAATTGAATCTTTTTGCAAATCGAAGCTCTTGACCTAAACTTTCTGATAAGGCCAAATTCACATAATTTTGGTACTGTTGGAAATTGTTCTATGTTGCAAGAGTTATTTGCTTTGTTTTGATGTTTTCTGAATCGTCTTCTTCGTTCTTTCTGATCTTTTGAGTGATTGCTTACATGTGGTTACTATTGCTTGCTTACGATAGATTGACCGGAGTGTGACGAGTAGAACTATCAAGAGTTTTGAGTGCGAATCATCTTCATCAACATTGCATGCAAGTTCACACTTTGATCATACCTTTTCCAATACCCAGTTTTTATTGCATTAGATCAATTTCAAACATTGCATTATTAGGATCAAATTAAATTGTGGATTTTGGGAAGTAGATGAGGTAGTACCTATTACCTGTTTTATTATCAAACCCTTGGGAGTTACTTCTACGTTTGCTTATTTTGCCATGCTATGCTAGTAGACGTGGATTGGGTGAGTGATTTTACATGACAGATGTGAGATTGTTAATTAATGGTTTATTTAATGTGGCAACATTAATACACATTTGGGTGGATTGAGGTACCTGGTTATTCCAGTTCTTGCCTATTTTTTTGGACCGCCACCCAGGCTCAAAGGGATCATGAGATTATTCAAACTAGAAACTTCCGTGTGCAGCCACAAGCCATTATGGGCTCTGGCATAGTTGATTAAGTTGTGCGAACTCTTACGGGTAGACTAGCAGATGTAGGGGAAAGTAGGTGTACCGTTCTACCGTTCGTAAGGTGCTAGCGCTTCTGAAAGACTGTGTCTCGGTCATCCGTTTCTCAAACATCATGTAGTGCGAGAAACCCAACGGAGGCGATCGAGTCTTGTGGGGAAAAGTGCTCAAACCTCTGCAGAGTGTATAAACTAATCATGGTTAGCCGTGTCCCCGGTTATGGACATCTTGAGTATCTAGTACTTGGGTTATCATGTGAATCTCATCATCTTACTTTAATTAATATTGTTGGGTTTTAATGATGATGATTAATTGGGATTGAGAATGCTGTCAACCATTCTCAATGTTTAACAACCACCATGATAGTTAAATAAATTTATTCCTTTGCAGTAGGGAAAAATTGGCTTTTCGCAAAAA
This sequence comes from Aegilops bicornis, assembly GCA_021605145.1. Taxonomy (NCBI): domain Eukaryota; kingdom Viridiplantae; phylum Streptophyta; class Magnoliopsida; order Poales; family Poaceae; genus Aegilops; species Aegilops bicornis. The sequence goes on along the minus strand of CM038675.1, from coordinate 172,883,426 downwards.
ACTGTAACCATAGAGCTTTCCACCAGCCAAATATGCATGTAGTCATAGCCATATTTCAGCTTTGCTCTCTGATGTGAATTTGCCAAGACATTCAATGTAATTGACCCTTTGTGGCTGCAACGTCTCATGTTGCAGGATTTCTTACGACGAGTAAGTGATACGTTAGGGTTACGATTTCTACACTCAACTTTGCTGTTGGTGTTGATGGGAATCCACAACCTTGTTACTTCCGCTATTTTGGATTGAGGTAATAGTATTTACGTTACTTTATACATGTGATTTACCTCTGTTATAAATCCTTGAGTACTGTGTGTGTCAGCATACCGATCCAGGGATGACACTTAAGCACAGAGACTTGATCCATTCGGGTCGGGTCGCTACAGTTTTCCTTGCCTCTCTTTCCTCCACATATGCAAAAATGCCATGTAAAGCGCACTATTGTACATACTTGCTCCTACAGGTGCTTAAGCTTGCCACATAGGCATAAAGTCTGATGTGGCAAGTTAATCAAGAAGAGAGAGACTAGTTTGGTGACCCAAGGAAGAAACGGTGCTAAGCGCGTGTACCTTGGTGAAAAGATAATTTTAAGTCTATAGCTAACTAAATGAAGCAAACTTAGCAACACCATTTCATTGGAAGAGGTCACTCCTTGGCAAATGCAATAAATACTAGTACTCCCTGTCTCCCATAATATAAGAACGTTTTTGGCACTACACTAGTGTCAAAAACGTTCTTATATTATGGGACGGAGGGAGTACGAAAAAAAATACACTTATAGCCAACCTTATAGCCAACCTTGTTGTAGTATGAGTGACTAAGTGATGACTATGTATGACATGCCAACATCAGATAGCCTAACGCACCGTGTTAAATCTCCAAGGGCGCGACCGCGCGAGCGACGCGATGGTCGTGGTAGGCGCGACCATGATACGGGCTGCTGGCAGCCCTTGGATCTGAGATCAAAAGGTCGCATGCTAAGTTGCTGAAAATTTGCAGAATAACCCTCCAGGATAGGATATTCACCCGTAGGTCTAGAATCACGCCATGCAACAGTTCGATCTCAGATCCAAGGGCTCTCGGAAACCTGTATCATGGGAGAATGGAAAGCCACTACCCTGCCATTCGCACGCTGGCAGTTCGCTCCTACTCATCCTCGCACGTCCTTTAATACTACGACGGTTCGCTCCTAGTCGTCCCGTCCATTCACATTACGGCAGTTCCACTAATCCTAACCCTCCTCCCAAATCCGTGGCCTCCCAAATCTCCCCGATCGGAGGTGAGTACAAGGTTAGAACCATCACCGGCGATGAGTTCGATGTCATCTACACCCGTTCTTCCGCGTCGGTGAAAGGATGCCTTTCTCGCTTCAGACACATGTTCGAAAACTCAGATGATGAGTGGGTCGCTGGGCTAGATGTTGAGTACACCACAGTCCTGGGATGAGAGAAGGATCTAAAGGACGAAGAGAGGAAGAAGCCCGCCGTGATCCAGGTTTGCGTACATAACGTTTGCTTGGTCTACCACATATGCCATGCCGACGTTGAGTGCCAGGATTTTAAGAACTTCCTCGAGGACAAAACAGTGAAATTCGTTACTGTAGACTTTAAGAACGACAAAGAAGTCCTGGGTCGGATAGGCCTCATTGTAGGCAACCCCTTTGACCTCCAGAAGAATCGGCTGGTGCCCTCTCGTCAGCCCTCAATGCTGACCCTGGCAGGAGCCATGGTTCATCCTTCGTACCGTAAACTGGAGAAACCTCATTACACGTTTCATCGTCATGCATGGCAGCGGAATGTACTTGATATAGACCACATCCACTATGCTGCAATGGATGGCTACCTTTGTTTCAATATCTACAAGGGTTGGATGAAGAGCAACAGCCAAGTTGGCGGTTCAAGCAAAGAAGTATCGGTCAAGAGGAAGAGGAACAAGGACGAAGTGGAGGACGTGGACCAGGACTCCGAGTAAGGTGGCAGTGTCGTTGCTCATGGTGGTTCTAAACTTCTAATGCAGTATCTACCGGATTAGTTGCATAGTTTAATTTCAGGTGTGCTTAGTTTAATTTGAGGGGTGTGTTGTCTTGAGCCCCAGCAGAACTATGTTATGTTTCTTCTCGTTACTTTAACTCTTCAAGATGTACATACTACTAGTATTTCTTTAATAGAATTTAGCACCCCAATTAAGCACGTACTAGCTTTTTTAATAGTACTATATGCATAATTTGGCGACGAGCGCTCTCTATATGTACCACCTTTTTTAAAATTTCAATTTTTGCTCCATGGCGCAATCCATCGATAGTACTACTGTACAAAAGTATACATTTTTTTAAAGGCTAGAGTATTGTTCATCACATATATATAGCCAGTTAAATTCTCAACCTAGAACGACGTGCATGCCATGTAGTAAGCCGATCTGGAGGAAGTATAGTAAAAATGAGGTGATTTTACCTGGCGATCGGCGGGGGAGCATGGCCTGTCAAGCGGTCCCACATGTCATGATGTACCAAGGCGATGCGCGTGTCCCTCTTGAGGCAGAAGCAATACTAGTACGTGGTTTGAGATGATGTCGAACCGAAGTGTGAAATAATGGTTGCTTCGTCCGTCTGGGAAGGTGCGGCATTGTGATTTGACGTCTCATTGCTCATTACTACTACTGGGCCGGTACGAGTGGGGTGCGTCCCCCCTGCTGTTCTGCACTGTTATTTGGTGCTTGACACGTCGACCCGGTTGCTATATGTCCCACATGTCGGCGACAGGAAGTACAGAATTCATGAAAGGGAGCGTCGACGGAGGAGTATACTACAGAATTCATGAAAGGGAGCGACTTAGTTTTGGAAAAATCTGTTTTTACGGAGTACGTACCCACTAGGGTTTATAGGGCTCATCTAAAAAACATTCATTTTTCCGTTTGATAAGTCTCAATTCTGCCATACTAGTAGTAGTACCATTACATGTTGGATTTCGAGGTGCGTTAGATCACCCGACGCAAGAAATGTCAAGAGGAAACTAACCGATGCATGTACAAGTTCATGGAAATTTAGTGGTCATTCATGCATTCGTTCTAATTAATGCCTCGGTAAACATAACTTCTTGAGAAAAACAAGCGTACTGTGCAAACTACGAAATTAATTCGACCACTCACTGTCTACCTTGGTTGGAGAGATTTTGAAATTGAGCCATAAACTGGAAAGAAGGGAGTAGTAACTTTTGTCTCGATTACTATTTGTGGCCTTGTATAGATGCAAAATGTATTTTTTTACAGTGGCCTTGTATAAGTAAATGGAGGGAGTACTAACCAAAGTACTCCCTCCGTTTTTATTTACTCCGCATATTAGAGTTGACTGAAGTCAAACTTCGTAAAGTTTGACCAAGTTCATAGAAAAATATATAAACATTTACCGCAACAAATTTGTACAATGTGAAAGTACATTCAATAACAAATCTAATTGTATTGATTTGTTATTGTATATGTTCATATTTTTGTTTATAAAATTGGTCAAAGTTTACAAAGCTTGACTTTGACCAAAGCTAATATGGGAACTAAATAAAAACGGAGGGAGTACGTAGTAGGGACGAGGAGTAAACGGAGGGAGTAGTAAAATTTCCTACTCGTGCTGCGAGCCACCGCGCGCGTGGGCGAGGGAGCGGGCGTAAAGGCGTATAGTAGTAGTAAGCTTCACCTCATCCTGCGAGCCATCGCGCCATGGGCGGGGGAGGCGTGCTAAGCAAGCTTCTCCTCATTCTCATGAAAGTTGACGGGACACATCAAAAGTACTCCAGTGTATAGAGCCTTGCCTCTAAGGTAGGCCCCACATGGTTTGCCTCTTTTTTTAGTTTAACATAACGCGGCAAGTCGCAATTTGTTTGTTCACCCATGGTAGACGATCCTCCCTCCACCAAGTGGACAACCTGTACATGTGCCAAATTACCACATGGGCTGCCTTTTTCGTACAGAAATGAGCTCCACCATGTACCCGCGCGGGTGTGGTTGCGAAAGAGACGGGAGTATGTGCGCCGTGCGTGCACCTCTTCTCTTCGTGCATGTCCCCCACCCACGTGGGTTTGTGTGAGAGAGATCCAAACCTAGACATAATGCGCCGTCCATCCCCATGCCTCCGCACAGTCCGACCACCAGTCACCACCACGGCACCACGCCGTACTCCTCCTCACCTTATCTCTCATATTTCTCCCTCCATTTTTATATACAAGGGGCCACTATCAAAATTACAATTTGCAGATATACAAGGCCACTAACACTAATCGATGCAATATTAATGGTGTTTGCCTCGTGGTACTAGCAAAGGAGGACATTAATTATCCCTTGCATGCATGCGGTAGTTTGTAAAAAATGCATCTTGATGTTCCGTGCAATGCACGGGCATCTTGCTAGTCCATGAAAACAACACATGGCAAAATTCCACGGCGAACGAGGGATTTGAATCTGTTGGGAGGGGCTGTTTGGATCTTGCCCGGGGTAGCCAAAATATTGGCGACCCTTTTGTCCATCGGTGCCTTTGCCACCGATGAACGAGGAATGGCTCGGGTGCTCATGCTGTCAATCCTCTAGCGCGCACGTTGGAGAAGAGCTCGCACGAGCTGTGTTTTTTGTCCCACAACGCCGCCCGAGCCGCCCGCAGACCGGCCGGTGACCCGCAAATTACGCCATCCAACCATAGCCGTACACATTATGACAGCAACTCAACCAACTGGACGAAATTCATGCAAACACGTAGACAAACTGATATTTCATATAAACAATGACGGAAATCATATAAAATATCGGATTTTCACACAAACATGACGGATTCCATTACATTCAAATGAACTACACGGTGCTAGTTCTGGACAGCACAGGTATATAATACGTGGCCTAAATGATCGCCCGCCGATCAATTTGTGTTCCTCATGTCCGGCAGCACGATCACCAGACTGCCGGGAGCCCCGGAGGTATATGCTTCAGTGCAAAGAAAGGCTCGCTTCCCCACTGCCCAACTAATATCATTGGTTGGTGCCAAAGATGATGGTGTCCGGCACCGGTTTGAGTTCATCACCGGCCACTACTTCGCCATGGCCGGCACTGGCTCAAGTTCATCCTAACATTCCCCTCTTCCATGGAGCCCATGCGGGGTCGACGAAGGTCCTCGCAACAAAAGGATCCGGCAAGACACCTGCTGTGTACGCTGGCGTCGCCTCCGCGGTGGCCTTCATGGGACCCAAGCGGCGGCGGCCTCCCGTGTTCTACTTCTCCTCGATGATGGCGGCGGACACGGAGGCGCTGGCCACCGACTCATCGCTCTCCGTGCACCCGGTTTCTGTCGCTGCTTGCATGGCGCGGCCGCCGGCAAGGGAGTCTCGGCCACAGAAACGGGAGACGCGGTACGAGGCGGCGGCATGGATGGCAGCAACAACGCCCGTGCGCCACTCCTCGTCGAGCTGGCCTGGAGCGGCGAGTAGCTGAACCGCGCACCGGCTTGGGGCGGCAACTGGCTCCGTTGGGCGAGGGGAGGGAGGTGGATCAGCGAGCTAAATAGCTCGTATCAGGCGGGCTACCCAGCCGGATTGGATGCGGAATAACTACTCTTCATAAGCCATTGTAAGAGTGGACAAAATGGTGGAGGAGATAGGGGAGCGGCGGAGGTGTGCGATTCTTGGCCGGCGTTTGGCCTCGTTTAAAAAGGAGATTAAGTAGACGGCGGACGGGAGGAGCTCAGCCGGCGTTGCGTTTAACGCCGGCCCGATCATGAACGGACGTGTGTCCAGAGTGGGTTTCTCGGCTTCCACACGGACGGGTTTCATGGAGGCGTTTGAATGCGGCACGGAGGCGTGTTCAGCCGGGCGTGCCGCGAGTGGCGCCCTCGACTCTGACCTAGGACACCGCGCCGTTCTTCCAGCGACGCAGGGCTCTTTGGGTGCATGGCCTGCATGTTAGTGACCCAACGCAGGCAGCGCACATCAGAGGAACCTTTGGTGGGCCAGGGTGGTCAGAAGCGGGCATTTCATAAACCGATGATTGTTCATTGAGTGTGACGTCATCTTTTTCATGTAGTTAAGCCTACTATGTTGATGTCCCGCTCGATACGCCAGGATTCATAAAGACCGCTGCAAACATCAATGTTCGCTTATCACAGATAAGATTGATTAATACCCGTAATAATCCATGTCCTTAACAAAGGGTGCATGCACGTATAGGTTGAGCGTGTGTCTTGCGTCAGGTGCTGTGTGCATGGGCGGCGTGAGTGTTCGCGTCGCGTACAAGGATGCGTTTCGGTGTTGCATGCATGGGTGCATACGCGGCGTGTGTTCGTGGAGTGCATGTGTATGCGCAGCCGGTGTTGCACGCCAAAGATGCGTATGCGTGTAATGCGTTATGTGTATGCGTGTCGTTGTTGCACGGCTACATGCGTCGCGTGTCTTGCGTGTGTGCATGTATGCGTGCGGGTGAGGCTACATGTCGGTCGACCGACTTTTTCATCTCTGGTCATTAGATTTTCCAGCCGTTGGATACGAAATCAAGGGCCTCCAGTTATCATCAAACTCTAGCCCCCGAGCCGCCAACCACCACCGGCCGAACCGCCCCCCCCCCCCGCCCGCGGCTGGCCCGCCTCCCGAAACCACTCCCCACCGCCGTCCGCCGCAAGACCGTCAATCCTCTAGCCCCCTCCCCCACGCTACCGAAGCTTTTTCTCCGGGATCCCCACCCCACCGCCCAATGAACGCCCAACCGCCGTGGATCGCCAACCGTAGATCTCACGACTTCGAATACCCACCAACCACTAGTTTATTACCATTTTTTTCCTTCATATATGCGCTGACGGGTGGGACCTATGGTAATGTGCGCTGCTGAATGTGGACCATTTGACTAGTCAATTGATCGTGTTATCAACAAATTACGGAGCTGTATGGTGAGACAGTGACCGTATGATCACCCTAAAATGTACTCCTATTTTATTAACACAGTACAGACTCAAACTACCATTTCTTTCTTTCATATACGGGCTGACAGGTGGGCCCCACGGTTACGCGCCCCGATGGTGCAACACTAGTTGCGCAGTTTGACTGTTCAATTGATTGTGTCATCAACAAAATACGGAGTTGTACGGGTGAGCCAGTGACCGTATAATCATGACATGTATTTGTTTAACACGGTACGCATTTAAAAGGGCTCATATATACGCGCAAGCACTCACCGCTATAAGCGCACACACGCGAACCCTACCCCTATGAGCACCTTCGAGAGAGTGGGCCAACATATATGATCTTGAGATTTTACGAAGTCACCATGGGTGCTTCAGAAGTCGAGTGGAACGTCTCCTCCCACCGAACGCATATCGCCGGAAAATACTGAAATTAACACAAGATAAATGCGAGCACCGGGACTTTAAACTTGGTGGGCTCGAGAAACCACTGTCCTCTAACCATCCAGCCACATGTTGGTTAGCACGACAAAATTTATGTGGTGACCGTGATGAGCTTATTCTGAAGTCCAGTGACCATACCGTGCTTTCGCTTTAAATACAATGACCGTAAGTGTCGTCAACAAAATACAGAGCACACATCAAATGCAAGTCTGTCAGTGTCATCAACAAAATATGGAGACGTATTGTGAGCTAGATATCGTTGTACTATTGTATATGCTTATTTTCTTAGTGGCCGATTGCGTGTGTGGTGTGGTGGGCACATCATTTCTAGTTGTGTTGGGTCAACATGAAGACTCATGGGTTGGTTCCATCATGCGCCACATATAGGTTGGACCGAGACGTGTTATACGAAGACCCATGTGGAGGACTCGGCGTACAACATGAAGCTACCAGAGTCGCGGAGGACTCTATCCCCACTGGTGATAAGCCGACTATATCTGATTTGTAACCCTAGGCCCTTAGTATGTTATACAAGCTTGGGGGCTAGTTCATCGATAGTATACACACACGCACAATGCCTGGTATTCACGTGTACTTTGTACACACCCCTATCTCTAATATACAGTACCAGGAGTAGGCTCTTTCTTCAACTGCAAGGGTCCGATCCGAACCAGGGTAAAACTTTGCCTCAGATACCATCCAGCCTAACAGCCGGTATATCCTACCGATCGATATGATGAAATCATATCTTCCAACTACTAAGAGAGAGGTGTGTCGGGGGCAATGTGTGCGAGAGAGGCCTAAAGATAATGTGCATGCGGAGACACGTAGGCACATATATGTGCGAGTAGAGGGCTATTAGAGACCGTGCATGTGTATATATGCATGTGAGAGAAATAGTGTTTTCCAACTGAGATTAGTGAAAAGAGTGGTACATAGTAGTCAGAAAGAGAGAGAGAGAGAGAGAGAGAGAGAGAAACAGAGAGAGCATGTGCGTGAGACACCCCGACACCCTGAGAGAGATTGTGAGCATGTGTGAAAGAGAAATGCCGATGCATATAAAGTGTGTGCACTTATGCGTTAGATAGAGAGATATATAACGCATTTGTGAGAACGGGCTGAGGCATAGTGCATCTACGTGTAAAAGGCGGTTCTACGCATTAAATTAAAATATAAATGGCATTATTATTTTTGGATGAGATCATGAATTTTGCAAAATTGCGTATGGACGAAAATTGGTCTATCACCACCCATACTCTATTGAATTCTAGCATGTGCATGTGTTTATTTCATATTATCGATCCATACGGGAGAGCGGTTTGAAATACAGGCAATGGATGCTTTTGCAATTCATATATAAACATTAATTAGTGCACTCCATGTTGTTAGTGTGAAGCACTTTATACATTTGTCACTTGCATGGATACATTCCAAATTACTAGCTACGAAATAAAATACATGTCGAATTCAACATAAAGGGGGTTTCGAAGATTCGAATTCATAGGAAGTGCATTCATCTATTTGAACCTGAGATAATGGCATTTGTAAATCAGATGTAAAAGGGGGCATCAATCTTTGTTGTGAGTTTGAACATGCTATATATATTCATACGCATATATAACTTTTTTGCAACCTGTGAGATTATATCTCGAACCGTGCATGAACTGAGGTAAGTTGCATATTTTTTAATATATACTCATGTACAATGTATATTCAAATGTACCCTCCATTCCAAAATAATCATAGCTTTAGGATTTTCAAGAGTAAAGATTTGTGAAGTTTGACAAATCCTGAAAGTTCAATTCAAGAGAACCGAAACGCTTAATGCTTCGCTCCCAAATATTGAACGAAGCGCCAAATAGGCCTCTGGTCACCCGAAACCGCCTTGAGACTAATGTTTTGGTGGTAAGAAATTGCTGTCCCGACTACTGGCCCGTGTAGCCTATCGGCCCGATGTCCAATGGTCTAAACCCGGTAGGTTTGTAACTTCACCAAGACGCCAGTCTCAACCGCCTCCGAGAAGCATTCATACTGTGGGCGCCTAAACACCCATGCGCCGCCAAATCTATCCCGCCCACATTTGGGACACCCCACATGACTGTCCTACCCCCAACCCGCAATATGTCTGAAATTTTAGATGGGGGAAAAGTTTGTAACTTTCCCCAAATTTCAAACAAGCGCGTCTCAAACCGAAACATTGTTCCCCCTTAGTTCTCCGCCTCCCTCCGTTTCCCCATTCATACTCCATGGGCGCGACAACACCCTCTCCACAAGCTATGAAACCCCAGCCTCCTCCGTCCTCCACCCCATAGCGGCCAATCCACCGCCGCCCTCCTCCATCACACCGGAGCCGGTACCCCGACATCGTCGTCCAACGCAACCGCAACCGCAACGCCCTCAAGGACTTAGCAGCTGAAGCCGAGGCAGAGCTGCCTCCACGACGCCGACGCCGACGCGGCGCCGCATTGCGTAACCACTTCGACCACGCCGTCCTGCGCCTCACTGCGGCTCCACTTTCGCAACCGCCCATCGTGACTGGAGCTGTTCCCTTCGCCACGCCGTTCGCCGCCTCGGATCTGCTTCCCCGCCGCCGACAGACGGCCACCACACCACACTCAACAACTTGGCCATGGGTTCGTCCAAGGCTGCACCATCCTCCACAACTTCTGGTTTCCGGCGAAGAACAAGAAGATCGTCGGAAAAACAGAAGGAGAACATAGCACTGCCAGCAGAAAGAGGTACTCCTCTTCCCTTATTCGTGCAAATCTTACGTCTCCGCTCACACCGTATTCATCTCACGAAAGAAACTAGTTGAGCGCTTCTTACTGCATCTTCTTCGTTATACTAAATGCACAAGGTTTCCTCCCTTTTACTATTTCACCTTTGTTAGAGGTCAGTAGCCCGCCTAGATTTCAATTCAGGGTCAGTCGAACCGCAATTAAAAGAAGCAGCACCCGCTTAGGCGCGCGGAGCACCTAGTCTGCCTATTCCCCGGGGAAGCGGTGCATCGGTGTCTATCATAGGGGTGTGGGGCGCAGGAGCTGCTTGCGCCCGATCTGGAGGACAGCGGGGCTTGAATGGATGGCCGGGGGGCGGTGCCAAGCACGGTGGTGCGGTGAGGTCGAGGGGACGGCGCAGGCAGGGGAGGAATACTGGGCCGGTGGTCGTGGGCGTTTCAAGGAAGATCGTCAACACTGACTGGCTGGAGGTAGATGAAGGCAATCTGCCCATTCTTTGTACATCGGACGGTGCAGAAAAAATGGACTGACCTATTTGCTTTCAGTCGACTGTTATTTTCATAGAATCCTGTAGTAATTTAGTGTGCCATGCATGTTGTAGAGCTATCATATGTCTCCCGTCATTTATTTCTCACCGACACCTATCTCGCTACCTTTTACACTGTACTAATTGTGCACACACTTCACCCATAATCACACTATTGTTTTTTATGTATGGGTATTTCAGACTGACGCTGCGGTGTTGATGAATGCGTAAAAGAAAAGACAGAAGTCGCCTCCGGTGTAATTCAAGATAAGCACTAAGTGTTTCAAAGGTGCTCTAATGGGTGCAATGTCGCTAGCTGGAGACAAGAACGTAGCTCAGTAGTTGATGATCTCAATTGCCACACACAACCATCCTGTGTGCTTGCTTTAACTTCACACACAAATGTGATTGCATTTTTCATATGGTGTCTAGCTTGTATTGCTTCCAATTTGGTTAAATTGCATCTGCTTACTTTACACATTATACCTTTGATAATGACATGCCTTCCTGTTTTTGATACATACTACATATGTCTATTAACCATGTTCGTACATCAAACTAATGCTCTTTTGTATCCCTCGTCAATCACTTATGATGAGACAGTCACCCGAGTGGGTTACTGTGAGACGCCCTACTCGTTAAAGAGTGCAGTATCATCCTCCCCACATGATTCTCAAGAAACAGCAAGGTTAAATGAAGATAGTCAAGGTAGCTCTCTAGTTGATCACCGCAATTCCCCCACACCACCATCGCAGGTGCTTGCTCTTACTTGGCAGTGTGATGTGTGGTTGCATGTTGCATATGGTGTCTACCTTGTAATGCTTCTAATTAGGGTAAATTGCATCTGCTTAGTTAACACATTATACCGTGAATATGACATGCCTTCCTGTTTTGGTACATACTACGTCTTTCTATTAACCATGTTCTTACATCAAACTACTTTTCTTGTGTATCCCTCATCAATGCTCCTAATTTGTTAAATTGCATCTCCTTATCTTACACATTATACATGTGAATATGACACGCCTTCCTGTTTTTGGTACATACTACATCTGCCTATCACACCATGTTCTTACATCAAACTACTGTTCTTATGTATCCTGCGTCTATCGCTTATGATGAGATAGTCACGCGCGTGGGTTAATATGAGACGCAATACTCTTATAAAGAGTGCAATTTCATCCTCTCCACATGATTCTCAAGAAACAACAAGCCTAAATGAAGATATTGAACGTTGCTTTGTACCTGAAGACCGCACTTCCTGTGACGTCCCCGATTCAATCGTACACTAATCATACACGCAAACGTGTACGACCAAGATCAGGGACTCACGGGAAGATATCACAACACAACTCTAAAAATAAAATAAGTCATACCAGCATCATAATACAAGCCAGGGGCTCGAGGGCTCGAATACAAGTGCTAGATCATAGACGAGTCAGCGGAAGCAACAATATCTGAGTACAGACATAAGTTAAACAAGTTTCCATAAGATGGCTAGCACAAACTGGGATACTGATGATCAAGAGGCGCAGGCCTCCCGCCTGGGATTCTCCTAACTACTTACGGTCGCCGTAAATCGGGCTGCATCGTAGTAGAAGGCACCTCCGTGTAGTAGTCGCCATCGACGGTGGCGTCGCTCACTGGCTCCATCGTCTGTCGCAGCAACCGGGTAAGGAAAGGGGAAAAGGGGAACAAGGCAACCATGAGTACTCATCCAAAGTACTGCAAGCAAGGAGCTACACTACATATGCATGGATATATGTGTAAAGGGCCATATCGATGGACCGAATCGCAGAATGCCGTAATAAGAGGGGATATCTAATCATGTCGAAGACTACGCTTGGCAGCCTCCGCCTTGCAAAGATGTAGAAGAGAGTAGACTGAAGTCCTCCAAGTAGCATCGCATAGCATAATCCTAGCCGGCAATCCCCTCCTCGTAACCCTGAGAGAGAGCGACCACCGGGTTATATCTGGCACTTGGAAGGGTGTGTTTTATTAAGTATCCAGTTCTAGTTGTCATATGGTCAAGGTACAACTCCAAGTCGTCCTGTTACCGAAGATCACGGCTATTCGAATAGATTAACTTCCCTGAGGGTGCACCACATAACCCAACACGCTTGATCCCATTTGGCCGGACACACTTTTTACGGGTCATGCCCGGCCGCTGAAGATCAACACGTCGCAGCCCCACCTAGGCACAACAGAGAGGCCAAGACGCCGGTTCAAACCTAAGCGCCAGTGGGTCCAGGCCCATCGCCCTTAGCACACCGCTGCACGCTATGCGAACGCAGACGGAAGCAGACCTAGCAACCTCCATTACAAAGGAAGTCACGTTCGCGGTCCAATCACGCGCGCGCTTCGATCGGCCGATGTCACGAAGGCTTGGTGATACCACGACGTTGAGTGCCCATAATCGCTCCCGTGTAGTTGGTTAGTGCGTATAGGCCAAGAGCTGACTCGAGATCAAATACCAAGATCTCGTTAAGTGTGTTAAGTATCCACGAACGCCGACTGTGGCCAGTGCCCACCTCTCACCTGTAGTCTCAACTCGCCTGCCGCCTCCGCCACAAAGTAATAGTCGGGGTCGGGAACCTGTGCCCACCTCTACCAGGATGGAGCCACCTGTCCTTTCAAATTTACATCTCCGAATAGTATCACAGGTAATGTAATAGTGTAAAGTATATAGTATATGCCCGTGATCACCTCCCAAGTGATCACAGCCCAAAGAGTATAGCATGGCAGACGGACAAGAGTGTAGGGTCACTGATGGAACGCTAGCATCCTATACTAAGCAAGAGGATAAAGGTGTAAAGGTAACAGTAGTAACAAGGACAAAGGCTATGCAAAGAAGATAGGATTAATCGAAAGCAAGAACATGCTACACTACTCTAATGCAAGCAAGATAGAGAAGAGTCGGCGATATCCGTGATCAAGGGGGGGGCTTGCCTGGTTGCTCTGGCAAGAGAGAGGGGTCGTCGACACCGTAGTCGATCACAGGGGGGTACCGGCAGCGGTCTCGGGGTCTACCGGAAAAGTAACGGAGGGGGAACATAATAAATAACAGAGCAATCAAAGCATAATATGACAAATGCGGTGCTAGAGGTGATCTAACGCAGGGATAGGTGATACCGGTGAAGGGGGAAAACATCCGGGAAAGTATTCCCGGTGTTTCGCGTTTTCGGGCACAGGAGCCGGAGGGGGAAAATTGCGAGTTTGATATGTTAGGGGTGTGTGACGGACGAACGGGCTGCTTATCCGGATTCGTCTCGTCGTTCTGAGCAACTTTCATGTTGAAAATATATTAATCCGAGTTACGGATTAAAAGATATGATTTTCTAAAGATTTTATTAATTTCTGGAATTTAATTAATTATTTAATTAATTCAAAAATGATTTAATGACATCCGCATGATGTCATGATGACATCAGCAGTCAACACAGTTGACTGGTCAACTGACAGTGGGTCCCATCGTCAGTGGCACATTTTAATTAATGATTAATTAAACTAATCATAATTAATTAGGGGGTGGGCCCCACCTGTCATACTCTCATAGGTTGATTAGGGTTTAGGTTAAACAAAATACTGTTTAATTAAACTAACTGGTCAATTAGATTAACTAAGTAGGATTAATTAAGTTTAACTAAATTAAATTTATTATTTTTAGTAAAAAAAATTCTGAATTCTTTTTTTTCATTCTGAGGGGTGGGACCCGTTTGCCATAGGCCCATAGGGGCCTAACGGGCGGCGTCTTGCGGAGTTCTGACGCGCCTGCTCGGGCGCGACGTCTGTGGGCACGCGGCGTCATGCCCGCACCGACAAAGCGTGATGGATGGCGCCGGCCGAGGCCATGGCCTCGACGAGGAGCTGGCGAGGGCGGTCCCCGGCGGGGGCTCTGGCGGTGGCGGGGCTAGCAGGGGCACGGTCGTCGGAGGCGGCGGAGGTAGGCGCCCGCAGTGGAGCGAGGCAGGGCGGCAGCGTGAGGTAGGATGGGCGCCCGGCGAGGCAAGACGGTGGAAGCGATGAGGAGGCTACGGCGACGCGAGCACGGCAGCGGTGGCGCCTTCCGAGGAGGCCGCGGTTCTGAGGTAGCAGCGGGTGCGGGAGGCAGGGGAGGCCAGGGGCGAGGCACCTTGGGCGCGTGCAGGTGGCGCGGTGTGGGGCACGGCTTGGGCGCGGTGTGCACGCATCGGGGCACGCTGGAGCGGGCCAGTGGCGTGGTGGTGATGACGAGTCGCCTTGGAGCAAGTGGGGGGAAGAGGAGAGGCGGAGGCCGGGCTCATGTTGGTTCGTAGGGCAACGTCAGCGGGTGTTCGAGGAGGGGGACGAGGACGGCGCGACGCAGGTGGACGACGGTGTGGCGGTCCGGCGAGGAGGCGTGGTCGAGGCGGTGAGGCGACGTCGGGCGGTGGCATCGTCGGGGCGCCGCGCCGAGGCGCCCAGATCGGGAGGGGGAAGGAGGCGAGGAGGACGGCGATGAGGCGTCGCCGGGATGGGCGCCGGCGGCGAGGCGTGAGGCGGCGCGGTCGTCGGTGTTAGCTGCCCCCGATCTGGATCTGGGGAGGAGAGGAGAGGAGCGTGGGGATCGAGGGAGTGGGGGTCGCGGTTCGGGTTTGTGTCGGGTGGAGGGATAAGGTGGGAGCGGGGTGGGCCGGCTAGGTTAGTGGGCTGGCCGGTTAGCTGTTAGCTGGGCCGTGGCCCGGGGGGTGGCCCTTGTTTTATTTTTGTTAGTTTGATTTCTGCTTTTATATATATATATATATATATATATATATATATATATATATATATATATATATATATATATATTCTTTCATGTTTTACTTTAGTTACATTTATTTTATTTTTAGCAAAATATACACTTAGCACCTAAATTAGTATTTCAACTTAGTCCACGGTCACAAAAGGTTTAACCCCCAAATAAAATAGTTTAGTATTTTCTAAAATTCAAAAGGCATTTATCTAGTTGTTTTAGCTACTGCTTAAACCATTTTAGTGCATTCAAACATTTTATAAAAGTGTGGTTTCTCCACTAGTATTATCCATGATTTATTTGACACCTTTTGGACATTTTAGTTTTAATGTTTGAAAACTTTTGTTGTTTGCCCAAATCCAAATTTGATTTTGAAACGTTTTGATCTAACATGTGTTTAGCAACAGTGACAAGGGTGACATGGCATCATTAGCAGGGTTTTACTGTAGCCTAACTATCCGGGCGTCACAATTCTCCTCCACTACAAGAAATCTCGTCCCGAGATTTAAGAGGGGGACTAAGGGGAAAATTCTGGTTACGAAATTCTAACAACCCTTCTCGGTTTTGGTTGCTCTTCTTGAAGAGGTCGATCCATTAAGTTGATGCCTTCATTCCTCTTCTCTAGGTCATCATGCTGAAGTTGCCGTCCTTCCTTCAGGATCTCCATCGCATTTCTACGAGAAAGAATAAGGGGTTATTCCAGGGGAACAGACCTCTGTAAGGCTGACTATCTAGTCGATAACATCGGGGAAGGTGGCGGAAAGTAACTCTCGAATTGAAACTTAGAAAATATCGAGAGCAAAGTAAGGCGGTATCATGGAAAGTTTCAAGTGAGCAGGAATGTTCGATGCCTATTACAGGGCGTGAAAGGGGTTCAAAGCAATGAGAATAAGTATCGTGTCTGATATCAGACTTGAAAGTGGCTCGTGAAGTACATACGAGGCCACGGACGAGGAATAACTTTGACAATAAGGTGTATAGGAGAGTCAGGGTTCGATCCTGTGGAACCATGGGTTATGGGCCCACCATGTGGGTTAAAAGTAGGAAGGGAGGTGATGATCGCACGATCATGTAAGCAAGGCATGCCAGAGGATAGCCTGTCAGTATATCGGCAACAACGTCGGTACCAAGGGCGAGGGACGAAGAGAACCATTTTCCTGCTCGTTGAACGAGGCGGACCATTAGGCAAAGTTCTCATCCATGGTGGATACCGGAATGTCATCAACAATAGTAACAGGTTCTTACTGACAGAGTTGCACACCGAGGTGTTTACAAAAGCAGGAGAATATTACTGCTTAGATCATATAGATCACAAGAAAGGTTAAACCAAACAATGGAAAGGAGGATATGATTACCAGATTTAAACAGAGCAATGGAAAGGAAAATGTGTTTAAACACATATTTCAAGGGTATATCCTTCCCAAGGACAAGCATAGCATGATATCCATGACAGGATATAACGTAGTAAACCATTTAGGTAATGGGGAGAGAAATTTTCATGACATTACCCATGCAACGGTGTTTTGGATAATTGATGAAGAAAACATAACATTTTGTTTCAAATGTTCTTATCGAAGATCGGAGTATCACAGACATGCTTCGAGATAGCATTGACAAGGTCTTCAAGCAAAGATCAGACCTTGGATACACAAAGGATCCATCAGAAAAACTTATTAAACAAGTCATTCAATTTCCTCATGGAAGAATGGTTAACCTTGTTAAAAAGGAAACTATAACACTAGGTCCTCCGGCCAGGTGTGCAAGGCATGACATCACCTTACCGAGTCATAAGAGGACCAATGTTATAACTCTTGAAAATGTGCTCCAACCATCATATCTGAACGAGATTCCGATATGATCGTTGTTAGGAAACCTCAGACTCATGATGCCTGAGAAGGAAGGGGTGCTGCACAATTTGACGAGATGACAATGTAAGATTCTCGAGAAATGAACTATGGAAGCGATTTCTGAAACAAGAGTTCATCAGTAAACCAACGAGAGTATGAGGAGGTGGCTGATGGACTCAGCAAAAATCCTCGAGATTTCCGAAAAGGTGGATTTCCACAGTTATTTGAACAAGGAGGTAACATTTGTCGGATCAAATGATAAAATGGTGTATGCTCGAGGAGAACATACATAGTTAAACATTGTATGAGAGGTGCACCCGAAATATGGGCTGGGTTGCACGACCAACGTCGGAATGATGATTCAATAATCAATAGTCTAAGAATGAACGGCCGACCATTAACTTCAAAGTAATAGGGTTGCTAGAAGGGCAGAATCCAAACAGCGCCGCTCACTTGTTGGTCCCCCGGTTGGAATCAACACGAGGACCCAAGAAGAATGGCGATGGTGAAAAGTTTCACCATACCAAGAATTCTTAAGAGGTGGTGTAATCCTCATGACATTCTTGACATAAAAGATGGTAATACTTCAAGGTAGAACATAATACAAGCTGGATAGCAAGTTGCATCCATAACCGGAACAAGTTTGTGATAAAAGGAAGTTAAGGATGTAGTCGATGGTAAATCAAGTTACCAAGGAACGAGGATGGCATTTATCATCATGAATTCGATCGATATCCTAGAAGGAGTCAAAAATGTTGATGATGATCACGACAATTTTTGTCGAGCGGCTCCACGAAGAGGCAATCGAACAACGACTGCATCAAGCAAAAGGACTGATGCAACGAAAGATTATTGGAACCACATACACGACACAAACTCGGAATCAAAGTGTGTGGTTCGAGGTGAAACGATAAGACGACGAAATCGACGTAAGCTTAGCTCATAGTCGAAATCTGTGTTCCGATAATAAGGACCGGGTGGCACAGTTAAAATTTAGCACGATAATGATATAGCCGATCAGGCTAGGAATGACTTGATCGGATACAAAATCATACTTAAATAAGTTTACTTAAAAGTTGTTGAACCGTAGTGCGGACCCGGTTCAGTTATCTGTGTCTCTGAGTGTTTAATAACTCAGGGCCCATGAAAAATTGTAATCAGTGAGAATGTAGTACTAGATGAAGAACTCATAAGAAGTTATGCAGTTCCAAGATAATCTCGAGATACTAGGGGGGTAATACTCGACGAAAGATCAAAGTAAAGGTTGGAATGGTGGATTGATCCATAGAAGACAAGTGATTAAACTTGCCCGAGAAATGGGATCAAAGAGAAAATATGGTCGGAACCACGATTGCATAGGATAAATTCACAGATACCAGATGATATTGTATCAACGAAATAGTTATTATCACAAGAAGCTTCTATGGTAGGATCTACATCGTGTCCATGGGCATGAACACAAAGTTCAAGGTCGACTCCCACTTCTTCAATGTATAACCTTCCATTCACCTCTCACTTTTGAATTAGTCGTAGTGTTGAAATTTTATCTAGCAAAATACTAGAAGAGTATGACTCGTGAAAACTTTCGAGTTCACACATATTAAGGAAGACATAGGTTCAACCCATACGGGCTTCTTAGAAACACATACCACAAGTTTCAAGAGTAATTATCACAAGCTCGAAAGTAGAGCAAGGTTGAGAAAGTAGATGATACAATTTACCAAAGGCATTATGTATCCGAGGGAAGGCTCACAAGGTTATTGAATATGAAGGACAATGTCGGATAAAATCCATTAAAGGATCTGTAGGTCCATAACGGAGCTGATGTGAGCATCGGCACACAATCAGAGGAAGTAACAATGCAAGGGCATTGGATTATAGAAACAACTGACTAATCCAGAGCTCAAATGCAAAGGAATTATGATTTTCAAATCAAGGAACAGATGCAATGTTACGATTAGGTGGATAAGTTGAATAGCCTTAGGGTACTATCGTGGCATTTGGATAGGTTGAGAACGAGCTCATGTTTAAAATGACGTCTGAGCTGGAAAGATAATTTAAAAGGATCAACTGATGATTGCGTGCATTCGCACTCATGTTGAATCAAAAGGATCAAAATGACGATGCCTAAGGATACCAACGAATATTGCGAGACATATGGAAAGCATCCATCATGCAAGTAGACAAGTATGGCAGAGCAATAAGCTACTAAGGATTTTTGGAGGATCAAATAGTATTTCGAAGACCACTGTGAAACACATGAACAACTGGGGGATGAGAGGATACTCGATAAGTGCGAGAATTATCCATAGGGGTATTCAGGTGACAAAGAACAGCAAGGCAGTAAGCTCAAAGGATTATCGAAACAACGACGAGTGTTTCGGGGTATCTTGTAATAACAAGACCAACTGGGGACGAATGTAAGAATAACAACTGCAAGTAGTTATCCATAAGGGTTGACGTGGAAGGGGAATTGCAAACGCGATCAACACAAGTTCTCGGGTTAACAGCGGAGAGTATCTCCAGGCTCTTCACGTGCAGCAGACGATCATCAACAATAAGGGGCTCTCCGGGTGAAAGTGATAACGAGATCCTAATGTTAGATTTAGAAAATTCATTTAACCCGAATAGAAGAGAGATCAGAGTCCAGAGTATAGACAAGGAGTAAAAGATCCTAATACCACCCAATGGCGACGTGGGCCCATGGGCTGCACAGCCATGTTAGTAAAAGTTTTGTAAAGTCTAGACTCGACTTGACAAGGAGTTGGAAGGGGATTCCTACTGGCGATCGGCTCGATACCAACTTGTGACGCCCCCGATTCAATCGTACACTAATCATACATGCAAACGTGTACGATCAAGATCAGGGACTCACGGGAAGATATCACAACACAACTCTAAAAATAAAATAAGTCATACCAGCATCATAATACAAGCCAGGGCCTCGAGGGCTCGAATACAAGTGCTCGATCATAGGCGAGTCGCCGGAAGCAACAATATCTCAAGTCTGAGACATAAGTTAAACAAGTTGCCATAAGATGGCTAGCACAAACTGGGATACAGATCGAAAGAGGCGCAGGCCTCCTGCCTGGGATTCTCCTAACTACTCCTGGTCGTCGTCAGCGGGCTGCACGTAGTAGAAGGCACCTCCGGTGTAGTAGTCGTCATCGACGGTGGCGTCTGGCTCCTGGGCTCCATCGTCTGGTCGCAGCAACCGGGTAAGGAAAGGGGGGAAAAGGGGGAACAAGGCAACCGTGAGTACTCATCCAAAGTACTCGCAAGCAAGGAGCTACACTACATATGCATGGATATATGTGTAAAGGGCCATATCGATGGGACCGAATCTGAGAATGCGAGAATAAGAGGGGATATCTAATCACATCGAAGACTACGCTCGAAGCCTCCGTCTTGCAAAGCATGTAGAAGAGAGTAGGTGAACTCCTCCAAGTAGCATCGCATAGCATAATCCTACCCGGCGATCCCTCCTCGTAACCACGAGAGAGAGAGCGACCACCAGTTGTATCTGGCACTTGGAAGGGTGTGTTTTATTAAGTATCCAGTTCTAGTTGTCATAAGGTCAAGGTACAACTCCAAGTCGTCCTGTTATCGAAGATCACGGCTATTCGAATAGATTAACTTCCCTGCAGGGGTGCACCACATAAGCCAACACGCTTGATCCCATTTGGCCGGACACACTTTTCTGGGTCATGCCCGGCCATGAAGATCAACACGCCGCAGCCCCACCTAGGCACAACAGAGAGGCCAGACGCCGGTTCAAACCTAAGCGCCCAGGGTCTGGGGCCCATCGCCCTTAGCACACCGCACATTGCGAACGCCGCCGAGCGACCTAGCAACCTCCATTACAAAGGAAGTCACGTTCTGGCGGTCCAATGCGGCGCGCCGTCATCGCTAACGTCCACGAAGGCTTCGGTGATACCATGACGTCGAGTGCCCATAAGCTGTTCAGCGTAGTTGGTTAGTGCGTATAGGCCAAGAGCAGACTCGGATCAAATACCAAGATCTCGTTAAGTGTGTTAAGTATCCGCTGACGCCGACCGGGGCGAGCCCACCTCTCACCGGTAGTCTCAACCTGCCCTGTCGCTCCGCCACAAAGTAATGATCGGGGCTGTCGGGAACCTGAGCCCACCTCTACCGAGATGGATCCACATGTCCTTTCAGCCCCCATCTCCTAATAGTATCACGGGTAATGTAATAGTGTAAAGTATATAGTATATGCCCGTGATCACCTCCCGAAGTGATCACAGCCCGATGAGTATAGCATGGCGGGCGGACAAGAGTGTAGGGTCACCGATGGAACGCTAGCATCCTATACTAAGCGATGAGATAGCAGGTAAAGGTAACAACGGTAGTAACAAGGACAAGCTATGCGAAGATAGGATTAACTGAAAGCAGTAACATGCTACACTACTCTAATGCAAGCAGTATAGAGAGGAGTAGACGATATCTGGTGATCAAAGGGGGGGCTTGCCTAGTTGCTCTGCCAAGAGAGAGGGGTCGTCAACACCGTAGTCGATCACAGGGGTACCGGCAGCGGTCTCGGGGTCTACCGGAAAAAGTAACGGAGGGGGAACATAATAAAGAACAGAGCAATCAAAGCATAACATGACAAATGCGGTGCTAGAGGTGATCTAACGCAGGGATAGGTGATACCGGTGAAGGGGGAAAACATCCGGGAAAGTATTCCCGGTGTTTCGCGTTTTCGGGCACAGGAGCCGGAGGGGCAAAGTTGCGAGTTTGATATGTTAGGGGTGTGTGACGGATGAACGGGCTGCGTATCCGGATTTGTCTCGTCGTTCTGAGCAACTTTCATGTTGAAAATATTTTAATCAGAGTTACGGATTAAAAGATATGATTTTCTAAAGATTTTATTAATTTCTGGAATTTAATTAATTATTTAATTAATTCGAAAATGATTTAATGACATCAGCATGATGTCGTCTTGACATCGGCCGATCAACACAGTTGGTGGTCAACTGACGATGGGTCCCAGCAGTCAAGCTTTTTAATTAACAGATTGATTAAACTAATCATAATTAATTAGGGGGGTGGGCCCCACCTGTCATACTCTCATAGGTTGATTAGGGTTTAGGTTAAACAAAATACTGTTTAATTAAACTAACTGGTCAATTAGATTAACTAAGTAGGATTAATTAACTTAATTAATTTATTTAATTAATTAATTAAATTTATTATTTTTATTAAATTTATTATTATTTTTTGAATTCTTTTTTTTCGTTCTGACGGGTGGGGCCCGTTTGCCATAGGCCCATAGGGGCCCTAGCAAGGCGTCTTGAGTTACGGACGCGCCCGTTCAGGCGCCGTCGAGGCCTGTGAGCGTGGCGTCCGCCGAACTTCGCCTGGCGTGATGGATGGCGCCGGCGGAGGCCATGGCCTCGACGAGGAGTGGCGAGGGCGGTCCCGGCGAGGCTCTGGCGGCGAGGCTAAGCAGGGCACGGTCGTCGGCGGCGGAGGTAGGCGCCCAGATGGAGCGAGGCGGGCGGCGTGAGGTAGGATGGCGCCCGGCGGGCAAGACGCAGGTGGAGCAAGCGATGAGGAGGCTGGCGACGCGAGCCACGGCAGTCTGGCCTTTCGGGTGAGGAGGCCGCAGTTCCGAGGCAGCAGCGGGTGCGGGAGGCAGGGGAGGCCAGGCGAGGCATCCTTGGGCGCGTGCAGGTGGCGCGGTGTGGGGCATCGTCAGGCGCCAGGCGCCAGATCGGGAGGAAGGAGGCGAGGAGGACGGCGATGAGGCGTCGCCGGGATGGGCGCCGGCGGCGGGGCGTGACGCGGCGCGGTCGTCGGTGTTAGCTGCCCCCGATCTGGATCGGAGGAGGGGGAGAGGGAGCGAGACGTGGGGGATCGAGGGGAGTGGGGGTAGCGGTTAGGGTTTACATCGGGTGGGGGGATATGGTGGGAGCGGGGTTGGCCGGCAAGGTTAGTGGGCTGGCCGGTTAGCTGTTAGCTGGGCCGTGGCCCGGGGGGTGGCCCTTGTTTTATTTTTGTTAGTTTGTTTTTCTTCTTTTATATATATATATATATTTATTCTTTCATGTTTTACTTTAGTTACATTTATTTTAGTTTTAGCAAAATATACACTTAGCACCTAAATTAGTATTTCAACTTAGTCCACGGTCACAAAAAGGTTTAACCCCCAAATAAAATAGTTTAGTATTTTCTAAAATTCAAAAGGCATTTATCTAGTTGTTTTAGCTACTGCTTAAACCATTTTAGTGCATTCAAACATTTTATAAAAGTGTGGTTTCTCCACTAGTATTATCCATGATTTATTTGACACCTTTTGGACATTTTAGTTTTAATGTTTGAAAACTTTTGTTGTTTGCCCAAATCCAAATTTGATTTTGAAACGTTTTGATCTAACATGTGTTTAGCGACAGTGACAAGGGTGACAAGGCATCATTAGCAGGGTTTTACTGTAGCCTAACTATCCGGGCTTCACACTTCCCCTACACCACCATCACAGGTGCTTGCTCCAACTTCGTAGTGTGATATGTGGTTGCATGTTGCATACGGTGTCTAGCTTGTAATGCTTCTAATTAGGGTAAATTGCATCTGCTTAGTTTACACACTATACATGTGAATATGACATGCCTTCCTATTTTTGGTACACACTACATCTATGTGTTAACCTTGTTCTTACATGAAACTACCTCTCTTCTGTATCCTGCATCAATCACTTACGATGAGTCACCTTTATTCATTGCATATTATTTCTAGCATGTTGCCATGTATTGCTTCTAATTTGGTCAAATACTTTGGTTAGGGCACCCTTTTAATTTGGCAGAGTGATATTGGTTTCATCTTTCATATGGTTTCTAGCTTGCATCGATTCTAACAAGTTCAAGCACCTTGTGCTTAGTTTACACTTTATACATCATACATGTCAATATGTCACGCCGTCCTGTTTTTCATACATATTCCATCCTCCTATCATGCGGCTGCCTTACATGAAAGTAGTGTTAAATCAAGATCATGCATCAATAAGTTACGAGGAGCAAATTTTATTCCTTTTTCTTGTGGGTTTGACTTGACAAGGCAAAATCAAGAAAGAGGAAGGAAAAAAATAAGGAAAGGCGATGATGGTGGTCCTCTGCTGACAACGTAAGCAGACATCATGCCGATTCTCCTTGTCTTGATAGTGCATTACAAGGTCCAAGTCTCCGCTCCCCTACTCCACCATCCAAGGTGCTTGCTCTAACTTGGCAGTGTGATATCTGGTTGCATGTTGCATATGGTGTCTAGCTCGTGTTGCTCCTAATTAGTGTAAATTGCATCTGCTTAGCTTACACATGATACATGTGAATATGACACGCTTTCCTGTTTTTGGTACATACTATATCTGTCTATCACACCATGTCCTTACATGAAACTACTCTTCTTGTGTATCCTGCATCAGTCACTTATGATGGGACACCTTTAAGTTGGCAGTGTGATATTGGTTTGTGTCTTGAATATGATTTCTAGCATGTATTGCTTCTAGTTTGATGAACGCCACCTATGACGAGACAGTTTTAACTTGGCAGAGTGATATTGATTGCACCTTCCATATGGTGTCTTGCAGTGTATCTAATTTGTTGAACTGCCTTCTGCTTAGTTACCACATCATAGGTGTGAATATGCCAAGCCGTCCATTTTTTCGTACATATTCCATCCCCATATCATGACTTTGCCTTTCATCAGAGTAGTGTTCGTCAGTATCATGCATGAATGAGTTCTGAAGAGCGAACAATATTCCTTTTTCTTGTCGGTATGACCTCACAATGCAAAATCAATAAAGCTGAAGGAAATTGGCAAGGCATTGGATGATGGTGGTCCTTAGAAACAAGCTGAAACGGAGGTTCTCTACAGATTCTACTCCGCCATCCTCCCAACAAGATTCGCAAGACAACGCAAGGCTAGACAGTCAACGTAGGCTGTGTAGATGATGACACATCTCCCTACTCCACCATCACAGGTGCTTGCTCTAACTTGGCACTATTATATGTGGTTGCATGTTGCGTATGATGTCTAGCTTGTATTGCTTCTAACTTTGTTGAATTGCATCTGCTTACTTTACACATAATGCCTGTGAATATGACATGTGTTCCTGTTTCTACATCAGACTACTATTCTTGCATATCCCTCGTCAGTCGGTTATGTTAAGGCACCTTTAAGTCGCCACTGTGATATTGGTTGTGTCTTGCATATGATTTCTAACATGTACTGCTTCTAATTTTTTGAAACGCCATACAGTTTGAACTTGGCAGAGTGATATTGGTTGCATATTTCATATGGTGTCTAGCTTGTAGTGCTTCTAATTTGTTGAAATGCCTTCTGCTTAGTTACCACATCATAGGTGTGAATATGTCACACCAACCTGTTTTCATACATATTCCATCCTCGCATCATGTGTTTGCCTTTCATCTGAGTAGTGTTCGTCAGTATCATGCATGAATGAGTTCTGAAGAGCGAATTTTATTCCTTTTTCTTATCGGTTTGACTTCACAATGCAAAATCATTACAGCTGAAGGAAATTAGTCCGGCAGTGGATGATGGTGGTCCTTGAGCAACTCAAATAGGGGTCTCTCAGATTCTACTCCGCCATCCTCCCAACAAGATTCGCATGACAACACAAGGCTGGACAGTCAACGTAGCTGTGTAGATGATGAGCACATCTCCCCTACTCCACCATCACAGGTGCTTGCTCTAACTTGACACTATTATACGTGGTTGCATGTTGCGTATGATGTCTAGCTTGTATTGCTTCTAACTTGAATTGCATCTGCTTACTTTACACATAATGCCTGTGAATATGACACGTGTTCCTGTTTCTAGAACATACGTGTACATGATGAGCACATCTCCCCTACTCCACCATCACAGGTGCTTGCTCTTACTTGGAACTGATATACGTGGTTGCGTTTTCCGTATGATGTCTAGTTTTCTTTGCTTCTAATTATGTAGAATTGCATCTGCGTAGCTTACAACTTATACCTGCAACGATCACTTACCCATAAGACACATTTAACTTGGGACTGTGATGTAGGTTGCATCTTGCATTGTCTTCTAGCTTGTACTGCTTCTAATTTCTTGAAATGGCACTTATGACGAGACACTTTTTACCTGATAGAGTGATATTGGTTGCATGTTCATATGGTGCCTAGCTTTCATTTCTTCTAATTTTGTTGAAATGCCTTCCGCTTATTGTTTTTTCATACATATTCCATCCTCCTATCGTACGTGTGAATATGAAACACTGTCTTTTTTGTATATATTCCATCCTCCTATCCTGCGCTTGCCTTACATCAAAGTAGTGTTAAATGCGTATCATGCATCAACCAGTTATGCAGAGCTAATTTTATTCATCTTCTTGTGGTTTTGACTTCATAAGGCAATATCAGAAAATAGGAAGGAAAAGAGTAAGTTAGGGGATGTTGTGGTACTCCGCACCGACGCAAACAGAGACTCTCTAGATTTGCCACTGCTACTGCTAATGAAGTTCAAGTCCCAAGTCTACATGATGAGTTCATCTCCCGTACTCCACCATCGCAGGTGCTTGCTCTAAGTTGACAATGTGATAATTGGTTTCATGTTGCATATGTTGTCTAGCCTATATTTCTTCTATTTTGATTAAATTGCACCTGCTGAGTTTATACGTTATACATGTGCATATGACATGCTTTACGTGTCTAGAATACATCGCATCTATCTAGCATACCATGTTCTTACATCAAAGTACTGTTGTTGTGTATCCCGCATCAGTAACTCATGATTGGACGCTTCTAACATGGCAGTTTGATAGTGGTTGCATCTTGCATTGATTTCTACGTTGTACTACTTCTAATTTTTCGAATTGCCACTTATGACAAGACACTTTTAACTTGGCAGAGTAATATTGGTTGCATTTTTCATATGGTGTCTAGCTTGCATTACTTCTATTTTCTTGAAAATCCTTCTAGCTGTGAATATGTCATGTCGTCCTGTTTTTCTTACATATTCCATCCTCATACGGTTGTCTTAAATCAAAGTATTGCTTGTCTGTATCATGCATCAATGAGTTCTGAAGAGTGATTTTATTCTTTTGTGTTGTGGGTACAGCTTGACATGGCAAAGTCAAAAAAGAGCAAGGAAAATAATATAGTAGGGAGCTCTGTTACTCGTCGGGTGAAACGGAAAAGGTTCTCACACAAGATTCTGCTGGTACTTATAGTGCAAGAGAAGGTCCAAGTCCACCGGCTAAATCTACAAACACAAGATCACCTGCTCCACCAGCTGCAGATCCGCTTCAACTGTACCAGATCTCAACCAGTTACTCGTTCGTTTGCTCTGGGCGGCGGTTCCCAAGCTGCCTTCACACCTAACACTACTTCCGAAGCACTGCCGACACAACAGACTTGGCAAGATCGAGATGAACCTCATGAGCATCAACACCAAGACGGTACATGACCGAGTCAAGTTGCGATTGCATGCTCCTTTATATGTACTCTCACGCTTGATGTACACTAACACTTTCCATATTCGTTGTTGAACTAGCACCACGGCGCAAGCGAAATGCAGATATCGTGGATAATGCTTGACAGATTAACATAATCTAAAGGAGGAAGAATGGAGATCCATTTTGAGGCAGGTTTAAAAAGGCCACGTGATGCAACAGAGTCAGCCAAGTTAGTATCAGAGGCAGCCGTTGCCGTTAGGTGTCATGCACGTATCCTCGCAACGTGGATCCAGTACAGGAATGAGAAAGATAATACCCAGTTTAACTCCTTCCTTGACCATTTATCCGTAAGTAATGTTATTCATCGCAATTAGTAATATTGTCTTGCTCTGTCCCATACTTTCTAGCTTCCTCCTAATAAGACTCACAATCTTTTTTTCAACAGATGAGGTTCAAGTTGGATCCAAAAGATGATGAAACTAAACAAGCATGCACTCATGTTTTTCACCGCTTCTGCGGACAATGTCGGTACCACCTTAGAAAATCTCACTTTGAAGGCAAGGCTAACAATGAAATCGCCCAAACATCTCCGATTGGAATATATTACAGATGAAGATGGACAGCCCTCGTTAAACACTGGTCTGATCCAAAGTATCGGGTAGGCTATATGTATTTGATCAGACCACATATTGAACTTGTATTTATGTATGTGCCTTACAAGTGTATCTTCTTCTAGGCTAACTATTTGGAGAACAAAACCAACTGTTCTAAAGTGAAATTCCAACAGACAACAGGATCTCGTAGCTATATTGCACACTGCGAGGCTCTTGTGAATAGCTGCTACTTCCTTCTTTTTTTTGTGCCATATTATCGTATCTATATTGACTTGTTCCAAATACAAAGGAAAGCCCGTGCGGACCAAAAAGAACCTGAACCGAATGCAGTGCAAATCTTCAAGGATTACCACACCAGCAAGATGAAGGGCATGAGCACACCAGTTCAAGCCGTTGTTGTAAGCCCTTACTCCTCCTGCCTTGAACTGATTTGTAATGTGATGTGTTCATTTAACTACTTGGTTTGCAGCCAATGCCAGTTACTCTGTTCACTTTTATACACAGTTGTCTTAACGTATCATTTCACCTTACATGGTTTAAAAGAGATGAAGGATATTCTTTTGGTCTTGATCTGTAATCTAGTTGTTATGTTCACGTGTGCACACAATGATAAAATAGCATGTTTGTTTTATATCTGTTTGCCCATGATATGAATGATGTCATACTATGTTCATCCTACTTTAAACCATGTCTCTTTATCCTTAGATGTCAATGGATGTGAGGAAATAGACAATACAGTAGGCTTGCCACATGGACATATGTTCCGAGTGATTTTATTATGTAGTTGGCACTACAATACATGATAATGTATTACAGTAGTTCACCAAAATAAGTTATGTATAAATGTTTAACCTACTTTGTTTGTTTTTATCTCATTAGTAACTTATCCGGTACACTAACCTACAAGTTCAAACTTTCGTGAAGCTATGGAACAAATGATTGAACAGCCACAACCACCGAAGGTGACGAGGCTACTACAGCACAATGTCACCTCTTGCTGTGAAAAGGCCAAGATCTCTCCACTAATAGTGCAAAAAGCACCTTCCTGCGTAATTCTGGGTTGGTTGTCAAGGTAACCTCGTTCAAATCGCCCTCTTGAACAAAATCTTCTGCTAGACAGAGTGATATATCATGCTCCGCACACAAGTCCAATCCCTAATGGACGTTGTTTCGGAAACAAGAATAGTGGTTGAGAAATGTCGTCAAGATATGAATGGTTTTGAAACCAGACTATCAGACATTCGCTTTGTTGTTCAAGAGCAATGGCGGAAAAAAGGTGGAGATCGTGCTGCTCCATCAGATTCTACAGCCTGAAACATTAGCACTCAGGTCAAATGATCTGTGCTTCTATACATCTGATGGTGCTTTTATGTGGAAGGATCAGAAACTTTATGCCAATGTGCCTTTTGTTGTATGGTTGGAATTTATTTTGTTGTGATACAACATTTATTATCTTTGCCGCAGTCGCAGTAATTACGACGCTATTTTTGTATAGTGTAGGTTTATCTTAGTAATGTATTTGGCCGAAAGCTTCGTGGGAGCCCAACATGCCAACATTCGTCGGGCCCATTCCAATTGGGCTAAAAACGATTACGGGCCGAAATTGGCATGTAGCCCACTAAAAATATCTGGGCTTAAATAGCATAAGATTTCATATTTTTCTGGTAGGCATGTGCCCATAGTGGGCCTTTAACAGGCCTAAACATAATTTGGGCCCTTAGTAAAAATAGGCCGTTTACAGGTGTAAATATCTCGAGCCCATAAAAAACATGGGCCTTTAATAGACCTAAAGTGAGATTGGGCCCTGATTGTGCCAAATAACCCACTGGACTTAGCAGGCCAAAATGGTGGCCCATTTACGATGCGGATATTTGATAGGCCGAAATTCGGACGGGCCGTAAATGCGCCGACTTAATACACGGGCCTTTAACAGGCCGGAACTTCGGTCGAGCCAGATTATCGTCATTTTTATATGGGCTGTTATTGGGCCCGATATGACATTGGGCCACATATGGCCCATGGTTTACGTCTGGCGTTAACAGGCCGAAAATGACAACAGACCGAAAGTGGCCCAAATCTATAGTGGGCCTCTAACAGGCCGAATGACAGACATGGACAAATATGACCCAAATCCTTCACGGTCGTTTATGGGCCGAAAGTTTTGATGGCCTGTAAATGGGCCCAAATGAAGCCGGACCTTTAACAGGCCGGAAATACACGGGGCCGTAATTCGGCCCAATTACTTACCGGACTGTTAACGGGTCAAAAGTGACCATGGGCCGCATTGATGACAAGTTTAGACCAGGCCGTTGACGGGCCGATTTGACAGAGAATGTTGGGCCTTTAGCTGGGCCGGCCCATTATGGTCTGCAGAATCTTGTGGGCCTTTAGCTGGGCCGGCCCATTATGGTCCGCAAAATCTTGTGGGCCTTTAGCTGGGCCGGCCCATTATGGTCTGCAAAATCGTGTGAGCCTTTAGCTGGGCCGGCCCATTATGGTCTGTTAAATTTTGTGGGCCTTTAGCTGGGCCGGCCCATTATGGTCCGCTAAATCTTATGGGCCTTCGGTTGGGCCGGCCCGTTTAAACTTTGTGGGCCACTTTTGGGTCGGTCCACGTGTCAACATATCATAGGCCCATCTCGACCGTTGGATGAGTGACACCTGTGCCAACGCGGAGCTGACACATGGATCCGTTAGCCAATGAGAATTTTACACGTGGAAAATCGGCATTGGTCGTGGCTGTTAACGGGTTATCGGATCCAAAATCCGACCCGATAGCTTAACGATGTTCCGTTACGGTGGATGCCACGTGTCGGTCACCCTTGACGAAAGCACTTCTGTGACGCGCAATTTATCGTCATGGAAGTGGACACTTCCGTGATGATAATTTTGGTAATGTCATGAAACACTTCTCTGACGACAAAGATGTATGACTATCTTGATTACACATAAAATCGTCATGGATGTACATGCATGACAGAAAACGCGGCCTACTGTGACAAACACGTATCATCACAGAAGTATGTTTTTTTAATTGTATGCTTCATATTATTATCCAATGATGTGTTGCCATCCTATGATGTGTGAGTAGATTTTCGTTGTCCTATCCGTAATTGGTGAATTGCTATGATTGGTTTAATTTTCCTGTGGTTATGTTGCTGTCCTTTGGTGCCCATCATATGAGCGCGCGCGTGAATCACACCATAGGGTTAGTTGTATGTTGATAGGACTATGTATTGGAGGGCAAGAGTGACAGAAGCTTCAACCTAGCATAGAAATTGATGCATACGGAATTGAAGGGGGACCAATATATCTTAATGCTATGGTTGGGTTTTACCTTAGTGAACGTTAGTAGTTGCGAATGCTTGCTAATATTTCCAATCATAAGTGCATAGAATTCCAAGTCAGGGATGACATTCTAGCAGTGGCCTCTCCCACATAAAACTTGCTTTCGGTCTAGTAAAGTAGTCAATTGCTTAGGGACAATTTCACAACTCCTACCACCACTTTTCCACACTCGCTATACTAACTTTATTGCTTCTTTATCTAAACAGCCCCTACATTTTATTTACGTGCTCTTTATATTCTTGCAAATCTATCCAACAACACCTACAAAGTACTTCTGGTTTCATACCTTTTTTAGGTAAAGCGGACGTTAAGCGTGCGTAGAGTTGTATCGGTGGTCGATAGAACTTGAGGGATATTTATTCTACCTTTAGCTCCTCGTTGGGTTCGACACTCTTACTTATCCAAAGAGGCTACAATTGATCCCCTATACTTGTGGGTTATCAATGCTCCTATGGGAAGGGTTGGTAGGAGTTAACCATCGCGCGATCCCGACCTCCACACAAAGGATGACAATAAAAAAATACCTCATGCTCCAAATTCATCACATAACGGTTCACCATACGTGCATGCTACGGGAATCTCAAACTTTAACACAAGTATCTCTCAAATCCACAACTACTCCACTAACAAGACTCTAATATCACCATCTTCATATCTCAAAACAATCATAAAGAATCAAACTTCTCGTAGTATTCAATGCATATCCCTCTTGGATGCCCATCATATTAGGACTAGTTTTATAACCCAAGCAATTTACCATGTTGTTCTATAAGACTCTCAAAATAATATAAGTGAAGCATGAGAGTTCATCAATTTCTTCAAAATAAAACCACCACCATGCTCTAAAAAGATACTCCCTCCGTCCCATAATGTAAGACGTTTTTTGACTCTAGTGTAGTGTCAAAAAACGTCTTACCTTATGGGTCGGAGGGAGTATAAGTGAAGCACTATAGCAAAAGATAAACTACTCCGAAATATATAAGTGAAGATCAATGAGTAGCCGAATAATTGTGCAGCTATGTGAAGACTCTCTAACATTTAAGAATTTCAGATATTGGGATATTATTCAAACAGCAATCAAAACAAAATAAAATGACATGACGCTCCAAGCAAAACACATATCATGTGGTCAATAAAAATATAGCTGCAAGTAAAGTTACCGATGAACGAAGACGAAAAAGGGGATGCCTTCCGGGGCATACCCAAGCTTAGGCTTTTGGTTGTCCATGAATATTACCTTGGGGTGCCTTGGGCATCCCCAAGATTAGGCTCTTGCCACTCCTTATTCCATAGTCCATCGAATCTTTTACCCAAAACTTGAAAACTTCACAACACATAACTCAACAGAAAACTCGTAAGCTCCGTTAGTGTAAGAAAATAAATCACCACTTTTGATACTGTGATGAACTCATTCTAAATTCATATTGGTGTTTTATATATTGTATTCCAACTTATCCATGGTTCATACCCTCTGATACTACTCATAGATTCATCAAAAATAAGCAAACAACACATAGAAAACCGAATCTGTCAAAAATTGAATAGTCTGTAGTAATCTGTAACTCTCGAATACTTATGTAACTCCAAAAATTCTGAAATAAATTGGTGGACGTGAGGAATTTGTCTATTAATATTCTTAAAAAATAATCAACTTAAAATCAGTCTTCTGTTAAAAATGAAAATTATTCTCGTGAGCTCAAAGTTTCTGTTTTTTACAGCAAGATCGCATTGAATTTCACCCAAGTCTTCCCAAAGGCTTTACTTGGCACTTTATTGAAAGAAAAGCTATAAAACATGATTACTAAAGTAGCTTAATCATGTGAACAC
This sequence comes from Aegilops bicornis, assembly GCA_021605145.1. Taxonomy (NCBI): domain Eukaryota; kingdom Viridiplantae; phylum Streptophyta; class Magnoliopsida; order Poales; family Poaceae; genus Aegilops; species Aegilops bicornis. The sequence goes on along the minus strand of CM038675.1, from coordinate 172,849,966 downwards.
ACAAAAACACTAGGGGTAAATATTGGGTTGTCTCCCAACAAGCACTTTTCTTTAATGCCTTTTTAGCTAGGCATGATGATGACAATGATGCTCACATAAAACATAAGATTTGAAACATAATGGGAGCATCATGAAGCATATTACTAGCACATTTAAGTCTAATCCAGTTCCTATGCATAGGAATTTTGGAGCAAACAACTTATGGGAACAAGAATCAACTACCATAGGAAAGCAAAACAAGCATAACTTCAAGATTTTCAACACATAGAGAGGAAACTTGATATTATTGAAATTCCTACAAGCATAAACTCCTCCCTCATAATAATTTTCAGTAGCATCATGAATGAATTCAACAATATAACTATAACGTAAAGCATTCTTTTCATGATACACAAGCATAGAAATTTTATTACTCTCCACATAAGCAAATTTCTTCCCATTCATAGTAGTGAGAGAAAACTCAATAAAATAACTATCATGTGAGGCATAATCCAATTGAAAATTAAAATCAAGATGAGACGTTTCATGGTTATCATTATTCTTTATAGCATGCATGTCATCACAATAATCATCATAGATATCAACTATTTTCTCATAATCAATTGGATTCTCTTCCGAAATAGTGGATTCGTCACTAAATAAAGTCATGACCTCTCCAAATCCACTTTCATAATTATCACAATAAGATTCAACATCCTCCAAAATAGTGCGATCATTACTTCCTAAACTTGACACTCTTCCAAACCCACTTTCATCAATATAATCATCATAAATCGGAGGCATGCTATCATCATAATAAGTTTGCTCATCCAAACTTGGGGGACTAAAAATATCATCTTCATAAAACATAGCATCCCCAAGCTTGTGGCTTTGCATATCATTAGCATCATGGATATTCAAGGAATTCATATTAACAACATTGCAATCATGCTCATCATTCAAAAATTTAGTGCCAAACATTTTATAGCATTCTTCTTCTAACACTTTGGCACAATCATCGGAATCCTTATTTTCATGAAAGCTATTAAAAAGATGAAGCATATGAGGCAACATCAATTCCATTTTTTTGTATTTTTCTTTTATAAACTAAACTAGTGATAAAACAATAAACAAAAAGATTCGTTTGCAAGATCTAAAGATATACCTTCAAGCACTAACCTCTCCAGCAACGGCGCCAGAAAAGAGCTTGATGTCTACTACACAACCTTCTTCTTATAGACGTTGTTGGGCCTCCAAGTGCAGAGGTTTGTAGGACAGTAGCAAATTTCCCTCAAGTGGATGACCTAAGGTTTATCAATCCGTGGGAGGCGTAGGATGAAGATGGTCTCTCTCAAACAACCCTACAACCAAATAACAAAGAGTCTCTTGTGTCCCCAACACACCTAATACAATGGTAAATTGTATAGGTGCACTAGTTCGGCGAAGAGATTGTGACACAAGCGTAATATGGATGGTAGATATAGGTTTTTGTAATCTGAAATTATAAAAACAACAAGGTAGCAAGTAACAAAAGTGAGCACAAACGGTATTGCAATGCTTCGAAACAAGGCCTAGGGTTCATACTTTCACTAGTGCAAGTTCTCTCAACAATGATAACATAATCGGATCATATAACTATCCCTCAACATGCAACAAAGAGTCACTCCAAAGTCACTAATAGCGGAGAACAAACGAAGAGATTACTGTATGGTACGAAACCACCTCAAAGTTATTCTTTCCGATCAATCCATTGGGCTATTCCTATAAGTGTCACAAACAGCCCTAGAGTTCATAATAAAATAACACTTTAAGACACAAATCAACCAAAACCCTAATGTCACCTCAAGTATCCGCGGGTATGATTATACGACATGCATCACACAATCTCAGATTCATATATTCAACCAACACAAAGAACTTCAAAGAGTGCCCCAAAGTTTCTACCGGAGAGTCAAGACGAAAACTTGTGCCAACCCCTAATCATAAGTTCACAAGGTCACTCAACCTGCAAGTTGATCACCAAAACATACATCAAGTGAATCACGTGGTATCCCATTGTCACCATAGATAAGTGATACGTCTCCAATGTATCTATAATTTTTGATTGTTCCATGCGATTATATTATCTGTTTTGGATGTTTAATGGGCTTTACTATACACTTTTATATTATTTTTGGGACTAACCTATTAACCGGGGCCGAGTCCATATTGCTGTTTTTTTGCCTATTTCAGTGTTTTGCAGAAAAAGAATATCAAACGGAGTCCAAGCGGAATGAAACCTTCGGGAGAGTTATTTTTGGAACAAACGCAATCCAGGAGACTTGGAGTGGACGTCAAGAAAGAAACAAGGCAGCCACGAGGCAGGGAGGCGCGCCCAGGGGGTAGGCGTGCCTCGCACCCTTGTGGGCCCCTCGTGGCTCCATGACCGACTTCCTTCACCTATATATGCTCATATACCCTGAAAACATCCAGGAGCACCACGAAACCCTATTTCCACGTCCGCAACCTTCTGTACCTGTGAGATCCCATCTTGGGGCCTTTTCCGGCGCTCCGCCGGAGGGGGAATCGATCATGGAGGGCTTCTACATCAACACCATAGCCTCTCCAATGAAGTGTGAGTAGTTTACCACAGACCTTCGGCTCCATAGTTATTAGCTAGATGGCTTCTTTTCTCTCTTTGATTCTCAATACAAAGTTCTCCTTGATCTACTTGGAGGTCTATTCGATGTAATTCTTTTTGCGGTGTGTTTGTCGAGATCCGATGAATTGTGGGTTTATGATCAAGATTATCTATGAACAATATTTGAATCTGCTCTGAATTCTCTTATGTATGGTTTGTTATCTTTGCAAGTCTTTTCGAATTATCAGTTTGGTTTGGCCTACAAGATTGATCTTTCTTGCAATGGGAGAAGTGCTTAGCTTTGGGTTCAATCTTGCGGTGTCCTTTCCCACTGACAACAGGGGCAGCAAGGCACGTATTGTATTATTTCCATCGAGGATAAAAAGATGGGGTTTATATCATATTTCTTGAGTTTATCCCTCTACACCATGTCATCTTGCCTAATGTGTTACTCTGTTCTTATGAACTTAATACTCTAGATGCATGCTGGATAGCGGTCGATGTGTGGAGTAATAGTAGTAGATGCAGAATCGTTTCGATCTACTTATCGCGGACGTGATGCCTATATACATGATCATGCCTAGATATTCTCATAACTATGCACTTTTCTATCAATTGCTCGACAGTAATTTGTTCACCCACCGTAATACTTATGCTATCTTGAGAGAAGCCACTAGTGAAACCTATGGCCCCCGGGTCTATTTTTCATCATATAAGTTTCCGATCTATTTTATTTTGCAATCTTTACTTTCCAATCTATATCATAAAAATACCAAAAATATTTATCTTATTATCTCTATCAGATCTCACTTTTGCAAGTGGTCGTGAAGGGATTGACAACCCCTTTATCGCGTTGGTTGCAAGGTTCTTATTTGTTTGAGAAGGTACGAGAGATTTGCGTGTAGCCTCCTACTGGATTGATACCTTGGTTCTCAAAAACTGAGGGAAATACTTACGCTACTTTTCTGCATCACCCTTTCCTCTTCAAGGGAAAACCAACGCATGCTCAAGAGGTAGCAAGAAGGATTTCTTGCGCCGTTGCCGAGGTGGTCTACGCACAAGTCAAGACATACCAAGTACCCATCACAAACTTTTATCCCTCGCATTACATTATTTGCCATTTGCCTCTCATTTTCCTCTCCCCCACTTCACCCTTGCCGTTTTATTCGCCCTTCTTACGTTCATCTTTTCGTTTGCTTTGATGTCTTACTTGGCTCGTTTGCTTGTTTGGTTGGAATAGTTGTTTATTTATTGCTAAACAGAGAACCTAAGATCTATGGATCCTCATCCGCTTGCCAATCTTTTTAAGAGATCCAATTATGATGAACCAAATCCTAGTGATTTGAGTGCACTAGATTATCTTTATGAGGTTTTGCTTGAAATTCATGAATCTTGAAATTGTGATGAAGAAATTTATGAAGAGATTCACGATAACTCCTTGAATAAAAAACATGATTGCAATAATTTTATTTTAAATTCTCTTGATGTCAATTGTGCTAATAATATCCAAAACCCTAAGCTTGGGGATGCTAGTTTCGCTATGTCTACTATTTGTTGCAATGATCATGATTGGGGTGATTCTTCTTATGATCTTGAAAATTTATTTAAGCCCCATGATGAATATGAGATTGATAATAGTGTTTGAAATATTATTGAAAGTGGGTTTGGAAGAGTGTAAACTTTAGATCCCACATATTTTGAGAACGTCCAATCTTATGAAATTTTTGATAAAAGTGGGATTGGAGAGGTCATGACTTTATTTAATGTTAATCCCACTATTTTGGAAGAGTGTCAACTTCGCATGCATGTGGATCATGTTGAAAATATTTTATGTGATAAGTATATTCTTGAATTTGCTTACGATCCTACATGTAATTATTATGAGAGAGGAAAATATGGTTGTAGAAATTTTCATGTTACTAAATTACCTCTCTTCATGTTGAGATTGCTATCGTCTCTTTCTTCTTCCTTGCATATGCTAGTTTTTGCTTGCCTTGCAAATTTGTTTGCTTATAATATGCCTATGCATAGGAAGTATGATAGACTTAGACATGTTTGTCACGTGTTTCATGATGCTCTCTTTGTGCTTAAATTCTTGTCTTTTATGTGAGCATCATTAAAATTATCAATGCCTAGCTAAAAGGCTTTAAAGAAAGAGACAACCCAATATTTTTATTTGCTGTTATTCAATAAATAATTCATCTAGCCTATGGTTAGATGTGGTTTTATGTTTTAATTAGTGTTTGTGCCAAGTAGAACCTATAGCATCATCTTGGGTGATAGTTAATTTGATCTTGCTGAAAAACAGAAAATTTTAAGTGCATGAGAATAATTTTAATAAATCACAGAAACGTGATTTTTAGTCGATTCTTTTTGCAGAAGATCAATAGATAAATTTCCTAGAACTTCCTATTTTGGTAGAATATTTAGGGTTCCGGAAGTATTCTAAAGTTACAGATTACTACAGACTGTTCTGTTCTTGACAGATTCTATTTTTCGTGTGTTGTTTGCTTATTTTGATGAATCTATGGCTAGTATCGGGGGGTATGAACCATAGAGAAGTTGGAATACAGTAGGTTTAACACCAATATAAATAAAGAATGAGTTTATTACAGTACCTTAAAGTGGTGGTTTGCTTTCTTGCACTAACGGAGCTCAAGAGATTTTCTGTTGAGTTTTGTGTTGTGAAGTTTTCAAGTTTTGGGTAAAGATTTGATGGATTATGGAATAAGGAGTGGCAAGAGCCTAAGCTTAGGGATGCCCAGGCACCCCAAGGTAAAATTCAAGGACAACCAAAAGCCTAAGCTTGGGGATGCCTGATACGTCCATTTTGCATCATGCTTTTATATCGATATTTATTGCATTATGGGCTGTTATTACACGTTATGTCACAATACTTATGGCTATTCTCTCTTATTTTACAAGGTTTACATGAAGAGAGAGAATGCCGGCAGCTGGGATTCGGGGCTGGAAAAGGAGCAAATATTGGAGACCTATTCTGCACAGCTCCAAAAGTCCTGAAACTCCACGAAAGTCATTTAAGGAATTAATAAAAAATATCCAGCGGAAGAAATACCTGAGGGGGACCACCCACCACCCACGAGGGTGGGGGCGCGCCCTACCCCCCTCGGCGCGCCCCACTGCCTCATGGGCCACCAGGCAGCCCTCCGGTGCCCATCTTCTGCTATATGAAGTCTTTTACCCTGGAAAAAATCATAAGCAAGCTTACAGGACGAAACTCCGCCGCCACGAGGCGGAACCTTGGCGGAACCAATCTAGGGCTCTGGCACAGCTGTTCTGCCAGGGAAACTTCCCTCCGGGAGGGAGAAATCATCACCATCATCATCACCAACGATCCTCTCATTGGGAAGGGGTCAATCTCCATCAACATCTTCACCAGCACCATCTCCTCTCAAACCCTAGTTCATCTCTTGTATCCAATATTTGTACCAAAACCTCAGATTGGTACCTGTGGGTTGCTAGTAGTGTTGATTACTCCTTGTAGTTGATGCTAGTTGGTTTATTTGGTGGAAGATCATATGTTCAGATCCTTAATTTATATTAATACCCCTCTGATTATGAACATGATTATGCTTTGTGAGTAGTTACGTTTGTTCCTGGGGACATGGGTGAAGTCTTGCTATTAGTAGTCATGTGAATTTGGTATTCGTTCGATATTTTGATGAGGTGTATGTTGTCTATCCTCTAGTGGTGTTATGTAAACGTCGACTACATGACACTTCACCATTATTTGGGCCTAGAGGAAGGCATTGGGAAGTAATAAGTAGATAATGGGTTGCTGACAGAAGCTTAAACCCTAGTTTATGCGTTACTTCGTAAGGGTCTGATTTGGATCCATATGTTTCATGCTATGTTAGGTTTACCTTAGTACTTATTTTGTAGTTGTGGATGCTTGCAATAGGGGTTAATCATAAGTGGGATGCTTGTCCAAGAAAGGGCAGTGCCCAAGCACCGATCCACCCACATATCAAATTATCAAAGGAACGAACGCGAATCATATGAGCATGATGAAAATTAGCTTGACGATAATTCCCATGTGTCCTCGGGAGCGCTTTTGTCATTATAAGAACTTGTCCAGGCTTGTCCTTTGCTACAAAAAGGATTGGGCCACCTTGTTGCACCTTATTTACTTTCATTGCTTGTTACCCGTTACAAATTATCTTATCACAAAACTATCTGTTACCTACAATTTCAGTTCTTGCAGAGAAGACCTTACTGAAAACCGCTTGTCATTTCCTTCTGCTCCTCGTTGGGTTCAACACTCTTACTTATCGAAAGGACTACGATAGATCTCCTACACTTGTGGGTGATCAAGACACTTTTCTGGCGCCATTGCCGGGGAGTGAAGAACCTTTGGTAAGTGGAACTTGGTAAGGAAACATTTATATAGTGTGCTGAAATTTATTGTCACTTGTTACTATGGAAACTAATCCTTTGAGGCGCTTGTTCGGGGTATCTTCACCCCGTCCAGTAGAGCAAAGAGTTTCTCCTCAACCTACTAAACCTACTGAAAATGTTTACTTTGAAATTCCTTCGGGTATGGTAGAGAAACTGCTAGCTAATCCCTTTACAGGAGATGGAACATTGCATCCGATTTACATCTAATCAATGTGGATGAAGTTTGTGGATTATTTAAGCTTGCAGGTATGCCCGATGATGTTGTCAAGAAGAAGGTCTTCCCTTTATCTTTGAAGGGAGATGCATTGACATGGTATCGGCTATGTGATGATATGGGATCATGGGACTACAAATGATTGAAATTGGAATTTCACCAGAAGTTTTATCCTATGCATCTTGTTCATCGTGATCGTAATTATATATATAATTTTTGGCCTCAAGAAGGAGAAAGCATCACTCAAGCTTGGGGAAGGCTTAAGTCAATGTTATATTCATGCCCCAATCATGAGCTCTCAGGAGAAATGATTAATCAAAAAATTTATGCTCGGCTTTCTCTCAATAATCGCTCCATGCTCGATACTTCTTGTGCTGGTTCTTATATGATGAAGACTATTGAATTCAAGTGGGATTTATTGGAAAGAATTAAACGCAACTCTGAAGATTGGGATTCCGACGATGGTAAGGAATCAGGTATGACACCTAAGTTTGATTGTGTTAAATCTTTTATGGATACCGATGATGTTCGTTGATTTAGCACTAAATATGGACTTGACTCTGAGATAGTAGCTTCCTTCTGTGAATCATTTGCTACTCATGTTGATCTCCCTAAGGAGAAGTGGTTTAAATATAATCCTCCCACTGAAGTAAAAGCAGTTGCACCTATTACAGTTGAGGAAAAGATTATCACTTATAATGATCCTATTGTTCCTACTACTTATGTTGAGCAACCACCTTTCCCTGTTAGGATAAAGGATCATGCTAAAGCTTCAACTGTGGTTCGTAAGAGTACTACTAGAACATATACACCACCTGAGCAAATTAAAGTTGAACCTAGTATTGCTATGGTTAAAGATCTCTTGGCTGATAGTATTGATGGGCATGTTATTTATTTCTATGATGAAGCTGCTAGAATTGCTAGACTCGATGCTAAGAAACATAGACCTGTTGTAGGCATGCCTATTATTTCTGTTAAAATAGGAGATCATTCTTATCATGGCTTATGTGATATGGGTGCTAGTGCTAGTGCAATACCTCATTCATTATATGAAGAATTTATCCATGATATTGCACCCGCTGAAGTAGAAGATATTGATGTTACTATTAAGCTTGCAAATAGAGATACTATTTCACCAATTGGGATTGTTAGAGATGTTGAATTCTTGTGAAGGAAGATTAAATATCCTGCTGATTTTCTTGTTCTTGGTTCCCCACAAGATGAATTTTGTCCCATTATATTTGGTAGACCCTTCTTGAATACTATTAATGCCAAGATTGATTGTGAAAAGGATGTTGTTACAATTGGCTTAGGTGATATGTCTCATGAGTTTAATTTTGCTAAGTTTCATAGACAACCCCATGATAAAGAATTGCCTAGTAAGGATGAAATTGTTGGTCTTGCTTCTATTGCCGTGCCTCCTACTAATCCTTTAGAACAATATTTGCTAGACCATGAAAATGATATGTTTATGAATGAAAAAGGGAAATAGATGAAGTATTCTTTAAACAGGGTCCTATTTTTAAACACAACTTGCCTGTTGAAATCCTAGGGGATCCTCCACCACCCAAGGGAGATCCCGTGTTTGAGCTTAAACCATTACCTGATACTCTTAAATATGCTTATCTTGATGAAAAGAAGATATATCCTATTATTATTAGTGCTAACCTTTCAGAGCTGGAAGAGGAAAGATTATTGAAAACTCTAAAGAAGCATCGTGCTGCTATTGGATATACTCTTGATGATCTTAAGGGCATTAGTCCCACCTTATGCCAACACAAAATAAATTTGGAAGAAGACGCCAAACCAGTTATTGATCACCAACAATGGTTAAACCCTAAGATGAAAGAAGTGGTAAGAAAGGAAATACTAAAGCTCCTTGAGGCACGTATAATCTATCTCGTTGCTGATAGTCAGTGGGTAAGTCCTGTCCATTGTGTCCCTAAGAAAGGAGGTATTACCGTCGTTCCTAATGATAAAGATGAATTGATCCCGCAAAGAATTATTACAGGTTATAGGATGGTAATTGATTTCTGCAAATTAAATAAAGCTACTAAAAAGATCATTACCCTTTACCTTTTATTGATCAAATGCTAGAAAGACTATCCAAACATACACATTTTTGCTTTCTAGATGGTTACTCTGGTTTCTCTCAAATACCTGTGTCAGCGGAGGATCAAGAAAAGACTACTTTTACTTTCCCTTTCGGTACTTTTTGTTATAGATGTATGCCTTTTGGTTTATGTAATGCACCTGCTACCTTTCAAAGATGCATGATGGCTATATTCTCTGAATTTTGTGAAAAGATTCGTGAGGTATTCATGGATGATTTCTCCGTTTATGGATCCTCTTTTGATGATTGCTTGAGAAACCTTGAACGAGTTTTGCAGAGATGCGAAGATACTAGTCTTGTTTTGAATTGGGAGAAGTGACACTTTATGGTTAATGAAGGCATTGTCTTGGGGCATAAAATTTCTGAAAGAGGTATTGAAGTTGATAAAGCTAAGGTTGATGCTATTGAAAAGATGTCGTGTCCCAAGGACATCAAAGGTATAAGAAGTTTCCTTGGTCATGACGGTTTTTATAGGAGGTTCATTAAGGACTTTTCTAAAATCTCTAGGCCTCTGACTATTTTATTGCAAAAATATATTCCTTTTGTCTTCGATGATGATTGTGTAGAAGCATTTGAAATACTTAACAAAGCTTTGATTTCTGCACCTATTGTTCAGCCACCTGATTGGAATTTACCCTTTGAAATTATGTGTGATGCTAGCGATTATGATGTAGGTGTTGTTCTAGGACAAAGAGTTGATAAGAAACTAAATGTTATTCAATATGTTAGTAAAACTCTAGACGCTGCCCAGAGAAATTATGCTACTACTGAAAAAGAATTCTTAGAAGTTGTATTTGCTTGTGATAAGTTCAGACCTTATATTGTTGATTCTAAAGTAACTATTCACACTGATCATGCTGCTATAAAATATCTTATGGAAAAGAAAGATGCTAAACCTAGACTTATTAGATGGGTTCTTTTGCTACAAGAATTTGATTTGCATATTATTGATAGAAAGGGAGCTGAGAACCCCGTTGCAGACAACTTGTCTAGGTTACAGAATGTTCTGAATGGCCCACTACCTATTGATGATAGCTTTCACGATGAACAATTAGCTGTCATAAATGCTTCTCGCATCGCTTCCATTGTATGTTGATTATGCTAATTACATTGTTGCTAAATTTATGCCACCTAGTTTCACATACCAGCAAAATAAAAAGTTTTTCTATGATTTAAGACATTACTTCTGGGATGACCCACACCTTTATAAAGAAGGAGTAGATGGTGTTATTAGACGTTGTGTACCTGAGCATGAACAGGAGAAGATCCTATGCAAGTGTCACTCTGAGGCATATGGAAGACACCACACTGGAGATAGAACTGCACATAAGTTATTGCAATCCGGTTTTTATTGGCCTACTCTCTTCAAAGATGCCTGTAAGTTTGTCTTGTCTTGTGATGAATGTCATAGAATTGGTAATATTAGTAGACGTCAGGAAATGTCTACAAATTATTCTCTTGTTATTGAACCATTTGATGTTTGGGGCTTTCATTATATGGGACCGTTTCCTGCCTCTAATGGGTATACACATATTTTAGTTGATGTTGATTACGTTACTAAGTTGGTAGAAGCTATTCCAACTAGTAGTGCTGATCATAACACCTCTATTAAGATGCTTAAAGAAGTTATTTTTCCGAGGTTTGGAGTCCCTAGATATCTAATGATTGATGGTGGTTCACATTTATTCATGGTGTTTTTCGTAAAATGCTTGCTAAGTATGATGTTAATCATAGAATTGCATCTCCTTATCACCCACAGTCTAGTGGTCACGTAGAGTTGAGTAATAGAGAGCTCAAATTAGTTTTGCAAAAGACTGTTAATAGATCTAGAAAGAATTAATTGGTCCAAGAAACTTGATGATGTATTATGGGCTTATAGAACTGCATATAAAAATCATATGGGTATGTCTCCATATAAAATGGTTTATGGAAAAGCATGTCACTTACCTCTAGAACTAGAACATAAGGCATATTGGGCTATTAAGGAGCTCAATTATGATTTCAAACTTGCCGGTGAGAAGAGGTTATTGGATATTAGCTCACTTGATGAATGGAGAACCGAAGCCTATGAGAATGCCAAGTTGTTTAAAGAAAAAGTTAAAAGATGGCATGACAAAAGGATACAAAAGCGTGAGTTTAATGTAGGTGATTATGTGTTGCTATTCAACTCTCTTTTAAGATTTTTTTGCAGGAAAACTTCTCTCTAAATGGGAAGGCCCTTACGTTATCGAGGAGGTCTATCGTTCCGGTGCTATAAAAATCAACAACTTCGAAGGCACAAATCCAAAGGTTGTGAACGGTCAAAAAATCAAACATTATATCTGAGGTAATCCTATAAATGTTGAAACTAATGTTATTGAAACCGTAACCCCGAAGGAATACATAAAAGACACCTTCTAGAACGTTTCAGAATCCGAAAAGGAATAGGTATGTGGTACAGTAAGTAAACCGACTCCAAAACTGTTCTAATAGCAATTTTTCTCTGTTTTGGAATATTTAAAAAATAGAAAAATAAGAAGTAGTGCGGGAAGGACACGAGGCATCCACGAGGGTGGAGGGCATGCCCCCTACCTCGTGGGCATCTCGTGTGCTCTCCGGACTCCGTTTTCTTGCACGTTACTTCTTTTGGTCAGTAAAAATTCATTATATAATCTCCCGAAGGTTTTGACCACCGTATCACGCAAATATCCTCTGTCTTTGTTTTGAGCTATTTTCTGTCGGATTTGTCAAGGCCAGGCATCATGACGTCACCCTCCTCCAACAATGAAGACAAGGATGCTTGGCTATTGAAGATACAGCTAAAGAGAGAAGAACCCGGGGAGATCAACAAGGATGATGGGATCAAGAAGGCCATGGAGGATCAAGCTCCGGCGGCAGAAGAAGAAAACATCCCTCAACCTCTTCCTAACCTCTTTACCCCAACTGAGATTGAAGCTTTCAAGATGATTGAGTTATCTCCCATACAAAACAAGTATCAAACACAGGAAAATATTTTGTTGAAGGATCATATCGTTGCACTCAAGGGCATTATCCGCAAATTGGAGGAGCTTTTATGCTCGATGTGCGACTATCCACCGTCATCCTCACCACCTTCATCACCACCGAGGACATAACCACATGGGTATGGGCACTCCCCTTGGCAACTGCCAAGCTTGGGGGAGTTTCCCCGGTATCGTATCACCATCATGCTCCTATATTTACTGTTTTACTTAGTTCGATCCTTTTGGTAATATCTTGATCTAGTGGAATAAAGTTTTTGTATGAATTAGTTTTGAGTTTTGCTTTGTGATCCCTCTATGTAATCGAGTCTGTGAGCTATATATAATAAAATTAGTGTTGAGTGAAGTGCTTTGCTATCTTGCTATGATCTTGAGTCAATAAAAGAATAAAAAGAAATCAAGAGACCACATTGGTCTTATGGATAGTAATGACTTCACACATAAAGAGTATGCCACATAAAATTTGTTGAGAGTTGGCAAACATGGTTTTGGTCATCGTTGCAATTAGTAGGAAGTAATAAAGAAAGAGACGTTTTCACATATAAATATACTATCTTGGACATCTTTTATGATTGTGAGAACTCATTAAGGTATGACATGCTAAAGAGTTGATGTTGGACAAGGAAGACAACATAATGGGTTATGTTTTCTCACATCTTAGTTAAAGTATATTGTCATGAATCGTTCAACATGTTGAGTTTGCCTTTCCCCCTCATGCTAGCCAAAATTCCTTGCACCAAGTAGAGATACTACTTGTGCTTCCTAACATCCTTAAACCCAGTTTTGCCATGAGAGTCCACCATATCTATCTATGGATTGAGTAAGATCCTTCAAGTAAGTTGTCATGTTGCAAGCAATAAAAATTGCTCTCTAAATATGTATGACTTATTAGTGTGGAGAAAATAAGCTTTATACGATCTTGTGATATGGAAGTAATAAAACTGACAGACTGCATAATAAAGGTTCATATCACAAGTGGCAATATAAAGTGACGTTCTTTTGCATTAAGATTTTGTGCATCCAACCATAAAAGCACATGACAACCTCTGCTTCCCTCTGCGAAGGGCCTGTCTTTTACATTATGCAAGAGTCAAGGTGATCTTCACCTTTCCCTTTTTATTTTATCCTTTGGCAAGCACCTAGTGTTGGAAAGATCCTAATATATATATCCAATTGAATGTAAGTTAGCATGAACTATTATTGTTGATATTACCCTTGAGGTAATACGTTGGGAGGCAACACTATAAGCCCCTATCTTTCTCTATGTCCGATTAAAGCTCCATAACCATAAGTATTGCGTGAGTGTCAACAATTGTGAAAGACTAAATGATAGTTGAGTATGTGGACTTGCTGAAAAGCTCTTATATTGACTCTTTCCTATGTTATGATAAATTGCAATTGCTTCAATGACTGAGATTATAGTTTGTTAGTTCTCAATGAAGTTTCTCATACATACTTGACATTGTGAATAGATTGTTACTTTAACACAAGAAATTATATGACAAAATATATGTATGTTGCTGTTATAAGAATGATCATGATGCCCTCATGTCCGTATTTTATTTTTATCGACACCTCTATCTCTAAACATGTGGACATATTTTTCGATATCGGCTTCCGCTTGAGGACAAGCAAGGTCTAAGCATGGGGAGGTTGATACGTCCATTTTGCATCATGCTTTTATATCGATATTTATTGCATTATGGGTTGTTATTACACGTTATGTCACAATACTTATGGCTATTCTCTCTTATTTTACAAGGTTTACATGAAGAAGGAGAATTGCGGCAATTGGGATTCAGGGTCGGAAAAGGAGCAAATATTGGAGACCTATTCTGCACAGCTCCAAAAGTCCTGAAACTCCAGGAAATTCATTTTGGGAATTAATAAAAAAATATCCAGCGGAAGAAATACCTGAGGGGGACCACCCACGAGGGTGGGGGGCGCGCCCTACCTTCGTGGGCATGCCCCCTACCTCGTGGGCCACCTGGCAGCCCTCCGGTGCCCATCTTCTGCTATATGAAGTCATTTACCCCGAAAAAATCAGAAGCAAACTTACAGGACGAAACTCCGCCGCCACGAGGCGAAACCAATCTAGGGCTCCGGCGGAGCTGTTCTGCCGGGGAAACTTCCCTCCGGGAGGGGGAAATCATCACCATCGTCATCATCAACGATCCTCTCATCGGGAAGGGGTCAATCTCCATCAACATCTTCACCAGCACCATCTCCTCTCAAACCCTAGTTCATCTCTTGTATCCAATCTTTGTACCAAAACCTCGGATTGGTACCTGTGGGTTGCTAGTAGTGTTGATTACTCCTTGTAGTTGATGCTAGTTGGTTTATTTGGTGGAAGATCATATGTTCAGATCCTTAATGCATATTAATACCCCTCTGATTATGAACATGAATATTCTTTGTGAGTAGTTACGTTTGTTCCTAAGGACATGGGTGAAGTCTTGCTATTAGTAGTCATGTGAATTTGGTATTCGTTCGATATTTTGATGAGATGTATGTTGTCTCTCCTCTAGTGGTGTTATGTGAACGTCGACTACATGACACTTCACCATTATTTGGGCCTAGAGGAAGGCATTGGGAAGTAATAAGTAGATGATGGGTTGCTAGAGTGATGTAAGCTTAAACCCTAGTTTATGCGTTGCTTCGTAAGGGGCTGATTTGGATCAATATGTTTCATGCTATGGTTAGGTTTACCTTAATACTTCTTTTGTAGTTGCGGATGCTTGCAATAGGGGTTAATCATAAGTGGGATGCTTGTCCAAGAAAGTGCAGTACCCAAGCATCGGTCCACGCACATATCAAATTATCAAAGTAACGAAAGCGAATCATATGAGCATGATGAAAACTAGCTTGATGATAATTCCCATGTGTCCTCGGGAGCGCTTTTATCATTATAAGAACGTGTCCAGGCTTGTCCTTTGCTACAAAAAGGATTGGGCCATCTTCCTGCACCTTATTTACTTTCGTTGCTTGTTACCCATTACAAATTATCTTATCACAAAGCTATCTGTTACCTACAATTTCAGTGCTTGCAAAGAATACCTTACTGAAAACCGCTTGTCATTTCCTTCCGCTCCTCGTTGGGTTAGACACTCTTACTTATCGAAAGGATTATGATAGATTCCCTACACTTGTGGGTCATCAATGCCCCGGAAGGCATCCCCTCTTTTGTCTTCGTCCATCGGTAACTTTACTTGATGCTATATTTTTATTCACCACATGATATGTGTTTTGCTTGGAGCGTCTTGTATGATATGAGTCTTTGCTTTTTAGTTTACCACAATCATCCTTGCTGTACACACCTTTCGGGAGAGACACACATGAATCAGAATTTAGTAGAATACTCTATGTGCTTCACTTATATCTTTTGAGCTAGATAATTTTGCTCTAGTACGTCACTTATATATTTTTATTGCACGACCGGTGGTTTTATTTTGTAGAAATTATTGATCTCTCATGCTTCACTTATATTATTTCGAGAGTCTTTTAGAACATCATGGTAATTTGCATTGGTTATAAAATTAGTCCTAATATGATGGGCATCCAAGTTGGGTATAACAAAAACTATCTAGAGTGCATTAAATACTATGATCAATTTGATACTTGATAATTGTTTTGAGATATAAAGGTGGTAATGTTAGAGTCATGCTAGTTGGGTAATTATGAAATTGAGAAATACTTGTGTTAAAGTTGGCAAGTCCTGTAGCATGCACGTATGGTGAACGTTGTGTGACAAATTTGAAGCATGGGGTGTTCTTTGATTACCTTCCTTATGAGTGGAGGTCGGGATCGCGCGATGGTTAACTCCTACCAACCCTTCCCCTAGGAGCATGTGTAGTAGTACTTTGCTTTGAGGGCTAATAAACTTTTGCAATAAGTATATGAGTTCTTTATGACTAATGTGAGTCCATGGATTATACGCACTCTTACCCTTCCGCAATTTGCTAGCCTCTACGGTACCGTGCATTGCCCTTTCTCACCTTGAGAGTTGGTGCAAACTTCGCCGGTGCATCCAAACCCCGTGATACGATACGCTCTATCACACATAAACCTCCTTATATCTTCCTCAAAACAGCCACCATACCTACCTATTATGGCATTTCCATAGCCATTCCGAAACATATTGCCATGCAACTTTCCACCGTTCTGTTTATTATGACACGCTCCATCATTGTATTATTGCTTTTGCATGATCATTGATAACCCACAAGTGTAGGGGGTCGCACCAGCTTTCGAGGGTAAAGTATTCAACCCAAATTTATTGATTCGACACAAGGGGAGCCAAAGAATATTATTGACTATTAGCAGTTGAGTTGTCAATTCAACCACACCTGGATAACTTAGTATCTGCAGCAAAGTATTTAGTAGCAAAGTAGTTTGATAGTAATGGTAACAATGGCAAAAGTAAAGATAATAGTTTTGTAGGAATTGTAACAGTAACAACGGAAAAGTAAATAAGCGAAACACAAGATGTGAAAAGCTCGTAGGCATTGGATCAGTGATGGATAATTATGTTGGATGCGATTCCTCATGTAATAGCTATAACATAGGGTGACACAGAACTAGCTCCAATTCATCAATGTAATGTAGGCATGTATTCCGTATATAGTCATACATGCTTATGGAAAAGAACTTGCATGATATCTTTTGTCCTACCCTCCCATGGCAGCGGGGTCCTAGCGGAAACTAAGGGATATTAAGGCCTCCTTTTAATAGAGAACCGGAACAAAGCATTAGCACATAGTGAATACATGAACTCCTCAAACTATGGTCATCACCGAGAAGTATCCCGATTATTGTCACTTGGGGTTGTCGGATCATAACACATAATAGGTGACAATAGACTTGCAAGATAGGATCAAGAACACACATATATTCATGAAAACATAATAGGTTCAGATCTGAAATCATGGCACTCGGGCCTTAGTGACAAGCATTAAGCATAGCAAAGTCATAGTAACATCAATCTCAGAACATAGTGGATACTAGGGATCAAACCCTAACAAAACTAACTTGATTACATGGTAAATCTCATACAACCCATCACCGTCCAGCATGCCTACGATGGAATTACTCACGCACGGCGGTGAGCATCATGAAATTGGTGATGGAGGATGGTTGATGATGACGACGGCGATGAATCCCCCTCTCCGGAGCCCCGAACGGACTCCGGATCAGCCCTCCCGAGAGAGATTAGAGCTTGGCGGCGGCTCCGTATCGTAAAGCGCGATGAAAATTCCTCTCTGATTTTTTTCTCCACGAAACGGAATATATGGAGTTGGAGTTGAGGTCGGTGGAGCCTCAAGGGGACCATGAGACAGGGGGCGCGCCCCCCACCCTCGTGGACAGGGTGTGGGCCCCCTGGTCTTGATTCTTTCGCCAATATTTTTTATATTTTCCAAAACTTGTCTCCGTGGATTTTCAGGTCATTCCGCGACCTTTTGTTTTCTACACATAAAACAACATCATGGCAGTTCTGCTGAAAACAGCGTCAGTCTGGGTTAGTTTCATTCAAATCATGCAAGCTAGAGTCCAAAACAAGGGCAAAAGTGTTTGGAAAAATAGATACGTTGGAGACGTATCAACTCCCCCAAGCTTAAACCTTTGCTTGTCCTCAAGAAATTCAGTTGATAAACTGAAAGTGATAAAGAAAAACTTTTACAAACTCTATTTGCTCTTGTTGTTGTAAACATGCAAAGCCAGCATTCAGGTTTCAGCAAATATTATGAACTAACCATACTCACAATAACACTTAGGTCTCACAATTACTCATATTAATGGCATAATCAGCTAGCGAGCCATAATAGTAAAACTCGGATGACAACACTTCCTCAAAACAATCATAATATGATATAACAAAATGGTATCTCGCTAGCCCTTTCTAAGACCGCAAAACATAAATGCAGAGCACCTTTAAAGATCAAGGACTGACTAAACATTGTAATTCATGGTAAAAGAGATCCACCAAGTCATACCCAATATAAACCAGTAGTAATGAATGCAAATGACAGTGTGCTCTCAAATGGGTGCTTTTTAATAAGAGGGTGATGACTCAACATAAAAGTAAATAGATAGGCCCTTCGCGGAGGGAAGCAGGGATTTGTAGAGGTGCCAGAGCTCGATTTTAAAACAGAGATTGAATAACATTTTGAGCGGCATACTTTCACTGTCAACGCAACAACTATGAGATGACGATATCTTCCATACTACATGCATTATAGGCAGTTCCCAAACAGAATGGTAAAAGTTTATACTCCCCCACCACCAACAAGCATCAATCCATGGCTTGCTCGAAACAACGAAAGTGCCTCCAACTAACAACAGCCCTGGGGAGTTTTGTTTAGTTATTTTGATTTTCTTTGATCTTTTTGGATCATGGGATTTGGGCATCCCGATTACCGGCCCTTTTTAAATGAATGAGGAGCGGAGTCCACTCCTCTTGAGAATAACCCACCTAGCATGGAAGAGATAGGCAGCCCTAGTTGAAACATGAGCTGCTCGAGCATACAAAACAGAATTTCATTTGAAGGTTTGGAGTTTGGCACATACAAATTTACTTGGAACGGCAGTTAAATACCGCGTATAGGAAGGTATGGTGGACTCATATGGAACAACTTTGGGGTTTATGGAGTTTGGATGCACAAGCAGTATTCCCGCTTAGTACAGGTGAAGGCTAGCAAAAGACTGGGAAGTGACCAACTGAGAGAGCGACAACAGTCATAAACATGCATTAAAATTAATTTACACCAAGTACAAGCATGAGTAGGATATAATCCACCATGAACATAAATATCATGAAGGCTGTGTTGATTTGTTTTCAACTACTTGCGTGAACATGTGCCAAGTCGAGTCACTCAATTCATTCAAAGGAGGATACCATCCCATCATACCACATCATAATCATTCTAATAGCATGTTGGCACGCAAGGTAAACCATTATAACTCATAGCTAATAAAGCATGGCACAAGCAACTATAATCTCTAAATGTCATTGCAAATATGTTTACTTAATAATAAGCTGAACCAGGAACGACGAACTCATCATATTTACAAAAACAAGAGAGGTCAAGTTCATACCAGCTTCTCTCATCTCAATCAGTCCATCATATATCGTCATTATTGCCTTCCACTTGCACGACCGAACGATGTGTATAATAATAATAGTGCACGTGCATTGGACTAAGCTGGAATCTGCAAGCATTCAACTCAAGAGAGAAGACAAAGTAATATGGGCTCTAAATTAAATAAACAATCATGCATAAGAGAGCCACTAAACATTTTCAATATGGTCTTCTACTCTAATTTCAAAGGAAAGAAAAGAAAAGAAAACTATTTACACGGGAAAGCTCCCAACAAGTAAAAGAAGAACGAGAAATCTTTTTGGGTTTTCATTTTAATTTCTACTACAAGCATGGAAATTAAACTAACTATTTTTTTGGGTTTTTCTCAAGGATTATCAAACACACAAGAAGAAAGCGAGAAAAAGAAAATTAATCTAACATGGATAATACAATGAAAGAGTATGAGCACCGACGACTAGAATAGTGTGTGAACATGAATGTAAAGTCGGTGAGAAATACGTACTCCCCCAAGCTTAGGCTTTTGGCCTAAGTTAGTTTACTGCCAAGGACCGCGGCTACTCTCCTCGGTGTACTAGGAGGTGTAATCAGGATACCACTGGCTGGCCATCTCCGGGTCCCACTGGTAGGATGATGCACGATACGGATCCAGTGCAGGTTCTGGCTTAGGCTCAGGTTCTGGAGTAGATGCTTGGCCTCGATGAGCGTACACCGCTTCTGGTGTGACAAGAAAATTATCTGCAATCAAATCAAACAACAGAGGTGCAGGCAAAATAATAGTCTCATTGTGTTTCTTATTAAATCTCAGGTTATACAAGAGTATCTTATCTTTGTTGTCAACAATGAACTCATGTGCTACCATGCTCTTGTAATCTAAAATGTAAGGAGGCAATTTTGTCTCCTCTTTCTCATGGTGCCTAATAGGTATCTCAAAATGTCTAGCAAGACGTGCAACATAGATACCTCCAAAGATGGGGCCATTTGTACGATTAAGGCTTAGCGGTTTAGCAATGACGGCACCCATACTAAAACTATTGTCTCCAAACAAGGCATGGTGAAGAATAATAATATCAGGAACATTGAAGTTTCCACTATTTCCATGACCAATCAAGCATCTGCTAGCAAATATGGCAAAGTAGCGTAAAACAGGAAAGTGTATGCTAGAGATTGTCGCATCGGAACCCTTCTTTGGATCCCCTACAGTGATAGTGTTAACAAAGCCATCCAAATCTTTACGATGTGGTTCCTCTAATTTTCCCTCAAAGGGTATCCTACATACCGTGCAGAAATTACGTAAAGACATTTCCCTGAATTCATCATATAAATGAAATGATACTGAAGGCGGTGACTTCTTAGGATAATAATAAAACTTTTGCACGAACGTATTTGTGAGTAAGAGATATTGATCGATCCGGTCGTGGAGGAAATTGGTGAGGCATGCATTCTCGATCAAAGAATAAAAAACTTCATAAATTACAGCTTCTCTCAATAAATTATCGCATGGCCATTCACACGGCCGCACTTCCGCTATGCGAGGAAGATTATACTTATGCTTTCCTTCTCTTTAGCTTGTTTGTCCTGGGAGCCTTGGCTAGAAGAGCCCCTCAAAAATCTCTTTAACATTTTCTGAAAATTTCTGAAATTTTAGTAACTTCAAAATAAAAGTGAATAAAACTAAACAAGATTGATAGCAACTACTCCTACAAGTGCCTAGAGCCTATATCATGCATTAGAATTACTTGGGACCTCATAAACTTAACATGCAAGCTCAAGAACATGGTCACCTATGCAGCAAAAATTTGCAATGAATAAAGCAATAGAACAAAAACTAATTGGATCAATGGAGGAGCCACATACGAAGCAAAAATATCCCAAAGCAGTTTTGTGAATGGAGCTTTGAGCAAGGAGATCGAAAATCGCAGCAAAATGAACTAGAACTCATGCTTGAGCTGGATGGGGATTTTTTTGGGAAGAAGATGGGGTGTGTGGGTGCTGGCATAAGTGGAGGGGGACACCAAGGGCCCACGAGATAGGGGGCGCGCCCAGGGGGTGTGGGCGCGCCCTCCACCCTCGTGGCCAGGTGCTTGCCCCTCCTGCAGTGTTTTCAGTGCCTAAAATCCTCAAATATTCCATAAAAAATCATACTAAATTTGCAGGGCATTTGGAACACTTTTATTTTCGGATATTTTTATTGCACGGATAATTCGTAAAGCGACAGATAATACTATTTTTTCTTTATTTATTCTAAATAACAGAAAGTAAAAAGAGCGTACAGAAGATTGTGCCTTCTAGTTTCATCCATCTCATGATTATCAAAATGAATCCACTAACAAGGTTGATCAAGTCTTGTTAACAAACTCATTCCGAATAACACGGAACCGGAGAAATTTCGAATAACACTAAGTTACCTCAACGGGGATATGAACATCCCCAATAATAAGAATATCATATTTTTTCTTGACAGTAGGAAGAGGAAATTCAAAACCTCCAGTAATGATAGTTGGAACTTTTCCAATAGAATTGATGCTATGAACTTGAGATTGTTTCCTCGGAAAGTGTACCGTATGCTCCTTACCATTAACATGAAAAGTGACATTGCCTTTATTGCAATCAATAACAGCCCCTGCAGTATTCAAAAAGGGTCTACGAAGGATAATCGACATACTATCGTCCTCGGGAATATCAAGAATAACAAAGTCCGTTAAGATAGTGACATTTGCAACCACAACAGGCACATCCTCACAAATACCGGCAATGTATAGCAGTTGATTTATCGGCCATTTGCAAAGATATTTCAGTAGGTGTCAACTTATTCAATTCAAGTCTACGATATAAAGAGAGAGGCATAACACTAACACCGGCTCCAAGATCACATAAAGCAGTTCTAACATAGTTTCTTTTAATGGAGCATGGTATGGTTGGTAGCCCGGTGTCTCCAAGTTTCTTTGGTATTCCACCCTTAAAAGTGTAATTAGCAAGCATGGTGGAAATTTCAGCTTCCGGTATCTTTCGTCTGTTTGTAATGATATCCTTCATATATTTAGCATAAGGGTTCACTTCAAGCATATCAGTTAAGCGCATACATAAGAAAATAGGTCTAATCATTTCAGCAAAGCGCTCAAAATCCTCATCATCCTTTGTCTTGGATGGTTTAGGATGAAAGGGCATGGGTTTCTGAACCCATGGTTCTCTTTCTCTACCGTGCTTTCTAGCAATAAAGTCTCTCTTATCATAACGTTGATTCTTTGATTGTGGGTTATCAAGATCAATAGCAGGTTCAGTCTCTACTTCATTGTTTTTGCTAGGTTGAGCATCAACATGAACATTATCATTACATTATCACTAGGTTCATGTTCATCACCTGATTGTGTTTCAAAGATCGAGATAGAAATATTATTGGGATTCTCAGTGTGTCTACAGTAGGTTCACTAGAAGCATGCAAAGTTCTATTGTTTTTTCTTTTTCTTCTTTTTAGAAGAACTAGGTGCCTCTAAATTATTTCTCTGAGAATCTTGCTCGATTCTCTTAGGGTGGCCTTCAGGATACAAAGGTTCCTGAGTCATTCTACCAGTTCTAGTAGCCACTCTAACAGCAAAGTCATTTTTATTATTTAATTCATCAAGCAAATCGTTTTGAGCTTTAAGTACTTGCTCAGCTTGAGTAGCAACCATA
Source organism: Aegilops bicornis (assembly GCA_021605145.1). Lineage (NCBI taxonomy): Eukaryota > Viridiplantae > Streptophyta > Magnoliopsida > Poales > Poaceae > Aegilops > Aegilops bicornis. Next base: position 172,826,856 of record CM038675.1, on the reverse strand, counting down.
GAAGCATATTTGCTAATGAGTTTAATTTCACCTTTAACTCTAGCCATATAATCACTCAAGCGTCCTATCTCGAAAGCATTATTCTTTAATTCTCTACCAACATAAGCATTAAAACTTTCTTGTCTAGCCATAAAGTCATCAAATTCATCTAAGCATGGGCTATGAAATTTAGTAGAGGGGATTTCAACTTTATCATATCTATAGAGAGAATTTACCTTTACTACTAGTGTTGGGTTATCAAGACAATGTGGTTCTTCGACAGGTGGTATATTAAGACCATGTATTTCTTGAATAGGAGGTAAATTCTTAACATCTTGGGCTTTAATACCTTTTTTCTTTCATTGATTTCTCTGCCTCTTGCATATCTTCAGGACTGAGAAATAAAACACCTCTGTTCTTCGGAGTGGGTTTAGGAATAGGCTCAGGAGTTGGCTCAATTGGTTCAGGAATTGCCTCATGAATTGGCTCAGGAAGAGTCCAATTATTTTCATTAGTCAACATATTATTCAATAGTAATTCAACTTCGTCGACTGTTCTTTCCCTGAAAACACAACCAGCACAACTATCCAAGTAATCCTTGGAAGCATCGGTTAGTACATTACAAAAGATATCAAGTATTTCATTTTTCTTAAGAGGATGATCAGGCAAAGCATTAAGTAATCGAAGAAGCCTCCCCCAAGCTTGTGGGAGACTCTCTTCTTTGATTTGCACAAAATTTTATATTTCCCCATAAGGCAGCTTGTTTCTTATGAGTAGGGAAATATTTAGCAGAGAAGTAATAAATCATATCCTGGGGACTACGCACACAACTAGGAGCAAGAGAATTAAACCAAGTCTTAGCATCACCCTTTAATGAGAACGGAAATATCTTAAGGATATAATAATAGCGAGACTTCTCATCATTAGTAAATAGGGTGGCTATATCATTTAACTTGGTAAGATGTGCCACAACAGTTTCAGATTCAAGGCCATAAAAAGGATCAGATTCAACCAAAGTAATAATTTCAGGATCAACAGATAATTCATAATCCTTATCAGTAACACAAATAGGTGAAGTAGCAAAAGCAGGGTCAGGTTTCATTCTAGCATTAAGAGATTGCTGCTTCCATTTAGCTAATAAATTTTTAAGATCATATCTATCTTTACAAGCAAAGATAGCTCTAGCAGCTTACTCTTCCATAACATAACCCTCAGGAACAACAGGTACTTCATAATCAGGGGGAGAACTTTCATCATCACTATCATCAATAATAGCATCTTCAATAATTTCATTCTCTCTAGCCCTAGCAAGTTGTTCATCGTGAAATTCACCTAATGGCACAAGAGTATCAATGCATGTAAGTAGTTTCATCATAAGTATCGTGCATAGGAGAAGTGGCATCATCAATAACATGCGACATATCGTAATTCATAGCGAGAGCAGGTTTAGATGTTGCAAGCTTACTAATAATGTAGGAGAATCTAGTGCAGAGCTAGATGGCGCTTCCTTACCTCCCCTCGTAGTTGAGGGCAAAATCTTGGTTCTTTCGTCTTTCAAGTTCTTCATAGTGATCAACGGATATAAATCCCAAGTGACTCAGAGAATAGAGCTATGCTCCCCGGCAACGATGCCAGAAATTAGTCTTGATAACCCACAAGTGTAGGGGATCGCAATGTTTTCGAGGGTAAAGTATTCAACCCAAATTTATTGATTCGACACAAGGGGAGCCAAAGAATATTATTGAGTATTAGCAGTTGAGTTGTCAATTCAACCACACCTGGATAACTTAGTATCTGCAGCAAAGTATTTAGTAGCAAAGTAGTATGATAGTAATGGTAACAATGGCAATATAGTTTTGTAGGAATTGTAATAGTAACAACGGAAAAGTAAATAAGCGAAGCACAAGATGTGAAAAGCTTGTAGGCATTGGATCAGTGATGGATAATTATGTTGGATGCGATTCCTCATGTAATAGCTATAACATAGGGTGACACAGAACTAGCTCCAATTCATCAATGTAATGTAGGCATGTATTCCGAATATAGTCATACGTGCTTATGGAAAAGAACTTGCATGACATCTTTTGTCCTACCCTCCCGTGGCAGTGGGGTCCTAGCGGAAACTAAGGGATATTAAGGCCTCCTTTTAATAGAGAACCGAAACAAAGCATTAGCGCATAGTGAATACATGAACTCCTCAAACTATGGTCATCACCGAGAAGTATCCCGATTATTGTCACTTCGGGGTTGTCAGATCGTAACACATAATAGGTGGCTATAGACTTGCAAGATAGGATCAAGAACACACATATATTCATGAAAACATAATAGGTTCAGATCTTAAATCATGGCACTCGGGCCCTAGTGACAAGTATTAAGCATAGCAAAGTCATGGCAACATCAATCTCAGAACATAGTAGATACTAGGGATCAAACCCTAATAAAACTAACTTGATTACATGGCAAATCTCATCCAACCCATCACCATCCAGCAAGCCTACGATGGAATTACTCAGGCACGGCAGTGAGCATCATGAAATTGGTGATGGAGGATGGTTGATGATGACGACGGCGACGAATCCCCCTCTCCGGAGCCCCGAACGGACTCCAGATCAGCCCTCCTGAGAGAGATTAGGGCTTGGCGGCGGCTCTGTATCGTAAAACACGATGAAACTTCCTCTCTGATTTTTTTCTCCGCGAAACGAAATATATGGAGTTGGAGTTGAGGTCGGTGGAGCCTCAGGGAGCCCACGAGACAGGTGGCGCTCCCATGGGGGTGGGCACGCCCCCCACCCTCATGGACAGGGTGTGGGCCCCCTGGTCTTGATTCTTTCGCCTGTATTTTTTATATTTTCCAAAACTTGTCTCCGTGGATTTTCAGGTCATTCCGAAAACTTTTGTTTTCTACACATAAAACAACATCATGGCAGTTCTGCTGAAAACAGCGTCAGTCCGGGTTGGTTTCATTCAAATCATGCAAGTTAGAGTCCAAAACAAGGGCAAAAGTGTTTGGAAAAGTAGATACGTTGGAGACGTATCAATCATGTAGTTGATATCGTATTTGTGGCAAAGCCACCTTTATAATTCTTTCATACATTTCGCTCTTGATTCATTGCATATCCCGGTACACCACCGGAGGCATTCACATAGAGTCATATTTTATCCTAAGTATTGAGTTGTAATTCTTGAGATGTAAATAAATAAAAGTGTGATGATCTTCTTTATTAGAGCATTGTCCCATGTGAGGAAAGTATGATGGAGACTATGATTCCCCCACAAGTCGGAATGAGACACCAGACTTTTATGAAAAAAAAGAGGCCAAAGAAGCCCAAACAAATAAAAAAAGAAAAAAAGAAAAAAAATGAGAGAAAATGAGAGAAGGGACAATGTTACTATCCTTTTTCCACACTTGTGCTTCAAAGTAGCACCATGATCTTCATGATAGAGAGTCTCCTATGTTGTCACTTTCGTATACTAGTGGGAATTTTTCATTATAGAACTTGGCTTGTATATTCCAATGATGGGCTTCCTCAAAATGCACTAGGTCTTCGTGAGCAAGCAAGTTGGATGCACACCCACTTAGTTTCTTTTTTATGAGCTTTCATACATTTATAGCTCTAGTGCATCCGTTGCATGGCAATCCCTACTCCTCGCAATGACATCAATTGATGGGCATCTCCATAGCCCGTTGATTAGCCACGTCAATGTGAGACTTCCTCCTTTTTTGTTTCTCACATAATCCCTATCTTCATACTCTACTTCACACATAGTGCTATGTCCATGGCTTACGCTCATGTATTGCGTGAGGGTTGAAAAAGCTGAAGCGCGTTAAAAAGTATGAACCAATTGCTTGGCTGAAACCGGGGTTGTGCATGATGGGAGCATTTTTGTTTGACGAAAATGAAGCATGGCCAAACTATAGGGATAAGCTTTATTTGGCTATGTTATTTTGATAAGACATGATTACTTTGTTAGTATGTGATGTCTACTACGCAACCTTCTTCTTGTAGGCGTTGTTGGGCCTGCAAGTGCACAGGTTTGTAGGATAGTAGCAAATTTCCCTCAAGTGGATGACCTAAGGTTTATCAATCCGTGGGAGGCGTAGGATGAAGATGGTCTCTCTCAAGCAACCCTGCAACCAAATAACAAAGAGTCTCTTGTGTCCCCAACACACCCAATACAATGGTTAATTGTATAGGTGCACTAGTTCGGCGAAGAGATGGTGATACAAGTGAAATATGGATAGTAGATAAAGGTATTTGTAATTTGAAATAATAAAAACAGCAAGGTAACAAGTGATAAACGTGAGCGTAAACGGTATTGCAATGATAGGAAACAAGGCCTAGGGTTCATACTTTCACTAGTGCAAGTTCTCTCAACAATAATAACATAGATAGATCATATAACAAGCCCTCAACATGCAACAAAGAGTCACTCCAAAGCCACTAATAGCGGAGAACAAATGTAGAGATTATGGTAGGGTACGAAACCGCCTCAAAGTTATTCTTTCCAATCAATCCGGTGGGCTATTCCTATAAGTGTCACAAACAGCCCTAGAGTCCGTACTAGAATAACACCTTAAGACACAAATCAACCAAAACCCTAATGTCACCTAGATACTCCAATGTCACCTCAAGTATCCGTGGGTATGATTATATGATAAGCATCACACAATCTCAGATTCATCCAACCAACATAAAAGTACTGCAAAGAGTGCCCCAAAGTTTCTACCGGAGAGTCAAGAACGTGTGCCAACCCCTATGCATAGGTTCATGGGCGGAACCCGCAAGTTGGTCACCAAAACATACATCAAGTGGCACATGATATCCCATTGTCACCACAAATAAGCACGGCAAGACATACATCAAGTGTTCTCATAAAAGACTCAATCCGATAAGATAACTTCAAAAGGTGAAACTCAATTCATCACAAGAGAGTAGAGGGGGAGAAACATCATAAGATCCAACTACAATGGCAAAGCTCGGGATACATCAAGATCGTTCCATAGAGGGAACACGAGAGAGAACACGAGAGAGAGAGAGAGAGAGATCAAACACATAGCTACTGGTACATACCCTCAGCCCCGAGGGTGAACTACTCCCTCCTCGTCATGGAGAGCGCCGGGATGATGAAGATGGGCACCGGTGAGGGTTCCCCCCTCCGGCAGGGTGCCGGAACGGGCTCCCGAGAGGTTTTTGGTGGCTACAGAGGCTTGCGGCGGCGAAACTCCCGATCTATCTTCTGTTCTGGAAGTTTTACGATACGTAGGTATATATGGGTGCAGGGGGTACGTCGGTGGAGCTTCGGGGGCCCCACGAGGCAGGGGGCGCGCCCAGGGGGGGGCGCCCCTCCCCTCTTGAGCACCTCCCTCATCTCCTGACATAGGGTCCAAGTCTATCTGGTCGGTTTCCTTCCAAAAATAACTTGTCCAGTTGATTTCGTTCCGTTTTGACTCCGTCTGATATTGCTTTTCCTCGAAACACTGAAATAGGCATAAAACAGCAAATCTGGGCTGGGCCTCCGGTTAATAGGTTAGTCCCAAAAATAATATAAAAGTGGATAATAAAGCCCAATATTGCCTAAAACAGTAGATATTATAGCATGGAGCAATCAAAAATTATAGATACGTTGGAGACGTATCAGTATTCTTGAAGTATTACTATTTTTATGTCAATATTAAACTTTATCTTGAATCTTTTGGATCTGAACATTCATGCCACAACAAAGAAAATTACATTGAGAAATATGCTAGGTAGCATTCCACATCAAAAATTCTGTTTTTTACCATTTACCTACTCGAGGACAGGCAGGAATTAAGCTTGGGGATGCTTGATACGTCTCCAACGTATCTATAATTTTTGATTATTCCATGCTATTATATTATCTGTTTTGGATGATTAATGGGCTTTACTATACACTTCTATATTATTTTTGGGACTAACCTATTAACCGGAGGCCCAGTCCATATTGCTGTTTTTTTTTGTCTATTTCAGTGTTTCACAGAAAAGGAATATCAAACGGAGTCCAAACGGAATGAAACCTTCAGGAGAGTTAATTTTGGAACAAACACAATCCAGGAGACTTGGAGTGGACGTCAAGAAAGAAACAAGGCGACCACGAGGCAGGGAGGCGCGCCCCCCACCCTCATGGGCCCCTCGTGGCTCCCCTGACCGACTTCCTTCGCCTATATATACTCATATATCCTGAAAACATCCAGGAGCACCATGAAACCCTATTTCCACGGCCGCAACCTTACATGCAGTGAGATCCCATCTTGGGGCCTTTTTCGGCGCTCCGCCGGAGGGGGAATCGATCACGGAGGGCTTCTACATCAACACCATAGCCTCTCCGATGAAGTGTAAGTAGTTTACCACAGACCTTCAGTCCATAGTTATTAGCTAGATGGCTTCTTCTCTCACTTTGATTCTCAATACAAAGTTCTCCTTGATCTTCTTGGAGATCTATTCGATGTAATTCTTTTTGCGGTGTGTTTGTCGAGATCCGATGAATTGTGGGTTTATGATCAAGATTATCTATGAACAATATTTGAATCTCCTCTGAATTCTTTTCGGAAAAACTAACGCCCACACGTGTGGGTGTTTGCAGATCGCCCACACGCCTCCATCACCACTCATTTTGCCACGTATTAATAGATGACATCAGCAGAAATCTTTTTGGTTTTCGGCTTAAAAATGTTTTATCTCCTAAATAATAAAGCGAACTAAAAATCCGTTTTCACCATTAAATCTGTCTCGACGAGATCTTCAAAACTAGACCCCATGTTGATATGTTTCGATGAATTATTTTTTTGCCCAGAAGTTGCCATGATGTTTACACTATAGTTGCCATAGTGCTTAAACTAAAGTTGCCATGTGGCAATTTTAGTTTGTAGATCATGGCAATTTTAGTTTTTTGATGATGGCAATTCCTGTACTTTGACCATCAAAATATATTTTTTATTGAACCATGGCAATTTTAAGTGCATGTATCATGGCAATTTTAGTATATGGTGCATGTCAAGTCTAGTTTCTTAATTCTCCATTTTATAATATGTTAAAATTTACTTTTAAATGTAAAAGAAAATAGTTGAAAAATATCATGGCAACTTCAGTGTAAATATCATGGCAATTCATGTGCAATATGTCGATATGAGATCTAGTTTTGAAGATCTCGTCGCGAGGGATTTAATGGTGAAAACGGATCTTCAATCGGATTTTTCATTTAAGAGATAAAACATTTTAAAAACTGAAAATCCGGAAAGATTCTTGCATGCATGCATGCGATGATGTGGCAATCTATTTGCATTAGAGACGTGTGGTGCATCTTCTTTCCTGCCACGCGTGTGGCAGTTATCGACGTCCATTCTTTTATGTATGATTTGTTATCTTTGCAAGTCTTTTCGAATTATCAGTTTGGTTTGGCCTACTAGATTGATCTTTCTTGCAATGGGAGAAGTGCTTAGCTTTGGGTTCAATCTTGCGGTGTCCTTTCCCAGTGAGGCACGTATTGTATTGTTGCCATCGAGGATAAAAATATGGGTTTTATATCATATTGCTTGAGTTTATCCCTCTACATCATGTCATCTTGCCTAATGCGTTACTCTGTTCTTATGAACTTAATACTCTAGATGCATGCTGGATAGCGGTCGATGTGTGGAGTAATAGTAGTAGATGCAGAATCGTTTTGATCTACTTGTCGCGGACGTGATGTCTATATACATGATCATGCCTAGATATTCTCATAACTATGCACTTTTCTATCAATTGCTCGTCAGTAATTTGTTCACCCACAGTTATACTTATGCTATGTTGAGAGAAGCCACTAGTAAAACCTATGGCCCCCAGGTCTATTTTCCATCATATAAGTTTCTGATCTATTATATTTTGCAATCTTTACTTTCCAATCTATATCATAAAAATATCAAAAATATTTATCTTATTATCTCTATCAGATCTCACTTTTGGAAGTGCCCTGAAGGGATTGACAACCCCTTTATCGTGTTGGTTGCAAGGTTCTTATTTATTTGTGTAGGTATGAGGGATTTGCGTGTAGCCTCCTACTGGATTGATACCTTGGTTCTCAAAAACTGAGGGAAATACTTATGCTACTTTGCTGCATCACCCTTTCCTCTTCAAGGGCAAACAAACGCATGCTCAAGAGGTAGCAATAAGCACATGCAAGACATACATCAACTGTTCTCAAATCCTTAAAGACTCAATCCGATAAGATAACTTCAAAGGGAAAACTCAATCAACTACAAAGATAGAGGGGGAGAAGCATCATAATATCCAACTATAATAGCAAAGCTCGCGATACATCAAGATCGTGCCAAATCAAGAACACGAGAGAGAGAGAGAGAGAGAGAGAGAGAGACCAAACACATAGCTACTGCTACATACCCTCAGCCCCGAGGATAAACTACTCCCTCCTCGTCATGGAGAGCGCTGGGATGATGAAGATGGCCACCGGTGATGGTTCCCCCCTCCAGCATGGTGCCGGAACAGGGTCGCGATTCGTTTTTGGTGGCTACAGAGGCTTGCGGCGGCGGAACTCCCGATCTAGGTTTATTTCTGGGGGTTTCTGTATTTATAGGAATTTTTGGCATCGGTCTCACGTCAGGGGGGGTCTCCGAGTCATCCACGAGATAGGGGGGCGCGCCCAGGGGGTAGGGCACGCCTTCCACCCTCATGGATGGCTAAGGACTCTTCTGGCCCAACTTTTTTACTCCGGGGGCTTCTTTTGGTCCATAAAAAATCATCAAAAATTGGCACGTCAATTGGACTTCGTTTGGTATTCCTTTTCTGTAAAACTCAAAAACAAGGAAAAACATAAAATCGTACTGGGCTCTAGGTTAATAGGTTAGTCCCAAAAATAATATAAAATAGCATATAAATGCATATAAAACATCCAAGGTTGATAATATAATAGCATGGAACAATCAAAAATTATAGATACGTTGGAGATGTATCAGGATCCCACAAAAACAATTCTGGGACGACCCGATTTGGCCGATCTGCTCGGACTAGGGATACTAGATTGTCCCGCAAACTGGCGGTTATTATAGCGGATGGCCCGGATGGCAGGATCTGCTAGAGATGCTCTAACATAGTGTGTCTAGGAGCGAGGATATCGTCTGTGATGATCTGTCGCATGTAACGGAACTTGGTTCTTCTTATCATTCTCAACATGCAAGGCCCTTGATAAATAGAAGGCCAATGTTTTGGTCGCCGCCGGTCAAGACGCAACATCGCGACATGGTGGGAGGAGCTTGGGGTGCTACTGCTTGCAGTCTGGATGGTCGGTGGTGCACCGCCTAGATCTGGTGCAGCCCAGATCTGGGTCTGGCCGGCGCTGAACGGCCCAAGATGAGGGGCCTTGCCAGGGAGGCGATGACCGTCGTGCTCCTCGCGACGTGGTCATGGCCTGGAGTGCTGGTGGCCACCTTGCCCGGCCTTGGGATGGTGGAGCGCACCCTTGACCTCCCAAATCAAAGGCTGAGTGGGGGTCGGTGAGCACGGGAGGGGGGGAGGGGCTTCCTCCCATGTCAGAGGTGCTTCTCCTTGGACGTCCCATTGTTGACTAACGGTGATGCAGGGGTTCTGGGCTTCTCCGACCACCCATCCCCGGAGTCTCCTTCATTGATGTTGGTCGGTGTCTGTTAATGCCAAGACTACTCGAGGCCCCCCTTTGTCACCGGTGATTTACCTCGACGTGTCCTTGGCCTCTTTTAGAGACAGTCTTCTTGACGTGCCAGGCCATCCCGGGATCAACGTCATGCCAGCAGGCTGTTGATGGTCTTCTGCCAAGATGTATTGGTGTGATTGTTGGTTGCCATTGAGGGGCTCATGGTTTGCCTAAGGGGTGCCGGCAAATGCCATGCTTGACCTTGGTAAGACGAATGTCGCGCTACTTGGAAGTGTCGTTATTTGGACACCTCCTCGTTCAAGCTGTTCGCATCATCCTACATCGTAGGGACCAGCAATTAGATTGTGCCGGGGGAGCAGTGGCGTTAGGACCGAGAGTATATCGACCAGAGGGGGTGAATGGGATATTCAAATTTTCTTTCGAAAGCTTTGAAACTGAACCCAATCATAGCAACGGAATATAGTATCGAAGGAAATTCTTCGTCAGAAGCATATTCTTCGAGAAAGCATTGACTATGGTACGAGCTTGATAAATCATAGGTTTAACGACATTGAGGGTGATGCAGCAGGCAAACAGATGTAGCAGGATAAGACACAACATAATAGAGACTGAATGAATAGCTACACCGATTACCCAAGTAAAACAGAAGCACATGATGGTAATGAAAGAATACAGATAGTGTCGAATAACTGATACACGATATGAGGTAAATAGTACAGACAGTACAAGAAAGATATCGGCACAGAGCACGAATAAGAACTACTGAAGGAAATGCAACCGAATAGAAATAAACAGTGGTGCTCGATGGAGACAGAGAGATTTGGCAGACCAGTTCACCCTTCTTCCAAAGGGCTATGTCTGGTTGGACGGGCTGTGACTTAACACGAAAGATAAACTCTCTTCACCCTATTCTCCTTCAACACAGAGCTGATCAGACTCGGGTTGATTTGACTCATGGTAGATCCTTGTCGGCGATCTCCAAACCTTCAGTCGATCATCGCGAGCCACAATCACTCTTGGTTGCTGAAGATCAGACTCGGTGAAGACAACAACTCTTCAACACTCGAAGCCGAAACCTATCTGTCTAGAGAGTGCGCAACTCTCAAGAGTAATAGGTACAAGAACTCTCACTCAGAACTGATGTGATGCTAAACCACTATCTAAATTTGGGCTCTTAAACTCAAATCACTCGGAGAGGGGTTGCTCAAATCAATCTTCTCAGAAATCTCAAGCGGAGCAGCCAACGGATAACGTTGGAGCGGGGTGGCTATTTATAGCCGCAACCTTCCTTGATGGGAAAAGAACAAATTAGACATCGGCCTCAGCCAATAGCCGAACGACACGATTCCAACGGTCGATTTAAGCACAACGATAACATTTCTTGCGCAACAAAAAATGCTAACTCCTCGGTCCGAGGCAAATCTCTCGCAGCGAAGAAGATCAACATCTCTTGCTGGCAAGTATTTGCTAGGAGATCAAAGAGATTTCTCTCGCAACTTTCAAAGGTTTTGGCTAAGCATCACAACGGATCTAAGCGTCGAGAACCTATACCCCTCTTAATAGTACGGAGGTCGTATGACTCTAAAGAATGAAAGAAGAAAAACTGAATGAATGCTACATCTTCACATAGTCTTCGACTTCCAGCATTGCAGTCAATTTCTTCAAACGACTATACCGAATCGAAAAGCTTTGCTTCAGCAGTAAACTTTTGAGGGGTCGATTTCTTCTCATCAATCTTCTCGACTCTATCACTTCAACAACTATAGCTCATTCTTCTCCGCAACGCAGATGTGCTTCGGTGAAGTTCCTCGAACTCAGCACCGGAGACAACATATTCTTCAGTTGTGTATGGACTTTTTCTCTCTGTATGCACTAGCAAACAAGTTAGTCCATACATATTTCTGTCGGCAATCTCCAAAACACAAGGTAGGCAGATATTACACCAACAAGTGGCCTGCTTGTTGAATGGGGTCGTGGCGCTTTGCGAAGCCTGTCTCGTTGCTAGGATCAAGCAAGCTCCTTTTGTTTAGTGCTTCATTTAACTTTGCTTTGTCCATGTTTTAGTTTGTTGTTCGTCTGAGTGAGATTCTTTTGTAAAGCTGGTATCCCCGGCGTGGTTGGTATAGGTGTGTGTTTGTATGGTTCCTTTGTATTGGTTGGTGTTTTATTTTATAAAGTGGGGCGATGACCTTCTTGAGCAAACATATCTTAGCCAATTTGCATCCAATAGTCCTTGCTAGGAGGATGGTAAAAAAGTTCACCGAAAATTCAATGAAATTTCTAATTCCGCATATTTCAGTGGGGTCTGAAATGTTTTTAACTCCGAAATGAGGTAGATTCAAACTGATTAAAAAAAATTAAGTTATGTTAGAATTCACTAAAATTAAGTGAAATTTGAAATCTCAAATCCAAAATAATTTCTGAAATATGCGAATTTTCGTACGTCTGAAATTATTTTGGTTTCGAAAGTAAAAACATTTGGAGCACCGGGTGTGCCATGCCGGCCGGGCGCTGCACACATATAAAGAGGCGTGGCGGTGGCGTAAGTAGAGGTTCTTCCTGTTGGCAAGAAACAGAGGAATGATGCTGCATTCAGTTTATATACACGTATGCTCTGTTCGAACGTGTGGGAGCAGAGTGTTGAAACTTGGTTGAAACAAAGCTACGCTGTAATTCCTTCTCAGTTTCAAACAGTGGCAAAACCATAAGCAACAGCAAAATAAATGCAAATTAACTTTTTGCAAAGCACAAGAGGCTATATCACACAGATGCAAGTTATAAAAAGCTAGCAGTTCATCGTATAGGCCGCTTTCGTGGTTTGGGAATCTCCTATTCATTTTTTTTTGGTCATAATAACTAAAAGTAAGTCGCATCAAAATAGACTTTTGGGTCGGTCGATTTTCGTATGAAGGAGGCAGCCGCCGGAGGGAAGGAAGAAGAAGCCGCCACTCACCAGAGAAGCTACCACGTGATCTATTTTAGGATGGCAGGGTGCCTCGTGATCTATGTCAGGGGTGTTGGGGGTGAGGGTGTAGGTTCAACGGAAAAAATGATCACGGCCGAGGTTAGAGGGGTGAGGACGGCGAGGCTGACGTGGGAGCGCCGCCGGCCGTGGTTGGAGGAAGCAGGCGTGGCTAGGCGGTCCGAAGAAAGAAGATGAACAGGAGGCCCATCGGAAGGTTAAAGAAAAGGATCTGACCCTTCATCCACATCCGACGGCTAGAAACAATCTACTGGCCCCAAAAAAAAATTTGCCAGACCACAGTGATATAGCCAGTCCCATTTTTGGTTGGTTGGAATTGCCTTTTTATCCCCTTGATTGACTTGTATGGTAGTACCACAGTTAGAACAATCTCACTTTAAGGCGAGTTAAGGAGCAGCGTTTGGATCCCCGCCGCCTGCTTCACATGCCCTTTCGATCCGTAGCCGTCAGATCATACGGTCAGTCCCCACAGGCGCCGTTGGATCTCACGGTAACCCAGCCCGCTCCGCTTACCAAAAATCGAGCAGGGGCGAAAGCCTTCTCCATCCTCCACCGCCTCCGACGCCCGCCACTAAAAGAGGCTAGCTAGCCGTGCAGCGGCCTTTAAAAGCAGAGCCTGCATCTTCAGTCCCACAAAGCAAAGCCATCCAATTTGCGGTTCATCCCAGACCCACACCCAAACCCACCCAAGCGCAGAGCTCCGGCCGGGGAGAGAAAGAAGCTCGTGGCCTAGGTCGATGGCTGCTCCACAGCCAGATCCGGACACCCTAGGGGTCCTCCGGTTCCTCTGTCGGTACATCAAGTTCGAGTCTAGCTGCGTCGCTGATACCTTCTGCACGGGCTGTGGCGCCGCTGCGTGCTCGCACTGCATCTTACCAGTGTACCATCCAGACTTGCTTACATAAGCAAATACCACACAATGTTCAGGCCTATGTCGATGACATCGTTGTTAAATCGGCCAAGGGATCTGACCTCTTGAATGATCTTGCTGAGACGTTTGCTAACCTCAGAAGCTGGTACATCTGACTGAATCTTAACAATCCTAACTAGTGTGTGTTTGGAGTTCCTGCAGGGAGGCTTCTTGGTTTCCTCGTGTCCACTGAGGGATGGTGGCAAACCTGTAGAAGATTGACTCCAAAATATGAAGAATCCAAAGGAATTGAAGGATGTCCAGAAACTGACCGAGTGTTTAGCTGCACTCAGTCGGTTCATTTCCAGACTCGGGTAGAAGGCTCTTCCTCTCTACCGATTGATGAAAAAATCGGACTCTTTCATCTGGACGCAGAGGCCAAGTTGGCCTTTGACGATTTGAAACGACTGCTATCCAAGCGGTTAGTACTTGCATCTCCAAGGGAATCGGAGCCCATGGTCCTTCACCTCGCCGCTATCGACCGAGTGGCTAGCGTGGTCCTCACTGTTGAAACAGAAGAAGGCATGGCGTAGAAAATACATCGGCCTGGATACTGTCTTAGCGAGGTCCTCACCGAGTCAAAACAGAGATACCCACACTACCATAAGCTTGTTTATGGATTTTTCAGGCAGCATGAAAGCTGGCTCATTATTTCCAGGAGCATTAGAATCAGATCACAGTGGTTAGCTCAGTAGTGCGCTCGGATGTCATTAACAATTGGAACGCCATCGGTTGAGTGGCCAAGTGGGCAATCGGCTGAGTGGCTCCTAACATGGTCAAAACTTGGCACAAAATAAGAGGACCAATAAACCAGGACACAGGTAGTATGAGCCAAGAAAAGCAATCAAGTCATAGGAACTCGCTGATTTCATGGTGGAGTGGATAGAACCCTAAGATCCTCCCAGCCAGCAACACGCGGATCATTGGATCGTGTATACTTTGACGGAAAATAAATGATGGCCGTGGTAGGAGCCAGAGTTGTCCTTATTTCGACCAAGGGTGATAAGCTAAGTTATGTCCTGCAGATCCATTTCACGTCATACAACAATGCAGCAGAGCGTGAAGCCTTGCTACATGGACTCTGAATGGCAATCTCACTCGTAATTACCCGCCTAACGGTCCGTGGTGACTCAGATCTCGTCGTGTAATAGGTGATGGAGTGGGATGTCAGGAGCAAATCAATGACTGCTTACTCTGCGGCCGTCTGAAAGCTGGAAGGAAATTTTGAAGGGTTGGAGCTGGTGCACATCCTGAGAACAGAGAACGAAGCGGTCGACACACTGGGCAAATTGGGCTCCACTCGAAAGGCGGTTCCACCTGGAGTCTTTCTAGAACACATGCATGAGCTAACCATGCTAAAAATCCGTACATCAAATAATGCAGAACAAAGGCGTACACAATCATCCAAGAAGAGCTGTACAAAGTGAGTCCGACTGGCGTCAAGCAACGTTGCATCTCGGGAAGAAGGATGGCAACTCCTGGTGCATGTTCACTCGGGCACCTGCGGGCACCATGCCTCCTCAAAGGCCTTAGTTTACTAAAGCATTTCGAGCCGACTTCTTTTGGCCGACTGCTCACGCTCAGAGCTTGTTTGCAAGTGTGTCCCATGCCTGATGTATGCCCGACAACCACGTATGCCGGCTTTCGAGCTGAAGACAATCCCACTCGTATGACCATTCGCGACTTGGGGCTTGGACATGCTTGGGCCGTTCCAAACTACACCCGACAGCTTCACCCATCTACTAGTGGCAGTCGATAAATTCGCAGGTGGAGCGAACCGAAACAAGTGGCCAAGCTTGACTCATCCACTGCAATCAACTCCGTCCATTGCATAATGCGTTTAGGGGCTTGGAGCAATTGAGTGGACATGCCGTGGACATCAACTCGAGCGAGTGCGTCCAGCCACAGGGATGTGCAAACTCCCTGTGCAGTTGACATCAACCGCTAAAGCAGATTGATGGTTTGCGCTAGCCGATCCTTGAGCATGGCCAAACTCCTGTCTAACTGTCCTGGATTGGCGACAGTGGACCAGGTGTCGGCCACTCAGGCATTCTCGGCCCTCACATCCGGGCAAACTCTGCAAAAAAGAACACCCACAAATAACGACTAAGTCAATAGAGTTGATTAAGTTCTCTTCCGAGAGAAAAGAAAATCTGACCAAAGTTCTTCTCTTCCGAGAGAAAAGACTCACCAGACGGACGCCAATTGGAGAAGTGCAGATGATCGGTGAGGCCCAACCTGAAGGCAACTGGCTTTCCCCCAGCTGGGTCATAGCTGACTGATGCTCTGCACTTGGATTGGAGCGCTCCCGGACTAGGTCGTCAAAGTTGCCTTGGACTCGGTCGTTGATCTCCTAGAGAAGCTTGTTCTCCCTCATGAGGTCCTCGACAACCTTTTCCTGGTTCCGGGCGGTCGCCACCGACTTCTTGGCCTCCCAGAGGGTCTCGTCATAGTCCTTGTAATCCTCCAGCGCCGTGACTGCAGAGGCTGCAGACATAGTGCCCGTCAGTCGAGTGCACTACCTCCTTCCTATCTGTCCGTCGCCGTTCGGCGTTCACCTAGCCGCTTCGCCTTCATCAGTGAGCTTCAGACACAACTCCCTCTCGTGCTTGAGTGCAGCATACTTGCAATACTTGCCACTGTACCTGGCAAGTGCCTGCAGAGAAAACAATCAGAAGTCAGACGATTGCAGAGAACTAAGTCCATGAAGTTCAAGAACGGCTACATGATCTCATCTGGTTAGCCTGTCAACAAGCACATTAGCATCTCTTAAGAGTAAAGACTCAACCCGACTTTTACCAGTCGGCTTCAGCCTTGGGGGCTACTGCCACCAGTCGCGCTGATTGTGCACCCGGTGATGAAAATAATCAGACTTGACTCAATTGCCAGCAATCGTCTCGACGGCCACCGGTCGCACTGATCATGCACCCGATGATGAGAAGACTCTTAAGACCCAGCCGACTGCCAGTAGTCGGCTCGAGCCTTGGGGGCTATGGCCACCGCTCGCACTGATCATGCACCCGACGATGAATGAACAACTTATGGGTTCTGACTCAGAGAGCCAAGTCCATGAAGTTCAAGGATGGCTATATCTACATCTGCAAAAAGATACTTCCAAAGACCCCAACCGACTGCCAGCAATCGGCTGGGGCCTGGGGGCTTCACCCACGGGTGCATTAAGCGTGCCCCCAACACCGACTGAAAAAACTTGCTCCGCCCGAAGAAATTTTATTGGCGAGTGGACACACCTCAGCATTCTTGCGGACGACCTTGCCCAGTTTGCTAGGGCCAGGGCATCGGAGATGTTCTTGCGCGTCAGCTCCTCCAGCTTGTTCAACCCCGACACTGTGAGGCGGACACGGTTGATCGCCCTGTCAGCTGTCCATGTCAACGACAGGTGACGGGGATGTGCCAGAGCTGGTACCAAGCCCCTCCGGGAGACGACGGTACAGGCGGCGTGCACGATAGGGGCAACTCGAGTCCAGGCGAGGGCAACAGTCTGGTTCAATGTCGAGTGGACGACACTCGGTGGTGTCTCGGCAGGCGGACTTCACGTACTACTTCAACATCTTCAGCGGGGGCAACCGAAGCTGCCCCAGGGTTCTCTCTCTTCACAGACCACTTCATCTCGAAGTAGCTCGACATGCGCTTGGCCTGGATGCCGAGTGCCTTGCATGTGTCGTAGACGTCCTTCAGCACCGTCTGCAGCTTCACATAGAAAAAAAATGCTTGAACAGGGCCCAATCTAGCGGAATGCCGAGGAAGGCTCAGTCAAGGTCACAAAGCTGGAGAGGTGGGCGACCGTGTTCGGTGGGAGATGGTGGAGCCGCACATGGAAGAAATCCAGCACCTGCCGGAAGAAGGGGTGGATCAGGAGGCCTAATCCCTGATCCAGTAAGATGTGAGGATCGCCCGCTCATTCCTGCGGGGAGCCGGCTCCCGCTCGTGGGAGTCCGGCACCCGCCAGGCGTCTTTCGGCAGACGATGGTCTTGCTCATACGCGCGGAGGACGCCCTCCGTCACTATCGACGGGAGCCAGTTCCTGTGCTCCCTGTCCTCAGCGGTGGCGGCTGCGGCGGTGGCCACAGAGAGCTCTCCGTCCGCGGTAGAGGATGCACCGCTGGCAGCCTTGGCCTTCTCGAGCATGCGGGTTGAGGAAGACATGGCGATCCGAGGGCTCAAGGGGAGGAAGAGGAAGGGATACGAAACTGCTCCGGTGGCTGTGCAAGATGTGGAGGACGTGCAAAAACCCTTCCACGTATGGCCGGGTATTTATACCCAACTGTGAGGCGAAACCGCCGCGAGAAGTTTGCACCACACGCGTCAAAAAGGGGTCGTGGCATCAATTCAACACGGGAGTCCAGACGGCCAACATTTAAAACCAACTACACCGCGAAACGTCACTCGGGTATTCTGTCCGACGGCTCGCGGAACCGTCTTCCCGCGCGACTGGTCAGATAGAAGCTTGTCAGAAAAGCAAAATATATTGATGTGACAATTCATGAAGATCTGCAATGATGACTGCTGACAACTCACCTTCAAGCCGGCTGACGACTCGCCTTCCAGTCGGCTGATGACTTGCTTTCTAGTCGGCTAAGAATCACAAATCAAATCGTCCAGCAGGGACTGTCCCGGGTGGAACTATCCGTGTCCGAAGCATGATGGCTATCCGAGTGTCCGCCACTTGAAGGAAACCATCGTGGACCTGTTCTGCTTAAAGAGCAAGCAAGGGGCACCCGCGATATCCTCCATGGCACAACTCAGATTCCCTCGGGGAGCCGAATATTCCCCATAGAAGGACTTCCGACAGGTGTTCTTCCGAAGGATATTAATTAACTGGTAACGCTTGATCCGATCAAGCCCAGACGCTTCGGACTGTCGCTCAAAATTTGATGATACGCCCACAGTCGGGCCACGAGCCATCCTCTACCGTAGAGATTAAAAATGGGTATCATCGAGTCTTCTTCCTGGTTGCTCACTTCTCCCTTCGAGGGCATGAACAGACTGAGTTCGCCGAGGTCTCTCAGTCGAACCTCGAGCTTGTCGAACAGTCGGACATCTTGCCAGGAAAAGCAGATAAGTCATTCTTCAGGGAGACCTCGGCCGACTCGGTGGTTACTGCCGGTCTTATAAATACGGGGTAGGCCCAAGTATACGATTAGCCCTTCAGAGGCCCATGACTCGTATAAAGTATGGTCCATAAGGCTATGGGCCAAGGGGCTCTGCAATCAGCCCATCAGAGACAAGTATGGTGGCCCAGAACCACACCAAGTCCTAGCAGTCAGATGCCAGGCCAGCCGACTGTCAAACACCAGTACTCGACCGAAGATGAAGGGGGCAATCGGCTAGAACATCAGTCGGCAACTACCTATGATACCTCTTGGCCACGACGTCTTAATTGATAAGCTTCATACCATGATAAGCTTCATGCACTAGCCAACACAACCAAAAGTCCAAACTGATGGAAAGAGCTAGTACAATCCACATATACTGTAACACCCCCTCTCATGTGTGACGGGGAAGACAAGTCAACACGTGCAACCGGAAGAGAGCGACGGCGCGCGAAACTCACGTATGACTCAAGAGGCTCTACGTGGACACAAAGGGGGGCTATCAGCAATTTTTAAATAAATTGCGCAAACCAGGACTTGAACTCAAGACTTTAGCTCCGATACCATGATAAGCTTCATGCACTAGCCAACACAACCAAAAGTCCGAACTGATGGAAAGGGCTAGTACAATCCAAATATACTGTAACATTAATGACGGCAGTTATCCAACGGCGGTATAATCCAGTTAAATACGGTAGTTACCAGTAGTAAATGTCATAGAACAGTTGGCCACACCTGAGCCATGAATAGCATTTGATACCAGCCCATTATGTACCCCTACCTGGCACACTCTATATAAGCCAGGAGGGAAGCCTCGGGCTGAGGGTTGAGCATCCGCACTTTGCACCTTACGCCAAGAGTTAAGAACATCACAGGAGTAGAGGATTACCTCCACCATAGAGGGCCCGAACCTGTATAAATCCTTGAGTTTACTCTCAACTGCACCGTTTGCTAGATACGATTGCCTCTACATTCCTACCCCCCCTAGCATTGTCAGGATTATATCCACGACACCATGAGAGTTGTTCTCTTAAAGGTCAGCTCTCCTCTCTTGGATTTGATTGGATCCAACTACTTTTCTTCCCATCCCCACGCAGCTGCGGCTCACCACCTCGATAGATGCAGGGACATGCTATGGAAGGTCTCTCTTGTTCTCTGTTTCATTCATGGTCATGATGATCTAGGGTTAGCTAGGAGTGTGTTTCCATTGTCTATGATCTTTGATTTTTTTGTACATATAATTTAGTTTTAAGTGTGTCTCTTAGCCTTGTATGTGCAATTTAATTGCTAAGTTCTTTGTCAGAAAATATCCGTGATACTTCCTAAATCATTCCCTACTGTACATTGCAATATCTGTAATTGATAACACCCAGTCATATTCCTATTTGTATACTGTACCTACATTTAATTGCAAAAAATTATAGGGAACAGAAACTGGGACGCAAATAATGTCTTAGCATACATTTTCTGTAAGACGATTCAGTTTACCTATCCTCATCAGATGAATGTAATATCTATGATATGGACTAGATAAATTAAACTGATTTTTTGTTGATACTCCTTACTGTGCTATACACCTCCATGAATGCGTGCTACAGTGGAAGCTTGGAACAAAGAAAGAGGTAAACTGAAGCCTGGAAAAGGCAAGAAGGTAGCCTGCTTTGATTTGCATACATCTCAGGTATTTCCCATTAGCTGTATCAATGTACTAATGGCTCGCTTTTGCAGTTGACATCGCAAAAACCTCGGTATTCTATTTGAAAAATGAGTACTTTTTATAAATTGTTATTGCTCAGTGTTCTTAAAAAAATCTACCAGAGTTGCAATTAACTTAAAATGATATCTATAGATCTTACGATCATTTTAATTTGCGGATATATTTGGTGTGCATAGCATTCCTTCTTCAATGGTAATTTCGTGTACAAGTATACAGAGAAAACGCATTCCAACCCTACTCTCTGCGCATATGTTTAATGTTTAAGGGATCTGGCACCATGGTTTTCACTTTCAGTGAGATTTCAATGAAATTCACTGAATTTCATTAGTTTCAGCAGTCATTGAAATATTTACCTTTTGGCCAGAATATTTCAGCCATTTCAGTAGTACACATGAATTCAAATATTTCAAAAATAATTTCAAAACATTGTTTAATTAAATTCAAGTGAATATTTTGGCCTTTTGGCAAATGCAAACCGAAATAACTGGAACTCGTTGAATTTCGGTTGGTGCTGAATGTTTTTCTGAAACTGAAAGTGAAAACCTTGTCTAGCATTGTGGCACATTATATGGATAATTTTGTGTATTGTTTTAGTTGGTGGACTTCCTGGTGTTGCCTGCTGAAGCTACATGGCTATGCCCTGCAGCAGAATGCTTGGAACAATTGTAAAAGGTCACTGGCATTGTATACACAAATTTATTCCCATATTCTGGACATATAAAGTACAGTGGCATCATTTCATGAATGTGTTACCAGATTGCCCCAAACTGATTTTTTCATAAATTTTAATTTATTGGTGTAAAATATGGAGTGTCTCATTACTTTGTAATATCAGGTTTGTTCATATAAATCTCTGACTCTGATTTTACTTTGCCTTGCCATTTCAACCTGTCTAGGCTGTGGAGCTCTAGATGTAGAAGCTCCCCTACGCCCACCCTTTTAGGCGCAGCCGCTTTCGCTGCGAACATCAATGATTCCAGCGACGACCAACTATTTGGTGAAATGTCAGAATAGCTGAAGGTTTATTTTCCTTCCAATTCGGTCTGGATAGATTGCGATGTTATTTTCCCAGATTTGTGGTCTTCCAAAAACAACGGACTGTTCCTTAAACAGATCAAAAGCAACTCCACAGCCAGGCTAAATTTCTTAAGGAATTTTAGTCATAAACTACATGTCGTGGTAATCAGTTATGTAGTCTCTTTATTTGGTTTATCTTGATCACAATATGTAGTGTTAGGTCTACAAAGATATATTGTAACGGTGAGTAGTTTATCGAATGATGATGATGATAATTCTCTTTTTTACATAAATTTGAGATTCTTATTATGATAAACAGATCTCGTTTATGATGAAAGGTGGGAATTTTACCAAAGGGTGATGAAGAAACATGCTTTACCATATCCTCTAATCAGTTTTGGAGATATTGCTATGCTCCAAAAGGAAGCTCCTGTCCTGGGCTACAACTTATTAGCATATCCATTGATGGTAAGCATTATTAAGTAATGTTTACAAAGCATAATATTTAGATAGATGGATAAATCTAATTGTCACCACCCACCAAGTATAGTCTTGTGATTCTTCAAAATCCAAATGATCTGTTCTGTGACCTTTGAAGCTTAGTTCCTGTCTTCGCATCTCAGTTCAACGCTTATGCGCTGATCTACATTGATTACAGTTTTACTTGATGAATTATATTTGCAATGTGACCAAAATATAGATATAATCATACTGTTTGCGATTTGTCTTCCTTCCTCAAATATGGATCCTTGCAAATACTTGGTCATTAGATGTTGTCTCTATAGTTATTTTTCTGTTCAATGGAATAATTAGGGTACTAAAACATTGATTTCACTTAAAATCCCTTGGCATCTATTTTCATTCTGCCACATCCATTAACCGACTGCCGTATATTACAATTGCACAAGGTTAGGGATATGCCTCATCAAATCGAGTTACGAAATGCAGGGCAGGGTGACAGGAAACTACTGAAACAACTAATAAAAACATGACTAGTTTAGAACCTACTGACACCATGGTATTAATACAAGTACTTGTACCATTGTTGCACCAATGCATGCTTTTAAGTATTAACCTCAACATATGTTTTGACCCTTCTACAGAACTGATACTAGAAACTCACAATTGAAATCGTTGTGGTAAATCGACCTATGACTGGTGGTATATGGGATGCAAAGTTTGCTGGAAGAAGCTGAAAATGGCGCATTGAAATGTCCTACATGTTCCAAATCCAGAACCATGACCAAGGTATTTTTTACCCATGTTACATCTCAATTGGTAACTGTGTCATAAGCAAACAATTCACGACAATTCCATCATGTAAATAGGTAGAAAATAGCAGTGCTTGCAATAGACATGGAACATGAGGAGGAACCAAACCCAGTATTCACAGAGTTTGCCTTTTTTAGAGCACGAGGCGATATAATCACTGGAAGAATCGCAAACCCGACTATAGCTCATGGAAAAGGACGAGTTGGTTACCTGGCACTGGAAATAGAGGAATTTTCTGGAACAAAAATATTGTGAGCGGTCACTCTAAATAGTAGATCCCTGGGCTGATTTCTATTAGTATTTCCAAGTGCAAGCAACATATCATGTGCAAAGTGAGGCACCATTAAATCGACATCGAATGGTTAATCCACCATCTGGATCGGACGTTCCACGGTCTTCGTGTTCCACCCAACGCCAGGCAACACAACTGTCAAGAATGTGCTGCCGGCTCCACCATCTCCTGACTACTGTATGAGGGTGTGTCATTGGAACCAAAAACAAAAAGGGAAGCAGTCGACGATCCACCCATGGGCCAAGCAAAAGAAAAGGTCAGCACGATTTTATTGCAGCAAATTAAAGAATGGTTGAATGTTCAGACCAATGATACAATATTGTTTAACTATATGTAGATGTGCCGCTAGAGTCTTTTCCTTTAAAGAGCGACGAGGAAGAGGAAGCTAATCTTTAGAAGTACAACATTTCAGAAGCCTACCGTGTCACAATAATCATAGGTGCTACTGTTTGTTCCGTAAATGCGACAGCTTCTAAGCGTTCTTTCCTTTTGAACTAAGTACCTTGTGTTTTCGTAGCTTTTGAATTGATGTCCTTTCAGCTGTAATGATATCCATCTGCTCACGTATCAACTTAGTACATCTATTATTCATCCATTACTCTTTTGTATTCCGGCCTATCATCTGTTATTCATCCACCACTTCTTTGTATTCCAGCCTATTATACGAAGTAATAAGTGTTAGAAAATGCTACACATGAAAAGAAAATAAGCAATTTATGAACTGCCGAGATCATAGATGATACACGCACACGCACAGACAATTGGCTTAGAGGCGCACCCGTCCACATGTGTGCTTGATAGACACAGCTAAATAGGCTGCCAGAACAGACTCGAATACCTGAAATGCTACAGACGATACTAATTAGACACAGTACAAAATCTGAATGTTCTGATCAGGCAGACCAGTTAGCTGGGGTTCAAATTAGGACAAAACACATACTTTACACAGCAACCAACAGTGTGCCCCACCAATATTCATAATAATAAAAAATTTAGAGTTACTAATAGTTGTTAAGTTGTTTTTTAGCATTTGTTTTTTGAGAATCAGTGATAGTTGTTAACTTGATGATGTTGTCCACCAGCACATCAGGCCCAAGAAATAGAAGAATTAGAAAGCCCACTAGTTATTCAACAAGCCGGCCCGTTAACCATAAAAATCTTGGGCAGTGCCATTTGTGTTTTTACTATAAAAACAACCGTTCAACCAGTCAAATGGAATAAAAGTTTCAAAAAGAAAGGGAATTTCATTTTTGGATATAAAGTGTTTTATACTCTAGAACACGTGTTCATTTAATGAGAAATTTTAAACAAAACTATCAAGCACATACGGATCTTTTTTTTTTTTGAAACCAGGCACACACACGGATCTAGCGACCACCAGAATACTCCAAAATATGCTCGATCAAACACCAGAATACTCCAAAATATGCTCGATAAAAAGCACATACAAGAACCCACATGTAACAAAGAAAAATATTGAAGGACATGCATGCTAAACGAAAGCTTTCATGCACTAGCTCCTTACCCAATCCACCACTACTTTTCTTTTAACAGAAACGCACTCGCGGGCCTCCTCACGGGCGCGGCGTGCTGCCACGCCATCTCCTGCTAGTAGTAGAAGAATAAAAGTGGCTAAGCTACCGCGTTTACCGTGAGTTTTGGAGCTTGTGCGTGGCTTACGAGCGACTGGCATGTGGTTAATTTTTTTTTCCGAGGCACACATGGTTTACTGCTGGTTTTGCTTTGGCATTGGTCTCCAGTCTTTTGATGGGCCTGCTTATCTCTTGGGCCGCCATCCGGTTTGAAAATATCCGGCGATTTCAGGAGATGAAAAAGGATGGAGAGGCGGGGATCCTCAAACACTGGTGAGAAAAAGAGGCAATGGACGAGCGTGTGGAAGATGAAGATTCTAGGAAAGCAAATTTTTCTTTTTGCTTGGCGCCTCGCTAGGAACTCGATTCCTACTGAACAGGTTCGGTGCCACAGAAAATGACGTAATCTGATTTATGCCCTGTTTGTAGCTCTGCCCCGGACACTTGGAGACATGTGCTTATAAACTGTACAATGGCTAAACTGTACAATGGCAAAGTGAGTCCGGTCCCTTGCGGACGACGAGCTGATCGATCACTTGATTGCATGCACTCATGATGATGCAGGGCTTTGGTTGGTGGGAATACAAGATTCGCTAAGTGGGCAGGATTTTGTTAAGTTACTCGTTACCCTTTGGTCAATATGGTGGGCGCAAGGAGGAAAGTCATTCATGAGGAGCAGTTTCAGTCACCTTTAACTACTTTTTCTTTCATAAAAGGGCATTTGCGTGACATCCAGCAGGCCGAGCTAGTCCATCTTCGCCAGCAGTCCAACATCCAAAAATGCAAGTACGTCATCAGGCCACATGGAGAGCACCTCCAAGGGGTTCAGTTAAAATACATGTTGAAGGTGAGGTCAAGAGGCATGGTGATCGAGGAGCCCTTGCTGCTATTTGCCGAGATGATTCAGGTAGCTTTATGGGTGCATTGACGGTTTCTGTTGCTGAACTCATTTCGCTCGAAATTCTCGAGGCCATGGGCAGAGAATGAGGCTCTCGCTCTAGCAAACATCCTACGCCAAGTTAGAAGCACATTCCTTAGCTAAAGCTGTTATTTTTTTTATCTTTTGGTAGACATGTTTGGTTGGCTGTGAAGCCAAATCTTAGGTAAACATTTACTGTCGGTGCGCCGGTGGAAGCTTTCAGTCGATCTCACGCGGAACAGTCCCCCAACTCCCCCCACGCGCACAGCTTTATTTAAGTGGGCCCACACACTGCTGAAACCACTTAAATCTTATCTCTTCCCCGAGCTGCAGTTTAGGGTAACTCCAACGCACGATCGCACTGTCAGGACCCAGACTCAACGTCACACCGATCTAGCATGTAACACCTCATATCACTTTGCGGCCTCACGCACGGTATTCCCACGGGTGTCGCCTTACTAGGCCCGGGACCGTTTGCGCCTTTTGGCACACGTATATGATAGTGTCGCTAGCATCCATATGACAAGGAGCCCGGGCTGACATGACTATTCGTGAACCCAAAGTGGCACTAAATTACAGGGACATGCATACATGACCTAGCAACAAACGTGTCGGTCATCAGCGAGTGAATCCGGGCTGTAGCAACTGGGCTAACAGGACTCCGGTAAACCGGGCTGTAGCAGGCTAACAGGACTCTAGTAGACACCGACTCTAGTAGACACTGCGTGACATTTCCCCGAAGGGACAGACACAGGAACGAAGAAGGACACATGCCGGCCAGCCTAAGTGTTCCGGAGCAGTAGCAAGCTACCAAGGCTCAGTGGAAGCACTAGGAGACATTTCCCGGTAAGAGAGGCTACCAAGGATAAACAACTAGATAGTCAGATCCCACACATACCAAGCATTTCAATAACATACACATAATATGCTCGATATGTGCAAATACAACATGGCATCACAACATGACTCTACGACTCAAGTACTTTATTCAATAGGCTCCGAGGAGCGAGATCTTACAAACATGGGTCTCATGACCCAACATTCAGAGCATACAAGTCAAAGCACAAGCGGAAGCTTAACATGTCTGAGTACATACATCTATAAATGAAAAAGGCTGAGAAGCCTGACTATCTACCAGATCCTGCCGAGGGCATAAGATTGTAGCTGAAGTAACAAGCTAAACGTCAAAGTCCACGCGGAACTACTAGTGAGACTGAAGTCTCTCTGCAAAAATATAAAATAGGCAAACGTGAGTACAAATGTATCCAGCAAGACTTACATCAGAACTAACTACATATGCATTATTATCAACAAAGGGGTGGTGGAGTTAAACTGCAGCAAGCCAGCTTTGACTCGGTGGCTATCCTAAACTACGCCTGCTGGCAACTCTTTTGGGGTGGCGCACACGAGTCCACATATTCACCAAATCAATACACCACTATGGATCTGCTCTCGTCTCCCTACGAGAACGTCATCCATAGCACTCACGCTTATCTTGCGCATTTTAGAGTATCCACTTTCACTTGTCTATGAACTGTATAGGCAACCCAGCGGTCCTTTACCGCGGACACGGCTATTCGAATAGATGATGTTAACCCTGCAGGGGTGTACTTCACACACGCTCTCACCACTTACCGCCGTTTACACGACATGTGCTCGGCAACCTTCAAGCGGAATCACAACGAGGGTGTCATCCATGGCCTACCTAAACACTCAAGTCTCTAGTCCAGGTTTATCGCCTACTCAGGTTCCATCCGCAGGGAGTCCGGCCGAGGTTTCCACATACGACCCCGAACGATGTGTACAGGGTTTCGCGACACCAAACGGGCGCTCGGCATACCCGGCCACGTGCCTACTGCATCACAGCCCACCCCTCGGGTCAGCGCTGCCCACGACCTCTAGCATACTACAAACACCAGAAACTACTTGCAACTCCTGCACAGAGGACAAGGGTGATTAAGAAGCCGAGAGGGTCCATTGGTTTCGGGCCCAATGCGTGGTAGTAACTGTTTCATGGATCACAAATACAGAACTCAGTTCCTGAGGACGGCTTCAATGAGACAACCCACCATGTACTCCTATATGGCTCTCACCGCTATCTTTACCAAATCGTGTTCACACACTTAGCTCACACACAGTAGGACATGTTCATCATTGTTCCAATTCATCCCCGATGAATCAGACCTATCACAACTCTAAGCATAGCAGACATGATAAACAAGCATGAATGAGTAGGCACATCAGGGCTCAAACAACTCTTACTCATGCTAGTGGGTTTCATATATTTACTGTGGCAATGACAGGTCATGCAGAGGAAAAGGGGTTCAACTACCGCAGCATGTAACAGTTGTATCGTTGTTGTCCTAATGCAGTAAAAGAGAGCAGAAGCGAGAGAGTGTGATTGTATCAGAATGAACAAGGGGGTTTTGCTTGCCTTGCGGGTCCGTGGACTGGTATTGCTCCTCGTTTGGATACTCACGATACTCTTCTGGGGCAGAACCTGCCGCAGAGAGCACCGATATACAATCAACACCAAACAATGTGCAACAATATGATGCATGCATGAGACATGGCAAAATGAATGTATTGGGCTAATGCAATTATGACCAGATGAGTTTGAGTCATTTTGAACCAAAGATTCAAATTGCAAACCCATATATGATCTTAAATAGTGTTTTATCATGTTTTGCACTAAACAACAAATTAACTTGTTTAAACATGCATGAAACCAGTACAGATGGATAGATTGGATTTTTCTGATCATTTTTCATATGTAACACTTTGCATTTGGAGTTACAGATTAATTTCAATGAATTTTTGAAGTTTGCACTAATTTCTGGAATTTCCTGAATAAGATTAAATCCAGAAAAAAGGATTACTGCGTCAGCATTGCATCAGCAAGTCAACAGGGGCGCCCAGGTCAAACCTGACCAGTGGGACCCACTGGTCAGTGTCTCTGTTAGTTAATTAAGTTAATTAGGATTAGTTTAAAACTAACCCAGGTTTGACCAGACGGTAGGGCCCACATGTCAGTGACTCTGGGAGTCAAACACGTGGTCAAACCACGCTAACTCGCCCGCGTTTAGCCGCCGGCGACGTCCAGATGCGGCGGAGGCTGCGGGATTTGCCCTCCGGCGACCAAAAGGACGGCGGAGACCATCTACGCGTAGCTGGGAGTGAGCCGCGTTGAGTGGTGGTGGTGGTGGAGCTCCAGGTCGCCGGAAACAACGCCGACAACGAGTTGTGCGGCTGCCGGAGTTCGGGTGAGGTCGAACCCGTCGTTGTGGTGCTCTTGGAGGCTCAAGGGCAGCTCCTACGTGATCTACGTTACGAGGTAAACTCGTTGGACAAGGTGGCGTGGCTGTTAGTTGGCCGGAGCGTTGTCGGCGACGAGCTCAGGCGGCGGCGCGTGCGGTGCTGCTCGTTGCAATCGAAGCAGAGGGCGGCAGCAAGAACGAGAGGGAGGGAAAGGGGCAGAAGCTCACGGCGCGAAGACGATGAGCTAGGCGGCACGGTCGGGGACGAACTGCTGCGAGGGTGACGGCGAAGGGGATCTCCGGCAGTGGAGGAGTCGGGCAGGGTTGATGCGGTGACTTCGGGGCACGCGAGCGCTCGGGGCTCGGCCTGCTCGAAGGAGAAGACGACGTTGGAGCTTCTGGACACGGTCAGACGGCGCAGAGATGGCGGTGGCTACGACTATGACGGCGAGGTGGCAACGGCTGCGTCGGCCATGGCGGAGGGAGGCGAGGGAGAGGCGATGGGGGCGAATGGATGTGTCCAGGGGGGTCGAGGGCGCGACATGCAGGTCATCCAGCTCATCCACGGGCGAATCGGCAAGCAGGTGGCGCCGTGACGAGCTCGCGCTCATCGGCGTCACCTCCCTGCCTGCCTGGCAAGGACGAAGCAGCTGGCTGGCACGGGCCAGCATAGTGCTGGGCCGCCAGGTGGGCTGGGACGTGGGTTTGGCCAGGTAAGTCCCTTTCCCATTTATTTCTGTTTTATTTTATTTCTGTAAGTTTGTTGCATTTCTAAAAATACTTAGGCAACTTCAAAAATCACGAAACTGCACATGGCCACTCTTCGGAATATATCCAACATGAAACATTTTAGTTTGAGATTATTTGAGCATTTGAAATATTTTATAGCATTTAAATGCCCAAATACAAATACTATATGATTTAATTCAGAGCCCAAATATGACATGGAAAAATGTGCAACACCTCTGGTTATTGTTTCTAGCATTTTTCAGAAATGATGAACATTTTTTAAAACCATTTGGATTTATTGAGAATATTTTAGTTGAACCTGGTGAATTCCTTTGATGCTAGGGTTTGAACATCCCCGTTTCAAGTTTAGGCAAAATTTAAACATGATGCACACATGAAGCTAGCCTAGTGCATTGCCAGGAGTTAGGGATGTGACACTCACAGACGTACTTTTTGTTTGGATTTTGTCCATTTAGGATAGAGAAACAGACGTCCGTGTTCGCACATCTCAAACTGTCCAGCATGCTCGTCCCACGCCAGCAGCAACGCTCGCCAGCTCCCGCCTGCCGCAGCTCCCGACAGCTCCGCCTGTCCGCATGACCGCCCGGTGCAGCGCTCATCCACAGTGGCTGGCCAGCTAGCTAGCACGCGCTGCCAAGGCCTGGCCGTCGCCCCGCAGCTACCACCCCAACCCCCACTTCGCGTGGCCTTCCTCCCGAGCTTGGTCCGCGCCTGCCCGCCATCCCGCGCCCGCGCGCTCACGCGCCCGGCCTGCCGTCGGGGCTCCCACGCCGCCATCGACCTACTCGCGCGCGCGCCGCTTCTGCTGCGGCGCTCCGGTGCCTCGCTTGCTTTCGCCCGTCTTCGAAGCTTGACGGACGCCGTCGTCTCGCCTTTCGCCGCTTCGCCCGCCACACTGCGCCAGCGCCTCCGGTTACCTCGCCGCTTTCGCCCGTCTTGCCGCTTCGCTTCCTTTATCCATCCTACTTTTCGCCGCCGCTTCGCTCCCGCGCCACTTGCCCGCCCGCGCCTCGCCCGGACCGCGTCTCGCGACACGTCCTGCTCCGTGCTGCTGCTGCACCAGCCGAGCTCGCCGCCCTCGTCTGCGCCACCGTGTGCCTGCCACTCATTCCATGCATATCTCCCATGAACCATAAACTCTTAGATTCCTTCCTGTGTACACCACATTCCAGTTCCACTTCATCTACGAAGATAAATAAACAAGCTAGCAAGTGTCAATTTCATTGTTATCCAATCACATAGAGTGAAGTCACATCACAACCACGTTGCAGTTCACTAGTTGTTCGGAAGCAAAAGTTTAGCTCCATCATAGCAACTTAGAAATACATGCTAGCCGATTGTGATACTTACAAAGAAACTGCAATAATTGCTCAATTCCTAGTGTTGGTACAATCAATTAGAAGAGAAATGCAATGTTCCTCTCAGATTAAGGTTTGCGGTGTCAACTAGATTGTGCTTGATGCCATCAATAATATGTCCTGCTTCCCTGCCTATATGGCACTAATGCCACAACAGTGCCTGCACCCGCCATTTTTCTGAATCTTGCAGCTCTGATGTCCATTTGCGGATCTCCCACAACCATAGCCACTGTCTCCCTAGCAGTCTCATCACCCCTCCCTATTCCCTGCTCCAGTTTTGGCCCGTTCTTGGTCAGCACTCAGCACGATGCCCAAGGATTACAATCTTGAGTCGAGTTCTTTCGGTTAACTGGCTGCAGGGGTTAATTTCTGTACCCGAAACAGATTCTGAATGTGCTCCACATCCTCCTAGCGTGTAGCCCTTTCAGCTCTGCCACATCCGCATCCTCCTTCCCATTGCAGAAATTGGCAGAAAAATAAATGAATCGACCACAAAATTGATGAACTAGCGGCACCGAACATACTGGAAATTGCCGTCGGACGAGATGTATGTACCTCGTGGGCTCAGATCCGGTATCGAGGGAGGCTGTGGCGCCTGAGCGAGCTCCGGCCAAGGGTCGCCGTGGTTTGCCCGGAAATCTTCGCCGTCGCGAGGGTGGCCGAGCATCCTGTTAGTTAGTTGTTCGGGTGTCCAACCATCGCCGTCGACGGCGGGGAGGACAAGCGCGCCTCTGTTTTTTTTGCCGCTCTCCGGCGAGAGGAGACTCGGCGACGGCCGTTTTTCACTCGCGATGGGCTTACTGATGAGTCTGGGCTGGACAAACGGGAGAGAATGGCAAACAGAGTTCCCGGCCCAGTATGTTTAGCCCATGAAGGGCGGTCCGAGTCCGACGGCCAGTCGTGCTGTTTCTCGTCTCTTCTCTTCTCACTCCCTATATATGAAAAAAAAAGGACGTCAGCCGAGAAGAGAAGAGGGGAAATCAATCAATCAATCGAACAAGAGAGAGATCGATCGGCGATTTGTGCGCAGCGAAAGCAGAACATGCAGAAAGCTGACAAGATAAAATTCGGTTGTGCTGCCACAAATGAAAGACTAGGAAGGAATTCATGGCTGAAGTACTGGAACTCACATAATCGCTTGTAGCCTGAATGAACCGTACTAGTGTACTGACATGTATGCCTCAGATCTGCCACATTGAGGGCTTCTTTGATTTAAAGGATTCTCAAAGAAATTTTGAAGGATTTTGATCTTTAGGATTTTTTTCTATGTGGGTTGTTTGATTCGAGGATTGTAAACCATAGGAATTTTTTCATAGGATCCATTTGCACTAGATTTCATAGGAAATTTTCCATCCACTCAAACCTTTTTGAAAGAATCCTATGTTTTTCCTGTGCACAATCAAACACTCCTACATTCATGTAGGATTCAAGATGACATGCTACCTCAATCCCACGTTTTTTCTATTTCTGCGTTTTGAAAATCCTACGAATCAAAGAGGCCCTGATTATGGCTGGACCTCTGAACCTCATGGACCAGCATGACCAGGACCTGGGAGACTTGCTCGCAGTGGCTTGACTTTGAATTTTCAAAGTCTTGAGCATCAATACTGGCTCCTTTGTTTTCCGAAACAAACATGATTAGCTCCTCGCTCGTGAAAGACACGGCGATACATTGTTCTCCAAAGAGTCCACAGGTCTATGCAAACCAATGGCTCGTGCTACTCGCCCAAAGTATACATGTTATATGCATCAGTCACTATGTACTTTCACCAAGTTCAGTTCCCTGTGTCTGTCAGTAACTGCTGGCATCATACCAATCAACCAGTTCAGCGTCGTGCCACCGGAGACGAAGACATACGTGGCGACTGTTAAACACGTTATTCAGGTACAGGAGATCGACATCTACAGAAGATATTTATGGTCGTTGGATAGATAGATAGTTAGGCGCAGATATCTTCTGTTGTAACTAGCTAGTCCCCTATCTCTTATATTCCTTTCTTCCCAAGTTGTAATCTCCATGTAATCTCCAACCAACTCCTGTACGCGTTGTCAGGTTCGCACCCTGCCTATATAACATGCAACACGTCGCCCTAGATTGGGTAAGACGTTTCCAGCTATCGCACATGGTAGTCAGAGCCATCCTTTTCCCATCTAAGCTTTCTGCAAACTCCATCTAGCCTTAGCCATGTCTTCCTCCACCAGCGCCTTCCAACCTAGCCTCAATGATCAGGTCACCGAGAAGTTGACGCCAAGACAAACTATGTGCTATAAGCGCGCATGAGTCATCCCTTAGCTCCGCGGCGCCAGGGTCTTCGGCTTTGTCGACAGCACCCAGCCGGAACCGGCGAAGCTCCTCGTCACCACCAAGGAAGTCAAGGAGACTTCATCGCCCAACCCTCTCCACCCAATTTGGGTCAGGGAGGATCAGCAGGTCCTCGGCTACTTGCTGAACAATCTGACACACACAGTACTCGAAGGATTTATAACAGAGTAGCAATCACACACTTATTACATCGAATGTCTCAAAAGAGAACTTATTACAATAATATGGCTTAAGGTCATCTAATACGATAACAGCGGAATGCTTGGAAGATAAAGTGAGTCCATCAACTCCAACGGCATAACTGAGCTGCACGGCAACGACCTATCGAACCTTACTCCTCGTTTGAAAAGTCTGCAACATAATACGTTGCAGCCCGAAAACGGGTCGGCACATGGAATATGCTGGCAATGTAACATAATAAAGCAACAACGGAATAATGATAACACTACATGCATGTTTGGCTGGTGGAAAGCTCTACGGTTATAGTTTTTGCGAAAAGCCAATTTTTTCCTACATCAAAGGAATAAGTTTTACTTTAACTATCATGGTGGTTGAAACATCATTGAGAAGGTATAACCCCAACTCAATCCAAATTAAAGTAATTAACAACCCAACAGTATTAATTTAGAGTGATGAGATACATGTGAATACTCAAGTACTAGATACTCAGAATTGTCCATAATCGGGGACACGGCTAACCATGATTAGATTGTACACTCTGCAGAGGTTTGCGCACTTTTCCCCACAAGACTCGATCGCCTCCGTTGATTTCTCGCACTACATGGTGTTTGAGAAACGGATGACCAAAACACAGTCTTTCAGAAACATTAACTCTCTACTCCGGATAGATCATACCAAACCTATAAAACCCACTACCTGTTGATCTACTTCTTCGAGAGCTTCACGTAACTTACTCAACTATGCTAGAGCCCATAATAGCTTGTGGCTGCACACGGAAGTTTCTAGCATGAATAATCTCAGT
This sequence comes from Aegilops bicornis, assembly GCA_021605145.1. NCBI lineage: Eukaryota > Viridiplantae > Streptophyta > Magnoliopsida > Poales > Poaceae > Aegilops > Aegilops bicornis. Next base: position 172,792,749 of record CM038675.1, on the reverse strand, counting down.
TCCCTTTGAGCACAGGTGGCGGTCCATAGGAAGATCACACGGGTACCCCGGGATTTCCAAAATAAAGCAGACAACACTGGGTTCCCTGTGCCTCAATCCACCCAGATGTGTATTTAAGTTGCCACCTTAAAGTAAACCATTAATTAACAATCTCACATCTCTCGTGAATATCTCTCAAACCCAAACCACGTCTCTGAGCATAGCATAGCAATATAAGCAACACGTAGAAGTAACTCCCAAGGGTTTGATAATAACAGGGCAATAGGTTCCTACCTCATCATCTACTTCCCAACCCACAAATTAATGACATCCTAACCATACAATGTTTGAGGGTTGAAACTAATGCATAAAAACTGGGTATGAAAAGAGTATGATCAATTGTTACTTGCCTTGCTGACGATCCGTGAATCCTAGAGACTCGTAATAACACGCTTCGCACTCCGGGAATTCTATCGCAAGCAAACAATACATACATAAGCAACAAGCAAAGATGCACAAACGAAACTTCAACTGAAAGAGGTTGACCGGAGAGTTCAACTTAAGAACTCCGGTTTGCAAAAAGAATCAAACCAAACAGAGCAACGAAATTCAAACGGCGAGAGAAACAAGATCCGTTTACTAATCTGAACTAGGGTCAAATTTTACAAAGGTAAAAACTGGTTTAAGTTGGCTATTCGGAAAGAGGGTTTTGAGATGAAACTCCAGGCGCTTGAATCGTCTGATTCCGATAAACGAGCGAAAAGTTATACTAATTCGAACATCGGATCAGAAATCACGATCGGAATAATCGCGGAATAAATCCGATAAAAGAAAACGACGAACGGCTAAACGAACGAGCGTTCGTTAGCAGAAACTAAACGACGAACATGTTCGTAAAAGCGAACGAACGGGCGAACGTCAGAAATAAATAAACCGGAGAAATAAAACCGATCTATATAAAAAAAGCAGGCTAGGGTTTTTCTAAAAACCAAGAGTTCTTTAAAAAACCGGCGACGGGCTACCTCCGGAGGTCGTCCAGGGCGGGCGGCTCGGCGGGTCCGGGCGAGGCGGCGAGGGCTAGGGATTATGCGCCGACTCGGCGAGCGGCGCAGAGGCGACGGCGACGGCCAAAGGCGGCGGCGGCTCGGGCTCGGCTCAGTGTCTCAGGGTGGGCGGCGCGGCGGTGGCTAGAGAGGCGGTGGCTTGGAGGAGGGCAAGGCGGCGAGGAGGAGTCTGCCTCGGACTCGGTCCCAAGGCTGGCGGGCAAGTACAAGAAGCAAGCGGTTGGCTGGGCCGCCTGCTTTTGAGTCTTTGGCCCGATCGAGCGGTTCATAAATTTTTTTAAAACGTTCCGCCGAAACTTATAAAATCCTAGAAAAATAAATAAAAAACTAAAAATGCCAAAACAAGTTTTCTTTGCCTAAATAAAATATTTAGGACAGGATGAACTTTTCTTAGCCTCTAAAATACAATTTTTAAATTAGGCAAAAAAATTTCTAGGCAAATAAAATTCCAAATAAAATAAAATCCAAATAATGATTTTAACATTTTTCCTCCGATATTTCAATTATTTTTGGAGAAGTCATATTATCTCGTCTCATTTATTATTAAACATGAAATATTTTCCGGAGAGAAAAATAATAAAATCCAAAATCCTCGTCTTCATTATTTGATAAAATTCAAATATGAAAATCGGAAAATCCCCAACTCTCTCCGAGGGTCCTTGAGTTGCTTAGGATTTCGAGGATGGCAAACGAGAATGCAATAAAATATGATATGCATGGATGACCTATGTATAACATGCCAAATTGAAAATTTGGGATGTTACACGCACACTCTAAACAATGGTGATAACTTACTGTTCCAATGGATGTCTTCTCCTTGGTTATCTCGGTGACCAGCTGCGGTCTTATCTGAAGCCTCGGCAACCTAGCACAAATGCAGGACAGATAAACTTTGTAATCGTTATGCACATACAACCAGTACAAGATCGACCGAGAATTCCTTCAATATAAGCTACTGATAGTGACATGACAATCGATATAAATACCTTGATGAGAACCCGGTCATTGAGAGGCTTCATGTCTTCGATACCATCAGATTGAAGAATACATATATGTTTTGACAGTGCACTCGACTCCTTGAGAAGCTGCGTGATCTCCACCCGTAGTTTGAGCTGCTCATCGCTCACTGATCCCCTCTGCAACACAAGAACCCGTCAGGACAATATTACCTGAACATAGCAGTCGAAATTGCGGAATGTAACAGATCCACCAATCCTCCTCAATTCACCACGAGATCAATTCTGTTCTTCCATGGAGACCAGATTCTCCCGGGGGAATTTGGTGCCAAATTCATCGGGGGGAAAGGAGGAGGAGAAAGAGGGGGGATTTGATTTCATGCCCTTCTTACTTTGTATTTTGACAATCGGCCACCGGTTACTTTGTCATTGATTTTTTGCCACACGTTACTTTGTACTTTGATATTTTGCCCCTGTCAAATGGGACCCACGATGAAATCCCTAATTTGCCCTTTGCAGTCGATTGAGGACAGCCTCGATCCCCGTCTCTCGTTCGGCGTGGAGCGATCAGAGCCGTTGGTTGCTGGGCCATCTATAGCGCTCGACGGCCCGGATTGTTTCAGGAGACCAGATAAGGGAAAGGCACCCACCAGACCGGAGGGGCAAAGCGGAATCCATGGCGCTGTCGAGCGCGGAGAAGAAGACGGCGGCGGAGGTGGTCGCGGCGCTGGAGCTGCACCGCCACCCCCACGGGGGCTTCTACCTGGAGACCTTCCGCGACCCCTCCCTCGTGCTCCCCAAGTCCGCGCTCCCGCCCCAATGTAAGCTTCGCCTCGGATTACTCGCTGCAGCTTTAGGCACTCGCCTAGATTTCTTGATCTCGCGGTGGGATCTTCGGCTAGACCACTCGGAGAATTGTAGAAGCGCTAGTTGCAGTGGCTCTTCAGTAGGCTACTAGCTACACTCCATTTTGTGAGCTGGGGCTCGGTTAAGTGATGTTAATTACTAGTTCGATATATATAGATGAGGAAACAAGGCAATTGCTGGCGAGCGTTGCATTATTCCTTGGTTGTGGCGGTGCTCGTGAGTTGTGCCCGGATAATCCACTGAAGATAGAAAGGCCAGCATTTTGTTTGGCTATTAAAGTTGCTGCTAATTCTCAAATCAGATCCGTCCGAAATGTTTGATTTAATTTCATAATTCTCCACCTCAATGGCTGCGGACAAAGATTAAACTCTTCCCCCAATTACTCATGTACTTATTGCATCTTATTTACTCTCTGATTTGGTTTGAAGAAATTTATTGTTTCTCATGCTTAGAAAGTTTGTTGTTCATGTGCTATTTTCTAATTCAGAAAAATATTTTATGTCATTGTTTCCTGAGTTTTGCGCATTGATGTTCTCAAGCAATGAGCAATGCGTGTACTTATAAATTTGTGTCTGTAACTTCATGGATTTTGATGTTTTCTTGCACGTCAAAACAATTCAAGGTAGTAAGAATAAATGCACGAACAAGAAACTACGTTTGTAAATTCCAAGACAACTAATTTTGCATGTTTGTTTTATGTTAGTCGAGCATGCTTTGTACCTGCACTATAGCTAGTGTTAGAAACCGTAGTGGTTGTTTTTAGTGGAGAAAGTGAAGTAGTTAGCACTAAGGGACTCGGGTTTATAAAAACTGTTTGGGATGTGCAAACCCCTGTATTTCTAAACCCTGACTTCTTGCTAGAAAAAAAAATACAAGCAGGCTTGCTATTTATATTAGGTGATTCTGTCCATGTTTTAGTATAATTGTGGAAATAACATAAACATGGCCCAGACTTGTCATATGTCATTTGCGGCTTACTGTTTATGAGATTTCCTAACTGCTCGAAGGGTTTGTAAATGAAAGCCTTCTCTAGGATCTTCAACATACTCCCTCTGTCCCAAAATATAAGGACGTTTTTAACACTATACTAGTGTCAAAAACGTTCTTATATTATGGCACGGAGGGAGTATATTTTAATCCATCAGATTTTCTTGTTGAAAAATATCAGTCTGTCAGTGCTAGTTTTCTGAACCTTGCGTGCGGATCTGCTTATTTATGAGCATTAATCAATAAATTATGTTGAGAGGTTCCTTTATCTTTTACTGTTCTGCCTTTTTGCCAGCTCTAAATTATGCATGTCATACCCAAGCCAAAGTGTTGGTTGTCTCAAACATATACCATCCAAAACCTGTGACTTGGTGACATCATCCTAGCACATTAAATTGTTCTTTTATGGTCTCTATTGTTATACGACTCAGCTTAGCCAAATTTGTGCTATAGTTCTGCCGTAACTTGTCAGTTTGGGGCTATGACAACACACATCAACATTCAGAGGATTTTGCATCCTTGTGCCTATGAGCCCTCTTGTCAGAATAACGGGACACTCTGTTAGTTCGCTGAGCCATCAGTACCTTAACTTTCAGATGTTACAACCAACAAACTACTCCCTCCGTCCGGAAATACTTGTCGGAGGAATGGATGTATCTAGTCATATTTTAGTTTTAGATGCGTCCATTTTTATCCATTTGTGCGACAAGTATTTTCGGACGGAGGGAGTATCAAACAAACTGAATAACTGAGACACTCGTACCTATGGTAGTAAGCCTTGTCTTCTGCATATCCTTGAATACCTTTTTCAAGCACCATGCACTCAAAACTTTCATAATTGGCTAATATAAGTGCAATGTCTAGTCGTTTCTGATATGTTTAGTTTCTAAAGTTGGTAACAAGGAAACTCATATGCTGATCACTTGATTGTGCTGAGGTTTCTGAATAATAGCTTCTGTTAAGCAATAGGTCTTTCCTAATTTGTTACTTCGTGTTTAATTCTTGTAGATAAGGTGGACCGTGCTGTGAGTAGTGCAATCTATTTCCTGCTGCCTGCTGGGGAGATCGCTCGGCTGCACCGCATCCCTTGCGCTGAGGCATGGCACTACGACATGGGGGAGCCCCTCACTGTCTGCAAACTTAGCGCAAAACAAAATTGCTGATCTTTTTCTAAACATGCTGCCCATCTTATCCAATATAATACCCATTTCAGGTATTTGAGGTGCATGATGATGGGCAAGTCAAGATGACAGTAGTCGGTCCTGATCTACGGAAAGGGCAGAGACCACAGTACTCGGTCCCTCCGAATGTGTGGTTTGGCGCCTTCCTGACCCACGACATCGAGTTCTTCACTGATGACGGCAGTCTTTTTGTCAAGACACCTGGACGGGACCCTGACCTGCACTATTCTTTCGTTGGAGTGACCTGTGCCCCGGCATACCAATTCGAGGATGATGAAATGGCCACACGCGACGGCATGAAAGCTTTGGCTCCTAACGCAGAAGCTTTCATCAATTACCTTGTTCCAGCTTAGTGCATTGCTGCTGCAAGTAGGTTGTTGTTTGTGGTGAACATCTTCTATCTGCTAGTTATTGAAAACTAATGTGTATTGATATGGTGTTCAGTAGGGAAGTTGATACTCATCTAATTAAGTATGAAAGTTCAGTAAGGTTTGCTCTTGTTTTCATGAATAAATACCATCCACTGGTGATATGTAATATGTGTTTCTGTTTATGTCTGGCGGAAGTTGTTCTTAACAACAACAAGAAGTGCATGAACTAGTGATGCTTATAACAACAGACATAAGGATAAACTACCAAAATTTGAATGGAATCATTCACGTGACTCCCAATTTAGCGTTCATTTGATCGCTGCATGATAAGTTGTTAAGCGATGTTGGTTCTACTTAGCCTGTGTTTTCTCTTTGGTGATCGAATGTTAGTTGTTGGGCTTTATTTCTCATGAACTTTGTAATAATACATTGTTTTTTTTTGGCTAGGTGGATCGTCTAGATGTATAGGTTGAAAAGGCTAAGATAATTTGTTTAAAAGATCAATAATGCTCTCATAGTGGCTAACCTACCAAAGGACTAAACTCAGAACCAAAGGATTCTTAGCTATTGTCCTACCGGAGGACCAATGATTTCATGCCACTGTCTACCACACAACTCTTTTATAAGGAGCAAGGCTTCCCAAGGAATAACTCATTCCTCGGTTTACCTCTCCGTCTTAGAATCCCATTTCATGCAATATTTGTCATGGCTATGGGCAAAAGAGGTTTGAATTTGATAGACATAGGCATAGAAGGCACCGAGAATTATTGATGGGTAATTTGAATTTCAACATCCACTAGGTGGTGCACAGCTCTGATCCGCCTCCTCTTGCTCTGCCAGCTGAGCTGTTTTTGATGCGCACCATCCTTCTTTTTCTTAGAAAAGGAGGATGACCCCCGGCCTCTGCATCTGGGAGATGCATGTGACCTTTATTGATTATTCTCGAGGACCTTACAAAGTAGTACAACAATATGTCTAAATCCACCATCTTGGCAACATCTGCCGCTACTTCAATCCATATGATGAAGGGGTGCAAGCTGGGCCAAATACCCATACCTCTCACCTAAGCCTAACATCTAAAGCCGGCGGCCCCGACCGAGCCACATACCGGGTCCGGGGCAGAAACCGGTCCGACGCACTCAAATGTGTCGTCGCCGCCATCTTCCACTGGTCCATCTTCAGAGCAGATTGAGGTGCCAACCTTGGTAGGTGCCTCAGCCATTGACGCCACCATGACGCCGAACGACGACCTCCACCTACGCGAGTCCATCTCCAAGCAACGGATGCAGATCCATGCTAGGATAGGGACGCACCACCGCCGTCGCCCACCACCCACAAGCGCCACCCAGCCCCAAGGTTTCCAAAGCGGCGCCTTCAAGAAGGGAACGGCGCCGTGAGCGCCGTTGCCGCCCAACAAAGTTAGGGCTTTCGCCCGGGAGACATAGGGGAAGGGGAAGTGAAATTGTTCTGAATCTGATTTGTCACCAGCCCCGGGCGGCACCTTAAACAAAGTATCTTGCTCTTCCTCATCCTCCTCCTCATCCTCCTCCTCATCCTCTTCCACCTCTTCATGATCCTCCTCCGCTTACTTATCATGCTCCATTAGGGCGATTGCGGCACGCACACCAGCGCCGGTGGGGTCAGGGAGACGTCGAGGCAGAGGTTTCTTTTTTACCCTATACAACAACTCAGCGATTGGGGCATTGCTGCAATCATTTGCGAGCTTCCTCGGCACCGCATAGTAGTCAGCCAGCATTGCCCTTCCCATTCCCTCCTGCATCCCCGAGACCGCACCTTTCTCTTCATAATGGAGTCCAAGGTCCTCTCTTTCTCCTTCTCCTTCCCATTCGCCTTCCCCTTTTCCTTGTCCATTGTTGCGACGATAGGCGTCTGCACACATCAGCAAACAACAAACAGTCAATCATCAACAACAGTAAACTAATTACATATGGAGTCAATGTAATTTTCCAAGCAACACTACAAAAAAAAGACACATCCGTGACATTTTGGGCAGAACGAATTTTTTTCTGTCATACATATGACACTTCTATGACGATAATTGTGACAAAACACGGTATCATCATAGATGTGGTGGGCTCCTACTTCTATGACAAAATATCATGGCAGAAAATGGGCTTTTCGTCCTGGGCGGGCCGGAGACGCAGCCGCATGACATTCTTTGGGCCGTCCATGACGGAAAAACCGTGGTAGAAGCGAGGGGGAGGAAAATTTCGGGGAGTTCCCGGTTACGTGGGAGGTCGGGGGCCGAGCGATGCGCGTTTCTCTCGTGACACGACGCTGCGTGTGCGAGGCGTTGGCTCTAACTAAACCCGAAGCGAGGCGTTGGGCTCTAATCGAACCCGGCGACAGACCGCAGGCTACGTGTTATCGAACCCGAGCGATCGATCGATGGTATTAATTGAACTCGATCGGCGATTCTTCGCCATCGCTTCCTAATCAAGCCGATCGATTGGATGAACAGTGGCGTTGTGGGGGTGGGGGGAGGGTTGGATGAGCGATGGCGGTGGCGTTGCCTTTGGATGAACAGGACCCCGTGGTGTGGAGGGCTGGATGAACAGTAGACGGTGGAGGGGTGCCCGTGGAGGGGTGGTTGAACAGGACCCCGTGGTGTGGAGGGGTGGTTGAACAGTAGCCGGTGGAGTAGCGCGCGGTGGAGGCTGGATGAACAGGAGCCCGTGGAGGCTGGAGGAGGTCGACGGTGGAGATGAACAGTATCCCGTGGAGTCCCATTTTGCGGTACGCCGCACCCCTCCCGATGAACAGGAACCCCGTTTCGACCGTAGGAGGTCCGTTTCGTCCGTTTTGTGGTACGCCACACCCCTCCCGATCAACAGGACCCCCGTTTCGATCGTAGGAGGTCCGTTTCGTATGTATTGCGGTACGCCACACCCCTCCTGACCCCCGTTTCGACCGTAGGAGGTCCGTTTCCTTTGTTTTGCAGTACGCCAGACCCCTCCCGATGAATAGTATCCCGTTTCGAACGTGGCCGGTCGAACACAAGGCCGTTGCTCCGCTTCTGCGATCGCCAGCCTCGTTTCCATAGGTTGTTCCGTCCAAGCCCTCCCGATGAACACGGCGACGCATTCCGTTCCGACCCAGCCGGTTGCCTCCCCATGAACATGACGACGACACTGTTTCTCCGTTCCGACCCAGCCATGTACACGAGCCCTCATCGTACGTATGCGTGAGTAGGCGTTCGAGACCCCGCCCGTATGTACACATACATGGCCGTATTTTCTTTCTTGCACCCTGGCCGTTGTACGTACGTGTACATGCTACGTGCGCGCCTCTACTACGACACGTGCGCGCCTCTACATCCACCAGTATATATGTACGTACACGTTCGCGACCAGAATGACAACGCTACGTACGCTTCGACCAGGTGGGTCCCTTCACCCATCTCATTATGATATCTGTTGTTTGCTACATCACTCATTGTCCCAAACTGCAGAGGCTGCCTGACAGTTTTATGAACATGTTGATGGGTGAAGATCCGCCAAATAATGTGAAGCTGCGACAGGCCGGCAGCGGGTTTCGCAGCGATGGGATGTGGAGTTGGTGATCAAGGAGGGCCACGTGTACTTGTCTCGTGGGTGGGAGAAGTTCTACCGCGGCCTCACGACCTGCGGCTGGGGTACTTCCTTCTCTTCAAATGACGACGCCGCCACCATGCTCATCGTGAAGGTGTTCAACGCGACTATGTCGCATGCGCCACGCCGACGATGATGATGCCGACGTTCTGCCTCTTCTTATTCCTCTACATTTGGCTTTGTCTCACATCGATTGTTAACGGTCATTGTTGCATTTGGACAGTAATGGGAGCAAGAAGAATGACACAGCCTAAAGCAGCAATGACTATGGTCATGCGAAGCAAGCAGCAGCGATTCTGGCAACAACATAGACAACAAGAAGGATGATCCGGACTGGAGTGCGGGAGAAGAGGAGCAGAGTGGGGATGAGGAGCTGCAGGATGACGATGGGCATCAGGCTAAGGATGACCTAGCGCTGGTGGTGGCTGACCAAGGGCAAGAGATGGTGGTGGCTGACCATGGGCGGGGAGATGGTGGTGGTGGCTGACCATGGGCAAGAGATGGAGGTGGCTGAGGATGACGTAGCGATGGTCGTGCCTGAAGGTGGCCTCGTGATGGTGGTGGTGCCTGACAATGACCATGCACCGGTGGTGGCGCCGGCGATCCCACAGCTGGGCGACATGACCACGCCAATTGTGGTAGAAGACTACATCCCACTGCCTCCACTGCCTCCACTGCCTCCACCGCCTCGCCGCTCTTAGCGCATCAGGCTGAGGAAGGAGAAGAAGAATAATGAGAACTGAACTATGTCAGGTATGTCAGATCTCCAAAATGATATATATATATACTTAGTTACCTATGTTATTGTTGGGGAACGTAGTAATTTCAAAATTTTCCTACGCACACACAGGACCATGGTGATGGCATAGCAACGAGAAGGGAGAGTGTTGTCTACGTACCCTCGTAGACCAAAGCGGAAGCGATCACAACGTAGAGGAAGTAGTCGACGTTCTCCTCGCGATCCTGCCGATCCCAAAGGTTGCCATTACTGCACCTCCGAGTCGATGATGACGTAGAGGAAGTAGTCGTCGTTCTCCTCGCGATCCAGCCGATCCCAGCGCCATACTCCGGCGCCTCCCGAAGTTCTTGGCACACGCTCAGCTCGATGGCGCCTCCTCGGGCTCCGATCCAAAGAAAGCTCCGGGAGAGGGAGTTCCACAAGACGACGGTGTTGTGACGATCTTGATGTTTCACAGACGCAGTGCTTATCCTAAGCACAGCTACGATATGTCCGAGGTGGAATTTGGTGGAGGGGGGCACCGCACACGTCTAATGAACGATCTCAAGGATCTTCTTGTGTGTCTCTAGGGTGCCCCCACCCCGTATATAAAGGAGGGAGGGAGGAGGTGGCGGCCACAAGGGGCGCACCATAGGGAGGGGAAACCTACTCCAAGTAGGTTTCCCTCTTTCCTTATCTTATTTGGAGGGAAGGAAGGAGTACTAGTATTAGGAAGTAGTACTAGTAGTAGGAATAGGAAGAGGGGAAGGAGAAAGGAAAGGGGGGCCGCCCTCCCCCAATTCGGATTGGGCTTGGGGGCGCGCCTCCCTTGTTCCTTCTCCTTCCTCCTACATGGGCCCAATAAGGCCCATATACCTCCTGGGTTCCAGAACCTCCGGAGCTCCAAACTTCTCCTAACCTTTCCGGTGTCCAAATATATCCGTCCAATATATTAATTTTTATGTCTCGACCATTTCGAGACTCCTCGTCATGTCCGTGATCATATCCGGACTCGAACAACCTTCGGTACATCAAAATACACAAACTCATAATATAACCGCCATCGAAACCTTAAGCGTGCGGACCCTACGGTTCGAGAACAATGTAGACATGACCGAGACACATCTCCGGTCAATAACCAATAGCGGGACCTGGATGCCCATATTGGTTCCTACATTTTCTACGAAGATCTTTATCGGTCGGAACCGCATAACAACATACATTGTTCCTTTTGTCATCGGTATGTTACTTGCCGAGATTCGATCGTCGGTATCCAATACCTAGTTCAATCTCAAGCATCGCAAGTCTCTTTACTCGTTCCGTAATACATCATCTCACAACTAACTCATTAGTTGCAATGCTTGCAAGGCTTATGTGATGTGTATTACCGAGAAGGCCCAGAGATACCTCTCCGACAATCGGAGTGACAAAACCTAATCTCGAAATACGCCAACCCAACAAGTACCTTTGGAGACACTGTAGTACTCCTTTATGATCACCCGATTACGTTGTGACGCTTTGGTAGTACCAAAGTGTTCCTCCGGTAAACGGGAGTTGCATAATCTCATAGTTATAGGAACATGTATAAGTCATGAAGAAAGCAATAGCAATATACTAAACGATCAAGTGCTAAGCTAACGGAATGGGTCATGTCAATCACATCATTCTTCTAATGAGGTGATCCCATTAATCAAATGACAACACATGTCTATGGTTAGGAAACATAACCATCTTTGATTAATGAGCTAGTCTAGTAGAGGCTCACTAGTGACTTATCTGTTTGTCTATGTATTCACACATGTATTATGTTTCCGGTTAATACAATTCTAGCATGAATAATAAACATTTATCATGATATAAGGAAATAAATAATAACTTTATTATTGCCTCTAGGGCATATTTCCTTCAGTTATCTCTAATATGCTCAGTTTCCTATAGGTTAGCTTCATTTTACCTAAGTTGGCTCTAATATGCTAACTTAGATCTTATTATATACTTAGTTTCCTATAGGTTAGCTCCAAAATAACTTATGTTAGCATAAAATGATCAAGTTTACATAATAAGCTTATAGTCTTCTTCTTATTCTTCTTCTTTTCCAAAATGACATAGGTTAGCTTCATTTTACCTAAGTTGGCTCTAATATGCTAACTTAGAGTTTATATGCTATGTTTCCTATAGGTTAGCTCCAAAATAACTTATGTTAGCACAAAATGATCAAGTTTACATAATACGCTTATAGTCTTCTTCTTATTCTTCTTCTTTTTCAAAATGACATAGGTTAGCTTCATTTTACCTAAGTTGGCTCTAATATGCTAACTTAGAGCTTATTATATGCTTAGTTTCCTATAGGTTAGCTCCAAAATAACTTATGTTAGCACAAAATGATCAAGTTTACATAATAAGCTTATAGTCTTCTTCTTATTCTTCTTCTTTTCCAAAATGACATAGGTTAGCTTCATTTTACCTAAGTTGGCTCTAATATGCTAACTTAGAGCTTATATGCTTAGTTTTCTATAGGTTAGCTCCAAAATAACTTATGTTAGCACAAAATGATCAAGTTTACATAATAAGCTTATAGTCTTCTTCTTATTCTTCTTCTTTTCCAAAATGACATAGGTTAGCTTCATTTTACCTAAGTTGGCTCTAATATGCTAACTTAGGGCTTATTATATGCTTAGTTTCCTATAGGTTAGCTCCAAAATAACTTGTGTTAGCACAAAATGATCAAGTTTACATAATAAGCTTATAGTCTTCTTCTTATTCTTCTTCTTTTCCAAAATGACATAGGTTAGCTTCATTTTACCTAAGTTGGCTCTAATATGCTAACTTAGAGCTTATATGCTTAGTTTCCTATAGGTTAGCTCCAAAATAACTTATGTTAGCACAAAATGAACAAGTTTACATAATAAGCTTATAATCTTCTTCTTATTCTTCTTCTTTTCCAAATTGACATAGATTAGCTTCATTTTACCTAAGTTGGCTCTAATATGCTAACTTAGAGCTTATATGCTTAGTTTCTTATAGGTTAGCTTCAAAATAACTTATGTTAGCACACAATGATCAAGTTTACATAATAAGCTTATAGTCTTCTTCTTATTCTTCTTCTTTTCCAAAATGACATAGGTTAGCTTCATTTTACGTAAGTTGGCTCTAATATGCTAACTTAGAGCTTATATGCTTAGTTTCCTATAGGTTAGCTCCAAAATAACTTATGTTAGCACAAAATGATCAAGTTTACATAATAAGCTTATAGTCTTCTTCTTATTCTTCTTCTTTTTCAAAATGACATAGGTTAGCTTCATTTTACCTAAGTTGGCTCCAAAATTCTTCTTATTCTTCTTCTAGTGTTCTTATTCTTCTAGAATTCTTCTAGTCTTCTTCTTCTTCTTCTTCTAACTTCTTGTTTATCATTTTGCAGATTTGATATAATTCACGGAAGCTTGCATGGATGGAGTGCTTCTTTTCCATTTGTGTTTTTATTTTGTATCAATGTGAAACTTTTGTGAATTGATGGATAACGGTGTTGGATGAACAATGTGAAACTTTTGTAATATGTAATGATGGAACTATGTGTTGGCTATGTATGTATATATGATGGAACTTGTGTGTTGGCTATGATTGTTATATGGATGCTTGTTGTATATATATGTGTTGGATATCTCATATGTGAAATAGTGACCTGAGATTGAGAAAAAACAAAAAAAAACTTGTTACTAATGGCGCACTACCATGTGGTGCGCCATTAGTATAGCAGACACTAGTGGCGCACTGTCGGCAAAACTAATGGCGCACTGCGTGGTGCGCCATTAGTATACCAGTGCGCCATTAGTAAAAAATACTAATGGTGTGATACTAATGGCGCACCTGTAGTGCGCCATTAGTAGGCAAAACAGGTGCGCTATTAGTAGGCCTTTTCCTAGTAGTGTGAGACTCCCATAATTTTTAACAGATGAGGTTCAAGTTGGATAGCCAAGATGATGCAACCAGACAAGCTTGCACCCATGTTTTCAAGTCTGCTCTGCGACAGTATCGGTATAACTTGAGGAAAACTCACTTTGAAGGCAAGGCTAACGGTGAACTTGCCCAAACATCTGCGATGGAAAATATATCGGATGAAGACCGGAGGGCCTTGTTAAACACCGGTCCGATCCAAGTATCGTACATTATATATATGTGATCAGATCACATGTTGAATCCTATTGACGCATGTGCCACACAAATCTATCTTCTTGTAGGTGAACTGTTCAAAGAACAAGGCCAACCGTACGAAAGTGAAATTCCAACAGACGACAGGATCTCGTAGCTATATTGTACACTGCGAGGCTCTTGTAATTAGCTTTTGTTTCACTCTTTTCGCTGTACCATATTATCAGATCTATATTGACTTGTTCGAAATGCAGAGGAAAGCCCGCAAAGACCAAAAAGTACCTGAACCAAATGTTGTGGAAATCTTCTAGGACTGTCACACCAGCAAGAAGAAGGGCATGACTAGACCAGTCAAAGCTGCTGTTGTAAGTCCTTAATCCTCATGCCTTTTAACTACTACTTACTCTGACTTGTGCCTTGAACTGCATGATTTGCAGCCAATGTCTATTACTCTTTTCAATTTTATACACAATTGTCTTAGCGTATCATTGCACCTTGCAAGGTTTAAAAAGGAGGAGTGATGTTCCTTTGATCTTGACCCGTAATCTAGTTCCGTGCTGGACTTGCCCACACAACGTTACAATTGCATGTTTGTTCCGTTTCTCGCTTGTTTTGTGATATGAATGATGTCATACTATGCTTACCGTATTATAAACTTCGTCTCTTTATCCTTAGCCCTCAATACAATGTGAAGAAATAGACAATACATTAGCGATGGTACATGGTCATATGTTTGGAACCTGGTTTTATTATGTACTTTGCAATAAAATACAACTAATATTTTACATGGGTTCACGAGAATAAGTTACGTATGTAGACCAAAGCTATTTTGTTTGGTTTTTTGCCTCCTTAATATCTTACATTACGGTACTACTAATGTAAAACCTCAACTTTTCAAATGAGCTATGGAAAAAATGGTGGAACCGCCACCTTCTGAAGGTGGCGAGGCAACTATAACCGCAATGTCAGCTCTTGTTGCAGTGGGTCAGTACATGTCCACTAACAGTGCCAAAAGCACGATCCTGCGTAATAATGGGTTGGTTGTTAAGGCAATATCGTCCAAACTGCCTCATGATCAAGATATGCAAGCTCAAAGCAATGTTGTATCCGCGCTCCAGACACAAGTCCATTCCCTAACAGATACCCTTTGTGAAACAAGGAGAAACATTGCTCAATGTCGTCAAGATATGCATGGTTTTGAAACCAGACTATCAGACATTTGCTATGTTGTTCGAGAGCCTAGGGAAATGAAGGCGAGGGTTATGGTGCTCCATCGGACAATACAACATGAAAAGCGTAACGAGGGTCAAATGAACTGAGCTTCTGAACTTCTGGTGGTGCATTTATCTGCTAGACTGTTAAGTTTTATGCCAACCTTCCTTTTGTTATATAGTTGTAATTTGTTTTGGTGCGATACAAAATTTATTCTTAACATGCAGCCACCGGTTGAAGAAAACAGCAAGCCATTTTTGTATAGTGTAAGGTGTTCCCTGTATTTGCACTGGTGGTGATCTTTGATGCCGAGTGGATGTAATCTGTGCAATCGCCTTAATAGGCTAGCGTTAGTTTCGACCTTATTTATTTCCTAGTCTTCTTTTTCCCTGGTTTGCTAGTGGCCGCAACTACCATGCATGGGCCATATACGGGCTGTAGGATCCATGGGTCTCCTACGGGCCGTCGATAAATGGGCATGTAATCGGTGGGCCTCGGGCCGTCGGATAAATGGGTCTACATGGCCCGTAATCGGGCGTAATTGGTATAGGCCCGGCCGCGGTAGCAGCCGTTAACGGGCCGTAGGGACAGCAAAGGCTTAATTACATCACGAGCATAATCGGTCGTTAATGGGCGAATATAGGACGGGCCAAGCGGCGCAATGGGTTAACGGGCGTAAACGGGCCGACTCTTGCCATGGGCCGAATTTGGCCCATTAGGGTAACAGGCCAGTAACGGGCCGACTCTTGCCATGGGCCGAATTTAGCCCATTAGGGGAACATGTCAGTAACGGGCCGACTCTTGTCATGGGCCGAATTTGGGCCATTAGGGGAACATGCCAGTGACGGGCCGGAAGTAATCGAGGGCCGAAAAGGAGCCCAAGAACGTATGGGCCGTCAATAGGCCGAAAGCTAACACGGGATGGAAACGGCCCATGTAAATCACGGGCGTTAACGGGTACAAAGAAAATTACTGTTCATTATGGGCTAGAGTCACCGTGGGCCTGTAAAGGGCCGAAAGATACAAAGGCCTCATATGGGCCAAAAGACGTCGTGGGCCATACATGGGCCGAAAGTGAAATGGGCTGGTGTTATATTCGACGGCCCACATGACGTTGTTGGGCCGATTTCCTTTAGGGCCTAAAGGGGCTTGAGTTAACGGGCCGTAAAATGGGCTATTTGCGAAGAGACCATTAACAAGCTTTTCATGGGCCAGCCTGTTAACTTTTGGCCAAGTCAAATGGGCCGGCTTTGTAAGCTAAATGGGCTAGTGGTGGGCCGTGGCATGTGTCGACATATCATAGGCGCCTATCTGACCCACTGACGAGCGGACACGTGTTTCGTCCGGCCAATAAGAATTTTACATGTGGAAATTTCCCATTAATCGGGGCTGTTAACGGTTTATCGGATCCAAAACCCGACCCGATAGCTTAACGACATTCCGTTACGGTGGATGCCATGACGAAAGCACTTCTGTGACGCGCAATTTATCGTCATGGAAGTGGACACTTCCGTGATGATAATTTTGGTAATGTCATGGAACACTTTTACGACAGCACATGTATGACTATCTTGATTCTTTCATAAAATCGTCATGGATGTACATGCATGACAAAAAACGCGACCTACTGTGACAAACATGTATCATCACGGAAGTGTATTTTTTTTAGTCCAAGTAGATTTTTTTTCAAGCTGCTATGCTACATCAAGTAGATCATCAACAGCAGAAAACTAATTACACATGGAATCAATGAAAATTTTGATCTATCCATCCAATCTACCGTACAACTCCATCCATCCATGATCCATCCATCCGGATCTGCTACATCTAGCCCTATAGGCTATAATATATCCATCCATGATCCATCCATCTAGCCCTACATCTACATGACTACATCCATCGATCCATCCATGCATCCATCAATAAATCTGATGCGTCATGCATGCTAGTTTAGACACCTACAACTAGGGTTTGGGAAGGAACAACTACACGAGCACATCCATCGATCCATCCATCCATTGATCCATCACACACGTACTAGTTCAGAGAGCTGCGGCTAGAGATAGGAAAGGAAGGAGGTACCTGCTCATGCTCGTCACGTTCGGCGAGAAACCAGGGGAGGCGCGTCCGTCTGCGGCTGCTGTGGTGAGGAGAGGTGGCGCCGCCCGTTGCTGTCGGAGTGGTGAGGAAACGGGGCGTCCCTCATCGCCGTCGATCCAGCAGCGCAGGGGAGAGAAAGGGGCGAGGGGGAGACAGAGCAGAGAAAGCGGCGAGGCGGCGCTGTCTTTGCTTCTCTCGTGCCCTAATGCGTGCGAGGCTGCGAGCGATGGAGATTGACGATGGATTGGGCTGGGCCGCAAGCGAGTCACCGAGCTGGACTGGCCGAAACTCAGCTCGGCTCGCTCGCGAATCGGGGCTGTTTTCAGAACTGGGCCCGCTCATTTAACCTGTTGAGCCGAGCTGTAGCGAGTTTCGGGCTGAGCCGGAAAGCTCGCTCGTACGTCCAGTCCTAGTGAGGAGGAGGGGCGGCTGGGGTTGGGAGGGAGGAGGGAGCCTGAGACGCGTGGCCTCCATTCCGTCCAACCCCTCCATTCCGCAGGCGATTCGGTGCCGGCTTGTGGTCAGCATCATTGCATCAACCTCCAGCTCTCCTATACATGACATTCTCATGCCATCTTAGATGAACCAGCACTCATGTTGTTCTTGCGTCAGTAAGCATGGGAGAAGAGGGCTGGGAGGAACAAGGCAGCATGGTCACTCGATGATTCGAACTTTTCAGCCTCAAAGTAGGGCGACAAATTTGCGAGCGATGTATGTATAGTAGAGCCTTGAGATTTTTCTTGCTTTTTAGCCTTGTAGCGGGAATGGTTACAAACACCAACTCAGGCAACAGTTTTAAGACTAGGCCCCGAGGCTGTATAATTTCATCGACAATTCCTGATTGCACCCCACGATCTTGAACCAGCAATTAGATTATAGATGAATGCAGTTTGTTGCTATTGCCTACTGTGGTCTCAGCGTACTCCCATGATTCCGCTCCTCAAATGGTCAAATGTGACTCCGGCACGTTCCCGAGCCCGCTGGAAGCAGGGATTGTTAGACTATATATATACATAGACTCTTGTATACATCTGTATTTGTATTGTACCCTTTTGTACCCCTATCCCATAGTTAGATTCCCATCTGAACCCGAGCCTCCTCAGAGCTCAGACCTTTTCAGCCGTTTGATCCTCTCCTTGATGCGTTCTGGGCCGTCGGATCTGCTCCTGGGATGACCTCGACCGTCCGATAAAATTTGCAATCGGAGCAATGAAAAGTACGTCTGTTTTTCACCTCTACGTTTTGATCGCTCCCCACTGACTGCTGGGCCTGGCAAAGTTGTGGGCCACACCTGTCTGCGGCTTGGGTGCGCAGATGCCCGGTGCGGGTGGCTCACGGTCAAAAATGCATGCCACCTCCTGTAATTCTCGAATCCCGCTGAGGGCATTAGAGGGATTTCGCTTCCTCTCCCTTGTGTGGCGTTCTGTGGGTGGGGAGGAGAGGAGGGCACGTGAGAACCCTAGCCGCCATCCCCATCTCGCCCCTCTCTTTCGCACCCTCCGCCCACTCCCATCTGGCTCTTCCCTCCCGTCGCCCGGTCACCGTGCTCCTCTCCGTCACCCAGTCGCCATGCCCGTGCTGCTCAGCCTCTGCCACCCCATCGGAGTCGCCTGTGCCGCTTCCTACGTCGAGCCGAGGGGAGTCACCTGAGGCGCCTCCTACATGGAGACGAGGAGAGTCGCCTCCGATTCAGCAGGGTGCCCGACGGATGCCTCCTCCTCCGCGCACACACGAGTGGCGAGCCTTGGACTAGGTCGTGCCCCAAGAAGCAGACGAATGACGCCATTGCAGGCGCGCCCCTCTCCCTCCCTCTCCCTCCCCTCTCTCTCAGATGTGATCCAACGACCAAAGCATTTCCTTTGGCCCCGCAGTTAGTCCGAGAGCTGAGCGCACCCGTTGAAGCCGATGTTTGTCGTCCACTTGGCCGCAGCCAGCCCCAAGAAGAGGGGATGTCATGGCAGGGGGTCTTCACCTGTCTCCACTCCCTCACCTCCCCGTTCTGCTAGCAAGGGTGCTGAGCAGTAGCAGTTCCATCTCCCTCCCCACCGCATCCTTGTCTCATCTGGATCTGCAATGAACCAGAGGTACCAACTCTCCTTACTTTCATGGTGAATCCGTTTTATTGACCCATCTTTGATGGTTTTTCTCCTCTCAGCCCAGAGAAAGAGATTTCATGTGATGATTGAATTTGAAGGCTAGCTGGACCTATGGATCAAAGGTGTGATGATGTACTTTATTGTTCTTTCTTTTCATTTTGTTTCATCTTTTTTGTTTGGTGACCGACCACCGCTCCTCCTTGCTCGAGATTAAGGCCGCCCTCCTCTGCCACGAGTCCAGCGAGGGCACCGTTGGTCTCTCCTCAGCCTCGATGTGAAGGCCACTGCTAGGTTTGAAGTTGTTTGAGGTGAGCTTCTGATCCATTGGTCCTCCCTGGATGCAGTCATCAATTTTCTTGATTTTTTTACTGCAAAGTAACATGTTCAGTTTACTGATATGGTTTGGTTAACCTTCAAACCTGAGATTGCTTTGCCTCTTTATAGTTTTGTGATGTGTTTTTATACCACTGCTATGGTTGGTATCCATTTTATGTTTCGCCTAGAAATACACTCCTAGCATCTTCAGATGTGTACTGATCTGTTGTGCTTGTGGTTAACTTCTGCACAAGTTGTTCCGCCTTCTTGATATTCACTTAGTCTTACGAGCAATGCACTGTTAGCATCTTGCGATTCCACAATACGCGAAGAGTAGATTAGGTATGTTTGGTCGACAAATCTGTACATTGTGATAGGTTATCTCGTTGCAACCTCACGGCTTCATATGATGTTGCTTCCAAGATCCAAGAGTCAATTGCAAAAAACCACCACATTTGCGGCTAGGTTTGCAGGAAACCACCAACTCGCTAATCCGTTGCAGAAAACACCGAAAAATCTGTTAAGTCGTTGCAAAAAGCACTGATCGGATGATTTAGCCCGTTTAATCACTTTCTTACAAGTGGGGCCAGATTGTAAGGAGTTGACATAGCAAAAAAATAACACACACACCCCTAGATCTAAAAATCAAAAGCAATCAGACCCCCACCCTGCCCCCACACGCACGCGCCGGCCAGCGCCTCGGCGCGCTCGAGCCCGCTCCTCGCTGATCGACATCGGGGCCTCCACCTCCGCGGCCTCATCCTCCTCCTCGGCGGCCTGCATCTCGGCAAGGAGCCCCGTGGACGCCGGCGAAGACGCCCCGGAGGACGACCCCTTCTTGTCCCTCCGCCTCGACTTCTCGAAGATCCGCTCCTGGATGGCCGTCATCGGCGCCGCCCACTGCGCCTGCTTGGCCGGCGCGACGGGGGCTCCGAGGTGCGCCGCCATGGCGTGCACGTAGCGCCTTGTAGACCAGTTCCGGGACGACACGCTGAAGGAGAGTGCGCGGGCGGCGTGCGAGCTTCACAGGGTCAACGGCGCGGCCTGGGCGTCTGGGAAGAGCCTGGAGATGGCCCGCCGGGCGCGCGCGAACTACGCGCGGTGGAGCGCCAGGACTGAAGACGATGAGCGAGGTGCCTCATTCTCCCGCCATCCCAGCTCTGCCCGGCCGTGAACGCCGACCGCCTCCTCGTCCTCCCCGGGCGTGGCCCTCTCCGTCGCCGCCGGCGAGGCTGGCCGCCTCCTCGTCCTCCCATGGCGTGGCCCTCTCCGTCGCCGGCGAGGCCGGCCGCCTCGACGAGGGCAGCAGCGCCGAGTGGATGTAGGCGTCTGTGTTCCACAGGGGGCTGATTGCTTTTGTTTTTCTATCTAGGGGTGTATGTGTTATTTTTTTTGCTAAATCAATTCCTTACAATCTGGTCCCACTTGTAAGAAAGTGATTAAACGGACCAAATCATCCGAT
This sequence comes from Aegilops bicornis, assembly GCA_021605145.1. Lineage (NCBI taxonomy): Eukaryota > Viridiplantae > Streptophyta > Magnoliopsida > Poales > Poaceae > Aegilops > Aegilops bicornis. The sequence goes on along the minus strand of CM038675.1, from coordinate 172,771,684 downwards.
CAGTGCTTTTTGCAACTACTTAACAGATTTTTCGGTGTTTTCTGCAACAGATTAACGAGTTGGTGGTTTCCTGCAAACCTAGCCGCAAATGTGGTGGTTTCTTGCAATTGACTCAAGATCCAAAACATTCAGAGTCAGGTATATTTTCTTTTTTTCAGTGTTTTCATTTCGCACTGCATCTTTCATGTAGAACAAATAGGTAGAATATAATCGGATCAGGGGTGGGGGTGTTAGTCTGCATGACAGTACAAAAAAATGGTCTATGCCATTTTTGTAGCCGAGATTACATAGATTTTCAATTAGTGTCTCAAAACAAGTGAGCATATTGATCAAATTCAGTGGTTTGGACTTCCACGGGCAAACACAGAGAATGAAAATGCCAGTACTCATCCATTTTCATAAAGAATTTACTACAAATCTACTATGTTCGGTTTATTGTGCGGTTATTTCATTAGGATTATTGCATCTCTTTTTGTTTCCAATAATGTCATTTTTCCTTCTCATTTTGTAATGGTTATACTCCTGATCAGTTTATGTTCTGCGTCTTGGTATCTTACCAATTCTATTTTCCAAGATCAAGCATGTGCTTTTTCTTGCTCTAGGTCAAGAATACAAAGAATGCCAATGTGTTCTAATTTATTTCCACTATTATTTGTTTCTGTTGCTCTAGGTTAATCTCTCAATGGTTTATAAATGGTAATCTAGCCTGACCATTGAATTTTTTTAGTTCTACCTTAAAAGGGTATTGTGCGCCAATGAGATAATGTATATACTTCTATGCTGGGTGATCTTTCGTTTCCTCTTAAAAGTACAAATTTGAAAGAGAAAAATCTAGACTGGTTCAGTGTTTAGCCTAATTAGAAATAACTCTAATCGATAACCATTACAAAGCCAGTTTGTGACCGCTGCTCTTTCCATCTTCTTGGCTTGCAAGGCTGCTGGAGCCGAACAAGTTCATGGCTTGCAGGGCCGCTGGAGCCGAACAAGGTCATGGCTTGCCTTACCTGGTGATGTACTGGCTAGGAAGTGTGCAAGCCGCCACCACCACGTACCAGATGGTGCCATCAAGGACGTCATACTTGCCGATAATCTATAGGTCCATCTCTCCTTCTCTCCCACTAGTAGAAAACAGGGCTTTGGTTCGGGCAGAAAAGAGCATTAATCCCGGTTGCATTACAAACCAGGACTAATGTGAGCATTAGTCCCAGTTCGAGCGGCTAGGGCAGCGTACAGACATTAGTCCCGGTTGGTGCCACGAACCGGGACTAAAGGGTGCGATGCCCATTAGTACCGGTTCGTGGCACGAACCGGTACGAAAGGTTAGACCCTTTAGTCCCTGTTTGAGCCACCAACTGGGACAAATGGGGTTGAGGCATTAGTACCGGTTCGTGGCACCAACCGGTACTAAAGGTCAACCTTTAGTACCGGTTTGTGGCACGAACCGGTACTAATGGTGCAATTATCAAATTCTACCCCCCCCCCGTGTATCGCCTTTTCAGTTTTGTAAAAAGCAAAAGAAAATGATAAAAACTTCAAAAGTTAAAATCCTTCGAGATGTAGTTATGTTACTTCACCTACTAGTTAGGAAAATTTAAAAACCTAAATTTGGACTTGCGTTGCAAAAAGTGTAGGGAAAATGTAAAACGGATATGACTTTTGCATACGATGTTAGAAAAAACGTATAATATATCAAAATGTTCAGCACGAAAATCCGCATCCGATTTTGACGGCCTACGGCATGTTTGCAAATTTTTAGAATCCTCAAATTCTAAAAGGAAAAAAAGTTATGCTCAAATTTCAGTTTTTTTTGAAGTTTTGTTAAATCTTGTCAAACTACTTATTCAAGAAGTATTAGTGTTACTAAATAATTATTCAAGAATATTTGTGTTACTAAATAATTATTTCAGTTTTTTTGAATTTTGGTCAAATCTGGTCAAACTGTGGTCAAGCTGTGGTCAAACAATGGTCAAACTACTTATTCAAGAAATATTAGTGTTACTAAATAATTATTGTCTTTCAGAACGATAGTTTCGAACTCAAACAGTGAAATGTGTGGCTTCATGCTCAAGCTAAACTCCCGAGGCTTAATAGGATTGACATCTTACTATTGTCAAGAAAACATCAAGTGCAGACTTGGAAGCGAGGAGAATAGAACCCGGAAGTTAAGCGTGCTCAGGCTGGGGTAGTGAGAGGATGGGTGACCGTCCAGGAAGTTAGATGATTTGGAATGATGAGGGGTGATTAGAGATTAGAGGTTAAATTGAGCAGTGATGAGGGGTGATTAGAAATTAGAGGTTAAAATAATTCAGAAATTTGAAAATTCGGGAAAAAAATTCAAAAAAAAAAAAATTCAAAAAAAATCATAAAATTTCATTTAGTACCGGTTGGTGTTACCAACCGGGACTAAAGGTGGACGTCCATGCATCGGCCACGTGGAGGGCCTTTAGTCCCGGTTCGTATAAGAACCGAGACTAAAGGGGGGCCTTTAGTAACAACCCTTTAGTCCCGGTTCCAGAACCGGGACTAAAGGCCCTTATGAACCGGGACAAATGACCCTTTTTCTACTAGTGCCCTCTCTCTCAAATGTCAAGCTCGATCCTTATCATTTTGCACAATGGAGGCTGCCTGAAAGCCACTTGACCGAATCACGTGTCTTGTGATATGCCTTGCATACAGTTGCTTTCCTTTGATATTTTCCTGCTTTGTATTTGTTGGGGAACGTAGCAGAAATTCAAAAGCTACGTGTCACCAAGATCTATCTATGGAGAAACTAGCAACGAGGGAAAGGAGAGTGCATCTACATACCCTTGTAGATCGCTAAGCGGAAGCGTTCAGGAGAACGGGGTTGAAGGAGTCGTACTCGTTGTGATCCAAACCACCGGAGATCCTAGTGTCGAACGGACGGCACCTCCGCGTTCAACACACGTACAGCCCGGTGACGTCTCCCATGCCTTGATCCAGCAATGAGAGAGGGAGAGGTTGGGAAGACTCCATCCAGCAGCTGACGACGGTGTCTTTGGTGATGGAGGAGCGTGGCAATCCTGCGAGGCTTCGCCAAGTACCGCGGGAGAGGAGGAGGACTTGGGAAAGGGGGAGGGCTGCGCCAGGGGCAAGGGTGCAGCTCCCATGCGCCTCCCCACTATATATAGGGTGGAGGGGGATTATTTCTTGCCCTCCAAGTCCATTGGGGCGTTGGCAAAGGTGGGAGGAAAGAAATCCCATCCTTTCCTTTCCCCACCGATTGTTATCCCCCCTTTTTAGGGATCTTGATCTTATCCCTTCGGGATATGATCTTATTCCTTCTAAGGGGAACTTGGTGCTTGCATTGACCAGGGGTGTGGGGCCTTGCCCCCACTACCCACGTTCATGTGGGTCCCCATGCAGGTGGGCCCCACTCCAGAACCTTCTAGAACCGTCCCGGTACAATACCGAAAAATCCCGAACATTTTCCGGTGGCCAAAATAGGACATCCCATATATAAATCTTTACCTCCGGACCATTCCGGAACTCCTCGTGACGTCCGGGATCTCATCCGGGACTCCGAACAACATTCAGTAACCACGCATATCTATTCCCTATAATCCTAGCGTCATTGAAGCTTAAGTGTGTAGACCCTACGGGTTCGAGAACCATGCAGACATGACCGAGACGTTCTTCGGTCAATAACCAACAGCGGGATCTGGATACCCATGTTGGCTCCCACATGTTCCACGATGATCTCATCGGATGAACCACGATGTCAAGGACTCAATCAATCACGTATACAATTTCCTTTGTCTAGTGGTATTGTACTTGCCCGTGATTCGATCGTCGGTATGCCGATACCTTGTTCAATCTCGTTACCGGGAAGTCTCTTTACTCGTTCCGTAACACATCATCCCGTGATCAACCCCTTGGTCACATTGTGCACATTATGATGATGTCCTACCGAGTGGGCCCAGAGATACCTCTCTCCGTTACGGAGTGACAAATCCGATCTCGATTCCTGCCAACCCAATGACACTTTCGGAGATACCTGTAGTGCACCTTTATAGCCACCCGATTCGTTGTGATGTTTGGTACACCCAAAGCATTCCTCGACATCCGGAGTTGCACAATCTCATGGTCTAAGGAAATGATACTTGACATTAGAAAAGCTTTAGCATACGAACTACGATCTTTGTGCTAGGCTTAGGATTGGGTCTTGTCCATCACATCATTCTCCAAATGATGTGATCCCGTTATCAACGACATCCAATGTCCATGGTCAGGAAACTGTAACCATCTATTGATCAACGAGCTAGTCAACTACAGACTTATTAGGGACATGGTGTTGTTTATGTACCCACACATGTATCTGAGTTTCCTATCAATACAATTATAGCATGGGTAATAAACGATTATCATGAACAAGGAAATATAATAATAACTAATTTATTATTGCCTCTAGGGCATATTTCCAACAGTCTCCCACTTGCACTAGAGTCAATAATCTAGTTCACATCACCATGTGATTAACACTCACAGGTCACATCGCCATGTGACTAACATCCAAAGAGTTTACTAGTGTCACTAAACTAGTTCACATCATCATGTGATTAAGACTCAATGAGTTACGGGTTTTGATCATGTTTTGCTTGTGAGAGAGGTTTTAGTCAACGGGTCCGCAACATTCAGATCCGTATGTACTTTGCAAATCTCTAGGTCATATTGTAAATGCTGCTTCCACGCTCCACTTGGAGCTATTCCAAATGGTTGCTCCACTATACGTATCCGGTTTGCTACTCGAGTCATTCGGATAGGTGTTAAAGCTTGCATCGGCGTAACCATTTACGCCGAACTCTTTATCACCTCCATAATCGAGAAACATGTCCTTATTTACTCCAAGGACAATTTTGACATTGTCCAATGATCCATTCCTGGATCATTCTTGTACCCCTTGACCGACTCATGGCAGGCACACTTCCGTGAGGTACACAAAGATAGCATACTATAGAGCCTAAATGCGAAGCATAGGGGGCGACCTTCGCCCTTTCTCTCTCTTCCTGCCCGTGGTCGAGCTTTAACTCTTAACTTCATACCTTACAACTCAGGCAAGAACTCCTTCTTTGGTGATCCATCTTGAACACCTTCAAGATTATGTCAAGGTATGTGCTCTTTTGAAAGTACCATTTAGCGTTTTTGATCTATCCTCATAGATCTTGATGCTCAATGTTCTAGTAAGCTTAATCCAGGTTTTCCATTGAAAAACACTTTTCAAACAACCCTATATGCTTTCTAGAAATTCTACATCATTTACGATCAACAATATGTCTACAACATATACTCATCAGAAATTCTATAGTGCTCCCACTCACTTCTTTGGAAATACAAGTTTCTCATAAACTTTGTATAGACCCAAAATCTTTGATCATCTCATCAAAGCGTACATTCCAACTCCGAGATGCTTACTCCAGTCCTTACACTAGTAGAAAAAGGGTCAAACGTGAAGCACATTAGTGCCGGTTTGTATTAGAGCCGGCACAAATGTATACATTAGTGCCGGTTCCAACGGCTAGCCGGGCCGCTCTCATTAGTACCGGTTCGTGGCTAACTTTTAGCACCGCTTCGTGCCACGAACCGGTACTAAAGAGGGTGGTGGCAGGATGTTGTCAGTCTGGGCCCCTCCGGCACCTTTAGTACCGGTTCGTGCCACGAAACGGTACTATAGGTCCTCCTGCATATAAACCCTTCGTCCAGCTCGCTCTGTTCTTCCCCCTTTCCCCTCTCCTCTCCTCTCTGTTCTTCATCTTCTCCCCTCGAGCTCATCACACATTTTGCCCAAAATTTGTCAAGATTTGAAGGCCCCCATCCATTCAAGTGATCACAAAGGTTAGCAACTTTGTCCTTTCATCTCTCATTGCTAGATTAGCTCTTGCAATGCTTTATATAGTTATTAATTTGTGAGTTTAGTAATTTGGGAGGAAATATATATATGTGCTAGTATTTGATTTATATGCAATTTGAGGTCAAAATAACACTTAGTTTGCATATGTAGGTGTGGTTTACTTAGTGCCTTCTAAATCTCTGTCGTAACCACCGTCGATCGCCCTTTTGATCCCATCGCCCGGCACCACCTTGTGGTGAGCCTCTTGTTCATGAAATTTTATATAAAAATTGATGTTTGTGTGATTTGGATATATAGTTACTCGTATAATAATTATCTTACCCGTCGTTGTTTGTTATACATATTGCCATGATTTTGATATCCGTCCCCGTCGGCCCTCGTCCTTGTTATGATTCGGATGTGGTATATTCTCTTTTAAAACTATTTGTTGCATTTCGTGTTTATGACAAATTATGCCCATCAAGTTGACATAGATATTTTTATCTAGGAGGTATGTGAACCAGAAATTCCAACCGACCCTATTGTCGAGAGGTTAGATTTAGTTGAAAGAGAAAACGAGTACTTGAAAGAAAAATTGAAAAGAATTGAGGGGGAGAAAATGGAATTGGAGTTGCATGTTGCCGATGTCGTCGATGATCACAAGATCAAGATGGAGAAAATGCGCTTGAAGATTAGAAAGATTAGAAAATATGCCATCGATAGTGAGGCTTGGTATCATTATCTTTGTTGGATCAATTGTTACCTTAGTTGCGATCTTGATCGCATTTGTTGTTGCATTTAAATGCTTTAGCTAGAGAGTTATTTGTTTGTTGCATTTAAGTGTTGTATGAACTTTATGTATGAACTTGTATTAATTTGGTCTATTCGGTGTTGTGTAATGAAGATGAGCCGCAATGGATGTCACGATGACCGATGCTCTCCCGATTCGTTGAGGGCGTGCATACTTTTCTCGCTTGGTTGAGGCAAACAAGCGGGCGGATGGTTTTATGCCTTGTCCATGTGTCACTGTAAGAATGGTCGCAATTACTCTACGTCAAGAACCATTCACGTCCACCTGTTTGAGTCTGGTTTCATGCCCCACTATAATGTTTGGACCAAGCACGGAGAAAGAGGGGTTATGATGGAAGACAATGAAGAAGAAGAGGATGACGACAGCTATCCTGGCCATGGGATCCCTGAATACGATGATACAACAATGGGGGAAGAAGCTGAGCCGTGTAATGCGGAAGAAGTGGGCGGCAATGCGGGAAGAAGCTGAAGAAGAGGCATCGGATGAGCCCGTTGATGATCTAGGTCGGGCCATTGCCGATGCAATGAGAAACTAGCAAGTGATTTGGAGAAGAAGAAGTTGCAGCGCATGTTAGAGGATCACAAAAATTGTTGTACCAATTGCGTGGGTGACAAGAAAAAGCTGGGCACCACTGCTGGAATTGTTGCAATGGAAGGCGAGAATGGTGTATCGACAAAGGGATTTGGAAAGTTGCCGGTAATGATAAAGGATATGCTTCCAAAGGACAACGAATTGCCCGAGAGTGCGTCTGAAGCAAAGAAGGCTATACGCCCTCTAGGGTTAGAGGTGCGTAAGATACATGCATGCCCTAATGATTGCATCCTCTACCGCGGTGAGTACGAGGATTTGAGCGCTTGCCGGTATGTGGTGCATTGCGCTATAAGATCAGCCGCGATGAGCATGGTGATGTCGAGGGCGGCGCCCAGGAAGAAGATTCCTGCCAAGGTGATGTGGTATTCTCCTATAATACCACGGTTGAAACGTTTGTTCCAAAACAAAGAGCATGCCAAGGCGATGCGATGGCACAGAGAAGACCGTAAGAAAGACGGAAAGTTGAGAGTACCAGCTGACGGGTCGGTGGAGAAAAATCGAAAGAAAGTACGGGAAGGAGTTTGCAGATGACGCAAGGAGCGTATGGTTTGGTCTAAGCGCAGATGGCATTAATCCTTTTGGGGAAGCGAGCAGCAACCATAGCACCTGGCACTGTGACTCTATGTTTGTATAACCTTCCTCCTTGGTTGTGCATGAAGCGGAAGTTCATTATGATGCCGGTGCTCATCCAAGGCCCTAAGCAACCCGGCAACGACATTGATGTGTACCTAAGTCCATTAGTTGAAGAACTCTTACAAGCTGTGGAATGGAGCAGTGTACGTCGTGGGATGAGCACATGGGGAAGAATTTGACCTAAAGGCGTTGCTGTTCGTGATCATCAATGATTGGCCTGCTCTCGATAGCGTTCGTGACGGACAAACAAGGGATACCGCGGATGCACGCACTGTTTGGATGATACCGACGGTATATATTTGAATAGTTGTATGAAGAATGTGTACAGGACATCGTCGATTTCTTCCGAGCAGCATCCCGTAAGAAAGAAAGGCAAGCATTTCAAAGGTGAGGCGGATCACGGACGAAGCCTCGCCACCGTCTTGGTGCTGATGTACATGATATGGTCAAGGATTTGAAGGTGATATTTGGAAAGGGTCCTGGCGGACAACCTGTTCCAAAGGACGTTGACGGACGCACACCCATGTGGAAGAAGAAATCTATATTTTGGGACCTACCATATTGGAAAGACCTAGAGGTCCGCTCTGCAATCGACGTGATGCACATGACGAAGAATCTTTGCGTGACCCTGCTTGGCTTCTTGGGCATGTATGGGAAGACAAAAGATACACCTGAGGCACGGGAGGACCAGCAACGTATGCACGGAGAAGACACCATATATCAGGGTCATGCAAGCTACGCTCTTACCAAAGAAGAGAAGGAAATCTTCTTTGAATGCCTGCTCGATATTAAGGTACCGTCGGCTTCTCGTCGAATATAAAGGGAATAATAAACATGGCAGAGAAAAAGTTCCAGAACCTAAAGTCTCATGACTGCCACATGATTATGACGCAACTGCTTCCGGTTGCATTGAGGGGGCTTCTACCGGAAAACGTTCGATTATCTATGTGCATTTCTCAATGCAATCTCTTAGAAGGTAATCGCTCCAGAAATCATACCAAGGTTACAGAATGATTTGGTGCAATGTCTTGTCAGTTTCGAGTTGGTGTTCCCACCATCCTTCTTCAACATCATGACGCACGTCCTAGTTCACCTATCTTGAAGAGATTAACGTTTTACCTTTGGTGGAAAAAGGCCTTTGGTCGCGTTACGCAGCGCCATTAGTCGCGGTTGCGCAACCGCGACCAAATAAGCGCGACTAAAGCCCCCACCTTTAGTCGCGGCTGCTTAAGAACCGCGACTAAAGGCCCGTCCACGTGGGCGCCAAAGGCGGCCGTCAAGCGGAGGACCTTTAGTCGCGGTTCTTGCCAACCGCGACTAAAAGGCCGCCACAGGTTTAGGGTTTTAGCCCCATACACCTGTTTTCTGTTTAATTTGTATTGTTTTATTTCTTTTGTGCTTTATTTTAATTTTGAAGGAGTTTCATATATTCTACGGTACTACATACATGCATATGAATGTACAATCTCAAATAAATTTGAAATTAGAACCAAAAAGAATTCAAGAGGAATATACAATATATATTCAATATTATCGGATGACCATATACAATTTTGAACAAATTTCCATACATGATTTAATCCATATAAAGTTCTACGTCCTCGTAATAGTGTTCTCCTTTAGGATGGAGGACTTCCCTGCTGAACCATCCAGCTAGTTCCTCTTGAAGTGGTCGGAAGCGAGCTTCTAGACTAAGCATCATCCGGAGGTTATTCCTCGAGCATTGGTATCACTCGGAACCCGCTCGAGAGGTGTATCTCCGGATCCTCTCCTGAACATAGTATCCACATAGATTGGTCTCCGGTGGCTGAATATCCCCAGCATTCTTAGGCTTTAACATTTTGAATTCTAGCTCTTTTTTGAATTCACCGACCTTTGTATCTATGAACCATCTCCAAACCCTACGAGGCAAAGAAAATTAAGTGAACAAGAGAGTTATTAGTTACTTGATATTAGGAAATGAACGAAATAGGCCGATCGATATAGAGCGCAAATGAATGAAAATAATTACTTCGCAGCATTCTTCTCATGTCGCCCAAAGCTTTGGATCCATATTCAGAGAGTCGTGGACGAGACATTACGAGGTGTTAACTTTAATTAATAGCAGAATCCGGTGGAACTGCGGACACGATACATGCACAAGACGTCATGCATAACTCATCGATTAGCCGCCACATACCATGCATGGAGTAAACAAAAGAGAATTAATGTGCTCAAGACAGAAACACTCACCCAAAATGGTAAGGAAATAGAATATCACTTTTGAGTTCCTGCTTTGTAAGAAAGCGCCAGTGCGCCTCCACGTCGGTGGGGTGACGCTCCAACACATGTCCATTAACGATGTGTGGGTCAATGAACCCAACATCATGGATGTTCCTTACTCTGCATTCCTTAATCTTCATTACGCATGTATAATAGCGGACACAACAATATAGTTAGGACATATATATAGTGCGAGGCAATATGAACGAGATGGGGTAGAAATTAATAAATCACTTACGAGCGTAGCAGCGATGATAGATTTGTCGAGCTCAAGCAGATTGAAAAAGCTGGAACAATTCACTCGGTGCAATTTGTACATAGTAATGTTTGAAGTGATGCTCATGTCTAACTTCCGCATAAATATATTCTTTGGCGTTTTTATTTTTATGTAACCCTTGTACCAATTCAGCAGACCTTTCATTTGGTCGTAGATCATTTTCTGCTTGAGCTCGACGAGAGGCCCATTCTTGACATATGTAATTACTACCTCCTTCATGGCGCCTCATCAAGGCCTAACAGTTCACGAAGAGTAATACCTAAGTTGGCCGCTTGTTCTCGGCACTTTCGTTCTGATCAATCCATGTCTTTGTCGCAGCTTGTATGATCTCGGGGCATCCGGGCTTCCACTATAAGCGGGGCAATCGATTGTTTACTTTGTTCCCCGAGCTGGGCAACTTGTTTCCCGCTTTTTTACTTCGGCCTTCTCCGCTCTTTGTTCTCCTTGAACATGAGTGCCTGCCTGCAGTTCACGTGCATAGTCGTCGGCAGATTCTTGGCGGCTTGGGGACGGTGTGCTCAAAAATGACTTAGCCCACTTCTTTTGCTCATCGAATATCTTGGCTTGGGCTCGGGCTCTCTTTTCTTCTTGCAGTCCGCCTTCCATTTCTCATAATGAGCAGCCGCGTGGCGTCGACTTCCTCGGCACTACGTTCCCAAGGCCTTGTGGGGAGAGGCTTGATGATGGCTCCGTACCTTTGTGGTCTTAGGTACATAAGGGTCCGGGTTAATAATCCAGGACTATACGCTTCTTTAGCCGGAGGTGGATTGGGGCGGCGTCGATCACCCGCCGGACGAGGAGGGCGGCGGCTGATCACCCGCCGGACGTTGTGGATCGGGGCGGCGTCGGTGGCGACGTGTGAAGGTGTAGGTGAACCGCCACCACCACCACCACCACCACCACCGCCACCGCCACCACCACCACCGTAGGGGGTGGACTTGTTGTCCTTGGCGCCTCGCACAGAAACTTGATAAACTTCTTTTGCCATAGAATGAAATGGCGCTTGACATCTCCAAGTCTTTTCTCCCCTTGGTGTAGCAATGTCAATCTCCAAGTCCTCAAACCCTTGGACTATGTCCTCCACCGTGACACGAGCATAGCCATCTTGAATGGGGTTGTTGTGGTGGAGTGCTCCGGTAAACATGGTAAAGCACTGCCGATGGCTACCTTCATGGACATGTTCCCGATAGGATAATACAGATGACATTCTTTCATCTCCTTTATATCGTCCACGGGTAGCGAGGAGGCTCCGGTGCAGTAATTTCGACCACCGGAGGCTCCGGTGCAGTAATTTCGACCACCAGAGGCTCCGGTGCAGTAATTTCGATCGTTGGTGCATCTGCACCAGCCGGTGGGGCCTCCGTGGAAGCCACGCTGCTTCTCCGCTGGCTTCCGAGATCCACTGGATGATCTTCATGCTGCACCCGAGCTGCATCTCTTTCGACTACTAGTACACTCATGGTTTTCTTCATCACATCCATTTCCGATGCCAACCGCGCCACAACATCTGATTCCCGATCCATCTTTCTCTTACGGCTTCTGTAACCGTACGGGTCATCGTCCGGGGAACCCTATTTTCCACGGAATGTGCCCCATGCCTCGTACCGTCCTCGTGTTCGAGGATTCCCGAGGGCTTTTGTCGGTAGCGTCGTTCTCTCTGTTGAACTTGATCTTCCCTGTTGAGCATCCTTCATTGCGTCAATAAGGGCTTGGGTGGGTTTAATTAATTTGCCCGGTAAACACACTCCCCTGTCTCCGGGTTCAGCGTTCCCCATGCCCGTACCACCAGCTTTTGGCCCTTGGGTCCCATCCCTCCGTACACTGGCCGGATTCCTCGCGCCCTCATCTCGTTCTCCATCTTCTCCAACCTAGGCACCAAAATGCGATACCCTCCTGGCCCCATAACATGATTGTACTCCTTCTTAGCCGCATTTTCCTTATTTTTTTCGATATTTCAATGAACTGCTCCGATTTCTTTTGCTTCACAAATTCTGGCCAATCATGTTTCAGTTTCTCATATTGTCCTTTGAAATCCGGAGTCTTGTTACGCTTGACAAAGTCACGGGCTAGATTTTGCTTGAATTTCCGGAATGCGTCGGCCATCTTATGAAGAGCGAACTGTTTGACTAGCCTCCTCCTCTCCTTGTTTTCCTCAATCTTGTTACCCTCCTCATCGAATTTGTTGTATTCCGGAGGTAGAACGAAATGTTCCATAAGCTTCTTGAAGCACTCTTTTTGTTCTCTTATCGACAAAAGTGAAACCATCAATTCGTGCCTTCTTTGGCTCATTCCACTCACGGGACGGTGATCGAGGCGTTGTCTCTAACAATGGCTCCGCATTGGTGACAAACTTGGTGGCGTTCTTGCGGGGCTCCGGCCCTGCCGGTTACCTTGTCGACAACCTCGATGGTGCATGTTTCTCCTTGTTTCATCGTCTTGGTTGCGCCCACGCTTTGACGGCGTACTCGATTGTTTGACGATCCGGCCGAGGGCTAAAATAAGAAAGAGAGTCGCGTTAGTACACACATATTTATTCAAATCGGTTAGTTTGTATCACCGGAGGCTCAATGTATATATATACCTCGTGGCGGAGGTGGTTGCTACTTCCATTTGAAGATAAATGGTTTATCGACGTTTCTTGACATCTTCTTCTTGTGGCGCCCTTCATCTTCACCGTCAAGGTTCGAGATAAGAAGAGATATCATCTTCTTCTTCTCCGGTCGGCACATATTGAATATCGCCGTTTATGATGCCGAACATATGTGCTTCACCGTCCGGATCATAGTTGTCCATAATCGGGTCAGCTCTATCGTCCGCCATTATGTCAGTCCTGAAAACATGTAGTAAAAACAAATTAATTAAGTGAAGAAGGGGCGGTGGCGGTGGCGGTGGCGAAAGGGCGGTGGCAAAAGGAGGCGAGGAAGGGGTGGGAGAGGGTGTCGCGGTAGAGCGCGAGACGGGCGGCAGCAAGGCGTCACGGAGAGGGAGGCGAGGACAACACACACGGAGAGAGGCGAGGACAACAGACAACCACGTCTTCACGGAATGGGCGATATCGGGATGGTCAAGCGAGGGCTTGCACGGTTGCTCACGGCAAGGAGAAGTCGTTGTCGGCGTGAGTCGATCACGAAGCGACATCGGTCTCGGGGTCTACCGGAGAGAAGAGGGGCAATATGATGTGCCGAGTGACCTAACATATGGCTACGATAAAGGTGAAGGGGGATTCAGCAGGAATGTTTTCCGGTTCGGACTGTGTCGGATAGAAGACCGGAGGGAGAATTCCATGTTCAGATAGTTAGAGGCATCGACATGTATGTGGGTAAGCGTATTCGGGTTCGTCTCGTCGTTACGAGCAACTTTCATGTATAAAGTTTTTTGATCCGACCTACGGTTTATTTAATATGATTTTTCAAAGTTTTAAACAGTTATTTGGAATTAACAGATTTAAATAAAAGGAAAACAGGGTTATGACATCAGCATTAATTACTTTTAATTATTATCATTTTTAATTTTTATTTATACATATTTCTTTTTGTTCTTCTTTTTTAACAGGCCCCCTTTGGTAAGTGGCCTAGGAGGCCACGTGGGTTAACGGCGCAAGGGCGCGCAGTTCGGTCGTAGGTTCAGCCCGAGCGCCGAAGGCCAAAGGCCGGCCGGCTGAACGGGCGAGGCCCGACGAGCGGCGAGGTGACGGCGAAGCGGCGATGGGGCGGCATCGGCCTCGGGCGCCAAGGGTGTCGAGGAGAGGCGGAGAGGCGGTGACGAGGCCGGGCGTCGGCGTGAGCCGCAGACGGCAGCGGCGGCACTGAACGGGCGCCCGGCGACGGAGCGCCAAGGGTCATGCCCTCGTTCAAAGACGGATCGAGAGGTGCCGGGCACCGTGGGAGGGGACGGAGAGGCGAGGTGAGGCATGCAATGAGCGATGCAAGCGAGGCCGGCCGGGCGCCTTGTGGGCGAGGGCGACGGCGAAGCGGCGTCGAGGGCGACGGCGACGGCGGGCGGCGTCGAGGGCGACGGGCGACGCGGCGGCGTCGAGGGCGCGGCAGAGACGAACAGGCGAGAAACGGCGGGCGGCGTCGAGGGCTTGTATTTATAGCCCCCCCTTTAGTCGCGGTTGGCGACGAGGCCCGCGACTAAAGGTACCCTTTAGTCGCGGGTCGCCTGCCCAACCGCGACTAAAGGGGTTTTGGCGGTTTTTTTGCGATCCCGCGCCCCCCCTTTAGTCGCGGTTGGGCAGGCGACCCGCGACTAAAGGTACCCTTTAGTCATGGTCGCCTGCCCAACCGCGACTAAAGGCCTTGTGCTGCCCGCCGCGCCCAAAGTTTAGTCCCACCTCGCTAGTTGAGAGAGCTCGAGAGTGGTTTATAAGCGCTGCGCCACCCTCTCGAGCTCCTCTCAACTGCAGGCTTCGGGCCTAATCTGTCACTAGCTATGTGCTGTGGGCCTACTTGGCCTCCTGCGGGCTGAATCTGGCCCATGTAGGGTTTCTAGTCGTATTCGGGCCGTGGGGGTCCGATGAGGGCACTATATTTTTCCAGTTTTTGTTTTGTTTTCTGCATTATTATTTATTTTTGTTGTTTTTGCTTTATTTTTAATTCTTTTTTGCTTTTAGTTTTAGAAAAATTATAAACTTTCTCGTTAGTGCCATTAGTTTTCAAATTTGAAAACACTTTTTTTGTTTTCTTTGTTGCTTTATTTATTTTATTTTGTTTCTACTTACAACAAAATACTTATTGTTGCTATTTTAGTTTTCTGCATTATTATTTATTTTTGTTGTTTTTGCTTTATTTTTAATTCTTTTTGCTTTTAGTTTTAGAAAAATTATAAACTTTCTGTTAGTGCCATTAGTTTTCAAATTTGAAAACACTTTTTTTGTTTCTTTGTTGCTTTATTTATTTTATTTTGTTTCTACTTACAACAAAATACTTATTGTTGCTATTTTAGTTTTCTGCATTATTATTTATTTTTTGTTGTTTTTGCTTTATTTTTAATTCTTTTTGCTTTTAGTTTTAGAAAAATTATAAACTTTCTGTTAGTGCCATTAGTTTTCAAATTCGAAAATGGACACCAAACACATCACGGGTAATATAATTCACATGATCCATTCAACAAAGTTTGGTACAATAAATTATTACACATCATTTCTTCCCTTGTGTCCCTCGCTTGCTTACGATTGTGCCGTATCCATGGAGCATCCTCATCATTTAACTTAATGCTTGGGTCGGTGTTCACTTTGAAGGGCGGAATTTCAGCAAACATATTATAATCTTGACATGTCTGTCTTGTCCTCCACTCCCACGATGTTTCTTTTCCCTGAAAGAACAATGTGGCGCTTTGAATCATCGCATGATGTCTTGATTGTTTTCTTATCTTTCCGTTTCCTCGGTTTGCTACTCATGTCCTTCACATAGAAAACCTGAGCGACATCTTTCGCTAGGGACGAATGGTTCGTCAAGGTAACCAAGATTGTTGAAATCCACCATTGTCATTCCGTATTGCTGGTCCACCTTTACCCCACCTCCTGTTAGCTTGAACCATTTGCACGGAACAAAGGGACCTTAAAGGAGGGTCCATAGTCAAGTTCCCATATCTCCTCTATGTAACCATAATATGTGACCTCTTGCCCATTCTCGGTTGCTGCATCAAAGCGGACACCACTGTTTTGGTTGGTGCTCTTTTTATCTTGGGCGATCGTGTAAAATGTATTCCCATTTATCTCGTACCCTTGGAAAGTCGTTATAGTCGAAGATGGTGTCTTGGCCAACATGTACAGCTGATCTACAACATCATTGTCATTCATTAAATGTTTTCTCAACCAACGCGAAAGTCTCCATGTGGGCCTTCCTAATCCGAGGATTCAGGCTTCCCGGGTTGTCGAGCGTAAAATATTCTTGTGTTTCTCAAAGTACGGAGCCACCAAGCTGGAATTGGTCAATGCGGTGTGGTGTGCTTGATCGGAGAATGGCCGTCCATACATATCGTTGATTTCATTCCGATCGTGCCTTTTCCACTTAGTCTCCCCTCGTGCAGCGATCGAGGAAGACCAATCGGCTTAAGGTCGGGAACAAAGTCAACACAAAACTCAATTACCTCCTCATTTCCATAGCCCTTGGCGATGCTTCCTTCTGGCCTAGCACGATTCTGAACATATTTCTTTAATACTCCCATGAACCTCTCGAAGGGAACATATTGTGTAGAAATACGGGACCGAGCGAAAATCTCTTCGACTAGGTGAACCAGGAGGTGCGTCATAATATTGAAGAAGGATGGCGGGAACACCAACTCGAAACTGACAAGACATTGGATCACATCGTTACAGAACCGTGGTAGAACTTCGGATTGATTACCTTACGAGAGATTGCATTGAGGAATGCACATAGCTTCACAATGGCTACTCGAACATTTTCCGGCGAGAGCCCCTCAAAGCAATCGGAAGCAATTGCGTCATAATCACGTGGCGATCGTGAGACTTCAGGTTTTGGAACTTTTTCTCCGCCATGTTTATTATTCCCTTTATATTGGGCGAGAATCCAGGCCGGAACCTTCATACTTTGCTCGGGCATTCAAAAGATGACCTTCTCTTCTTTGGTCGAGGCGTAGGCGGCACGACCTTGAAACCATTCCGGATGCCGGTCATCGTGGTCTTTCAAACGTTGCTTTGGTCCTGCCGTGCTTCCTTTGTATCATTTGTCTTCCCATACACGCCCAAGAAGCTTAGGAGGTTCACGCAAATATTCTTCGTAACGTGCATCACGTCGATTGCGGAAGCGGACATCTAGGACTTTCCAATATTCTAGCTCCCGGAATATAGATTTCTTCTTCCACATGGCTGCGTGCCGTCGGCTCCCTTCGAACTGATTGTCCGCGGGACCCTTTCAAAGATGACTTTCAAATCCTTGACCATATCAAATACCTCGGCACCGGTGCGTTCCGCGAGCTTCGGTAGGTGATCTGCCTTGCCGTTGTAATGCTTGCCTTTCTTTCTTCTTGGATGAATTTGGAAGAAATCGACGATGCCCAAGGTACACGTTCTTCTTACAATTTGGCAAATGTACACTTTCGGTCTCATGTAAGCGATGCGTGCATGCATTGTATCCCTTATTTGTGATCCCGAAAGGTTACTAAGAGCAGGCCAATCGTTGATGGTTACGAAAAGCAACGCTCGTGGGTCAAATTCCTCTTGTTTGTGCTCATCCCACACACGGACACCACCCACAGCTGTAAAGTTCATCAACTAATGGCCTTAGGTACACATCGATGTCGTTGCGGGTTGCTTGAGACCTTGGATGAGCACCGGCATCATAATGAACTTCCGCTTCATGCACAACCAAGGAGGAAGGTTGTAGATGCATAGAGTCACGGGCCAGGTGCTATGGCTGGAGCTCTGCTCGCCAAAAGGATTCATGCCATCCGTGCTTAGAGCAAATCTTATGTTCCTTGCGTCGGCTGCAAAATCTTTGAACCATCTGTCGATCTTTCTCCATTGCGTTCCATCTGCGGTGTGTCTCAACTCCCGTCCGACTTACGGTCCTCTTTGTGCCATCGCAACAACTTGGCATGCTCTTTGTTCCTGAGCAGACGTTTCAACCGTGGTATTATAGGAGCATACCACATCACCTTGGCGGGAACCCTCTTCACAGGTTTACGCCCTCAACATCGTCACCGGGGTCATCGCCTCACGATCTTATAACGCAATGCGGTGCATACCGGGCATTCATTCAAATTCTTGTATTCACCGCGGTAGAGGATGCGATCGTTGATGCATGCATGTATCTTGAACCTCTAAACCTAGAGGGCGGACAACCTTCTTTGCTTCAGACGCGTCTTGGCGGGCAACTCGTTATCCTTTGGAAACATATTCTTCAACATTTTCAGCAAGTTTTCAAATGCCGAGTCAGCTACACCTGCCTCTCGCCTTCCATTTCAGCAAATCCGATTATGCAGCCCGACTTTTTCAGACCATCATCGCATCCGGGTACAGCGCCTTTACGTGATCCTCTAACATGCGATCCAAATTCTCCCTCTCCTTTTCAGTTTCGCGGCGTCTCCGTGCATCGGCAATGGTCCGACCAAGATCATCAACAGGATCATCACGTGCCTCTTCTTCACCTTCCCTTCACCTTGAGCATCCTCCATGAAAGTATCACCGAAATGAGCAAGATAGCTTTCATCGATGAAATCATCCCCTTCTTCATCTTCTTCCATTATAACCCCTCTTTCTCCATGCTTGGTCCAACAATTATAGCTTGGCATGAAACCCTTCAAGCGAGATGCATGTGAACAACTCTTGAGGAAGAGTAACCCTTCTCATTCTTACAGATAACACATGGACGGATAACAAAACCCCCGGCTTGTTCGCATTAGCCACTACGAGGAAATCTTTCAAACCCGTAGTGAATTCGCCGGAGAGTCGGTTACCGTACATCCATTGCCGATTCATCTGCATTATTATAATATAAAATATATAATTAACCATCATGCATTTGTTAAACTAACTAGCTACAAACAATATAAATTAAACAATGAACTACACACATGCATATTGACACATCAAAGGTTCATCACGTTGCTAACCATGATCAAGAGTGTGGCTCCAACACTTCATGTCATGTTTGTTTCATGCTCTTGGGGCATTTCATCAAACACCTTATGTGCATAAGAGGAACCAAAAGCAAACCTACACCCACTTGTGAAGAGAATGGCTCCAAATGGCTAAGTGTTGGCTGCTGGATGGGTATATATAGGGAGGGGCTTTAGTTGCGGTTGGCACGGCAAACCGTGACTAAAAAGGTGCCCGAAAACCTTTAGTCATGATTGTCCCGGCCAACCGCGACTAAAGCCCCTCACGTGCACCAGCTGGCCACCGAGCGCCCTGGGCCCAGGCCTTTGGTCGCGGTTCACCTCCAGAACCGCGACTAAAGGTCCCATTAGTCGCGGTTCCTACAGCTTCGCGACTTATGGGGCTGGACGGAAGCCTATTTTTCCACCAGTGTTGGGTCCTGTATTTCTACACAATATGTTCCCCTTTGAGAGGTTCATGGGAGTCTTAAAGAAATATGTTCATAACCGTGCTAGGCCAGAAGGAAGCATCTCCAAGGGCCATCAAAATGAGGAGGTCATTGAGTTTTGTATTGACTTTATTCCTGACCTTAAGCCGATTGGTGTTCCTGAATCGCGGCATAAGGGCGGGCCCGGATGGAAAAAGGCACGCTAGGAGGGAACAAATAATATGTATGGACGGACATTCTCTCCTTTGAAGCACACTACATAGTTCTCTGAGAATTCCACCTTGGTGGCTCCGTATATGGATGAACACAAGAATTTGCTACGCTCCAAACATCCGGAGCGGTCGATGACTGGATTACACGTGAACAAACCAGAGTTTCGCCATTTGGTTGCAGAACCACGTACCATGCATGACACCTCTATTGAAGATGACCTGTACTTGCTGTCCCGATTACCATCTTGAATATAATGACTTTCAAAGTGCGAGATAAATGGTAATACATTTTACACGATCGCCCAAGATAAGAAGAGCACCAACCAAAAGCAGTGGTGTCCGTTTTGATGCAGAAACCAAGGCGGAAATGAAACATATTATGGTTATATACAGGACATATGGGAACTTGACTATCGGCGTGGTTTAAAGGTCCCTTTGTTTGATTGCAAATGGGTCAATATGACACGAGGCGGGTAACGGAAGACCCGCGGTATGGAATGACAACAGTGGATCTCAACAATCTTGCGTGTCACAGACGAACCATTCGTCCTAGCCAATGATGTGGCATAGGTTTTGTATGTGAAGGACATGTCTACCAAGCCAAGAAAAAGAAAAGATAAGGAAGCGAATGCATCGTACGATGAGCCAAAGCGGCACATAGTTCTTTCTTGGAAGAGAAACATCGTGGGAGTGGATGACAAGACAGACAAGTCGAGGAAGATTATGAAAAGTTTGATGAAATTTCTACATTCACAGTGAATATTGACCCGAGCATCCCGTTAAATGATGAAGATTTTCCATGGTTACGACGCAAAGGGACACACGCGAAGAAAAAGTTTCACACCCAAAGATCTGGGATGTGATCGGCTTCACTATCATCAGTTTCTTACGTGTTTCACACCCGAGGGGAATCTCTGTAATAGTTAGGGTAGTTATGTGTTTTGGCATTTGAAACGCGAAGAAATTTTATGTGCAAACAAATTCTTTCATGCCTTTACTGATTTTAAAGTTAAATTATTCACAAACTAGTGATTCACACTAATTTCAAATAATTCAAAATATAAACTATTCAAAATTAAAAACTACGGGCACTAACAGAAAGTTTGTAATTTTTTGTACCTAAAGCAAAAATATTCACAAAGAAACTCTAAATACACAAAAAAACAACACAAAAATAAATAAAGCAAAAAAGCCCGCCTACTAGGCCAGAGCGGCCTGCATACGACTAGAAACCCAACCTGTTGTTGGGCGGGATGCAGAGCCCACAAAGGCCAAGTGGGCCTGAGGCAAAGAAGAACACGTAGGCCCAGTGAGGCCTGCTTTGGAGAGGAGCTCGAGAGAGCGACCGCACGAGGTTTATAAACCGGTCTGGTCGCCCCTCGGCTAGCGAGGTGGGACTAAACTTGCCGCACCGCACTGCTGTGGCGCACCCTCTTTAGTACACAGCACAAACCGGTACTAAAGGGGGCCTTTAATACCGGTTTGTGCCACCACCCGGTACTAAAGGGGTCGCTTCCGCTGCTTGGGCTGGCCAAAACAGACCTTTAGTACGGTTGGTGGCTCCAACCCGGTACTAAAAATGCCTTCTATATATACAACACTTTGAAAAATTTCATTCTCCCTCTGTTTCTTCCTCGGTTTCCCCATTGAACCGCCCGCCCGATCGATCGGCGCGTCACCGACCCGTCGCCGTCGCCGCCCGTCCCGTCGCCGCCCGTCGCCGTCGCCGCCCCAACCCCATCGCCCCGTCGCCGTTACGCCCCGTCCCGTCGCCGTCGCCGCCCCGTCCCGTCGCCGCCCTCGTCTCCGTCGCCGCTCGGGCCCGTCCCGTCGCGCCGTCCCTGCGTCGCCGCCCAGCAGCGTCACGCCCGACCCGTCGCTGCCCCGGCCGTCGCCTCATTGTCGCCGTCGCCCATTGTGAGATCTCCCCTCTAACCCCTCTCCCTCGCCCCCGGCCACCATGGGCGCCGCCCCTCGAGCCCATACACACACACACAAGCATGATGAACACACACACACATACACGTATATATGTATGACTGCATGTATATATTAGTATATACGTATTTTGTATGTTTAATTAGTTCAGATTTTTAGATTATTGTTTTTTCACTAGTATATATGTATGAATGCATGTTAGATGGATATAATTAGTGTTTAATTAGTATGGATTTTTTTATATAATGTTGTTTTTCTGTTTTTTAATGGATGTATAGAAATTGTTTTTCTGTTTTTAGTGTTAGATGCTTAATTAGTATGAAATAGTATATAGATTTTTGAAATAGTAGAAATGTTAGAAATTTTAGTTATCAAAATCCAATCATTAAAAAATATATTTTTTGCGGGCATATAGCTAGTATTTGTTCTCGACGATGCCGGCCGCATCCTCGCCGTCGACCCGTCATGACGGCGTCCAGCCGACCCATGTCCGGGACTGGGCTCACTGGCTGGCCTTTGGGAGGTGCTGCACTGGAGGCGCGCCGCTTGATGAGGAACCCGGCCCGGGTCCGTCGTCGACCACGATCTCGTTTGGTGGCGTTCGCGTGGGCGATTTCGGTGCGGAGGGACCCGGCCCCGGGAGGAGAATGCGTCGCCGTGTCGGGGAGGAGGGCGAGCACGTCCATCGCTACATGGTTGCGTTAGAGGGTGGCAGGTTCTCCAATACACAGCGGTATCTTGAGGATCTCACTTCAGCTATGATCCTGTGAGGGTTCCTTCTCTTTGGGTGTCCACCGCCGGGACGCAGGAACATGAGTGTCCTAGATTCTTCTCAGTATTCAATCTTTAATTAGCTAGCGATGATGTACTATTCAATATTATATATTATTCGAGGCGATGTATTCGAGATTGTATCTATTATTCTAGGCGAAGTATTCGAGATTATATCTATTATTCGAGAGGCGATGTAATTTGAATACTAAATTGTTTTATATTTCTTTTGAATTAGTTAAATAAAAGCTATGGCAGAAAATACCGGCGAGAGAGGAAGAACAGACCATGTTCGATATGATACGCGGGCTAGATGATAATCGAATGAAGAAGATTATGGCGGCTCAATTTCTAAACAACACCGGAGAGGGTGATATGATATTCGATCGCGACGACCGAATTGATGAAGTCATGAACTACGATTATGGCGATGACGAAGAACATGTTGATCCTGAAACAACAAAGACCGGCGAGGTATATATATTTATATAAGCAGGTTTACGGTGATCATCACATGTTTTAAATGACTTAAGATATATTAACGAATCGATCTTTGTTCTTTCAGCCATCCGGATCGAGCAAATCTTGTGCAAAAGGAATGAAGCGAGGCCCGAACAAAAAGTTGAAGGAGGGCGTAAAGTACAATATCGAGGCGATCGGACCTAATGGCGAACCATTAGCGCCTAAGAAGATTGCGGACAAGTTCATTAAATCGGTCACGGAGTTCTTGTGAAGGACCAACTCCGATCTCCCTTCAAGAATGGAGAGAGCCAGCAAAGACAAAGGACAAAAAGGCAAAGAGGACGCTGCTCCACGTCTAGATGTTACTTTTGTCGACAAGAATCAAAAAGATCTGCTTTGGGATACTCTCATGGAACATTTCACCCTACCGGATCATTTCACGAGAAGCGGATGTGTAGAAAGTCAAGGGCGCTGCTCTTAGGAAGATGGCGGTTGCATTCAAGAACCACAAGAATCGTGAATGGAACAAGTACGTCAAGGGAGGAAGGAAGACTCCGATTCGAGGGAACACTAGAGAACCAACGTGCTCATTGGGACGATTTCGTGAAATTCAAGAATTCGGAATTAGCTAAGGAACGGTCAAGAATAAACAAGAAGAATGCCGAAAAAAGGATAAGTTCCATAAGCTGGGGCCAAGTGGCTATGCGGTGGCAATGCCTAAGTGGGACAAGTCTGAGAAAGAGATGGAGGATGCAGGTGTCACTCCGGTTACTAAGAGCTGGCCCCCAGTCGGGACTTGGTTCTATGCGCATGGGGGAGTTGGACCCGAAGACAGGCAATGTTTCGACGAGGGCAAGTCTAAAGGGAGCCGACGATGCGATACTTGTTGCAATAGAAGAGGCACGATCGGGGGTGTTCCAACCCAACAGAGAGAACGACGAGCTTACACGTGCCCTGGGAAATCCTGAACACCCGGGAAGAACACGAGGCAAGGGCGCTATTCCGTGGTATGAGGGGTTTTCGATGGAACACCGACTACGTAACCCGTGCGAGAAAGAAGATTGCGGAGGAGAAGAAGAGGAAGATGGAGGAGGAGCAGAGGAAGCGGGACTATGAACGCCTTCAAGGCCTAGAAGCAAGTCAAGCGGAATTGGCGGTCAAATTCCAGCGGCAGCGAGCAGATCGACTCACTTAGCCAAAGAAGGGGTCTCAGCAGCTGCAGCAGCTAGCGGATGATCCAGCATTGGATAGCACCGCCCCATCCATGCAGAGAAGCAGCGTGGGTTCCGCCCCGGACGATGCAATGCTGGGTAGATATCCCGTGGATGACATCACGGAGAACACTAGCTGCGAGCTACACGTCAAAATGAAGAACATATCCATGAAGGTGGCGGACGATGTTGCTTTTCCAGTTACCCCCAAAGCAACCTACCATTGCATCCCGATTCCAGAGGGCTATGCTCGTGTCATGGTTGACGAGGTGGTGCAGCCATATTCGGGGCTAGAGCTTGACATTCACGGAGGTGAGGACGGCGCTTTCTCGGAGACGCCAACCATCGTATCATCCTATGGAAAAAGGATTGCATCATCTTTCAAGGCCACCGACACCGCGTCATCCGACTCCTCGTCAAGTCCGCCACCGAGTCAGCCGTCTCCCGCTCTCGCAAGTCCACCAAGTCCGCAAAGTGTCGACCACTCCTCCTCCAAGTCCGGCAAAGTGTCGAGGCCACTCCTCCTCCTCCAAGTCCGCCACAGCGTCAGACGTCCACTCCTCCTCCAAGTCCGGCACAACCTCGAGCCACTCCTCCTCCAAGTCCGGCACAGCTTGGGCCACTCCTCCTCGTCCAACTCAGCCCGTCATTTGGCGTCTCCGCCCGCCTCGGCAATCGCAGAAGAGACACCCGCAGCTATGGTGCGTGGCAATCTGGTCGAGGTAGTACAGGAAATGCAAAGCGGAGGCAAGCGATATAAATATGGTCCAAGCCTCACGCCTCTTCCGCAGAGGTCTTATGACAGGTCCGAGGAGGAAATCGCAGCCATATCGAAGTCCGAGGTGGAAGCCCATTTTGCACCGAAACCGCCACCGCCGCCAAGGGAGAAAGTGCACGAGGAAGCGATTGACCACTTCATTCGTATGGCTCAACCACCAGCTCCCAAGCCTGTTGACACAGACTATGAGCGCCACATCGAAGTTAAATCGAGCACGTCTACGTAAGGAGGCGAGCTCGGGATCAACAAACAAGAAGCATTTGTCAAAAAATGCGGGAAAAGCATTCCCAAATGGGAGAACAGGCGGCGTCGATCCCTCGCTTGTTGTGCCAACAACACGTGACGACGCTGGCCAATATTATTGTGGGGAAACAGTTTACGTTCTGAGGTGGGCAATGTGGTAATAACGGAGGACCATATAATGCAGGCTGAAGTTCTCAAAACCACATTGGACAACTCCTCGAGATCGAGCCCATGCACGTGCTTAGAGAGGATGAAATAAAGCGGAAATATGTATGGGGCCAACCTTTGGTCCATCCGGACAAGGTCAAGAACCTCCCAACGAGAATGTATGAATTGCATCAATGGTACATGAACATTACCAAGATTTCCAATCGATTGTCCCTCATGGTGAATGTCAAGGAGGAGCATTACTTCCATGAGAAAGCTGTGTCCGTTGAGTATTCCGAACTGTTTCAGTTATACAATCAAGACGCCTTTTCGACAAATCTATCGTCGATTGCTATTGTCTCGTAAGTGATTTCTTTACGTAATTTAAGTCTCAAGCTAGCTGTCTTGATCCTTTTGATCAATCATTACCTGTAATTATCCTCACTATATTCTTTTACGTGGTATTATATGCGGGATGAAGATATATGAAATGAGAAAAGGTGGGACGCTTTGGCATTGGGTTCATTGACCCAAACACCGTTAATGAATACACATGGAAACTAAATCCACGTTATCAAAAGGGCGTAGAGGACAACATGCTAGAGTTCTTGAAGCGCCTCAAATACAATGAAGATATACTACTTCCTTACAACTTCCGATGAGTCACACCTGTCTTGTACTACAATTTCTCTGTTTTTGCGTACTATCTAGATAAATGTTTTTGCTTAGTTATGCCCGGTTAATTAAGAGATGCAATCGTGTGTGCATGCTGTTTTCACTGGTTCTTGTGTATCATTAAAGTTGGCCTTGAACTGTTGAAATACTGGACTCACTACTCAAAGAAAAAACTGACTATAACATCTTGTTTCAGATAGTCAACAGGTATTTCAATCATTATTAACTATATATCTCGGCCTATTTAGTTCGTCATTTTTCATGATATGAACTATTTAATAACCCCTTTATTCATTTTCTTTGTCGACGGGCAGGGCTTGGGCAAGGTTCATCAGCGTGACACCAGGAGAATGGAAACAAAAGCTTAAATGGTTTCGACCCAAGGTAAGTAATTAAGTAGTACTAGCTAGCTAGCTAGCTGCCATCTCTTTAATTATCATGCTTGATTAATTATTATCTGATCAAATTCCATTCTCGTAAAGGCCCTGAAGCAGGCGTAGGGGACTGATCTGTGCATTATGCGTTTGCGAGAACATTCGCATGATGGCGTCCGAAAGGAGCAGATCTCAAAGAGTGAATGGGTACGCTTGTCAAAACACTATTCACAATTTTTACACCATTATCGGTATCTAGTCACACAACTAATACACATGCATATTGATCTCCTTCTTAACAGTTCACAGAGGTGCGGGAGAAGCTCATAGAAACGGAGCGTAGAAGCACTTCAAGAGGAAATAAGCGGGATTTTTGCTCGACCAGGTCATAAATCCGAAGGAGAATACTATTACCGCCACGCCCCCATCGTGCTCGAAGGCACCAATTAGGCTAATGCCACGGGCTCCAAAGGCAACATGCATATGTAGGAGAAATTGTATATAGCTATACATGTGTGTATGTGTGAATTAATTAATATGATGATTTGTGAGACATTGATGATATATATATATATATATATATATATATATATATATATATATATATATATATATATATATATGCATGATTGGTTCTACTAGAAATTCTATATATATATATATATACATATATATATACATAACGTGTACAATGTGTAGTATCGTAAAATACCAGCAAACGAAAAAGAATTAAATTGATAACACAAATTTAATTGAAAAATAAAAATAAAACAAAACCCACAAACATTTAGTACTGGTTGGTGTTACCAACCGGTACTAAAGGGCTCCCGACCCGGAGCTGCCTCGTGCCACGTGGTTGGCCTTTAGCACCGGTTCGTCTTTGAGCAAGTGCGAAAAGGGGGGCTTTAGTGACCACACTTTAGTGCGGTTGTGGAACCGAACTAAAAGACTTACGAACGGTGCTATTGCCGGTTACGCACTAATGTTAGAAGGATAGCTGGAGCTTTGCATAGTTGTTAGCGTCTTTCAGGATTGTCAAAAACCTTCTGGTTGTATCACATACAACCTTTCCTCAAGAAAACTGCCAAGGAAACAATGTTTTGACATCCTATATGCAAGATTTCATAAATAATGCAAGAATCGCTAATCCAATTCCAACAGACTCTTAGCATCGCTACGGTGAGAAAGCCTCACCGTAGTCAACTCCTTGAACTTGTCGGAAAATATCTTTAACGACAAGTCGAGCTTTCTTAGTGGTGATACTTACCATCATTGTATGTCTTCCTTTTAAAATCCATCTTTACCCAACGTCCTTACGACCATCAAGTATTTCTTCCAAAGTCATGGATCCTCTCTCGGATGTTATGGCCTCGAGCCATTTGTCGAAATCCGGGCCCACCATCGCTTCTTCATAGCTCGTAGGTTCATTGTTGTCTAGCAACATGACCTCTAAGACAGGATTGTGTACCACTCCGAAGTAGTACGCGTCCTTGTCGACCTACGAGGTTCAGTAGTGACTTGATCCGAAGCATCATGATCACTATCATCAGCTTCCACTTCAATTGGTGTAGGTGCCACATGAACAACTTCCTGTGCCTTCTACACACTGGTTGAAGTGATGGTTCAATAACCTCATTAAGTCTCCACCATCCTCCCACTCAATTCTTTCGAGAGAAACTTTTCCTCGAGAAAGGACCCGTTTCTAGAAACAATTACTTTTGCTTCCGGATGTGAGATAGGAGGTATACTCAACTGTTTTGGGTGTCCTATGAAGATGCATTTTTATCCGCTTTGGGTTCGAGCTCATCAACCTGAAACTTTTTCACATAAGCATCGCAGCCCCAAACTTTTAAGAAACGACAACTTAGGTTTCTCCAAACCATAATTAAAACGGTGTCGTCTCAACGGAATTACGTGGTGCCCTATTAAAGTGAGTGCGTTTGTCTCTAATGCCTAACCCATGAACGATAGTGGTAATTCGATAAGAGACATCATGGTATGCACCATATCCAATAGGGTGCAACTATGATGTTCGGACACACCATCACACTATGGTGTTCCAGGCGGTATTTATTGTGAAACAATTTCCACAATGTCTTAATTGTTGCCAAAGCTCGTAACTCAGATACTCATCTCTATGTTCATATCATAGACATTTTATCCTCTTGTTACGAAGATCTTTAACTTCACTCTGAAATTACTTGAACCATTCAATAATTCAGACTTGTGTTTCATCAAGTAAATATACTCAACATCTACTCGAATCATCTGTGAAGTAAGAACATAACGATATTCACTGCATGCTTCAGCACTCATTGGGCTGCACACATCAAAATGTGTTACTTTCAACAAGTTGCTATCTTGTTCCATCTTACTGAAACGAGGTTTTTCACTCATCTTGCCCATGTGGTATGATTTGCATATCTCAAGTGATTCAAAATCAAGTGAGTCCAAACGATCCATCTGCATGGAGTTTCATCATGTGTATACACCAATAGACATGGTTCGCATGTCTCAAACTTATCAAAAACGAGTGAGTCCAAAGATCCATCAACATGGAGCTTCTTCATGCGTTTTATACCAATATGACTTACATGGCGATTGCCACAAGTAAGTGGTACTATCATTACTATCTTATATCTTTTGGCATGAAAATGTGTATCACTATGATCGAGATTCAATAAACCATTCCTTTAGGTGCAAGACCATTGAAGGTATTATTCAAATAAATAGAGTAACCATTATTCTCCTTAAATGAATAACCGTATTGCGATAGACATAATCCAATCATGTCTATGCTCAACGCATAAACACCAAATGACAATTATTCTGGTTTAATACTAATCTTGATGGTAGAGGGAGGCGTCGATGTTTGATCACATCAAACTTGGAAACACTTCCAACACATATCGTCAGCTCACCTTTAGCTAGTCTTCGTTTATTCCGTAGCCTTTTATTTCGAAAGTTCTTGACACTTAGCAACCTAACCGGTATCTAATACCCTGGTGCTACTAGGAGTACTAGTAAAGTACACAATAACTTAATGTATATCCAATATACTTCTATCAACCTTGCCAGCCTTCTCATCTACCAAGTATCTAGGGTAATTCTGCTCTAGTGGCTATTCCCCTCATTACAGAAGCACTTAGTCTCGGGTTTGGGTTCAACCTTGGGTTTCTTCAACTGGAGCGACAAGCGATTTGATGTTTCATGAAGTACCCCTGCTTGCCCTTGCCCTTCTTGAAACTAGTGGTTTCACTAACCATCAACAATTGATGCTCCTTCTTGATTTCTACATTCGCGGTGTCGAACATTGCGAATAGCTCAAGGATCATCATATCTATCCCTGATAAGTTATAGTTCAACACGAAGCTCTAGCAGCTTGGTGGCAATGACTTTTGGAGAAACATCACTATCTCATCTGGAAGATCAACTCCCACTCAATTCAAGTGATTGTTTCACTCAGACAATCTGAGCACAAGCTCAACGATTGAGCT
Organism: Aegilops bicornis; assembly: GCA_021605145.1. NCBI lineage: Eukaryota > Viridiplantae > Streptophyta > Magnoliopsida > Poales > Poaceae > Aegilops > Aegilops bicornis. The sequence continues at coordinate 172,741,949 of CM038675.1, read as the reverse complement.
TTTCTCCCTCAGCTTGCAGGCTAAGAAAATCGTCGGAGGTGTTATACCTCTTGACGTGGGCATGAGCCTGAAATCCCAATTTCAGCCCTCGAAACATATCATATGTTCCGCGAAGTTTTGAAAAACGTCTTTGGTGCCTCAACTCTAAACCGTTTGACTGAAATATCACGTAGTTATCAAAACGTGTATGTCCGATGTTCGCAACATCCACAGACGACGTTTGGGGTTCAGCACACTGAGTGGTGCATTAAGGACATAAGCTTTCTTACATCCGCATAATCGCCATCACAACTTTCAACTATATTTTCTCTAGGAACATATCTAAACAAGTGGAACTAAAGCACGAGCTTACGACATAATTTTCAAAGATCTTTTGACTATGTTCAGGATAATTAAGTTCATCTCATGAACTCCCACTCAGATAGACATCCCTCTAGTCATCTAAGTGATTACATGATCCGAGTCAACTAGGCCGTGTCCGATCATCACGTGAGACTGACTAGTCATCATCGGTGAACATCTTCATGTTGATCGTATCCTCCATACAACTCATGCTCGACCTTTCGGTCTCTTGTGTTCCGAGGCCATGTCCATACATGCTAGGCTCGTCAAGTTAACCTAAGTGTTTCGCATGTGTAAATCTGGCTTACACCCGTTGTATGTGAACGTAAGAATCTATCACACCCGATCATCACGTGGTGCTTGAAGCGACGAACTTTCGCAACGGTGCACAATTAGGGGAACACTTTCTTGAAATTTTAATGAGGATCATCTTATTTACTACCGTCGTTTCTAAGCAAATAAGATGCATAAACATGATAAACATCACATGCAATCAAATAGTGACATGATATGGCCAATATCATTTTGCTCCTTTTGATCTCCATCTTCGGGGCTCCATGATCATCATCGTCACCGGCATGACACCATGATCTTCATCATCATGATCTCCATCATCGTGTCTCCATGGAGTTGTCTCGCCAACTTGTTACTTCTACTACTATGGCTACCGGTTAGCAATAAAGTGAAGTAATTACATGGCGTTGTTCAATGACACACAGGTCATACAATAAATAAAGACAACTCCTATGGCTCCTGCCGATTGTCATACTCATCGACATGCAAGTCGTGATTCCTATTACAAGAACATGATCAATCTCATACATCACATATCATTTATCACATTCTTCTTGGCCATATCACATCACATAGCATACCCTGCAAAAACAAGTTAGACGTCCTCTAATTGTTGTTTGCATGTTTTTATGTGGCTGCTATGGGTTTCTAGCAAGAACGTTTCTTACCTACGCAAAACCACAACGTGATATGCTAATTGCTATTTACCCTTCATAAGGACCCTTTTCATCGAATCCGTTCCGACTAAAGTGGGAGAGACTGGCACCCGCTAGCCACCTTATGCACCAAGTGCATGTCAGTCGGTGGAACCTGTCTCACGTAAGTGTATGTGTAAGGTCGGTCCGGCCGCTTCATCCCACAATACCGTCGAAACAAGATTGGACTAGTAACGGTAAGCATATTGAACAAAATCAACGCCCACAACTACTTTGTGTTCTACTCGTGCAAAGAATCTACGCAATAGACCTAGCTCTGATACCACTGTTGGGGAATGTAGCAGAAATTCAAAATTTTCCTACGTGTCACCAAGATCTATCTATGGAGAAACTAGCAACGAGGGGAAGGAGAGTGCATCTACATACCCTTGTAGATCGCTAAGCGGAAGCGTTCAAGAGAACGGGGTTCAAGGAGTCGTACTCCTTGTGATCCAAATCACCGGAGATCCTAGTGCCGAACGAACGGCACCTCCGCGTTCAACACACGTACAACCCGGTGATGTCTCCCATGCCTTGATCCAGCAAGGAGAGAGGGAGAGGTTGGGAAGACTCCATCCAGCAGCAGCACGACAGTGTGGTGGTGATGGAGGAGCGTGGCAAACCTGTAGGGCTTCGCCAAGCACCGCGGGAGAGGAGGAGGACTTGGGACAGGGGGAGGGCTGCGCCAGGGGCAAGGGTGCAGCTCCCATGCGCCTCCCCACTATATATAGGGGTGGAGGGGGATTATTTCTTGCCCTCCAAGTCCATTGGGGCGTTGGCAAAGGTGGGAGGAAAGAAATCCCATCCTTTCCTTTCCCCACCGATTGTTATCCCCCCCCCCCCTTTAGGGATCTTGATCTTATCCCTTTCGGTATATGATCTTATTCCTTCTAAGGGGGGATCTTGGTGCGCCTTGACCAGGGGTGTGGGGCCTTGCCCCCACTACCCATGTTCATGTGGGTCCCCCATGCAGGTGGCCCCACTCCGGAACCTTCTAGAACCTTCTCGGTACAATACCAAAAAATCCCGAACATTTTCCGGTGGCCAAAATAGGACATCCCATATATAAATCTTTACCTCCGGACCATTCCGGAACTCCTCGTGACGTCCGGGACCTCATCCGGGACTCCGAACAACATTCGGTAACCACGTATATCTATTCCCTATAATCCTAGCGTCATCGAACCTTAAGTGTGTAGACCCTACGGGTTCGAGAACCATGCAGACATGACCGAGACGTTCTCCGGTCAATAACCAACAACGGGATCTGGATACCCATGTTGGCTCCCACATGTTCCATGATGATCTCATCGGATGAACCACGATGTCAAGGACTCAATCAATCCCGTATACAATTCCCTTTGTCTAGCGGTATTGTACTTGCCCGAGATTCGATCATCGGTATGCCGATACCTTGTTCAATCTCGTTACCGGGAAGTCTCTTTACTCGTTCCGTAACACATCATCCCGTGATCAACCCCTTGGTCACATTGTGCACATTATGATGACGTCCTACTGAGTGGGCCTAGAGATACCTCTCCGTTACACGGAGTGACAAATCCCAGTCTTGATTCGTGCCAACCCAATAGACACTTTCGGAGATACCTGTAGTGCACGTTTATAGCCACCCAGTTACGTTGTGACGTTTGGTACACCCAAAGCATTCCTACGGCATCCGGGAGTTGCACAATCTCATGGTCTAAGGAAATGATACTTGACATTAGAAAAGCTTTTGCATACGAACTACGATCTTTGTGCTAGGCTTAGGATTGGGTCTTGTCCATCACATCATTCTCCAAATGATGTGATCCCGTTATCAAGGACATCCAATGTCCATGGTCAGGAAACCGTAACCATCTGTTGATCAACGAGCTAGTCAACTAGAGGCCTACTAGGGACATGGTGTTGTTTATGTACCCACACATGTATCTGAGTTTCCTATCAATACAATTATAGCATGGGTAATAAACGATTATCATGAGCAAGGAAATATGATAATAACTAATTTATTATTGCCTCTAGGGCATATTTCCAACAGTATTTGTCTATGGATACGAACAAATATGAATATGATTGCTGCATTGCATATGGTTGCTTTTCATTGATGATAAATGGGGAACAACTATGGTATTTTTCCAACTCAACTACATAAGGTTGTCATGTGCCTAGCTCAAACCTATTTGTCACTCCAGCGTCTTCCTTTCTACTCCATATATGGTTCTGGTGTGTCCTTTATACTTAGTCAATTCATGTCTGGTTTGTGAGATCTGCTAAATTTAATGTTGCTCCAAATGCAAGATAGATCTCCATATTATTACTTTTGACTGACAACAATTTCAGAAATTGTTGTTCTGTACTGATTATACTCTAAGATTTTCTCTCTCTTATATGCACTTGACGTGCCGCCCACATCTCCTATGCAGTCTTCTCCTCAGGTGTTCAACGGCGTTCGTGTGTCGCCTACACATTGGCATGCGCGCCTTGGTCACCCTGTTGCTCCTATAGTTCGTCATGTGCTACATTGTCATGAACTATCAGCTGTGTCCAATAAAACTGCTGAAACTATTTGTGATGCCTATCAGCAGGGCAAGAGTCACCAACTTCCGTTTTCAGAGTCTAGTCGTGTTATGAAACATCCTCTTGAGCTTATGTTTTCTGATGTATGGGGTCATGCCCAAACGTCTGTTAGTGGCCACAATTATTATGTCAGTTTCATTGATGCTTATAGCCGGTTTACTTGGCTTTATCTTATTAAGCAAAAATCTGATGTGTTCGATGTCTTTATTCAGTTTCAAGCACATGTTGAGTGTCTCCTTAAGCAGAAAGTTATTCATGTTCAATCCGACTGGGGGGGGGGGTTGAATATCACAACCTCAACACGTTTTTCAACAAACTTGGGATTTTGCACCGTGTGTCTTGTCCTCATACTCATCAGCAGAATGGAACCACTGAATGTAAGCATCGTCATCTTGTAGAAACTGGCCTTACTTTGCTAGCTCATGCCTCCGTTCCGTTTAGGTTCTGGCGTAATGCTCTCTCCACCGCCTGTTTTTGATAAACAGGCTTCCCTCGCGACTTCTGAATATGAAAACCCCGCTTGACCTCTTGCTCAATGAAGTCCCAGATTACACTTTCCTCAAAGTGTTTGGGTGTGCATGTTGGCCCCATTTGCGCCCGTACAACAAACGTAAGCTAGAGATCGGTCTAAAAAGTGTGTTTTCTTGGGTATAGTTCCCTTCACAAAGGGTACAAATGCCTACACGTTCCCACCAATTGCGTCTACATATCTCGTGACGTTGTGTTTTATTAGAATGTGTTCCCTTTTCATGCACTTCCGAACAACTCTGAAAGTACTATGCCACCTGTTTACTCTACCATATCTTCGCCTGATCAATTTGTGGATGTTGCAAATGCTCCTGTGTTGCTTCCTAATCATAGTGCAGGTATTGGACGTGGTGCTCGTCTTGAGCTACTTGATGAACAGGCGCCGGATCATGCTCCGGATCGGGACGTGGATCCTATTGATACGTCCATTTTGCATCATGCTTTTATATTGATATTTCTTGCATTATGGGCTGTTATTACACATTATGTCACAATACTTATGCCTCTTCTCTCTTATTTTACAAGGTTTACATAAGGAGGGAGAATGCCGGCAACTGGAATTATGGGCTGGAAAAGGAGCAAATATTATAGACCTATTTTACACAACTCCAAAAGCCCTGAGACTCCACGGAAGTAATTTTTGGAAATTATAAAAAAATATTGAGCGGAAGAAATACCAGAGCGGGCCCACACCCTGGCCACGAGGGTGGGGGCGCGCCCTACACCCCTGGGCGCGCCCCCTTGCCCATCTTCTGCTATATGAAGTCTTTTGTCCGAAGAAAAATCGTAAGCAAGCTTTCGGGACGAGACTCCACCGCCACGAGGCGGAACCTTGGCGTAACCAATCTAGGGCTCCGGCAGAGCCGTTCTACCATGGACACTTCCCTTCTGGAGGGGGAAATCATCGCCATCGTCATCACCAATGCTCCTCTCATCGGGAGAGGGCCAATCTCCATCAACATCTTCACTAGCACCATCTCCTCTTAAACCCTACTTCATCTCTTCTATCCAATTCTTGTCTCTAAGTCCGGGATTGGTACTTGTAGGTTGATAGTAGTGTTGATTACTCCTTGTAGTTGATGCTAGTTGGTTTATTTGGTGGAAGATCATATGTTCAGATCCTATATGCATATTAATACTCCTCTGATTATGAACATGAATATGCTTTGCGAGTAGTTATGTTTGTTCCTGAGGACATGGGAGATGTCTTGCTATTATTAGTCATGTGAATTTGGTATTCGTTCGATATTTTGATGAGATGTATGTTGTCTCTCCTCTAGTGGTGTTATGTGAACGTCGACTACATGACACTTCACCATTATTTGGGCCTAGAGGAAGGAATTGGGAAGTAATAAGTAGATGATGGGTTGCTAGAGTGACAGAAGCTTAAACCCTAGTTTATGCGTTGCTTCATAAGGAGCTGATTTGGATCCATATGTTTCATGCTATGGTTAGGTTTACCTTAATACTTCTTTTGTAGTTGCGGATGCTTGCAATAGGAGTTAATCATAAGTGGGATGCTTGTCCAAGTAAGGACAACATCCAAGCACCAGTCAACCCACATATCAAATTATCAAAGTACCGAACGCGAATCATATGAACGTGATGAAAACTAGCTTGACGATAATTCCCATGTGTCCTCAGGAGCACTTTTCTTTATATAAGAGTTTGTCCAGGCTTTTCCTTTACTACAAAAAGGATTGGGTCACCTTGCTGCACTTTTTTTTTACTTTTGTTACTTGTTGCTCATTACAAATTACCTTATCACAAAACTATCTGTTACCTACAATTTCAGTGCTTGCAGAGAATACCTTGCTGAAACCCGCTTATCATTTCCTTCTGCTCCTCGTTGGGTTCGACACTCTTACTTATCGAAAGGACTATGATAGATCCCATATACTTGTGGGTCATCAAGACTCTTTTCTGGCGCCGTTGTCGGGGAGTGAAGCGCCTTTGGTAGGTGGAATTTGGTAAGGAAAAATTTATATAGTGTGCTGAAATTTACTATCACTTGTTACTATGTAAAATAATCCTCTGAGGGGCAAAGATTTGTTCCTCAACCTACTGAACCTTCTGAAAATGAAAATGTCTACTTTGAAATTCCTTCAGGTATGATAGAAAAACTGCTAACTAATCCTTTTGCAGGAGAAGGAACATTACATCCTGATGAGCACCTAATCTATGTGGATGAAGTTTGTGGATTATTTAAGCTTGCAGGCATGCCCGATGATGTTATCAAGAAGAAGATTTTCCCTTTATCTTTGAAGGGAGATGCATTGACATGGTATAGGCTATGTGATGATATGGGATCATGGAACTACAAACGATTGAAATTGGAATTTCATCAGAAGTTTTATCCTATGCATCTTGTTCATCGTGATCGTAATTATACATATAATTTTTGGCCTCGCGAAGGAGAAAGCATCGCTCAAGCTTGGGGGAGGCTTAAGTCAATGTTATATTCATGCCCCAATCATGAGCTCTCAAGAGAAATGATTATTCAAAAATTTTATGCTCGGCTTTCTGACAACAATCGCACCATGCTCGATACTTCTTGTACTGGTTCTTTTATGATGAAGACTATTGAATTCAAATGGGATTTATTGGAAAGAATTAAACGCAACTCTGAAGATTGGGACCTCGACAAAGGTAAGGAGTCAGGTATAACACCTAAGTTTGATTGTGTTAAATCTTTTATGGATACCGATGTTTTCCGTAAATTTAGCACTAAATATGGAGTTGACTCTGAGATAGTAGCTTCTTTTTGTGAATCTTTTGCTGCTCACGTTGATCTCCCTAAGGAGAAGTGGTTTAAATATCATCCTCCCATAGAAGTAAAAGTAGTTGCACCTATTAAAGTTGAAGAAAAGACTATCACTTATAATGATCCTATTGTTCCTACTGCTTATGTTGAGAAACCACCATTCCCTGTTAGACTAAAGGATCATGCTAAAGCTTCAACTGTGGTTCGTAAGAGCAATATTAGAACTTATACACCTCTTGAGAAAGTTAAAGTTGAATCTAATATTGCTATTCTCAAAGATCTCATGGCTGATAATATTGATGGGCATGTTATTTATTTCTGTGATGACACTGCTAGAATTGCTGAACCTTGTGCCAAAGATAAACATAGACCTGTGGTAGACATGCCTGTTATTTCTGTTAAAATAGGAGATCATTGTTATCATGGATTATGTGACATGGGTGCTAGTGCTAGTGCAATACCTATTGACTTATACAAAGAAATTATGCATGATATTGCACCCTCTGAGTTAGAAGAAATTGATGTTACCATTAAGCTTGCCAATAGAGATACTATATCACCAATTGGAATTGTTAGAGATGTTGAAGTCTTGTGTGGGAAAACTAAATATCCTGCTGATTTTCTTGTTCTTGGTTCCCCACAAGATAGCTTTTGTCCCATTATGTTCGGTAGGCCCTTCTTGAACACTGTTAATGCTAAGATAGACTGCGAAAAGGATGTTGTTACTATTGGTTTAGGTGATATGTCTCATGAGTTTAACTTCTCTAAATTATTGTTCTTGCTTCTATTGTCGTGCCTCCTAGTGATCCTTTAGAACAATATTTGCTATACCATGAAAATGATATGTTTATGAATGAAAGAATGGAAATAGATGAAGTGTTCTTTAAACAGGGACCTATTCTGAAACACAACTTGCCTGTTGAAATCTTAGGGGATCCCCCTCCACCCAAGGGTGATCCCGTGTTTGAGCTTAAACCATTGCCTGATACCCTTAAATATGCATATCTTGATGAAAAGAAGATATATCCTATTATTATTAGTTCTAACCTTTCAGAGAAGGAGGAAGAAAAATTATTGAAAACTCTGAAAAAGCATCGTGCTGCTATTGGATATACTCTTGATGATCTTAAGGGCATTAGTCCCACTCTATGCCAACACAAAATAAATTTGGAGAAAGATGCCAAACCAGTTATTGATCAGCAACGACGGTTAAATCCTAAGATGAAATAAGTGGTAAGAAAGGAAATATTAAAGCTCCTTGAGGCAGGTATAATTTATCCCGTTGCTGATAGTCAGAGGGTAAGTCCTGTCCATTGTGTACCTAAGAAGGGAGGTATTACTGTCGTTCCTAATGATAAAGATGAATTGATTCCTCAAAGAATTATTACAGGTTATAGGATAGTAATTGATTTCCGCAAATTAAATAAATCTACCAAAAAAGATCATTACCCCTTGCCATTCATTGATCAAATGCTAGAAAGATTACCCAAACATACACATTTTTGCTTTATAGATGGTTATTTTAGTTTCTCTCAAATACCTGTGTCAGCTGATGATCAAGCTAAGACCACTTTTACTTGCCCTTTCGGTACTTTTGGTTATAGACGTATGCCTTTTGGTTTATGTAATGCACCTGCTACCTTCACGGCCCGACAGATCAAGCACCGAAACTACGGCACCTCTGAGTTCTTGCACACATTCAACTCGATGACATTCCACGTACTCCGATCCAGTAGAATGTCGGGGAAGAGTTCCGTCAGCACAACGGCATGGTGACAGTCTTGATGTTCTACCGTCGCAGGGCTTCACCTAAGCACCGCTACAATATTATCGAGCAGAACTATGGTGGAGGGGGGCACCGCACACGGCTAAGAGATCAAGAGATCAATTGTTGTGTCTTCGGGGTGCCCCCGCCTCATATAAAGGAGCAAGGGGAGGCGGCCGGCCTAGGAGGAGGGCGCGCCAAGGGGGGAGTCCTACTCCCACCAGGAGTAGGACTCCTCCTTTCCTTTTTGGAGTAGGAGAAGGGAAGGGAGAAGGAGAAGGAAGGAAGGGGGCGCCCCCTCCCTTGTCCAATTTGTACTAGTCCATGGGGAGGGGTGCGGCCACCCTTTAGGGCCTTTCTCTCCTTTCCCGTATGGCCCATTAAGGCCCAATACGAATTCCCGTAACTCTCCGGTACTCCGAAAAATTCCCGAATCACTAGGAACCTTTTCGATGTTCGAATATAGTCGTCCAATATATCGATCTTTATGTCTCAACCATTTCAAGACTCCTCGTTATGTCCCCGATCTCATCCGGGACTCCGAACGACCTTCGGTACATCAAAACACATAAACTCATCGAAACGTTAAGCGTGCGGACCCTACGGGTTTGAGAACTATGTAGACATGACCGAGACACGTCTCCGGTCAATAACCAATAGCGGAACCTGGATGCTCATATTGGCTCCGACATATTCTACGAAGATCTTTATCGGTCAGACCGCATAACAACATACGTTGTTCCCTTTGTCATCGGTATGTTACTTGCCCGAGATTCGATCGTCGGTATCTCAATACCTAGTTCAATCTCGTTACCGGCAAGTCTCTTTACTCGTTCCGTAATACATCATCCCACAACTAACTCATTAGTTGCAATGCTTGCAAGGCTTAAGTGATGTGCATTACCGAGTGGGCCTAGAGATACCTCTCTGACAATCGGAATGACAAATCCTAATCTCGAAATACGCCAACTCAACAAGTACCTTCGGAGACACCTGTAGAGCACCTTTATAATCACCCAGTTACATTGTGACGTTTGGTAGCACACAAAGTGTTCCTCCTGTAAACGGGAGTTGTATAATCTCATAGTCATAGGAACATGTATAAGTCATGAAGAAAGCAATAGCAACATACTAAACGATCAAGTGCTAAGCTAATGGAATGGGTCAAGTCAATCACATCATTCTCTTAATTATGTGATCCCGTTAATCAAATGACAAATCTTTGTCTATGGCTAGGAAACATAACCATCTTTGATTAACGAGCTAGTTAAGTAGAGGCATACTAGTGACACTCTGTTTTGTCTATGTATTCACACACGTATCATGTTTCCGGTTAATACAATTCTAGCATGAATAATAAACATTTATCATGATATAAGGAAATAAATAATAACTTTATTATTGCCTCTAGGGCATATTTCCTTCAGTCTCCCACTTGCACTAGAGTCAATAATCTAGTTCACATCACCATGTGACTTAATACCAATAGTTCACATCACCATGTGATTAACACCCATAGTTCACATCGTCATGTGACCAATACCCAAAGGGTTTACTAGAGTCAATAATCTAGTTCACATCGCTATGTGATTAACACCCAAAGAGTACTAAGGTGTGATCATGTTTTGCTGGTGAGAGAAGTTTAGTCAACGGGTCTGCTACATTCAGATCCATATGTATTTTGCAAATTTCTATGTCAACAATGCTCTGCACAGAGCTACCCTAGCTTATTGCTCCCACTTTCGATATGTATCCCGATTGAGACTTAGAGTCATATGGATCAGTGTTAAAACTTGCATCGACGTAACCCTTTACGACGAACCTTTTTGTCACCTCCATAATCGAGAAACATATCCTTATTCCACTAAGGATAATTTTGACCGATGTCCAGTGATCTACTCCTAGATCACTATTGTACTCCCTTGCCAAAATCAGTGTAGGGTATATAATAGATCTGGTACACAGCATGGCATACTTTATAGAACCTATGGCTGAGGCATAGGGAATGACTTTCATTCTCTTTCTATCTTCTACCATGGTCGGGCTTTGAGTCTTACTCAATCTTACACCTTGTAACACAGGCAAGAACTCTTTCTTTGACTGTTCCATTTTGAACTACTTCAAAAATCTTGTCAAGGTATGTACTCATTGAAAAAAACTTATCAAGCGTCTTGATTTATCTCTGTAGATCTTTATGCTCAATATGTAAGCAGCTTCAATGAGGTCTTTCTTTGAAAAACTCCTTTCAAACACTCCTTTATGCTTTGCAGAATAATTCTACATTATTTCCGATCAACAATATGTCATTCACATATACTTATCAGAAATGTTGTAGTGCTCCCACTCACTTTCTTTGTAAATACATGCTTCACCGCAAGTCTGTATAAAACTATATCCTTTGATCAACTTATCAAAGCATATATTCCAACTCCGAGATGCTTGCACCACCATAGATGGATCATTTGGAGCTTGCATATTTTGTTAGCACCTTTAGGATTGACAAGACCTTCTGGTTGCATCATATACAACTCTTCTTTAATAAATCCATTAAGGAATGCAGTTTTGTTTATCCATTTGCCAGATTTCATAAAATGCGGCAATTGCAAACCTGATTCGGACAGACTTAAGCATAGATACGAGTGAGAAACTCTCATCGTAGTCAACACCTTGAACTTGTCGAAAACCTTTTGCGACAATTCTAGCTTTGTAGATAGTAACACTACTATCAGCGTCCGTCTTCCTCTTGAAGATCCATTTAATCTCTATGGCTCGCCGATCATTTGGGCAAGTCAATCAAAGTCCATACTTTGTTCTCATACATGGATCCCATCTCAGATTTCATGGCCTCAAGCCATTTTGCGGAATCTGGGCTCACCATCACTTCTTCATAGTTCGTAGGTTCGTCATGGTCTAGTAACATGACTTCTAGAACAGGATTACCATACCACTCTGGTGTGGATCTCACTCTGGTTGACCTACGAAGTTCGGTAGTAACTTGATCTGAAGTTACATGATCATCATCATTAGCTTCCTCACTAATTGGTGTAGGAGTCACAGGAACAGATTTCTGTGATGAACTACTTTCCAATAAGGGAGCAGGTACAGTTACCTCATCAAGTTCTACTTTCCTCCCACTCACTTCTTTCGAGAGAAAGTCCTTCTCTAGAAAGGATCTATTCTTAGCAACGAATATCTTGCCTTTGGATCTGTGATAGAAGGTGTTCCCAACAGTAACTTTTGGGTATCCTATGAAGACACACTTTTCCAATTTGGGTTTGAGCTTATCAGGATGAAACTTTTTCACATAAGCATCGCAACCCCAAACTTTAAGAAACAACAACTTAGGTATCTTGCCAAACCATAGTTCATATGGTGTCGTCTCAACGGATTAGCCGGTGCCCTATTTAATGTAAATGCAGCTGTCTCTAATGCATAACCCCATAACGATAGTGGTAAATCAGTAAGAGACATCATAGATTGCACTATATCCAATAAAGTATGGTTATGACGTTCGGACACACCATTATGCTGTGGTGTTCCAGGTGGCACAAATTTGTGAAACTATCCCACATTGTTTTAATTGAAGACCAAACTCGTAACTCAAATATTTGTCTCCGTGATCAGATCGTAGAAACTTTATTTTCTTGTCACGATGATTTTCCACTTCACTTCAAACTTATGTTTCATCAAGTAGATATACCCATATCTGCTCAAATCATCTGTGAAGGTCAGAAAATAACGATACCCGCCACGAGCCTCAACACTCATTGGATCGCATACATCAGTATGTATTATTTCCAATAAGTCATTTGCTCGCTCCATTGTTTCGGAGAACGGAGTTTTAGTCATCTTGCCCATAAGGCATGGTTCCAAGCATCAAGTGATTCCAAAATCCCATCAACATGGAGTTTCTTCATGCGCTTTACACCAATATTACCAAAACGGCAGTGCCACAAATAAGTTGCACTATCATTATTAACTTTGCATCTTTTGGCTTCAATATTATGAATATGTGTATCACTACGATCGAGATCCATCGAACCATTTTCATTGGGTGTGTAACCATATAAGGTTTTATTCATGTAAACAGAACAATAATTTTTCTCTATCTTAAATGAATAACCGTATTGCAATAAACATGATCAAATCATATTCATGATCAACGCAAACACCAAATAACACTTATTTAGGTTCAACACTAATCCCGAAAGTATAGGGAGTGTGCAATGATGATCATATCAATCTTGGAACCACTTCCAACACACATCATCACTTCACCCTTAACTAGTCCCCATTCATTCTGCAACTCCCGTTTCGAGTTACTAATCTTAGCAACTGAACTAGTATCAAATACTGAGGGGTTGCTATAAACACTAGTAAAGTACACATCAATAACATGTATATCAAATATACCTTTGTTCACTTTGCCATCCTTCTTATCCGCCAAATACTTGGGACAGTTCCGCTTCAAGTGACCAGTTCCTTTGCAGTAGAAGCACTCAGTCTCAGGCTTAGGTCCAGACTTGGGCTTCTCCACTTGAGCAGCAACTCGCTTGCTGTTCTTCTTGAAGTTCCCCTTCTTCCCTTTGCCCTTTTCTTGAAACTAGTGGTCTTGTCAACCATCAACACTTGATGTTTTTCTTGATTTCTACCTCCGTCGATTTCAGCATCACGAAGAGCTTGGGAATCGTCTCTGTTATCCCTTGTATATTATAGTTCATCACAAAGTTCTAGTAACTTGGTGATAGTGACTAGATAACTCTGTCAATCACTATCTTATCTAGAATATTAACTCCCACTTGATTCAAGTGATTGTAGTACCTAGACAATCTGAGCACATGCTCACTGCTTGATCTATTCTCCTCCATCTTTTTAGCCATAGAACTTGTTGGAGACTTCATATCTCCTAACTCGGGCATTTGCTTGAAATATTAACTTCAACTCTTGGAACATCTCATATGGTCCATGACGTTCAAAACGTCTTTGAAGTCCCGATTCTAAGCCGTTAAGCATGGTGCACTAAACTATCAAGTAGTCATCATATTGAGCTAGCCAAACGTTCATAGCGTCTGCATCTGCTCCTGCAGTAGGTGCATCACCTAGCGGTGCATTAAGGACATAATTCTTCTATGCAACAATGAGGATAAACCTCAGATCACGGATCCAATCCACATCATTGCTACTAACATTTTTCAACTTAGTTTTCTCTAGGAACGTATCAAAAATAAAACAGGGGAGCTAAACGCGAGCTATTGATCTACAACATAGATATGCTCATACTACCAGGACTAAGTTCATGATAAATTAAAGTTCAATTAATCATATTACTTAAGAACTCCCACTTAGATAGACATCCCTCTAATCATCTAAGTGATCACGTGATCCAAATCAACTAAACCATAATTGATCATCACGTGAAATGGAGTAGTTTTCAATGGTGAACATCACTATGTTGAACATATCTACTATATGATTCACGCTCGACCTTTCGGTCTTAGTGTTCCGTGTCCATATCTGCATATGCTTGGCTCGTCAAGTTTAACCTGAGTATTCCACGTGTGCAACTGTTTTGCACCCGTTGTATTTGAACGTAGAGCCTATCACACCCGATCATCACGTGGTGTCTCAACAAGAAGAACTTTCACAACGGTGCATACTCAGGGAGAACACTTATACCTTGATAATTTAGTGAGAGATCATCTTATAATGCTACCGTCAATCAAAGCAAGATAAGGTGTATGAAATATAAACAACACATGTAATCAAAATATGTGACATGATAGGGCCATCATCATCTTGTGCCTTTGATCTCCATCTCCAAAGCATCGTCATGATTTCCATCGTCATCGGCATGACACCATGATCTACATCATCTTGATCTATATCAATGTGTCGTCACATGGTCGTCTCGCCAACTATTGCTCTTGCAACTATTGCTATCGCATCGCGATAAAGTAAAGCAATTATTTGACGCTTGCATCTTAAGCAATAAAGAGACAATCATAAGGCTTCTGCCAGTTGCCGATAACTTCAACAAAACATGATCATATTATACAACAACTTATATCTGATCACATTTTGACCATATCACATCACAACATGCCCTGCAAAAACAAGTTAGACGTCCTCTACTTTGTTGTTGCAAGTTTTACGTGGCTGCTACGGGCTGAGCAAGAACCGTTCTTACCTACGCATCAAAACCACAACGATAGTTTGTCAAGTTGGTGCTGTTTTAACCTTTTCAAGGACCGGGCGTAGCCACACTCGGTTCAACTAAAGTTGGAGAAACTGACACCCGCAAGCCACCTGTGTGCTAAGCACGTCGGTAGAACCAGTCTCGCGTAAGCGTACGCATAATGTCGGTCCGGGCCACTTCATCCAACAATACCGCCAAACCAAAGTGTGACATGCTGGTAAGCAGTATGACTTGTATTGCCCACAACTCACTTGTGTTCTACTCGTGCATATAACATCTACGCATAAAACCTGGCTCGGATGCCACTGTTGGGGAATGTAGTAATTTCAAAAAATTTCCTACGCACACACAAGATCATGGTGATGCATAGCAACGAGAGGGGAGAGTGTGTCCACGTACCCTCGTAGGCAAAGCGGAAGCGTTAGCACACCGCGGTTGATGTAGTCATACGCCTTCACGGCCCGAACGATCAAGCACCGAAACTATGGCACCTCCGAGTTCTTGCACACTTTCAGCTCGATGACGTTCCCCGTACTCCGATCCAGCAGAATGTCGGGGAAGAGTTCTGTCAGCATGACGGCATGGTGACGGTCTTGATATTCTACCGTCACAGGGCTTCGCCTAAGCACCGCTACAATATTATCGAGGAGAACTATGGTGGAGGGGGGCACCGCACACGGCTAAAAGATCAAGAGATCAATTGTTGTGTCTTCGGGGTGCCCCCTGACCCCGTATATAAAGGAGCAAGGGGGTACGCGGCCGGCCTAGGAGGAGGGCGCGCCAAGGGGGGAGTCCTACTCTCACCGGGAGTAAGACTCCTCCTTTCCTTGTTGGAGTAGGAGAAGGGAAGGGAGAAGGAGAAGGAAGGAAGGGGGCGCCCCCCTCCCTAGTCCAATTCGGACTAGTCCATGGGGAGGGGTGCGGCCACCCTTTGGGGCCTTTCTCTCCTTTCCCGTGTGGCCCATTAAGGCCCAATACGAATTCCCGTAATTCTCCGGTACTCCAAAAAATACCCGAATCACTCGGAACCTTTCCGATGTTCGAATATAGTCGTCCAATATATCGATCTTTACGTCTCGACCATTTCGAGACTCCTCGTCATGTCCCCGATCTCATCCGGGACGCAGAACTACCTTCGGTACATCAAAACACATAAACTCATAATATAACCGTCATCGAAACATTAAGCGTGCGGACCCTACGGGTTCGAGAACTATGTAGACATGACCGAGACACGTCTCTGGTCAATAACCAATAGCGGAACCTGGATGCTCATATTGACTCCCACATATTCTACAAAGATCTTTATCGGTCGAAGCATAACAACATCGTTGTTCCCTTTGTCATCGGTATGTTACTTGCCCGAGATTCGATCGTCGGTATCTCAATACCTAGTTCAATCTCGTTACCGGCAAGTCTCTTTACTTGTTTAAGTAATACATCATCCCATAACTAACTCATTAGTTGCAATGCTTGCAAGGCTTAAGTGATGTGCATTACCGAGTGGGCCCAGAGATACCTCTCCGACAATCGGAGTGACAAATCCTAATCTCGAAATACGCCAACTCAACAAGTACCTTTGGAGACACCGGTGTGACGTTTGTTAGCACACAAAGTGTTCCTCCGGTAAACGGGAGTTGCATAATCTCATAGTCATAGGAACATGTATAAGTCATGAAGAAAGCAATAGCAACATACTAAACGATCAAGTGCTAAGCTAATGGAATGGGTCAAGTCAATCACATCATTCTCCTAATGATGTGATCCCGTTAATCAAATGACAACTCTTTGTCTATGGCTAGGAAACATAACCATCTTTGATTAACGAGCTAGTCAAGTAGAGGCATACTAGTGACACAATGTTTTGTCTATGTATTCACACATGTATCATGTTTTCGGTTAATACAATTCTAGCATGAATAATAAACATTTATCATGATATAAGGAAATAAATAATAACTTTATTATTGCCTCTAGGGCATATTTCCTTCATAAAATTTCTGAAAGAGGTATTGAAGTGGATAAAGCTAAAATTGATGCTATTGAAAAGATGCCGTGTCCCAAGGACATCAAAGGTATAAGAAGTTTCCTTGGTCATGCCGGTTTTTATAGGAGGTTCATTAAGGACTTCTCAAAAATCTCTCGGTCTCTGACTAATCTTTTACAAAAAGATATACCATTTGTCTTTGATGATGATTGTGTAGAAGCATTTGAAATACTTAAGAAAGCATTAATCTCTGCACCTATTGTCCAGCCACCTGATTGGAATTTACCTTTTGAAATTATGTGTGATGCTAGCGATTATGCTGTAGGTGCTGTTCTAGGGCAAAGAGTTGATAAGAAATTAAATGTTATTCAATATGCTAGTAAAACTCTAGACAATGCCCAGAGAAATTATGCCACTACTGAAAAAGAATTCTTAGCAGTTGTATTTGCTTGTGATAAGTTCAGACCTTATATTGTTGATTATAAAATAACTATTCACACTGATCATGCTGCTATTAAATATCTTATGGAAAAGAAATATGCGAAACCTAGACTTATTAGATGGGTTCTCTTGCTACAAGAATTTGATTTGCATATTACTGATAGAAATGGAGCTGAGAACCCCGTTGCAGACAACTTGTCTAGGTTAGAAAATGTTCTTGATGACCCACTACCTATTGATGATAGCTTTCCTGATGAACAATTAAATGTCATAAATGCTTCTCGTCTTTGCTCCATGGTATGCCGATTATGCTAATTTCATTGTTGCTAAATTTATACCACCTAGTTTCACATACCAAAGAAAAGAAAAGTTTTTCTATGATTTGAGACATTACTTTTAGGATGACCCACATCTTTATAAAGAAGGAGTAGATGGTGTTATTAGGCGTTGTGTACCTGAGCATGAACATGAACAGATCCTACGCAAGTGTCACTCCGCGGCTTATGGAGGACACCACGCTGGAGATAGAACTGCGCATAAGGTATTGCAATCTGGTTTTTATTGGCCCACTCTCTTCAAGGATGCCCGTAAGTTTGTCTTATCTTGTGATGAATGTCAAAGGATTGGTAATATTAGTAGACGTCAGGAAATTCCTATGAATTATTCACTTGTTATTGAACCACTTGATGTTTGGGGCTTTGATTATATGGGACCGTTTCCTGCCTCTAATGGATATACACATATTTTAGTTGTTGTTGATTACGTTACTAAGTGGGTAGAGGCTATTCCAACTAGTAGTGCTGATCATAACACCTCTATTAAGATGCTTAAAGAAGTTATTTTTCCGAGGTTTGGAGTCCCTAGATACTTAATGACTGATGGTGGTTCACATTTTATTCATGGTGCCTTCCGTAAAATGCTTGCCAAGTATGATGTTAATCATAGAATTGCATCTCCTTATCATCCATAGTCTAGTGGTCAAGTAGAATTGAGTAATAGAGAACTCAAATTAATTTTGCAAAAGACTGTTAATAGATCTAGAAAGAATTGGTCCAAGAAACTTGATGATGCATTATGGGCCTATAGAACTGCATATAAAAATCCTATGGGTATGTCTCCTTATAAAATGGTTTATGGAAAAGCATGTCACTTACCTCTCGAACTAGAACATAAGGCATATTGGGCCATTAAAGAGCTCAACTATGATTTCAAACTTGCCGGTGAGAAGAGGTTATTTGACATTAGCTCACTTGATGAATGGAGAACCCAAGCCTATGAGAATGCCAAACTGTTTAAAGAAAAAGTTAAAAGATGGCATGACAAAACAATACAAAAGCGTGAGTTTAATGTAGGTGATTATGTATTATTATACAATTCTCGTTTAAGATTTTTTGCAGGAAAACTTCTCTCTAAATGGGAAGGTCCTTACGTTATTGAGGAGGTCTATCGTTCTGGTGCCATAAAAATCAACAACTTCGACGGCACAAATCCGAAGGTGGTGAACGGTCAAAGAATCAAACATTATATCTCAGGTAATCCTATAAATGTTGAAACCAATGTTATTGAAACCGTAACCCCGGAGGAATACATAAGGGACACTTTCCAGAACGTTTTCAGACGCCGAAAAGGAATAGGTATGTGGTATGGTAAGTAAACCGACTTCAAAACAGTTCTAATGGCAATTTTTCTCCGTTTTGGAATATTTAGAAAAATAGAAAAATAAGAAGCAGTCCGAGAAGGACACGAGGCCTCCACGAGTGTGGATGGCGCACCCTACCCCCTGGGCGCGCCACCCTACCTCGTGGGCACCTCGTGCGCTCTCCGGACTCTGTTTTCTTGCACGTCACGTATTTTGGTCGGTAAAAATTCATTATATAATCTCCCGAAGGTTTTGACCAATGTATCACGCAATTATCCTCTGTTTTTGTTTCGAGCTATTTCTGCCGTAGATTAGAGCAAGATGTCTTCTCAAGAGTCGGTCGGGGAGAGTCGGGTGTCTCATCCGACACCGGAACTAAGAACAACAGTGATGCTGACCACTTTGGGCCAACAACGAAGGAAGAGATGGAAGCTGACTTGAAAAGGATAGATGCCATGGAGGAGGATCAAGAAGTCACTTCTCGTTTCCGGGCAGGATTCACGATGGGGGGACTACAGAGCTCAGCTATCCCAAACTCGGTCATCCCCTCCAATGTTAAGTTTCTCCCTTATGAAAATATGAAAAAGACTATTACTTGTTCTCTTGCGGCTATGCAGCATCCACGGGTGCAAGGAGCCTTAACCGTCAAGGGTAAGCTCTGTAAGGAAATAATGGATCTTAAGCGGCAAGTCAACAAGCTCGAGGAGGAGAATCGTATCCTGAGGGGCATCATCGCCAAGAATATCACATCACCATCCCCGAAGGAGACATAATCATATGGGTATGGGAACTCCCCTTGGCAACTGCCAAGCTTGGGGAGGTGCCCCGGTATCGTATCGCCATCACATCTCTATTTTTACCGTTTTTCTTAGTTCGATCCTTTTAGTAATATCTTGATCTAGTAGAATAAAGTTTTTAGTATGATTTAGTTTTGAGTTTTGCTTTATGATCCCTTTATGTAATCGAGTCCGTGAGCTATATAATAAAGATTAGTGTTGATTCAAGGGCTTGATTATCTTGCCATGATCTTGAGGGAATAAAAGAAAAGAGAAAGAATAAAAAGAAACAAAGTGATCATATTGATCTTATGGAGGGTAATGACTTCACATAGGAAGAGTATGATGATTAAAAATTGTTGAGAGTTGACAAACATAGCTTTGGTCATCGTTGCAATTAATAGGAAATAATAAAGAAAGAGAGGTTTCACATATAAATATACTATCTTGGACATCTTTTATGATTGTGAGCACTCATTAAAATACGACATGCTAAAGAGTTGATGTTGGACAAGGAAGACAACGTAATGGGTTATGTTTTATTATATCTGAGATAAAGTATATTGTCATGGATCATCCAACATGTTGAGATTGCCTTTTGTGATGCCCTCGATTCAATCGTACACTAATCATGCATGGAAATGTGTACGATCAAGATCAAGGACTCACGGGAAGATATCATAACACAACTCTAGACACAAATTAAAATAATAAAAGCTTTATGTTACAAGCCAGGGGCCTCAAGGGCTCGAATACATAAGCTCGAAAACACAAGAGTCGGCGGAAGCAACAATATCTGAGTACAGACATGAGTTAGACCAGTTTGCCTTAAGAAGGCTAGCACCAAAGCAACAACGATCGAAAAGGCAAGGACTCCTGCCTGGGAGCCTCCTAACTACTCCTTGTCGTCGACGGTCTCCACGTAGTAGTAGGCATCAACGGTGGCATCTGGCTCCTAGGCTCCGACACCTGGTTGCATCAACCGGAAAGAAGAAGAAAGGGGGAAAAGGGGGAGCAAAGCAACCGTGAGTAGTCATCCAAAGTACTCGCAAGCAAGGATCTACACTACATATGAAACATTATCAAAGGAAGGCTGTATATGTGGACTGGGCTGCAGAAATGCCAGAATAGAGGGGAGAACCTAGTCCTATCGAAGACTAGCATCTTCTGGAAACCACCATATTGCAGCAACAGGAGGGAGTAGAGTAGCATAACGTAAAGTAGTAGAAGTGTTATCAACCTCGGCCAGAGATCCTTTCTCGACTCCCTGCGAGAAAGCAATCCCAAAGCCATACTATCCATTTATCACCTCATATCCAAGTCTCATCTCAAGTATCCAGTTCTAGTTATATCGATCGGGATACAACCCCAAGTGTCCATTACCGTAGGACAGGCTATCGATAAATGTTTTCTTCCCTGCAGGGGTGCACCAACTTACCCACCACGCTCGATTAACTCCCGCCGGACACACTTTCCTGGGTCATGCCGGTCCTCGGCCAAACAATATGCCGCAACCCGACCTAGGCTTAATAGAGAGGTCAGCACGCTAGACTAAACCTATGCCCCCAAGGGTCATGGTCCATCGCCCCAGGAACTCCTGCACGTTGCGTACGCGGCCGGTGAGCAGACCTAGCTACCTCCCTAAAAAGGCAGGAGCTTACCAGTCCAACTCGACACGTGCCGCTCAGTCGTTGACGTCTAATAAGCTTCGGCTGATGTATACGACGCAGAACGCCCATACTATGCCCACGTGATGGTTAGTGCTATCAGGCCAGAGGCCCCTCGGATCAAATATCCAAATCATAGTGGATTAGGAACGCGCGGTAACAAGCAGAGACTCACGAAAGATGTGACCCCGTTGCCCCGTCTCGAGGACTTGCGACAAGGGCTAGGAATGTCCGGCCACGCCTCGTAATTATCTCGCGGGCACCCTCCAGGTCAACCCGTCTCCACATCACTCGCGGTACCCCTCAGGGTCAACCCGCCTTTCCAAGTAACGATGGTAAAGTCCAAGTATCCGTGTATTATGCGAACATCAAGGGAAAACCCAAGGAATCACCCCGGTGAATTCCACTCGATGTAATCATCAAGGTGAATGTAAGAGGAACCACCCCTGAGGTTCACACTTGAGGGGTTGCACGACAGAGTTGTATCGGAAGTGGTTAAGGCGGAATCACCCTCGATGACCACGACCGAATAGCTACACTACAGGGTTAACATCAGAAGTGCTGTAGAGGTCTCACCCTTGGAACTTGATAGTAACCCAGTAGTGTCGAGCAACTAAGGGGAAAGTTATGTGCGGTGCCGGGGCCTAGTCTTCTATCCCGTTGATCGGGTCTTCGATGATGAAGCAGGGCAACAAGGACAAGGTGGGGGTCACTGATGGATCACTAACCAACCTATACTAAGCAGTTTAGGATAAGTAGGTAAGGTACAATGAGCAGGTTACAAAAGAAGGCTATGCAATAGGAGCAAACAATAACAGTAGAAAAATCTAATGCAAGCATGAGAGAATGGAATGGGTGATATCGGGATGATCAAAGGGGGGGCTTGCACGGAAGCTCATTGAAAGGAAAGAAGGGTCGGTGGCGTAGTCGACCCATGACATCAACATCGGTCTCGGAGTCTACCAGAGAGAAGAGGGGGAAGAAACAGTAAATACAGAGCAAACAAGGCATAACATGGCAATACGCGGTGCTAGAGGTGAACTAACGCGGTACTACATGTAGAAGACGGAGAGGGAAAACATCCGGAGGGTTTTCACGGTGTTAAACATTTTAGGACATATGAAAGAGAGGAAATTTCCATGTTTAACATGCTAGGGGCATGTGACAGATGATCGGACCATGCCTTCGGATTCGTTGGATTTTTCGAGCAACTTTCATGTATAAAGTTTTTCGATCCGAGCTACGGTTTATTTTCTATTAACTTTCAAAGTTTTAAACAATTTCTGAAATTAATAATAATTCGAGTTGACCAGGTCAGTTTGACTTGTCAAATGGAGAAGGTGTGGCCCACATGGCATAGGCTATACCTAAAATTATAAATAAAAAGTATCCTAATCAAAAGAGGCCAACATATCATCTGCACATTAGGCAATTTAGTGTACTAATCTAATCCTAGAACTATCCTCTCTCTAATAAAATAAGCCGGCCAGAGACAGCCGGATGTGCATCTTGTGCACACATGCACGGCCATGGCAAAGCAGCAGCAAAGCAGCTTACGGCAGCAACAAAAACGCATAGAGGAGGAAGTAGGGAAGAGCGGCATCGACAAGCAGCAAAGCGGCAGTGTGTAAGGCAGTATGCCAGAAAGAGCGATACTTAGGAGCAGCGATGCAAGCGGCGATAGTAGGCAGCGGCGCGATCAGCAGTAGTGGCGCTAGATGCAGCGTGAGCAAGCAAGCAGTAGCAAGCAAGGCAAATGCGGCAGTAGCAAGAAGTAGCAGAGGGAAGCGATCAACGCAGCGAGCTTCAACGGCAGCGGCAAGAGTTTGACGGCGAGGCTGCGGCTCGTCTGACACCGCGGAAGGGCGTCTGCCTAAGCGAGGCTAGTGAAGCAACCGCGGCGCACGGGAGCTAATGGTCACCAGGTTGTATGGCATCATCAAGTCCGCGCCCATAGTGGCCGGCGGCTCGGGATCGAGCGGTGGGGAAGCTCTAGAGGACGGAACCGCATCGGGTAATAAGGGGGGAAAAGACCAGAGGCTCACAACGAATCGGAGGCGTGCTCGGGAAGGTCGGGGATTGCCGGAGCAGTGCAGATCGACACCGGGAAGCAGTGGTCATCGTCAGGGAAGAAGGTCGCGGCCCACGTCTTGGCGGCTCCCCGATCCAAATCAACAGGCGTAGACGACGTGGTGGCGGCCTCCCAGCTCTGATCCGGAGTTGTATTCGATGAGGTCGACCCATGAGCTTCTGGACATGGAGAGGCGGCGAGGGGTGTGCGGGGGTTGCGCGTACGACGACGGCGCGGCCATGAGCGCCTCGGGCATGAAGAAAACGAAGGGGCAAGCAAGGGAGGAGGAATGGGTGACCTAGAGTTTGGTCGAGGGGGCTCCGGGGATGCTCTTATCCACTCGGAGATCTGTGGGATGGCGGACACGGCGGCATCGGCGGGGTGGATGGCCGCCACGCCATGCCCTTCTGTATAGAGATTGAAGGAAGGGAGAGATGGGCTGGGCTGGTACTATTCATGGTGGGCCAAAGTGCACGGGAGACATTCTTCTTTCTTTGTCTGTCAAACCTTTTGTCTCAGTTTTTCATTTACTTTAGGAACCTAAATGACATTAGATCCACAAGATCTGCACCTATAATTCAAATACAATATTTTGGGAGCTATACACAAGGTTCTATTTTAATTGGGAAAGTTTATACATTTGTTTACTTTGAAAAGGCTATTTTATTTACTGTTAGACCACTTATTAATTTCCTAGGAATTTATTTGTGAGTCCAATGAAGTTGGTTTCAACATGAAGATGATTAGGGGAATTTATAGAATTATTCAAACATTTTAGTTTTATTGATCGGAGAAATAGTAATTTCACTTGCAATTTAAATTTGGATTTGACTTTGATTTTTGGACAAGTGGCAATTTGCATAGTAATCCTCTCACATGGCCACCATTAGGGGGAGATTACTGTAGCATGACATTGGGGGTGTTACACCTTTCCCCCTCATGCTGACCAAATTCTCTGCACCAAGTAGAGATACTATTTGTTCTTCCAAATACCCTTAAACTCAGTTTTGCCATGAGAGTCCACCATATCTACCTATGGATTGAGTAAGATCCTTCAAGTAAGTTGTCATCGGTGCAAGCAATAAAAATTGCTCTCTAAATATGTATGACTTATTAGTGTGGAGGAAATAAGCTTTATACCATCTTGTGATGTGGAAGAAATAAAAGCGACGGACTGCATAATAAAGGTCCATATTACAAGTGGCAATATAAAGTGACGTTCTTTCGCATTAAGATTATGTGCATCCAACCCTAAAAGCGCATGGGAACCTCTGCTTCCCTCTGCAAAGGGCCTATCTTTTACTTTTATCTCTTCTACCTTATGCAAGAGCCATGGTGATCTTAACCTTTCCTTTTACATTTTATCCTTTGGCAAGCACGATTGTGTTGGAAAGATCCTGATATATATATATATATATATATATATATATATATATATATATATATATATATATATATATATATATATATATATATATCCAATTGGATGTAAGTTAGCATGAACTATTATTGTTGACATTACCCTTGAGGTAAAAGTTTGGGAGGCGAAACTATAAGCCCCTATCTTTCTCTGTGTCCGATTAAAACTCCGTAACTACAAGTATTACGTGAGTGTTAGCAATTGTGAAAGAATAAATGATAGTTGAGTATGTGGACTTGCTGAAAAGCTCTTACATAGACTCTTTCCGATGTTATGATATATTGCAATTGCTTCAATGACTGAGATTATAGTTTGTTAGTTCTCAATAAAGTTTACGATTCATACTTGACATTGTGAATAGATTATTACTTGAGCATAAGAAATCATATGACAATATCTATATATGTTGCTGTTATAAGAATGATCAAGATGCCCTCATGTCCGTATTTTATTTTATCGACACCTCTACCTCTAAACATGTGGTCATATTTATCGTTATCGGCTTCCGCTTGAGGACAAGCGAGGTCTAAGCTTGGGAGAGTTGATACGTCCATTTTGCATCATGCTTTTATATTGATATTTATTGCATTATGGGTTGTTATTACACATTATGTCACAATACTTATGCATATTCTTTCTTATTTTACAAGGTTTACATAAGGAGGGAGAATGCTTAGGCAATTTGGAATTCTGGTGGAAAAGGAGCAAATATTAGAGACCTATTCTGCACAACTCCAAAAGCCTGAAACTCCACGGAAGTTATTTTTGAAAATAATAAAAATATTGAGCGGAAGAAATACGGAGGGGCCCACACCTGGCCACGAGGGTGGGGCGCGCCCTACCCCAGGCGCGCCCCTGCCTCGTGGGCCTGTTGGCCCTCCTCGGTGCCCATCTTCTGCTATATGAAGTCTTTCGTCCGAAGAAAAATCATAAGCAAGCTTTCGGGACGAGACTCCACCGCCACGAGGCGGAACCTTGGCGGAACCATTTTAGGGCTCCGGCAGAGCTGTTCTGCCGGGAAGACTTCCCTCCGGGAGGGGGAAATCATCGCCATCGTCATCACCAACGCTCCTCTCATCGGGAGAGGGCCAATCTCCATCAACATCTTTACCAGCATCATCTCCTCTTATACCCTTGTTCATCTCTTGTATCCAATTCTTGTCTCTAAGTCCAGAATTGGTACTTGTAGGTTGCTAGTAGTGTTGATTACTCCTTCTAATTGATGCTAGTTGGTTTATATGGTAGAAGATCATATGTTCAAATCCTATATGCATATTAATACTCCTCTGATTATGAACATGAATATGCTTTGTGAGTAGTTACGTTTGTTCCTAAGGACATGGGAGAAGTCTTGCTATTAGTAGTCATGTGAATTTGGTATTCGTTCAATATTTTGATGAGATGTATATTGTCTCTCCTCTCGTGGTGTTATGTGAACGTCGACTACATGACACTTCACTATTATTTGGGCCTAGAGGAAGGCATTGGGTAGTAATAAGTAGATGATGGGTTGCTAGAGTGACAAAAGCTTAAACCCTAGTTTATGTGTTGCTTCATAAGGGGTTGATTTGGATCCATATGTTTCATGCTATGGTTAGGTTTACCTTAATACTTCTTTTGTAGTTATGATGCTTGCAATAGGAGTTAATCATAAGTGGGATGCTTGTCCAAGTAAGGACAGCACCTAAGCACCGGTCCACCCACATATCAAGTTATCAAAGTACCGAATGCGAATCATATGAACATGATGAAAACTAGCTTGATGATAATTCCCATGTGTCCTCGGGAGCGCTTTTCTTTATATAAGTGTTTGTCCAGGCTTGTCCTTTTGTACAAAAAGGATTGGGTCACCTTTCTGCACTTTATTTACTTTTGTTACTTGTTACTAGTTACAAATTACCTTATCACAAAACTATTTGATACCTACAATTTCAGTGCTTGCAGAGAATACCTTGCTGAAAACCGCTTATCATTTCCTTCTGCTCCTTGTTGGGTTCGATACTCTTACTTATCGAAAGGACTACAATAGATCCCCTATACTTGTGGGTCATCACCTATGCATGGGACATGCATAACGGGCGGCACCCGACAGCCTGTCGAGGCTGCACCCGCAGCCACCCCGCGGGCGCAGCCTCGCCCGGCTTGGTGTGGTAGCCGCCCCCTGGGCGCCGCCCTCGCTCGGCTCGGGGCCGGCTTTGCCTGGGCCGCCTGCCACCTCGTCTGGCCCAGCGGCTGGGTCTCCTGCGTCGGCCAACCTCGCTCCGGCTCTTGGTGGGATGGCCTCGCAGGGTTCAACACCGCCCGCTTCCCCGGCTCTGGATGGGCCTGCCGCACATGGCCCGACGCCACCTGCCTCCCCGTTGCCAGGAGACTCTGGCGCCGGCTCGCAGGGTGCCTCGGCCTTGCCTCTGCTGATGCTGTCGCCTGTGCCAAGTCGACAACCCGGTGTTGTTGCTCTTCTTCCTCGAACACGCAGCCAGACGAGTGTTTTCAGCCAAAGAAACGCACCGACGGGACTATCGCGTGGCTCGCTGCTTGCATGGCTCATATTGCTGCGGATCCCACTGCCGAGCCTCGTCATTTTCAGGCTGCACTGGGCATTCCTCACTGGCGTGCCGCGATGGAACAAGAGTTTCAGGCCCTGTTGAAGAATGACACTTGGCACCTTGTTCCTCCAACGTCTGGTGTTAACATTATTGATTCCAAGTGGGTTTTTAAAGTCAAGAGACATCTTGATGGTTCTATTGAGCGCTACAAAGGCGAGGCTAGTTGCCAAGGGTTTTAAACAGAGGTATGGTCTTGATTATGAAGACACCTTCAGTCCAGTTATCAAGCCCACTCCCATTCTTTTGCTGCTATCTCTTGCTGTTACTCGAGGAAGGTTTCTTCGTCAGCTTGATGTGGAGAATGCTTTCCTGCATGGAGTCTTGGAGGAAGAGGTTTATATACGTCAACCGCCGGGGTTTGTGGATCCTGCACGTCCTCATCATCTCTGTCGTCTTGTTAAGGCGCTATATGGACTTAAACAGGCTCCCCGTGCGTGGCATGCACGTCTCGGCTCTGTTCTTCAGGCGCTTGGGTTTCTTCCCTTCACTGCTGACACGTCCCTGTTTCTTCTTTAGCGTCCCGAGGTTACGATGTATCTGCTGGTTTATGTTGATGATATCATCATCATCAGTTCCTCCGATGCCGCCGCGGATCGTCTTGTGGCTACTTTGAGTGGTGATTTTCTTTGTCAAGGATTTAGGTGCTCTGCACTTCTTCCTTGGTCTGGAGGTTTCGCGGTCTTCTGCTGGGTTGACTCTTACTCAGAAGAAGTATTCTCTAGACTTGTTGCGTCGTGCTGTAATGTTGAAGTGTAAACATGCGATCACTCCGATGTCCGCTACTGATCGGCTGTTTGCTCTTGATGGAGACCTTCTTTCACCTGATGATGCTACTGAGTATCGCAGTCTCGTTGGTGGTCTGCAGTATCTTACTATCACCAGGCCAGATGTCTCTTACGCAGTCAACCGAGTCTGACAGTATCTCCACGCACCCAGGACATCTCATTGGTCAGTTGTGAAGCGTATCCTACGTTATATTTGCCTCACTGCTTCCTATGGTTTGCTTCTCCAACCTGCCTTTGTCTTATGAGATCTCAGCCTTTTCAGATGCTGATTGGGCTGGTAGTCCTGATGACAGGCGATCAACGTGGGGATATGCAGTGTTTCTTGGTCCTAACTTGATCGCCTGGAATACTCGCAAGCAGGCTACGGTGTCTCAGTCGTTGACGTCTATTAAGCTTCGGCTGATGTATACGACGCAGAACGCCCATACTATGCCCACGTGATGGTTAGTGCTATCAGGCCAGAGGCCCCTCGGATCAAATATCCAAATCATAGTGGATTAGGAACGCAGCGGTAACAAGCGAGACTCACGAAGATGTGACCCGTTGCCCGTCTCGAGGACTTGCGGCAAGGGCTAGGAATGTCCGGCCACGCCTCGTAATTATCTCGCGGGCACCCTCCAGGTCAACCCGTCTCCACATCACTCGCGGTACCCCTCAGGGTCAACCCGCCTTTCCAAGTAACAGTGGTAAAGTCCAAGTATCCGTGTGTCCGAACATCAAGGGGAAAACCCAAGGAATCACCCCCGGTGAATTCCACTCGATGTAATCATCAAGGTGAACGTAAGAGGAATCACCCCCGAGGTTCACACTTGAGGGGTTGCACGACAGAGTTGTATCGGAAGTGGTTAAGGCGGAATCACCCTCGATGACCACGAACGAATAGCTACACTACAGGGTTAACATCAGAAGTGCTGTAGAGGTCTCACCCTCGAAACTTGATAGTAACCCAGTAGTGTCGAGCAACTAAGGGGAAAGTTATGTGCGGTGCCGGGGCCTGGTCTTCTATCTCGTTGATCGGGTCTTCAATGATGAAGCAGGGCAACAAGGACAAGGTGGGGGTCACTGATGGATCACTAACCAACCTATACTAAGCAGTTTAGGATAAGTAGGTAAGGTACAATGAGCAGGTTACAAAAGAAGGCTATGCAATAGGAGCAAACAATAACAGTAGAAAAATCTAATGCAAGCATGAGAGAATGGAATGGGTGATATCGGGATGATCAAAGGGGGGGGGGGGCTTGCCTGGAAGCTCCGCTGAAAGGAAAGAAGGGTCGTCGGTGACGTAGTCGACCGCAGCGGCATCAACATCGGTCTCGGAGTTTACCGGAGAGAAGAGGGGGAAGAAACAGTAAATACAGAGCAAACAAGGCATAACATGGCAATACGCGGTGCTAGAGGTGAACTAACGCGGTACTACATGTAGAAGACGGAGAGGGAAAACATCCGGAGGGGTTTTCCTGGTGTTAGGCATTTTCCGGACATATGAAAGAGAGGGGAAATTTCCATGTTTAGCATGCTAGGGGCATGTGACAGATGATCGGACCATGCCTTCGGATTCGTTGGATTTTTCTGAGCAACTTTCATGTATAAAGTTTTTCGATCCGAGCTACGGTTTATTTTCTATTAACTTTCAAAGTTTTAAACAATTTCTAAAATTAATAATAATTCGAGTTGACCAGGTCAGTTTGACTTGTCAAATGGAGAAGGTGTGGCCCACATGGCATAGGCTATACCTAAAATTATAAATAAAAAGTATCCTAATCAAAAGAGGCCAACATATCATCTGCACATTAGGCAATTTAGTGTACTAATCTAATCCTAGAACTATCCTCTCTCTAATAAAATAAGCCGGCCAGAGACACAGCCGGATGTGCATGCTGTGCACACATGCACGGCCATGGCAAAGCAGCAGCAAAGCAGCTTGGCGGCAGCAGCAAAAACGCAACAGGAGGAAGTAGGGAAGAGCGGCATCAGCAAGCAGCAAAGCGGCAGCTGTGGCAAGGCAGCTGTAGCACAGCAGCGATACTTAGGAGCAGCAGTAGCAAGCGAGCAGTAGTAGTAGGCAGCGGCGAGCGCATCAGCAGGTAGTGGCGCTAGATGCAGCGGCAGCGGGCAGAGCAAGCAGTAGCAAGCAAGGCAGCGGCAGCAGTAGCAAGAAGTAGCAGTAGGAAGCAGTCAAACGCAGCAGAGCTTCAACGGCAGCAGCGGCAAGAGTTTGACGAAGGCGAGGCTGCGGCTCGAGTACGAGCACCGCGGAAGGGCGTCTGCCTAGCGGGGGGGCCTAGTGAAGCAACCGGCGGCGCACGGGAGCTAATGGTCACCAGGTTGTATGGCATCATCAAGTCCGCGCCCATAGTGGCCGGCGGCTCGGAATCGAGCGGTGGGGAAGCTCTAGAGAACGGAACCGCATCAGGTAATAAGGGGGAAAAGACCAGAGGCTCACAGCGAATCGGAGGCGTGCTCGGGAAGGTCGGGGATTGCCGGAGCAGTGCAGATCGACACCGGGAAGCAGTGGTCATCGTCAGGGAAGAAGGTCGCGGCCGACGTCTTGGCGGCTCCTCGATCCAAATCAACATGCGTAGACGACGTGGTGGCGGCCTCCCAGCTCTGATCCGGAGTTGTATTCGATGAGGTCGACCCCCGCAGAGCTTCTGGACATGGAGAGGCGGCGAGGGGTGTGCGGGGGTTGCGCGTACGACGACGGCGCGGCCATGAGCGCCTCGGGCATGAAGAAAACGAAGGGGCAAGCGAGGGAGGAGGAATTGGTGACCTAGAGTTTGGTCGAGGGGGCTCCGGGGATGCTCTTATCCACTCGGGGACCTGTGGGATGGCGGACACGGCGGCACGGCGGGGTGGATGGCCGCCACGCCATGCCCTTCTATACAGAGATTGAAGGAAGGGAGAGATGGGCTGGGCTGGTACTATTCATGGTGGGCCAAAGTGCACGGGAGACATTCTTCTTTCTTTGTCTGTCAAACCTTTTGTCTCAGTTTTCCATTTACTTTAGGAACCTAAATGACATTAGATCCACAAGATACTGCACCTATAATTCAAATACAATATTTTGGGAGCTATACACAAGGTTCTATTTTAATTGGGAAAGTTTATACATTTGTTTACTTTGAAAAGGCTATTTTATTTACTGTTAGACCACTTATTAATTTCCTAGGAATTTATTTGTGAGTCCAATGAAGTTGGTTTCAACATGAAGATGATCAGGGGAATTTATAGAATTATTCGAACATTTTAGTTTTACTGATCGGAGAAATAGTCATTTCACCTGCAATTTAAATTTGGATTTGACTTTGATTTTTGGACAAGTGGCAATTTGCATAGTAATCCTCTGACATGGCCACCATTAGGGGGAGATTACTGTAGCATGACATTGGGGGTGTTACACCTTTCCCCCTCATGCTGACCAAATTCTCTGCACCAAGTAGAGATACTATTTGTGCTTCCAAATACCCTTAAACTCAGTTTTGCCATGAGAGTCCACCATATCTACCTATGGATTGAGTAAGATCCTTCAAGTAAGTTGTCATCGGTGCAAGCAATAAAAATTGCTCTTTAAATATGTATGACTTATTAGTGTGGAGGAAATAAGCTTTATACCATCTTGTGATGTGGAAGAAATAAAAGCGACGGACTGCATAATAAAGGTCCATATTACAAGTGGCAATATAAAGTGACGTTCTTTCGCATTAAGATTTTGTGCATCCAACCCTAAAAGCGCATGGCAACCTCTGCTTCCCTCTGCAAAGGGCCTATCTTTTACTTTTATCTCTTCTACCTTATGCAAGAGTCATGGTGATCTTAACCTTTCCTTTTTACATTTTATCCTTTGGCAAGCACAGTGTGTTGGAAAGATCCTGATATACATATATATATATATATATATATATATATATATATATATATATATATATATATATATATATCCAATTGGATGTAAGTTAGCATGAACTATTATTGTTGACATTACCCTTGAGGTAAAAGGTTGGGAGGCAAAACTATAAGCCCCTATCTTTCTCTGTGTCCGATTAAAACTCCGTAACTACAAGTATTACGTGAGTGTTAGCAATTGTGAAAGAATAAATGATAGTTGAGTATGTGGACTTGCTGAAAAGCTCTTACATAGACTCTTTCCGATGTTATGATATATTGCAATTGCTTCAATGACTGAGATTATAGTTTGTTAGTTCTCAATAAAGTTTCTGATTCATACTTGACATTGTGAATAGATTATTACTTGAGCATAAGAAATCATATGACAATATCTATATATGTTGCTGTTATAAGAATGATCAAGATGCCCTCATGTCCGTATTTTATTTTATCGACACCTCTACCTCTAAACATGTGGTCATATTTATCGTTATCGGCTTCCGCTTGAGGACAAGCGAGGTCTAAGCTTGGGAGAGTTGATACGTCCATTTTGCATCATGCTTTTATATTGATATTTATTGCATTATGGGTTGTTACACATTATGTCACAATA
Source organism: Aegilops bicornis (assembly GCA_021605145.1). Classification (NCBI taxonomy): domain Eukaryota; kingdom Viridiplantae; phylum Streptophyta; class Magnoliopsida; order Poales; family Poaceae; genus Aegilops; species Aegilops bicornis. Next base: position 172,708,898 of record CM038675.1, on the reverse strand, counting down.
CTTATGCATATTCTTTCTTATTTTACAAGGTTTACATAAGGAGGGAGAATGCCGACAGCTGGAATTCTGGGCTGGAAAAGGAGCAAATATTAGAGACCTATTCTACACAACTCCAAAAGCCCTGAAACTCCACGGAAGTTATTTTTGAAAATAATAAAAAATATTGAGCGGAAGAAATACCAGAGGGGGCCCACACCCTGGCCACGAGGGTGGGGGCGCGCCCTACCCCAGGCGCCCTGCCTCGTGGGCCCCTGCTGGCCCTCCGGTGCCCATCTTCGCTATATGAAGTCTTTCGTCCAAGAAAAATCATAAGCAAGCTTTGGGGACGAGACTCCACCGCCACGAGGCGGAACCTTGGCGGAACCATTTTAGGGCTCGGCAGAGCTGTTCTGCCGGGAAGACTTCCCTCCGGGAGGGGGAAATCATCGCCATCGTCATCACCAACGCTCCTCTCATCGGGAGAGGGCCAATCTCCATCAACATCTTTACCAGCATCATCTCCTCTTATACCCTTGTTCATCTCTTGTATCCAATTCTTGTCTCTAAGTCCAGAATTGGTACTTGTAGGTTGCTAGTAGTGTTGATTACTCCTTGTAATTGATGCTAGTTGGTTTATATGGTGGAAGATCATATGTTCAAATCCTATATGCATATTAATACTCCTCTGATTATGAACATGAATATGCTTTGTGAGTAGTTACGTTTGTTCCTGAGGACATGGGAGAAGTCTTGCTATTAGTAGTCATGTGAATTTGGTATTCGTTCAATATTTTGATGAGATGTATATTATCTCTCCTCTAGTGGTGTTATGTGAACGTCGACTACATGACACTTCACTATTATTTGGGCCTAGAGGAAGGCATTGGGAAGTAATAAGTAGATGATGGGTTGCTAGAGTGACAAAAGCTTAAACCCTAGTTTATGTGTTGCTTCATAAGGGGTTGATTTGGATCCATATGTTTCATGCTATGGTTAGGTTTACCTTAATACTTCTTTTGTAGTTGCGGATGCTTGCAATAGGAGTTAATCATAAGTGGGATGCTTGTCCAAGTAAGGACAGCACCTAAGCACCGGTCCACCCACATATCAAATTATCAAAGTACCGAATGCGAATCATATGAACATGATGAAAACTAGCTTGATGATAATTCCCATGTGTCCTCGGGAGCACTTTTCTTTATATAAGTGTTTGTCCAGGCTTGTCCTTTTGTACAAAAAGGATTGGGTCACCTTTCTGCACTTTATTTACTTTTGTTACTTGTTACTAGTTACAAATTACCTTATCACAAAACTATTTGATACCTGCAATTTCAGTGCTTGCAGAGAATACCTTGCTGAAAACCGCTTATCATTTCCTTCTGCTCCTTGTTGGGTTCGACACTCTTACTTATCGAAAGGACTACAATAGATCCCCTATACTTGTGGGTCATCACCTATGCATGGGACATGCATAACGGGCGGCACCCGACAGCCTGTCGAGGCTGCACCCCACCTTCACCAGCAGCGCAGCCTCGCCCGGCTTGGTGTGGTAGCCGCCCCCTGGGCGCCGCCCTCGCTCGGCTCGGGGCCGGCTTTGCCTGGGCCGCCTGCCACCTCGTCTGGCCCAGCGGCTGGGTCTCCTGCGTCGGCCAACCTCGCTCCGGCTCTTGGTGGGCTGGCCTCGCAGGGTTCAACACCGCCCGCTTCCCCGGCTCTGGATGGGCTGCCGCGCACATGGCCCGACGCCACCTGCCTCCCCGTTGCCAGGAGACTCTGGCGCCGGCTCGCAGGGTGCCTCGGCCTTGCCTCTGCTGATGCTGTCGCCTGTGCCAAGTCGACAACCCGCTGTTGTTGCTCTTCGTCCTCGAACACGCAACCAGACGAGTGTTTTCAGCCAAAGAAACGCACCGACGGGACTATCGTGTGGCTCGCTGCTTGCATGGCTCATATTGCTGCGGATCCCACTGCCGAGCCTCGTCATTTTCAGGCTGCACTGGGCATTCCTCACTGGCGTGCCGCGATGGAACAGGAGTTTCAGGCCCTGTTGAAGAATGACACTTGGCACCTTGTTCCTCCAACGTCTGGTGTTAACATTATTGATTCCAAGTGGGTTTTTAAAGTCAAGAGACATGCTGATGGTTCTATTGAGCGCTACAAGGCGAGGCTAGTTGCCAAGGGTTTTAAACAGAGGTATGGTCTTGATTATGAAGACACCTTCAGTCCAGTTATCAAGCCCACTCCCATTATTTTGCTGCTATCTCTTGCTGTTACTCGAGGAAGGTTTCTTCGTCAGCTTGATGTGGAGAATGCTTTCCTGCATGGAGTCTTGGAGGAAGAGGTTTATATACGTCAACCGCCGGGGTTTGTGGATCCTGCACGTCCTCATCATCTCTGTCGTCTTGTTAAGGCGCTATATGGACTTAAACAGGCTCCCCGTGCGTGGCATGCACGTCTCGGCTCTGTTCTTCAGGCGCTTGGGTTTCTTCCCTTCACTGCTGACACGTCCCTGTTTCTTCTTTAGCGTCCTGAGGTTACGATGTATCTGCTGGTTTATGTTGATGATATCATCATCATCAGTTCCTCCGATGCCGCTGCGGATCGTCTTGTGGCTACTTTGAGTGGTGATTTTGCTGTCAAGGATTTAGGTGCTCTGCACTTCTTCCTTGGTCTGGAGGTTTCGCGGTCTTCTGCTGGGTTGACTCTTACTCAGAAGAAGTATTCTCTAGACTTGTTGCGTCGTGCTGGAATGTTGAAGTGTAAACATGCGATCACTCCGATGTCTGCTACTGATCGGCTGTCTGCTCTTGATGGAGACCTTCTTTCACCTGATGATGCTACTGAGTATCGCAGTCTCGTTGGTGGTCTGCAGTATCTTACTATGACCAGGCCAGATGTCTCTTACGCAGTCAACCGAGTCTGTCAGTATCTCCATGCACCCAGGACATCTCATTGGTCAGTTGTGAAGCGTATCCTACGTTATATTTGCCTCACTGCTTCCTATGGTTTGCTTCTCCAACCTGCACTGTCTTATGAGATCTCAGCCTTTTCAGATGCTGATTGGGCTGGTAGTCCTGATGACAGGCGATCAACGTGGGGATATGCAGTGTTGGTCCTAACTTGATCGCCTGGAATACTCGCAAGCAGACTACGGTGTCTCGCAGCAGTACTGAAGCTGAGTACAAAGCAGTTGCTGATGCGACTGCTGAGATCATATGGGTTCAGTCTTTGTTGAGAGAATTGAGAGTCTCTCCAGCTCATCCTCCAGTGCTTTGGTGTGACAACATCGGTGCTACATACCTTTCGTCTAATCCGGTGTTTCACTCTCGGACAAAACACATTGAGGTTGACTATCACTTTGTCAGGGAATGTGTTGCATAGAAGCTCCTCAGTATCAAGTTCATCTCGTCAAAAGATCAACTTGCTGACATTTTTACGAAGCCTCTTCCACAACCACAGTTTGTAGGCTGGAGGCGCAATCTTAACTTGCTCTGTACTTCAGGCCATAGTTAAGATTGAGAGAGGGTGTTAGACTGTATATATACGTAGACTCTTGTATACACCTGTATTTGTATTGTACCCTTTGGTACTCCTATATAATGAGATAGCCACACCCTGTTTAGGGTGTCGAGCAGTTTCCCAAACACTATATTTACCGAAAAAGGGTTTCCCTCCGCTTTGTATTCCAAAGCACCAACACCGATCACAGAGCAAATGCTGTGGCGAGCAGCACAACAAGCCAAAGAAAAAGAAGGAGAAACAATGCCAAACTCTATGTTTTACAAGGATCGAGGTGGCTTTAAGCGTTCTCATAATGCCTATTTTCTTGATTTCGTGGTGAGCTTTTGTGCTCCTTGATTAGAGCTATCCGAGGAGATTCAAGAACGGTGGAATCGCTAGTCCCGGGAGTTTTCAATGTTTAATAGTAGTTGCAATCCATTTTGTGAATTGAGATCTGATTAACTGATGGTAAACATTTCGACTCAGATGAGGAAACAACATCAATGTTTGTGATTGATGCGTGATGACTTGGTTTAGGGGGTGCTCGTGAAGTGAGCACATCGACATCCTTCTTGTGAGGTGTGTGTGTATGTTGGGAATGATTTGCTTGTTGTGCTAGCCCATGTCCAGCTAGATATTAATGTGTGTGTGTGTTCTGTGTGAGAAAACACCAGCTAAGTAGAACCAACATCACTTTAGAAACTAATTGTGTCTAACACAGCAATACTAATTTGGGAGTCAGATCGAGAACGGCTCGCAGCCCGGCTGTTGATGTATCATCAAATTCCGAGTGGTGATCCATGGCACCTGGGCTTGACATGGTCAAGTGTGTCCGGTCAGTATCCTTCGTGTGGAAAGCCGATCAGTCATATTTCTCCAGAACCATGTCTGCGCAGCTGAATAGTCGATTCTCTGGAGAGAATTTGACTCGTGGCACAGGGATACCATAGGCGTTCCTTCACTCGGATTCTCACAAAGAGCGGATCTGTGACGGGTGTAGCTTCACTCGGTTTTCGTCGAATGCCTTGCATTCGGATTTTCAACGAGTGTCTTGCACTCAAATTTTCATCGTGCTGAAAGGCACCACTAGACCGGAGGGGCAAAGCGAAATCGATGGCGCTGTCGAGCACGGAGAAGAAGACGGCGGCGGAGGTGGTTGCCGCGCTGGAGCTGCAACGCCACCCCCACGGTGGCTTCTACCTGGAGACCTTCCGCGACCCCTCCCTCGCGCTCCCCAAGTCCGCGCTCCCGCCCCAATGTAAGCTTCGCCTCGGATTACTCACTCACTGCATTCGCCTAGATTTCTTGATCTCGCGGTGGGCTTGTGCGCTCTTCGGTTAGACCACTCGGAGAACTGTAGAAGCGCTAGTTGCAGTGGCTCCAGTTTTCGTTAGTAGCTGTAATCCATTTTGTGAACTGGGGTTGGGTTAAGTGATGGTAATTAGTTCGGTTAAGCGCCACTGTTGATGAGTGTTGCACGATGCTTGGTTGGTGCGGTGCTGGTGAGATGTGCCTGTATAATCCACTGAAGATAATATGGTCAGCGTTTTCTTTGGCTGTAAAAGTTGCTGCTAATTTTCAAATATGATCCGTCTGAAATATTTGATTCAGCTTCATAATCTATCCAGTGGTTGCAGACAAACATCTAGCTCCCCCAATCACTCATGTACTTATTGCCTCTTAATTACTCCCCGGTTTCAGTGTATGTGCACTAAATTTATTGTTTCTCATGCTTAAAAAAATTCTGTTCATGTGCTATTTTCTGATTCAGAAAAATATATTTTGTGTCATTATTTCCTGAGTCATGCACATTGATATTTGTGGACTTATACATTTCTTGTGCTTGTAACTCCATGGATTTTTTACGTCTCCTTGCACCTCATGACAAGTTGACAACTATTTTTCATGTTTGATTTATGTTAGTCGAGCCTGCTTTGTATTTGCACTATAGCTTGTGTTTTCCTTTTTGTCATGGAAATCTCATTTTCCATACTATAGTTAGTGTTAGAAACTGCAGTTGTTGTTTAGAGAAAGCAAAGTAGTTAGCACCAAGGGACTCATGGTTATCCAAACTGTTTGGGATGTGCAAAGCCCCGTGTTGCTAACCCTGACTCCTTGCTAGGGAAAATACAGGTGGTAGACTTGCTATTTATATTTGGTGATGCTGTCCATATTTTAATATAATTATAGAAATAACATGGAAACGGCCCGGACATGGCATATGTCCTTTGCGTTTATGTGATTTCCTATCCGCTCGAAAGGTTTGTAAAATAAAAGCCCTCTCTAGGATCACTAGCATATACTACTATTTTAATCCATCGGATTTTCTTGTTGAAAAAATCCGTCAGTCAGTGCTAGTTTTCTGAACCTTGCGGGCACATCTGCTTATTTGTGAGCATTAATCAATAAACATATGCTGAGAGGTTCCTCTATCTTTTAGCATTCTGCCTTTTGCCGGCCAAGTAAATTATGCATGTCACAGCCAAAGCGTTGGTTGTCTCCAACATATACCATCAAAATCTGTGACTTTGGGACATCCGAGTAGCACATTAAATTGTTCTTTATGGTCTTCTGTTGTTATGTGAGTATATATCTGGCCATGGGCCGGGCCGGGCCGGGCCGGGCTTGGGCCGGGCCTAAAAAAGCCCATGGCAGAAAACTGAGGCCCAGGCCCTACCATCGGGCCTACTTTTCAAGCCCAAGCCCGGCCCATCTGGTCAAAAGCCCTTAGGGCTTAGGGCCGTGGGCCGGGCCTCTTCCTTAAAATGCCAATATGCCAAGCCCAAGCCCGTCCAGGCCCTGTTGGTGGGCTCAAAACCTAGGCCCAAGCCCGGCCCATGAGGAAGCCCATCGGGCCTAGGCCCTGGATTTTAGGGCTGGGCCTGGGTGGGCCGACAGGGCCAGGCCTGAGATGGCCAGGACTATGTGAGTATGACTCAGCTTGGCCAAGTCTGTGCTATAATTCTGCCATAACTTGTGAGTTTGGGGCTATGACAACTCACATCAACATTCAAAGGATTTTGCATCCTTGTGCCTATGAGCCCTCTGTTAGCCCACCTGAGCCATCATTACCTTAACTTTCAGATGTTACAACAAATAGACTGAATAACTGAGACTGCATATCCTTAAATACCTTTTTCAAGCACCATGCACTCAAAACTTTCATAATTGCTAATATAAGTGCAATATCTAGTCTTTTCTAATATGTGTTGCTTTCTTGAGTTTGGTAACAAGGAAACTCATATGTTGATCACTTGATTGTGTTGAGGTTTCTGAAGAATAGCTTCTGTTAAACAATAGTTCTTTACTAATTTCTTACTTCGTGTTTAATTCTTGTAGATAAGGGGACCATGCTGAGAGTAGTGCAATATATTTCCTGCTGCCAGCTGGGGAGATCGTACGGCTGCACCACATCTCTTGCGCCGAGACATGGCACTACTACATGGGAGAGCCTCTCACGGTCTGCAAACCACAAAACAAAGTTGCTGATCATTCTCCAAGCATACTGCCCATCTTATCCAAGAATACACATTTCAGGTATTTCAGGTGCATGATGATGGGCTAGTCAAGATGACAGTAGTCGGTGCCGGTCTACGGAAAGGGCAAAGACCACAGTACACGGTCCCTCTGAATTTGTGGTTTGGCGCCTTCTTGACCCAAGACATCGAGTCCTTCACTGATGATGGCAGTGTCTTTGTCAAGACACCTATACGGGACCCTGACCTGCATTATCCTTTCGTTGGAGTGACCTGTGCCCCGGCGTGCCAGTTTGAGGACGATGAAATGGCCACACGCGGCGGCATGAAAACTTTGGATCCTAACGTGGAAGCTTTCATCAATTACCTTGTTCCGGCTTAATGCATTGCTGCTGCAAGTAGCTTGTTGTCTGCAGTGAACAAGGTCTGTCTGCTTATAATTGAAAATTAGGGGTGTGATACGATGTCCAATTATTTGACTTTAGAGAGTACCTTAGTATGGGAGTTATTGTTCATGCAATCATGGTGTTCTAGTTATGTATGGAAGTTCAGTATGGTTTGCTCTTGTTTCTTGTGAGTAGTTTATGTTCAGTAGGTGGCTTTTTTAACTTTAAACTAAAGAGCACGAACTGGTGACATGAACTAGTGCCACTCTACAGAAGCATGTACTACCTACATTTACATAGAATCCTCCACGTGACTCCCAAATTATGGTTGGTGTTGATCACCGCATGATAAGTTGCTAAGTGATGTTGGTTCTACTTAGCCCGTCTTTCCTTTTGATGATGGAATGTAAGTTGTTGGACTTTATTTTTCATGAACTTTGCAATTATAATTTGTTGGTTGGTTGTGTGCAGCATTTAGATGTATAGGTTGAAAATGTTAATCAAATTTGTTTAAAAGATCGATAAAGCTCTCATAGTGGCTAACCTACCAAAGGACCAAGCTCATAACCAAATGATTCTTAGCTATTGATGATTTTAAGCCACTGTCTAGTCACACAGCTATTTTATAAGGAGCAAGGTTTTCCAAGGAATAACTCATTCCACGGTTTACCCGTTTCGTGCATTGTTTGTTACGTCTTCGCACTAAAGGGAATGAATTCGATAGACATAGGCATAGAAGGCACCGGGAATTATTGATGGATAAATCGAATTACAACAGCCGCTCGCTTGTGCTTAGCTCCGGGTCTCCTCCTCTTGCTCTGCCGACTCATGTGTTCATTATGAGCACTCTCCCTGTGCTTAACAGTGGAGCAACATGCTGCAGTTTGTGCTATACATCACATTTGCATGCCATCTCAGATGAACCAGCACTCATATGGGTCAATAAGCACTAGGAGAAGAGGCAGAAGGAGATGAGGGTCGAGAGAAACAAGCAGCATAGCCACTCGATGGACATCACTTTAAAGCCTTACAGTAGGATCAATCAACAACTCAGGGAAAAGTTACATGACTGGGCCCCAAGGCCATCTAATTTCTTCAACAATTCTTGATTGCGCTCCTTGATATTGTAACTAGTGAAGAAAATTAGAGCACCGATGAATGCGCTTTGTAGCTATTGCCTATTATGGCCTTGCGTGCTCTCAGATTCCTCCTCGTATACTCTGCAGATTTGCGGTACGACACATGCATTGTGAGCCGTAGGTGGCGCCTTGTCGATTGGTGACTGCTTGTGGTGATGCCTGCTAACAGTGGGTGCCCTAGCGTGTCGCGTGCACAATGTCGCCCTGACGGGAAAATGGGGTCCTTTGTTGTGCTCCCCATTTATGTGCTCTGACACTGCTGTAAGCTCGCCTTGATGTGGCTTTAGGTGTTCGCCTAGATTTTTCGATCTCGCATTGGGCTTTTGCGCTCTTAGATTAGACCACTCGGACTAGAGCTTCCAGAATGGTAGAAACACTAGTCCACGAGGTTTCAATGATTGTAAGCAACTGTGCAATTCATTTTGCGAAGTGGGTTTCGGATTAATTGATGGCAATTAGTTTGATTTAGATCAGGAAATGTGCCAATATCTGTGAGTGATGCATCATTGCTTGGTTTATGGGGTGCTTGTGAAGTGTTACCATCAACATCCTTCTTATGTGCTATACCTGTGTAATCTACCGAAGATAACAAATTTAGCATTTTATTGGCTAGAAAATTGTTGCTAGTCCTCAAATCTGAACCTTTCAAAAATATTTAATTCGATTTCATGCTTTTCCATCCAATGGTTGTGGGGAAAGATGAAACTCGCCACTAATGACTTCTATACTTCTTGCCCTCAGTTACTCCCTGGTTTAAAATTGCCGTTCATCTGCTAATTCAGAAAATTATTCATGTCAATATTTTCGAGTAATGCACACTGAAGATATTCTAATGATCAACCGGGGACTCAGGATTATCCAAACTCATTTGGATGTGCAAACCCCCGTAGAACTAAACCTTAACTTCTTGCTCAAGAAAATACAAGCAGACTTGCTATTTATATTTGGTGATGCAGTCCATGTAGTAATATAAATTGTAGAAATAACATGAACATGGCCCAGACTTGGCATATGTCATTTACAAATTATGACTTACGGTTATGGGGTTACCTAACCCCATACATGTTTCTAATGAAAAGCTTCTCTGACAAATATTGTAATCCATCTAATCTTTCTTATTGAAAAATCCGTCAGTTAGTCCTGGTTTTCTGAACCTTGCAGATGGAGCTGTTCATTTATGAGCATTAGTCAATAAACTTATGATGAGAGGTTTCTCTATCTTTTATACTGCTGCCTGTTTGCCAGCCAAGTATGCATGTCAGGACCAAGCCAAAATGTTGGTTATGTCCAACATATGCGATCAATATCTTTCACTTGGCAACACCAGCCTAACATAGTAAGTTTTTTATGGCCTTATATTGTTGTATGACTCTGCTTAGCCAATTTTGTGCTATAATTTTATTGTAACTTGTGAGTTTGAGGTTATGACAACACACACCAATACCCAAAGGATTTAGCATCCTTGTGCATATGAGCCCCCCTGTCAGAAAACGATACATTGAATTATCTCTCAGCTCACATGAACAATCACTATGTTAACTTTCAAATGTTACAACAAACAGATTTAATAGTCAAGACACGCATACACATGGTAGTAAGCCTTCTCTTGAACATATCCATACATACCTTTTCAAGCACTATGCACTCAAAACTTCCGTAATTGGCTAATATAAATGCAGTGTCTATTCACTCCTCTCTTATTTAATATAGTGGCCAATATGTTGGCCATTCTTATTGGCAGAGCCAAACAGCATGGTCAGGTAGAGGGTTTAGTTCCTCATCGGGTCGATGGTGGAGTCTCTATATTGCGATCTGTTGACGGCGCCGTCTTATTTATGGAACATGACATTGCTAAAGCGCAATATGAAACTTATATTGTGCCTCTTGAACAATTATGCGGATTAAAGATAAACTTTCACAAAAGTGAGTTGTTACGCTTTGGGAAGGCCAAAGGCAGAGCAAGACACATATAGACAATTGTTCAGGTGTGAATTAGGGTCGTTACCATTTAGTTATTTGGGCATACCAATTCACCACCGCAAGTTGTCTAATAAAGAATGGAAGTGTATCGAAGATCGAATTGAGAAAAAGCTGTGCTGCTGGAAGGGTAAGCTCATGTCTTATGGAGGTCGGCTAGTGCTGATTAATTCGGTATTGACCAGTATGTCAATGTTCCTACTCTCTTTCTTCGAAATCCCTAAAGGGGTACGAAAGCAACTTGATTTCTTCAGATCTCGTCACTTCTGGCAGTCAAATGAGGCCAAAAGGAAATACCGATTGGCGCGATGGGACATCCTTTGCAGGCCAAAAGATCAGGGAGGTCTTGGTATTGAGAACTTAGAAATCAAGAATAAATGCCTTATGAGCAAGTGGCTCTATAGGTTGGAGACAGATCCGGAAGGCATATGGGCACAACTTTTGCGCAATAAATACTTGCAGTTGAAAACGCTCGCCCGGGTTACCATGAGACCAACTGACTCGCCATTCTGGAAAGGGCTTATGAGAGTGAAGGATTTATTCTTTCGTAGGGTCAAATTCTTGGTTTGGCAATGGAATGTCAACAAGATTTTGGGAGGATAGGTGGTTAGGTGCAACACCCCTGGCCGTTCAGTATCCCATCCTTTATAATATTGTACAACACAAGGAGGATTACGTAGGTACCGTGTTCCAAACAATCCCCTTGAATATCCAGTTCAGGCGTGCGTTAGTTGGTCAGAGATGGACTGCTTGGTTGCACATGGTTCAGAGATTGATAGATGTTCGACTTTCCGACCAGCCGGATTCGACCGAATGGACATTAGCTAAGAATGGAGGTTTCACGGTGAAATCTTTTTATATAGATTTGATTAATTCTAGCCCAATCTCACGATCGTTGCATATTTGAAAGATTAAGGTTCCCTTGCGTATTAAATTTTTGATGTGGTTTGTCCACAAGCAAGTTCTACTCACTAAGGACAACTTAATCAAGAGGCGATGGGTAGGTAGTTCACGTTGTTGTTTTTGTGATCATGATGAAACAATACAACACCTATTCCTTGAATGACCTCTCGCTAAATTGCTTTGGAGAACTATCCATATTGCCTTCAATATTTATCCTCCAGCTAACATAGAATCGTTGTTTGGAATGTGGTTAGCTGGGGTTGAACATGATACTGCTGCTCATATTCGGATTGGAATATGTGCGCTTTTGTGGGCTATCTGGAACTGTAGGAATGATTTGATTTTTAACAGACAACACACTTCAACTTTCTTCAGAGCTACCGCTTGGACCCATACGTGGTCCTTACTCACTCCCGCGGACTCTAGGGAGCCTTTGGTTACTGGGTGCAACCAATGGGACATGGTAGCACGGGGTATATTCAACCGGTTCGGATGGCAGTCGCATAACAGGATAGGAGTCTAGGGAGCTTATCCTATTTTTTGCCCTACCAGTTGTACTTCTGAGCATGTACTTTTATTTCCTTTGTCTTTGCTCCGCTTGCGAGCTGTAATACCTTCATGACTTTGGGATTCTTCGAGACTTCTTAATAAGATGGCTGCATGCATCATTATGATGCAGAGGCCGGGGGCACGCCTCCATTTCCAAAAAAAGTGTCTATTCACTTCTGATATTTTTTAGTTTCTAAAGTTGGGACCAAGGAAAATCATATGTTGATCACTTGGTTGTGCTGAGGTTTCTGAAGAATAGTTTTGTTAAGAAATAGTAGTTTCCTAATTTGTTACTTCATGTTTAATTCATGTAGATAAGGTGGACCATGCTGTAGTAGTGCAATCTATTTCCTGCTGCTTGCTGGGGAGATCACTCGGCTGCACTGCATCCCTGGTGAAACATGTCACTACTACACGGGGGAGCCCCTCACAGTCTGAAAACTTACCTACAAACAAAAATTGCTTATCATTTTCTAAGGATGTTGCCCATCTTACCCAATATACTACCCATTTCACATATTTGAGGAGCATGATGATGGGCAAGTCAAGATGACAGTAGTTGGTCCCGATTTACGGAAAGGGCAGAGATTGCAGTACACGGTCGCTCAGAATGTGTGGTTTGGCGCCTTCCTTACCCACGACACCGAGTCCTTCACTGATGACTACATTGTTTTTGTCAAGACACCCGGACGGGACCCTGACCCGCACTATTCTTTCGTTGGAGTGACCTATGCCCCTACATACCAAATACCAATTCAAGGACGACGAAATGGCCACACGCGACGCATGATAATTTTGGCTCCTAACATGGAAGCTTTCATCAATTACCTTGTTCCAGCTTAGCGCATTGCTGCTGCAAGTAGCTTGTTGTTTGTGTTGAACATCTTATACCTGCCAATTATTGAAAACTAATGTGTATGATATGACGTCCAATTATTTGACTTTAGAGAGTTTCAGTATGCGAGTTAATATTCATGTAATCAAGTATGGAAGTTCAGTAAGGTTTGCTCTTTTTTTCCTGAATAAATACCATCCATTGCTGATGTCTGTTTCAGTTTATGTCCAGTGGGTAGTGGTCTTACAGACAAAGAGAAGTGCATGTCACATGACTCCCAATTTAGCATTCATTTGATCGCTGCATGATAATTTGTTAAATGATGTTGGTTCTACTTAGCATGCGTTTTCTCTTTGTTGATGGAATGTTAGCCGCTGGGCTTTATTTTTCGTGAACTTTGTAACAATACAATGTTTTTTTGCTAGGTGACTTCTAGATGTATAGGTTGAAAAGGCTAAGTTAATTTATTTAAAAGATCGACAAAACTCTCATAGTGACTTATAACCTACCAAAGGAGCGAGCTCATAACCAAAGGATTCATAGCTATTGACCTACCAGAGGACCAATAATTTCATACTAATGTCTACCACAAAACTCTTTTATAAGGAGCAAGGCTTCCCTTAGGAATAACTCGATCTTTAGTTTACTTCTGCCTTAGAATTCATTTTCGTGCAATATTTGTCGTGGTTCTAGGAAAAAGAGGTTTGAATTTGATAGACAAAGGCATAGAAGGCAGCATGAATTATTGATGGATAACTCAAATTGCAACATCCACTCGATCGTGCTTAGCTCCAAGACTCATCCTCCTGCCATGTTGGCTCAGTCGTTTTTTATGTGCTTCAGTTCTTTGTCCATCATTAGACCAACATGCTGCAGTTGGGCTGCACACCAAATTATCATGCCGGCTTCGATGAAGCAACACTTGTATGGCTTATGGCTCAATAAGTATGGGAAGAAGAGGCATAATATAGGAGGGTTGCTAGAGAAAATGTAAGCTGGTTACTTGATGGATTGGACCGTCCGGCCTTACAGTAGGGCAAAAATTTGCGACCGGTCAGTTGCAAACTAGAGCCTTCAGATGTGATTGCTTTTTAGCACAACTTGTCGAAATGGCACTAATCATCAACTCAGGAAAAGTTGACAAGACAGTGCCCCGAGGACGTCTAATTTCCTCAACAATTCTTGATAGCACACGAAAAAAACAATTCTTGATTGCGTTCCATGACATTATAACTAGTGAACCAAAAATCAAAGCACAAATTAATGCGCTTTGTAGGTATTGCCTATTATGGCCTCGTGTGCCACTGACACTCCTCCTCCTCAAATACTTGCAGACCTGCGGTATGGCACACACATTGCTAGGCGTAGGTGGCGCCCTGTTGATTCGTGACTACTTTTGGTGATGTCTGCTAGCCGTCGGCACCGGCGCTTGTTGCGAGCACAATCCCGCCCTGATGGGAAAATGGTTACACAGGGTTATCCAAATTGTTTAGGATGTGCAAACCCCCGTATTACTAAACACTGGTGTCGGTGTCAAAACCGGCGGATCTCGGGTAGGGGGTCCAGAACTGTGCGTCTAAGGTCGATGGTAACATGAGACATGGGACACGATGTTTACCCAGGTTCGGGCCCTCTCTGTGGAGGTAACACCCTACTTCCTGCTTGATTGATCCTGATGAATATGAGTATTACAAGAGTTGATCTACCACGAGATCGAGATGGCTGATGTCTACTACGCAACCTTCTTCTTGTAGACGTTGTTGGGCCTCCAAGTGCAGAGGTTTGTAGGACAGTAGCAAATTTCCCTCAAGTGGATGACCTAAGGTTTATCAATCCGTGGGAGGCGTAGGATGAAGATGGTCTCTCTCAAACAACCCTGCAACCAAATAACAACGAGTCTCTTGTGTCCCCAACACACCCAATACAATGGTAAATTGTATAGGTGCACTAGTTCGGCGAACAGATGGTGATACAAGTGCAATATGGATGGTAGATATAGGTTTTTGTAATCTGAAAATATAAAAACATAAAGGTAACTAATGATAAAAGTGAGCGTAAACGGTATTGCAATGATAGGAAACAAGGCATAGGGTTCATACTTTCACTAGTGCAAGTTCTCTCAACAATAATAACATAACTGGATCATATAACTATCCCTCAACATGCAACAAAGAGTCACTCCAAAGTCACTAATAGCGGAGAACAAACGAAGAGATTATGGTAGGGTACGAAACCACATCAAAGTTATTCTTTCCAATCAATCTATTGGGATATTCCTATAAGTGCCACAAATAGCCCTAGAGTTCGTACTAGAATAACACCTTAAGACACAAATCAACCAAAACCCTAATGTCACCTAGATACTCCAATGTCACCTCAAGTATCTGTGGGTATGATTATACGATATGCATCACACAATCTCAGATTCATCTATTCAACCAACACATAGAACCTCAAAGAGCGCCCCAAAGTTTCTCTAGGAGAATCACGACGAAAACGTGTGCCAACCCCTATGCATAGGTTCATGGGCGGAACCCGCAAGTTGATCACCAAAACATACATCAAGTGAGTCACGTGATATCCCATTGTCACCACAGATACGCATGGCAAGACATACATCAAGTGTTCTCAAATCATTAAAGACTCAATCCGATAAGATTACTTCAAAGGGAAAACTCAATCCATTACAAGAGAGTAGAGGGGGAGAAGCAATATAAGATTCAACTATAATAGCAAAGCTCGCAATACATCAAGATCGTATCACCTCAAGAACACGAGAGAGAGAGAGAGATCAAACACATAGCTACTGGTACATACCCTCAGCCCCGAGGGTGAACTACTCCCTCCTCGTCATGGAGAGCGCCGGGATGATGAAGATGGCCACGGTGAGGGTTCCCCCCTCCGGTGAGTCTTGAACAGGTCCCGATTGACTTTTGGTGCCTACAGAGGCTTGCGGAGGCGGAACTCCCAATCTATTATGTTCTCTGAAGTTTTTAGGGTATATGGGTATATATAGGAGGAAGAAGTACGTCAGGGGAGCCACGAGGGGCCCACGAGGGTGGAGGGCGCGCCCCCTACCTCGTGGCTCCCTCGTTTCTTTCCTGACGTGCACTCCAAGTTTATCCGGTAGCTTTCGATCCAAAAATAACTTCTCCAGTTGGTTTCATTACGTTTAGACTCCGTATGATATTCCTTTTCTCCAAACACGGAAACAAGGGAAAAAAAGCGAGGCGGCACTAGGCTCTGGGTCAATAGGTTAGTCCCAAAAGTAATATAAAAGTGTTTAATAAAGCCCATAAACATCCAAAAGACATTATATAATAGCATGGAACAATAAAAAATTATAGATACGTTGGAGACGTATCAATGGCTAAACCTTAAAGCCTAGCCTGTATGACTATGGTAATGATTGTTCCTATCCGGACTAAGCCCTCCGGTTTATATAGACACCGGAGGGAACTATGGTTGTACAAGATCAGTTATAGAGAAAGGAATCTTCATATTGGGTCGCCAAGCTTGCCTTCCACGCCAAGGAGAGTCCCATCCAGACACAGGAGAGAGTCTTAAGTCTTGTTTCTTAACAACCCATTAGTCCGGCCCATGTCCAATAGGCCGGACGCACGAGGACCCCTTAGTCCATGACTCCCCCAGTAGCCCCTGAACCAGGCTTCAATGACGAGGTGTCCGGCGCGCAGATTGTCTTCGGCATTGCAAGGCGGTTTCCCCTTTCAGAATACTTCAGGATAGTGTTTGGATGAAACGACAGTGTCCGGACCTGCAACACAAGTACCACCGCCATAGAGTATAGTATTTTACGAGTCCAATCTGCTGATAATTTTTATAACGTGACATCACGCTTGCCCGGTTATTTATTTCGAACCATTTCCTATCCTGCCGTTCCACGTTTCGAGGCGTGGTTGTTATTGGCATGTCCTGTCGAAGCAGGGATCGTGTCCCCTTATTGCGGGATTCTCATCAATACGAGCGTGGGTAACCCAACCGTTCTGTTGGAAAGATTCCTTAAGAATAGGCAAGTCTTCAGGCTCACGAGGAGGCATTCAATACCCGGTGCCTTTATAAAGGAACCAAGGGCCGTATTTGTACGCCAAACCTCTCCTCAGCCTTTCCAACCTCAAGTTCTAGCACCCAAGGTTCGACTTCATTGCTCCAAGCTTCCCCATCATGTCTGGACCCAGCCCTCAAGATCGATGGGTGGCTTCCTCTGTTACAGAGGAGGATATCACAAAGCTTCGAGCGGCCAGATACCTGACCGCGGAGATCCCCCACAGGCTTCCTGCTCAAGGACAGGTTATTCTGACCCCCAGATTCGGCGAGAGGGTCGTATTCATCTCTCACTTCCTCCGAGGGCTAGGGTTCGCTCTCCACCCCTTTGTTCGGGGGCTAATGTTTTATTACAGACTAGATTTTTACGATCTAGCTCCGGATTCTTTTCTCCACGTCTCGGCGTTTATCATCACGTGCGAGGCCTTCCTCCGAATCCCCCCCACACTTCGGCCTATGGCTCAAGACCTTTAGTGTGAAGCCGAAGGTAATCGACGGGGAACGGGCGAAGTGTGGCGGTGCTGTAGTAAGCAAGCTTACAAACACTCTCTGGCCAAAAGGCTCTTTCACCGAAACTTCCAACCAATGGCAGCGAGAGTGGTTTTACATCACGGAACCCCGTAGTACTAAGTGGGCAGCTATACCTGTGATATGTCTCCGTCGTATCTACTTTTCCAAACACTTTTGCCCTTGTTTTGGACTCTAACTTGCATGATTTGAATGGAACTAACCCGGACTGGCATTGTTTTCACCACACTTTCCATGGTGTTATTTATGTGCAGAAGCAAAAGTTCTCGGAATGACCTGAAACTCCACGGAACTTATATTTGGAAATAATAAAAAATCCTTGCAAAAGATGAAGACCAGGGGCCCACATCTGACGAGGGTGGCGCGCCTACCCCCCTAGGGCGCGCCCCCTACCTCGTGGGCCCCTGGAGCTCCTCCGACCTCAACTCCAACTCTATATATATGCTTTCAGGGAGGAAAAAATCAGAGAGAAGAAATCATCGCGTTTTACGATACGGAGCCACCGCCAAGCCCTAAAACCTCTTGGGAGGGCAGATCTGGAATCCGTTCGGGGCTCCGGAGAGGGGGATTTGTCGCCATCGTCATCATCAACCATCCTCCATCACCAATTTCATGATGCTCACCGCCGCGTGTGAGTAATTCCATCGTAGGCTTGCTGGACGGTGATGGGTTTGATGAGATCTATCATGTAATCGAGTTAGTTTTGTTAGGGTTTGATCCCTAGTATCCACTATGTTCTGAGATTGATGTTGCTATGACTTTGCCATGCTTAATGCTGGTCACTAGGGCCCGAGTGCCATGATTTCAGATCTGAACCTATTATGTTTTCATGAATATATGTGAGTTCTTGATCCTATCTTGCAAGTCTATAGTCACCTACTATGTGTTATGATCCGGCAACCCCGAAGTGACAATAATCGGGACCACTCCCGGTGATGACTATAGTTTGAGGAGTTCATGTATTCACTATGTGCTAATGCTTTGTTCCGGTACTCTATTAAAAGGAGGCCTTAATATCCCTTAGTTTCCATTAGGACCCCGCTGCCACGGGAGGGTAGGAAAAAAGATGTCATGCAAGTTCTTTTCCATAAGTACGTATGACTATATTCGGAATACATGCATCTTGGAAATATGCCCTAGAGGCAATAATAAAAGGATGATTATTATATTTCCTTGTTCGTGATAATTGTCTTTTATTCATGCTATAATTGTATTATCCGGAAATCGTAATACACGTGTGAATAGATAGACCACAACATGTCCCTAGTGAGCGTCTAGTTGACTAGCTCGTTGATCAATAGAATAGTCAAGGTTTCCTGACTATGGACATTGGATGTCATTGATAACGGGATCACATCATTAGGAGAATGATGTGATGGACAAGACCCAATCCTAAGCATAGCACAAGATCGTGTAGTTCGTTTTGCTAGAGCTTTTCCAATGTCAAGTATCTTTTCCTTAGACCATGAGATCGTGTAACTCCCGGATACCGTAGGAGTGCTTTGGGTGTACCAAACGTCACAACGTAATCGGGTGACTATAAAGGTGCACTACAGTATCTCCGAAAGTGTCTGTTGTGTTGACACGGATCGAGATCGATTTGTCACTCCAGTACACGGAGAGGTATCACTGGGCCCACTCGTAAGTGCATCATCAGAATGAGCTCAAAGTGACCAAGTGTCTGGTCACGGGATCATGCATTACGGTACGAATAAAGTGACTTGCCGGTAACGAGATTGAACGAGGTATTGGGATACCGACGATCGAATCTCGCGCAAGTAACATATCGTCTGACAAAGGGAATAGTATACGGGGTTGCTTGAATCCTCGACATCGTGGTTCATCCGATGAGATCATAGAGGAGTATGTGGGAGCCAACATGGGTATCCAGATCCCGCTGTTGGTTATTGACCGGAGAGCCGTCTCGGTCATGTCTGCATGTCTCCCGAACCCGTAGGGTCTACCCACGTAAGGTTCGATGACGCTAGGGTTGTATGAATATGAGTATGCAGCAAACCGAAATTTGTTCGGAGTCCCAGATGAGATCCCGGACGTCACGAGGAGTTCCGGAATGGTCCGGAGGTAAATAATTATATATAGGAAGTGCTGTTTCGGCCATCGGGAAAGTTTCGGGGTCACCCGGTATTGTACCGGGACCACCGGAAGGGTCCCGGGGGTCCATCGGGTGGGCCCACCTATCCCGAAGGACCCCATGGGCTGAAGTGGGAGGGTAACCAGCCCCTGGTGGGCTGGTGCGCCCCCCCTGGGCCCCCCTCTGCGCCTAGGGTTGGGAACCCTAGGGGAGGGGGGCACCCCACTTGCCTTGGGGGGCACTCCACCCCCCTTGGCCGCCGCCCCCCCTAGGAGATCCCATCTCCTAGGGGCCGGGCGCTCGGGACCCTATATATAGAGGGGAGGAAGGGCAGCCGCACCTTGCACTTGGCGCCTCCCTCCTCGCTACACCTCTTCCTCCTCCCGGTTGCTTGGCGAAGCCCTGCCGAGTATCTTGTTGCATCCACCACCACGCCGTCGTGCTGCTGGATCTTCATCAACCTTTCCTTCCCCCTTGCTGGATCAAGACGGAGGAGACGTCATGCTGACCGTACGTGTGTTGAACGCGGAGGTGCCGTCCGTTCGGCGCTAGGATCTTCGGTGATTTGGATCACGACGAGAACGACTCCATCAACCCCGTTCTCTTGAACGCTTCCGCACGCGATCTACAAGTGGTATGTAGATGCATCTCTCTCTCTCGTTGCTAGATGAACTCATAGATTGATCTTGGTAAACGTAGGAAATTTTTTATTTTATACAACGTTCCCCAACAGTGGTATTAGAGCCAGGTTTATGCGTAGTTCTCTATTGCACGAGTAGAACACAATTTGTTGTGGGCGTAGATGTTGTCAACTTTCTTGCCGCTACTAGTCTTATTTTGCTTCAGAGGTATTGTGGGATGAAGCGGCCCGGACCGACCTTACACGTACGCTTACATGAGACAGGTTCCACCGACTGACATGCACTAGTTGCATAAGGTGGCTAAGCGGGTGTGTCTCTCCCACTTTAGTTGGAGCGGATTCGACGAAAAGGGTCCTTATGAAGGGTAAATAGAAGTTGACAAATCACGTTGTGGCTTTCACGTAGGTAAGAAAACGTTCTTGCTAGAACCCTATTGCAGCCACGTAAAAACTTGCAACAACAATTAGAGGACGTCTAACTTGTTTTTGCAGCAAGTGTTTTGTGATGTGATATGGCCAAAGTTGTGATGAATGATGAATGATATATATGTGATGTATGAGATCATGTTCTTGTAATAGGAATCACGACTTGCATGTCGATGAGTATGACAACCGGAAGGAGCCATAGGAGTTGTCTTTATTTTTGTATGACCTGCGTGTCATTGAGGAACGCCATGTAAATTACTTTACTTTGTTGCTATACGTGTTAGCCATAGTAGTAGAAGTAATAGTTGGCGAAGCAACTTCATGGAGACACGATGATGGAGATCATGATGATGGAGATCATGGTATCATGCCGGTGACAAGATGATCATGGAGCCCGAAGATGAAGATCAAAGGAGCTATATGATATTGGCCATATCATGTCACTACTATATAATTGCATGTGATGTTTATTATGTTTATGCATCTTGTTTACTTAGAACGACGGTAGTAAATAAGATGATCCCTTATAATAATTTTAAGAAAGTATTCTCCCTATCAAGTTCGTCGTTTCGAAGCACCACGTGATGATCTGGTGTGATAGATTCTTACGTTCACATACAACGGGTGTAAGACAGTTTTACACATGCAAAACACTTAGGTTAACTTGACGAGCCTAGCATGTACAGACATGGCCTCGGAACACAAGAGACCGAAAGGTCGAACATGAGTTGTATGGAAGATACGATCAACATGGAGATGTTCACCGACGATGGCTAGTCCGTCTCACGTGATGATCGGACACGGCCAAGTCGACTCGGATCATGTAACACTTAGATGACTAGAGGGATGTCAAATCTGAGTGGGAGTTCATTATATAATTTGATTAGATGAACTTAATTATCATGAACATTAGTCTAAAATCTTTGCAAAATGTCTTGTAGATCAAATGTCCAACGCTCATGTCACCATGAACTTCAACACGTTCCTAGAGAAAACCAAGCTGAAAGACGATGGCAGTAACTATTCGGACTGGGTCCGGAACCTGACGATCATCCTCATAGCAGCCAAGAAACAATATGTCCTAGAAGCACCGCTAGGTGAAGCACCCATCCAAAAGAACCAAGACATTATGAACGCTTGGCAGTCTCGTGTCGATGATTACTCCCTCGTTCAGTGCGGCATGTTTTACAAAGATAGAACCGGGCTCCAAAAGCGTTTTGAGCAACACGGAGCATATGAGATGTTCGAGGAGCTGAAAATGGTTTTCCAAGCTCATGCCTGGGTCGAGAGATATGAAGTCTCCGACAAGTTCTATAGTTGTAAGATGGAGGAAAATAGTTCTGTCAGTGAGCACATACTCAAAATGTCTGGGTTGCACAACCGCCTGTCCCAGCTGGACATTAACCTCCCGGACGAGGCGGTCATTGACAGAATCCTTCACACTGAGCTACAAGAGCTTTGTGATGAACTACAATATGCAGGGGATGGTGAAAACTATTCCTGAAGTATTTTCAATGCTAAAGTCAGCAGAGGTAGAAATCAAGAAAGAACATCAAGTGTTGATGGTCAATAAAACCACTATGTTCAAGAAAGGCAAGGGTAAGAAGAACTTCAAGAAGGACGGCAAGGATGTTTCCGCGCCCGGTAAGCCAGTTGCCGGGAAGAAGTCAAAGAATGGACCCAAGCCTGAGACTGAGTGCTTTTATTGCAAAGGGAAGGGTCACTGGAAGCGGAACTGCCCCTTAGCAGACAAGAAGGCCGGAAACACTAAAGACATATTTGATATACATGTAATCGATGTGTACCTTACCAGTACTCGTAGTAACGCCTGGGTATTTGATACCGGTGTCGTTGCTCATATATGTAACTCACAGCAGGAGCTGCGGAATAAACGGAGACTGGCGAAGGACGAGGTGACGATGCGCGTCGGGAATGGTTCCAAAGTCGATGTGATCGCCGTCGGCACGCTACCTCTACATTTACCTACGGGATTAGTTTTAAACCTCAATAATTGTTATTTAGTGCCAAGTTTGAGCATGAACATTGTATCAAGATCTCGTTTAATGCGAAATGGCTACTCATTTAAATCCGAGAATAATGGTTGTTCTATTTATATGAGAGATATGTTTTATGGTCATGCTCCGATGATCAATGGTTTATTCTTGATGAATCTCGAACGTAATATTAGACATATTCATAGTGTGAATACCAAAAGATGTAAAGTTGATAACGATAGTCCCACATACTTGTGGCACTGCCGCCTTGGTCACATTGGTGTCAAGCGCATGAAGAAGCTCCATTCGATGGACTTTTAGAGTCTCTCGATTATGAATCATTTGACACATGCGAACCATGCCTTATGGGCAAATGACCAAGACTCCGTTCTCCGGAACAATGGAGCGAGCAACCAACTTATTGGAAATCATACATACCGATGTATGCGGTCCAATGAGCGTTGAGGCTCATGGAGGATATCGTTATGTTCTCACTCTCACCGATGACTTGAGTAGATATCGGTATGTCTACTTGATGAAACACAAGTCTGAGACCTTTGAAAAGTTCAAGGAATTTCAGAATGAGGTAGAGAATCAACGTGACCGAAAAATAAAGTTCTTACGATCAGATCGTGGAGGAGAATATTTAAGTCACGAATTTGGTACACACCTAAGGAAATGTGGAATCATTTCACAACTCATGCCGCCTGGAACACCTCAGCGTAACGGTGTGTCCGAACATCGTAATCGCACTCTATTGGATATGGTGCGATCTATGATGTCTCTTACCGATTTACCGCTATCATTTTGGGGATACGCTCTAGAGACAGCTACATTCACTTTAAATAGGGCACCGTCTAAATCCGTTGAGACGACACCGTATGAATTATGGTTTGGGAAGAAACCTAAGCTGTCGTTTCTAAAAGTTTGGGGATGCGATGCTTATGTCAAGAAACTTCAACCTGAAAAGCTCGAACCCAAGTCGGAAAAATGCGTCTTCATAGGATACCCTAAGGAAAGCATTGGGTATACCTTCTACCTTAGATCCGAAGGCAAGATCTTTGTTGCCTAGAACGGATCCTTTCTTGAAAAAGAGTTTCTCTCGAAAGGAGTAAGTCGGAGGAAAGTAGAACTCGATGAAGTACTACCTCTTGAACCGGAAAGTAGTGCAGCTCAGGAAAATGTTTCTGTGGTGCCTACACCTACTGGATAGGAAATTAATGATGATGATCAGGGTACTTCGGATCAAGTTGCTACTGAACCAGAGGTCCACAAGGACACGTTCCACACCAGAGTGGTATGGCAACCCTGTCCTGGAAATCATGTTGTTAGACAACGGTGAACCTTCGAACTATGAAGAAGCAATGGCGGCCCAGATTCCAACAAATGGCTTGAAGCCATGCAATCCGAGATAGGATCCATGTATGAAAACAAAGTATGGACTTTGACAGACTTGCCCGATGATCAGCGAGCGATAGAAAACAAATGGATTTTTAAGAAGAAGACGGACGCGGATGGTAATGTTACCATCTATAAAGCTCGACTTGTCGCTAAAGGTTATCGGCAAGTTCAAGGGGTTGATTACGATGAGACTTTCTCTCCGTAGCGAAGCTAAAGTCCGTCCGAATCATGTTAGCAATTGCCGCATACTATGATTATGAGATATGGCAAATGGACGTCAAAACAGCATTCCTTAACGGCTATCTTAAGGAAGAACTGTATATGACGCAGCCGGAAGGTTTTGTCGACCCTATGCAAGCAAGCTCCAGCGATCCATTTATGGGCTGGTGCAAGTATCTTGGAGTTGGAACATTCGCTTTGATGAGATGATCAAAGCGTTTGGGTTTATGCAGACTTATGGAGAAGCCTGTGTTTACAAGAAAGTGAGTGGGAGCTCTGTAGCATTTATCATATTATATGTAGATGACATACTTTTGATGGGAAATGATATAGAACTTTTGGACAGCATTAAGGCCTACTTGAATAAGAGTTTTTCAATGAAGGACCTTGGAGAAGTTGCTTATATATTAGGCATCAAGATCTATAGAGATAGATCGAGACGCCTCATAGGTCTTTCACAAAGCACATACCTTGAAAAGATATTGAAGAAGTTCAAAATGGATCAGTCCAAGAAAGGGTTCTTGCCTGTATTACAAGGTGTGAAATTGAGCTCGGCTCAATGCCCGACCACGGCAGAAGAAATAGAAGAGATGAGTGTCATCCCCTATGCATCAGCCATAGGGTCTATTATGTATGCCATGCTGTGTACCAGACCTGATGTAAACCTTGCCATAAGTTTGGTAGGAAGGTAGCAAAGTAATCCCGGCAAGGAACACTGGACAACGGTCAAGAATATCCTGAAGTACCTGAAAAGGACTAAGGACATGTTTCTCGTATATGGAGGTGACGAAGAGCTCGTCGTAAAGGGTTACGTCGACGCTAGCTTCGACACAGATCTGGATGACTCTAAGTCACAAACGGATACTTGTATATGTTGAATGGTGGAGCAGTAAGCTGGTGCAGCTGCAAGCAGAGCGTCGTGGCGGGATCTACGTGTGAAGCCTCGGAGGAGCCCAGGAGTTCATCACCGACCTAGGAGTCATACCCAATGCGTCGGGGCCAATCAAACTATTCTGTGACAACACTAGAGCTATTGCACTTGCCAAGGAGCCCAGGTTTCACAAGAAGACCAGGCACATCAAGCGTCGCTTCAACTCCATTCGTGAAAATGTTCAAGATGGAGACATAGAAATTTGCAAAGTGCATACGGATCTGAATGTCGCAGATCCGTTGACTAAACCTCTTCCATGAAAGCAAAACATGATCAACACCGTAACTCTATGGGTGTTCGATTCATCACAATGTAACTAGATTATTGACTCTAGTGCAAGTGGGAGACTGTTGGAAATATGCCCTAGAGGCAATAATAAAAGGATTATTATTATATTTCCTTGTTCGTGATAATTGTCTTTTATTCATGCTATAATTGTATTATCCGGAAATCGTAATACACGTGTGAATAGATAGACCACAACATGTCCCTAGTGAGCGTCTAGTTGACTAGCTCGTTGATTAATAGAATAGTCAAGGTTTCCTGACTATGGACATTGGATGTCATTGATAATGGGATCACATCATTAGGAGAATGATGTGATGGACAAGACCCAATCCTAAGCATAGCACAAGATCGTGTAGTTCGTTTGCTAGAGCTTTTCCAATGTCAAGTATCTTTTCCTTAGACCATGAGATCGTGTAACTCCCGGATACCGTAGGAGTGCTTTGGGTGTACCAAACGTCACAACGTAACTAGGTGACTATAAAGGTGCACTACAGTATCTCGAAAGTGTCTGTTGGGTTGACATGGATCGAGACTGGATTTGTCATCCAGACACGGAGAGGGGTCACTGGGCCCACTCGGTAGTGCATCATCATAATGAGCTCAAAGTGACCAAGTGTCCGGTCACGGGATCATGCATTACGGTATGCGAGTAAAGTGACTTGCCGATGCGAGATTGAACGAGGTATTGGGATACCGACGATCGAATCTCGCAAGTAACATACCGTCTGACAAAGGGAATAGTATACGGGGTTGCTTGAATCCTCGACATCATGGTTCATCCGATGAGATCATCGAGGAGTATGTGGGAGCCAACATGGGTATCCAGATCCCGCTGTTCGTTATTGACCAGAGAGCCGTCTCGGTCATGTCTGGAAGTCTCCCGAACCCGTAGGGTCTACACACTTAAGGTTCGGTGACGCTAGGGTTGTATGAATATGAGTATGCAGCAAACCGAAAGTTGTTCGGAGTCCCGGATGAGATCCGGGACGTCACGAGGAGTTCCGGAATGGTCCGTAGGTAAAGAATTATATATAGGAAGTGCTGTTTCGGCCATCGGGAAAATTCGGGGTCACCCGGTATTGTACCGGGACCATCGGAAGGGTCCCGGGGGTCCACCGGGTGGGGCCACCTATCCCGGAGGGCCCCATGGGCTGAAGTGGGAGGGGAACCAGCCCCTGGTGTGCTGGTGCGCCCCCCCTGGGCCCCCTCTGCGCCTATGGTTGGGAACCCTAGGGGAGGGGCGCCCACTTGCCTTGAGGGCACTCCACCCCTTAGTTGCCGCCCCCCTAGGAGATCCCATCTCCTAGGGGCCAGCGCCTTCGGGGACCCTATATATAGAGGGGGAGGGAGGGCAGCCGCACCTTGCACTTGGCGCCTCCCTCGCTACACCTCTTCCTCCTCCCCAGCTTGCTTGGCGAAGCCTCGCCGAGTATCACTGCATCCACCACCACGCCCGTCGTCACTGGATCTTCATCAACCTCTCCTTCCCCCTTGCTGGATCAAGACGGGGGAGACGTCACGCTGGCCGTACGTGTGTTGAACGCAGAGGTGCCGTCCGTTTGGCGCTAGGATCTCCGGTGATTTGGATCACGATGAGAACGACTCCCTCAACCCCGTTCTCTTGAACGCTTCCGCACGCGATCTACAAGTGGTAAGTAGATGCATCTCTCTCTCTCGTTGCTAGATGAACTCATAGATTGATCTTGGTGAACGTAGGAATTTTTTTATTTTATACAACGTTCCCCAACAATGCCTACATTACATTGATGAATTGGAGCTAGTTCTGTGTCACCCTATGTTATGATTGTTACATGATGAACCGCATCCGGCATAATTCTCCATCACCGATCCAATGCTTACCAGCTTTTCACATATTGTTCTTCGCTTATTTACTTTTCCGCTGCTACTGTTACAATCACTACAAAATACCAAAAATATTACTTTTGCTATTGTTACCTTTGTTACCGTTACCACTACTATCATACTAAATATTTTGCTGCAGATACTAAGTTATCTAGGTGTGGTTGAATTGACAACTCAACTGCTTATACTTGAGAATATTCTTTGGCTCCCCTTGTGTCGAATCAATAAATTTGGGTTGAATACTCTACCCACGAAAACTGTTGTGATCCCCTATACTTGTGGGTTATCAAGACTATTTTCTGGCACCGTTGCCGGGGAGCATAGCTCTATTCTTTGAGTCACTTGGGATTTATATCTGCTGGTCACTATGAAGAAATTGAAAGACGCTAAGACAACAACTTATCCCTCAATTACGAGGGGAGGTAAGGAACTGCCATCTAGCACTGCACTTGATTCACCTTCTGTTTTGAGTAAGCTTGCGACACCTAAACCTGCTTCGGCTATTCGTTCTGATATGTCGCATGTTATTGATGATGCCACTTCTGCTATGCATGATACTTATGATGAAACAACTTCTATGCTTGATACTACTATGCCCCTTAGTGAATTTCTTGATGAACAAATTGCTAGAGAGAAAGAAATTATTGAACTGATTATATTGATGAAATTGATGATGAAGACTTGCCTGTTATTCCTGAGGGTTATATTTTTGATAAAGAAGCTTCCTTAGCTATTTTAGCTTGCACAGATAGAAATGAGCTTAAGAGGTTATTAGCTAAATGGAATAAGCAATCTCTTAATGATAGAATGAGACCTGACCCTGCTTTTGCAACTTCACCTATCTGTGTTACCGATAAGGATTATGAATTTTCTGTTGATCCTGATATAATTACTTTGGTTGAATCTGATCCTTTTCATGGCAATGAATCTGAAACTGTTGTGGCACATCTTACTAAATTAAATGATATAGCCACCCTGTTCACTAATGACGAGAGATCTCGCTACATTTATATCCTTAAAATATTTCCATTCTCATTAAAGGGTGATGCTAAGATATGGTTTAATTCTCTTGATCCTGGTTGTGTGCGTAGTCCCCAGGATGTGATTTATTACTTCTCTGCTAAATATTTCCCTCCTCATAAGAAACAGGCTGCTTTGAGGGATATATACATTTTTTTGCAAATTGAAGAAGAGAGTCTCCCACAAGCTTGGGGGAGGCTTCTCAAGTTACTTAATGCTTTGCCTGATCATCCTCTTAAGAAAAATGAAATACTTGATATCTTTTATAATGGACTAACCGATGCTTCCAGAGATTACCTGGAAAGTTGTGCTGGTTCTGTTTTCAGGGAAACAACACTGGATGAAGCTAAAATTCTATTGAATAATATGTTGACAAATGAAAATAATTGGACACTTCCTGAGCCAATTCCCGAGCCTATTCCTAAACCAACTCCGAAGAACAGAGGTGTTCTATTTCTCAGTCCTGAAGATATGCAAGAGGCAAAGAAATCTATGAAAGAAAAGGGCATTAAAGCTGAAGATGTTAAGAATTTACCTCCTATTGAAGAAATACACGGTCTTAATCTACCGCATGTTGAAGAAACATATGATCTTAATCCATTACCCACTGAAGAACCTCATGGTCTTGATAACCCGACACAGGCAGTAAAGGTAAATTCTCTCTATAGATTTGATGAAGGTGATATTCCTCACTATAAGTCTACTAGACGACAATGCTTAGAAGAGTTTGATAATTTTATTGTCAAACAAGAAAACTTCAATGCTTATTTTCGTAGACAGTTGAAATATAATTCCGATACGCTTGAACACTTGGGTGATTATATGTCTAGAGTTAAAGGTGAACTTAAACTCATTACTAAACATGCTTCTATGGTTACCACTCAAGTAGAACAAGTATTTAAAGCTCAGAATGATTTGCTCAATGAATTGAATAGTAAGAAAAATGATTTTGCTATTAGAGTGGCTACTAGAACTGGTAGAATGACTCAGGAACCTTTGTATCCTGAAGGCCGCCCTAAGAGAATTGAGCAAGATTCTCAGAGAAAAAATATTGATGCACCTAGTCCTTCTGAATAGAAGAAAAAGAAAAATGATAGGACTTTGCATGCTTCTAGTGAACCTATTGCCGAACCACCTGAGAATCCAAATGATATCTCTATTTCTGATGCTGAAACACAATCTGGTAATGAACATGAACCTAGTGAAAATGTTAATGATGATGTTCATGATGATGCTCAACCTAGTAATGATAATGATATAGAAATTGAACCTGCTGTTGATCTTGATAACCCACAATCAAAGAATCAACGTTATGATAAGAGAGACTTTGTTGCTAGGAAACATGGTAAAGAAAGGGAACCATGGGTTCAGAAACCCATGCCTTTTCCTCCCAAACCATCCAAGAAAAAGGATGATGAGGATTTTGAGCGCTTTGCTGAAATGATTAGACCTATCTTTTTACGTATGCGATTAACTGATATGCTCAAAATGAATCCTTATGCTAAGTATATGAAAGATATTGTCACAAATAAATGAAAGATACCGGAAGCTGAGATTTCCACCATGCTTGCTAATTATACTTTTAAGGGTGGAATACCTAAGAAACTAGGAGATCCAGGAGTACCCACTATACCATGCTCCATTAAAAGAAACTATGTTAAAACTACTTTATGTGATCTTGGAGCCGGTGTTAGTGTTATGCCTCTCTCTTTATATCGTAGACTTGATTTGAATAAGTTGACACCTACTGAAATATCTTTGCCAATGGCTGATAAATCAACTGCTATACCTGTCGGTATTTGTGAGGATGTGCCTCTTGTGGTTGCAAACTTTACTATTTTAACGGACTTTGTTATTCTTGATATTCCCGAGGATGATAGTATGTCTATTATTCTGGGAAGACTCATTTTGAATACTGCAAGGGCTGTTATTGATTGCAGCAAAGGCAATGTCACTTTTCATGTTAATAGTAACGAGCATACGGTACACTTTCCGAGGAAACAACCTCAAGTTCATAGTATCAATTCTATTGGAAAAATTCCATCGATTATTTTCGGAGGTTTTGAATTTCCTCTTCCTACCGTCAAGAAGAAATATGGTATTCTTATTATAGGGGATGTGCATATCCCCGTTGAGGTAACATAGTGTTATTCGAAATTTCTCTGGTTCCATGTTATTCGGAATGAGTTTGTTAACAAGACTTGATCAACCTTGTTAGTGGATTCCTTTTGATGAGCATGAGATGGATGAAACTAGAAGGCACAACCTTCTGTACCCTCCTTTTACTTTATCTTATTTAGTTGTAATAAAGTAAAATTAGTATTTTTCTGTCTGTTTTCTGATTTATCTGTACAATATAAAAATACCCCGAAAATAAAAGTTCTCCAAATGCCCTGAAAATGGAATATGATTTTTTCTAGAGTTTTTGAGAATTTCTGGCACTGAGAACACGGCAGGAGGGGCTGGCACCTGGCCACGAGGGTCAGGGGCGCGCCCCCTGCCTCATGGGCCCACGGTGGCCCTCCTCCACTTATTCCTGCACCCATACACTCCTTCCTCCCACAAACACCAATATCCAGCTCAAGCACAAGTTCTAGCTCATTTTGCTGCAATTTTCGATCTCCTTGCTCAAAGCACCTCTCACAAAACTGCTTGGGGAGATTGTTCCTTGGTATGTGACTCCTCCATTGGTCCAATTAGTTTTTGTTCTAGTGCTTTATTCATTGCAAATTTGTGCTGCCTAGGTGACCATGTTCTTGAGCTTGCATATCAAATTTATATGGTTCCCAGTAGTTCTAATGCTTGATATAGGCTCTAGGCACTTGTAGGAGTAGTTGCTATCAATTTTATTAAGGTTGGTTCACTTTTGTTTGAAGTTACTGAAAATTTCAGAAATTTTTCAGAGGAAGAAATATGCTTAGGAAAATGTTTCAAGGTGGTTCTTCAAGGAAGCAAGGACCCAGGCTTGCAATGCGTGATGCTGACGAGGAGCCACCAAGGGACGCTCCAGTGCGACCTTGTGAATGGCCTTCAGAAAAATTTATGGATCGAGCGGGAATCAAAGAAGAATTTAATGCATATTTGCGTAACGCTGATCTTGTGAGCTTCGAGGCAGACAAATGCCGCCAGTACCACTATCTCACTAGTACATTTGTGAGGAGGTTTGAATTTTCATCTTCACGTAATTCTCCAATTGTCTTGTTTGATCTTTATGAAAGATCTTATACCATGGACTTAGAGGATTTTACTTCTGCTTGCAAACTTCCACAGTGGGGTAGTGTTAGTGAACCCCGTAAATCTGAATTTAGAAACTTTCTTACTGGTATAACCGTGGGGGAATCTAGAGATATAGCACAAGCTACCATAGGAAGCATTCACTTTCCTGCTATACATTATTTTGCTCTCTTCATAGGTAGGTGCATAAATGGTAAAGATGAAGCATGTCATATGTGTGTTCCTGACCTCAGTATTATTAGGAGTGCTGTGTTAGGAGACAAATCTTATAATTTGGGAGCCATCGTTGCACGTAGGTTGCATAATAATAGATTTAATGGAGATTTCTTTGGCGGAATTTATGAAACTCGCTTAGCTGATTTTCTTGGTGTTGACATACGTGAGGATGATATTGAATTGCCTCCTGCTTACTTAGACTTTAATGCTATGGTTCACCACTAGTTTGTTGAGAGGAATGAATCACCTCTCCGGTATCGCTTAATCTTTGACAAACGTCGTGTTGTCCGTATTACTCTCCCTGCTCCTGCCTTCTTTGATTATCAGGCAAAAGGAAGATATGTTATTACTAGAGAGGAGGCAGATGAGTACGAGAGGAGTGCGGAGGCAGCTCGCCGCCACGCTGCAGCTCAGGAGGCGATAACCGCTGCATCGTAGTACGACCCCAGCTACACCTACGGATATCCGCCAGGCCATCCATGGAAATGAACCAACTTAGTCCAAGAGCCTAAGCTTGGGGGAGTACGTATTTCCCAACGACATTACATTTTTGTTCACACACTCGTTCCTAGATGTTGGTGCTCATACTTTTTCACTGTAGTATCCATGCTAGTTTATTTTTCTTTTTCCTGCTTTCTTATTGTGTGTTTGTTAAATCTTAAGAAAAACAAAAAAAATAGTTGTAGCTTTTAGTTAGTTTACTTTTCTTGCTGTAGTAGTAATAATTAAAAAGAAAACCCAAAAAGATTTTCCGTTCTTCTTTTGCTTGTTGAGAGCTTTCCCGTGTAAATAGTTTTATTTCTTTTCTTTTCTTTGGGGGTCGATAGGAGAAGACCATGATTAAATTGTTGAAGTGGCTCTTACATGCATTATTGTTGATTTAACCAAGAGCCCATATTGCCTTGTCTTCTCCTGTTTATTGAATGCTCGCAGATTCCAGCTTAGTCCAATGCACGTGCACTCTTATTATTATTCACATCGTTCGGTCGTGCAAGTCAAAGGCAATTATGACGATATATGATGGACTGACTGAGATGAGAAAAGCTGGTATGAACTCGACCTCTCTTGTTTTTGTAAATATAATGAGTTCATCATTCCTGATTCAGCCTATTATGAATAAACATGTTTGCAATGACAATTAGAGATCATAGTTGCTCGTGCCATGCTTGATTAGCTATGAGTTATAATGGTTTACCTTATGTACAACGTGCTATTAAAATGGTTGTGATGTGGTATAGTGGGGTGGTATCCTCCTTTGAATGATTTAAGTGACTTGACTTGGCACATGTTCACACATGTAGTTGAAACAAATCAACATAGCCTTCATGATATTTATGTTCATGGTGGATTATATCCTACTCATACTTGCATCCAATGTTTATTAATTTTAATGCATGTTCATGACTGTTGTCGCTCTCTAGTTGGTCGCTTCCCAGTCTTTTGCTAGCCTTCACTTGCACTAAGCGGGAATACTGCTTGTGCATCCAATCCCTTAAACCCCAAAGTTATTCCATATGAGTCCACTATACCTTCCTATATGCGGTATCTACCTACCGTTCCAAGTAAATTTGTATGTGCCAAACTCTAAACCTTCAAATAAACCGTAACACCCCGAGTGTCATGCTACAGTACCCTCTGTGATTAAAGCTGCACATTTTGCTAAACAGTGCTTGATCACCTCTGATTCAAATATCATTTGAAATTCCACTTTGTAATAGAATTCAATTTGCAAGTGAGATATGGAGTTGCACCAAAGTTGCTACAAAATAGTTCATCATTTAGCCAAAATTCCATAACATTTAATTGTTAAGGAGAACAACATCACCTAAGCGCTTAAGATGGATCAGTAGCAATTATTACAATGCAATTTCAGCATTTTAAAGTGCTATCTTATTTATGAAAAAATGCAAATGGATTCCTCTGGCCTCCAAACTTTTGTGGCACTGCCTAAAAAAATGCAAACTATTTAATAGGCTATGTCCCACATTTTTCTCAGCTCTTTTGGTTACCCTAAATAGTAATTTTTCTATCTCTGTTTTTTTAAAGAAAAAAAAGAGAAAGGGCCAACCCCCCCCCCCACCCCCACTGGGTCGACCGGCCCAACTGGCAACTTGGCCATGAGGCCGGCCCGCACCGTCGCCCAGCCTACATCCCCCCTCGGTCCACCCCGCCAACCCTAACCCCCCACTCTTCCCACGATCCCCCCACTTCCCCCGATCCCATCTCCATCTCCAGATCTGAATCGGCCCCCTCCCCGACGTCATCGCCTCGCTGCCGCCCGATGCCACCATCTTCGTCTCCGGCGCCCCGCCACCTCGTCTCCGTCGCCGGACGTCGCCATCATCGCGCCACCATGCCCTGGAACCGCCCCGACGCCGTTGCTCGTCGCCTCCCCGACCTATTCGCCGCCGCCCGGTTCGCCACCTCATCGGACTGCCTCCCCGCCATCCTCTACGCCGTCGCCTCCTCCCCTGTGTCGGCCGTCCCCGTCCTCCTCCCCAAAGCCTCCATCGAGCCTCGCCGCCCATTCCCCTGCAACGTGGGGTGAGGACCTCCTCCGCCTCCCCCTCTGCCCTCTGTTAAGCCGACCACCGCTCCCGCGGTCGCGTCCAACTTGCCGGCCACTGGCCCCGTCCGCGCCGTGGCTGCAACTCTCTGCTCCTGCTCCCCCGGTAGCGCACTACGGTCACCACGTGCGCTGCTTCCTGACCTCATGCTCTGCGGCCTCAAGGGCCTCGGCTCGCTCAGGCGCCTCAAGGCCGCACTGCCACCGCCTCACCTTGCTGTCCCCCACTCCGGCCGGGTTGCGGCCGCCTGTCAGGCTGCCGTCGGCCAGCCAAGACGCTGCCTGTCCGCGACCCAAGACTCATTAGCCAGCCGGGTGCCCCAAGGCACCCGAGAACCACGCCTACCCGCTAAGGCCCCGAGGGCCTATGACAAGGGGGCCCCGCCCCAGAACGTTTTTTATAAAAAAAAGGGAATTAAAAATAATAATGATTATAACAATATTAATTAATTAATCAATTAATTAACTTAATCAATTCTGATTAATTAACCTAATCACTTAGTTAACTAATTAATCATGATTAGCTTGTCTAGCCAATGACAAACGAGACCCACACGTTTGTTGACCCAGTCAACAGGCGGTTGACTGCTGACATCATGCTAACGTCATATTTAGTTTTCCTGATTAAATTAATTCTGTTATTCCTAAAAATGAAATAAAACTTTAAAAATTAATATAAAATAAACCGTAACTCCGATGAAAATGTTTTCTATATGAAAGTTGCTCAGAAAAATCCAACGAATCCGAATACATGGCCCGTTCATCTGTCAGATGCCTCTAACTATCTGAACATGGAACATTCCCCCTCCGGTCATCTCTGCTTGACATAGGTCCGAATCGGGAATACATTCCCGGTTGAATTCCCCCTTCACCTGTACCGTGTAGCCATACATTATGCCACACCCGGCACAACTTATTGCCACGTTATGCTTTGTGATGCTATGTTTGCTTTATATTTACTGTTTCTTCCCCCTCTTCTCTCCGGTAGACCCTGAGACCGATGTTGCCCCTGTGATCAACTACGTCGACGACCCCTCCTTGCCGTGAGCAACCGTGCAAGCCCCCTTTGATCATCCCGATATCGCCCATTCCATTCTCTCATGCTTGCATTAGATTTTGCTATTTTAATTGTTTGCTCATATTCTGATGCATAGCCTGTTTTGTAACCTGCTTATTGTTACCATACCAGCTTATCATAAACAGAATAGTATAGGTTCGTTAGTGATCAATCAGAGACCCACACCTTGTCCTTGTTGCCCTCGCTTCATCATTGAAGACCCGATCAACGGGACCAAGACCATGCCCCGCACCGCACATCACTTTCCCTTAGTTGCTCAACACTACCGGGTTACTATCGAGTACCGAGGGTGAACCTCTTCAAAGACTTCGATGTTAACCTCAGAGTGTAGTCATTCGGTCGTGGTCATCGAGGGTGATTTCCTCCTTAACCACTTCCGACACGACTCGTCGTGCAACCCTCAAGTGTGAACCTCGGGGTGATTCCTCTTACGTTCACCTTGATGATTACATCTAGTGGAATTCATCGGGGTGATTCCTCGGTTTTCCCTTGATGTTTGGACACACGGATACTTGGACTTTACCCCTGTTACTTGGAAAGACGGGTCGACCACGAGGGGTACCAGCGAGCTTAATTGCGGTGATGTGGAGTCAAGCGGACACGAAGGCGCCTGCAAGATAATTACGAGGCGTGGTCGGGCATTCCTAGCCCTTGCCGCAAGTCCTCGAGACAGGCAACGGATCACATCTTCGTGAGTCTCGCTTGTTACCGCTGCGTTCCTAATCCACTACGATTTGGATATTTGATCCGAGGCCTCGCCCGATAGCACTAACCATCACGTGGGCATAGTATGGGCGCTTCGTTGTATACATCAGCCAAGCTTAATATACGTCGATCGAGCGGCGCGCTACCGGTTGGACTGCATAAGCGCTGCCTTGTTAAAGGAGGTAGCTAGGTCTGCTCACCGCCCACGCATAGCGCAAGTGGAGTTCCTGTGGAGATGGCCCAGACCCCGGGGCATAGGTTAAGTCCGGCGTGCTGGCCTCTCTATTAAGCCTAGGCCGGGTTGCGGCGTATTGTTTGGCCGAGGCCATGACCCAGAAAGTGTGTCCTACCGGAGTTAAGCGGCGTGGTGGGTAAGTTGGTGCACCCCTGCAGGGAAGAAAACATCTATCGATAGCCTGTCCTACGGTAACGGACACTTGGAGTTGTATCCCGATCGATACAACTAGAACTGGATACTTGTGATGAGAATTGGATGGTGATGAGTAATGGATTGTGATGATAACTGGATAGTATGGCTCGGGATTGCTTTCGCAGGAGTCGAGAAAGGATCTCTCGCCGAGGTTGATAACACTACTACTACTTTACTTTATGCTACTCTACTCCTCCCTGTTTGTCGCAAGATGTTGGATTCCAGAAGATACTAGTCTTCGATAGGACTAGGCCTTCTCTCTATTCTGGCATTTCTGCAGCCATGTCCACATATACAGCCTTCCTTTGATAATGTTGCATATGTAGTGTAGATCCTTGCTTGCGAGTACTTTGGATGAGTACTCACGGTTGCTTTGCTCCCCCTTTTCCCCCTTTCTTCTTCTTAACGGTTGATGCAACCAGATGTCGGAGCCCAGGAGCCAGATGCCACCGCCGATGCCTACTACTACGTGGAGACTGACGATGACCAGGAGTAATTAGGAGGCTCCGAGGCAGGAGGCCTTGCCTTTTCGATCGTAGATGCTTTTGTGCTAGCCGTCTTAAGGAAAACTTGTTTAAACTCATGTCTGTACTCAGATATTGTTGCTTCCGCTGACCCTCGTGTATTCGAGCTTATGTATTCGAGCCCTCGAGGCCCCTGGCTTGTAATATAAAGCTTGTATTTTTTTTAATTTGTGTCTAGAGTTGTGTTGTGATATCTTCCCGTGAGTCCTTGATCTTGATCGTACACATTTGCATGCATGATTAGTGTACGATTGAATCGAGGGCGTCACATAAACATTCTGTTTTGTATGCTCGAATAGCTCATGTATCAACTAGGCTGCCCTTATCTTCCATGTTAGGCGGGTTATTCTCAAGAGGAGTGGACTCCGCTCCTCACTCACGAGAAAATGGCTGGTCACCGGGATGCCCAGTCCCATGCTTTATAAAAACTAAATCAAAATAATTGCAAACAAAACTCCCCCTGGGACTGTTGCTAGTTGGAGACACTCGTTGTTTCGAGCAAGTCATGGATTGATGCTTGTTGGTGGAGGGGGAGTATAAACTTTACCATTCTGTTTGGGAACCGCCTATAATGCGTGTAGCATGGAAGATATCGCCATCTCTTGGTTGTTATGTTGATAATGAAAGTATGCCGCTCAAAATATTATTTATCTCTATTTTAAAATCGAGCTCGCACCTCTACAAATCCTCGCCTTCCCCTCTGCGAAGGGCCTATCTATTTACTTTTATGTTGAGTCATCACCCTCTGATTAAAAAGCACTAGCTGGAGAGCGCAGCTGTCATTTGCATTCATTACTATTAATTTATATTGGATATGACTATGAGTAGATCTCTTTTACCATGAATTACAATGTCTAGTCAGTCCTTGATCTTTAAAGGTGCTCTGCACTTATGTTTTCGGTCTCAGAAAGGGTTAGCGAGATACCATCCTGTTATATCATATTATGATTGTTTTGAGAAAGTGTTGTCATCCGATATGCTCGCTAGTTGATTATGCTATTGATATGAGTAAACATGAGACCTAAGAGTTATTGCAAATGTGGTTAGTCATAATCTTTGCTGAAAACTTGAATGCTGGCTTTACATATTTACAACAACAAGAGCAAACAGAGTTTGTAAAAGTTTTTCTTTATCACTTTTAGTTTATCAACTGAATTGCTTGAGGACAAGCAAAGGTTTAAGCTTGGGGGAGTTGATACGTCTCCGCCGTATCTACTTTTCCAAACACTTTTGCCCTTGTTTTGGACTCTAACTTGCATGATTTGAATGGAACTAACCCGGACTGACGTTGTTTTCAGCAGACTTTCCATGGTGTTATTTATGTGCAGAAACAAAAGTTCTCTGAATGACCTGAAACTCCACGGAATGTCTATTTGGAAATAATAAAAAATCCTTGCAAAAGATGAAGACCAGGGGGCCCACACCCTGTCCACGAGGGTGGGGGCGCGCCTGCCCCCCTAGGGCGCCCCCCCACCTCGTGGGCCCCTGGAGCTCCTCCGACCTCAACTCCAACTCTATATATTAGCTTTCGGGGAGGAAAAAATCAGAGAGAAGAAATCATCATGTTTTACGATACGGAGCCGCCGCCAAGCCCTAAAACCTCTCGGGAGGGCTGATCTAGAGTCCGTTCGGGGCTCCGGAGAGGGGGATTCGTCGCCGTCGTCATCATCAACCATCCTCCATCACCAATTTCATGATGCTCACCGCAGGCGTGAGTGATTCCATCGTAGGCTTGCTGGACGGTGATGGGTTGGATGAGATCTATCATGTAATCGAGTTAGTTTTGTTAGGGTTTGATCCCTAGTATCCACTATGTTCGAGATTGATGTTGCTATGACTTTGCTATGCTTAATGCTTGTCACTAGGGCCCGAAGTGCCATGATTTCAGATCTGAACCTATTATGTCTTCATGAATATATGTGAGTTCTTGATCCTATCTTGCAAGTCTATAGTCACCTACTATATGTTATGATCCGCAACCTCAAGTGACAATAATCGGGACCACTCCCGGTGATGACTATAGTTTGAGGAGTTCATGTATTCACTATGTGATAATGCTTTGTTCTGGTACTCTATTAAAAGGAGGCCTTAATATCCCTTAGTTTCCATTAGGAGCCCGCTGCCACGGGAGGGTAGGACAAAAGATGTCATGCAAGTTCTTTTCCATAAGCACGTATGACTATATTTGGAATACATGCCTACATTACATTGATGAATTGGAGCTAGTTCTGTGTCACCCTATGTTATGATTGTTACATGATGAACCGCATCCGGCATAATTCTCCATCACCGATCCAATGCCTACGAGCTTTTCGCATATTGTTCTTCGCTTATTTACTTTTCCGTTGCTACTGTTACAATCACTACAAAATACCAAAAATATTACTTTTGCTACTGCTACCTTTGTTACTGTTACCACTACTATCATACTACTTTGCTACTAAATATTTTGCTGCAGATACTAAGTTATCCAGGTGTGGTTGAATTGACAACTCAACTGCTAATACTTCAGAATATTCTTTGGCTCCCCTTGTGTTGAATCAATAAATTTGGGTTGAATACTCTACCCTCGAAAACTGTTGCGATCCCCTATACTTGTGGGTTATCAACCTGCGTTCCGTTCCGGCCCTCCATTACAGCTTGCACCATGGATCAGTAAGGGGCTGAACTGGGGATCAGTTGATGAAGTGCAGACTCTACAGAGCCGCATCCGAACCCTCCTTGAGAAGGACATAGATCTTGTCGACGTGATTCAAGTAATGCTAGTCCGCCGAGCTCTGCCATGCTAGTGTAGGACTCTCCGCATGTGGGAGTTTAATCCGGAAGGACCACGAACCCTCCAACACTTCTTCGGCATTACGCACAAAGGGATGTGGAAGTTGTTTTGAGGAAACGAAAACATTAGCCGGACACCACTGAGGACGTTGGCCTCGACTGTGAAGGAAATATGCCCTAGCGGCAATAATAAAGTTATTATTTATTTCCTCATATCATGATAAATGTTTATTATTCATGCTAGAATTGTATTACCCGGAAACATAATACATGTGTGAATACATAGACAAACATAGTGAAACTAGTATGCCACTACTTGAATAGCACATATATAAAAGATGGTTAAGTTTCCTACCGATAGACATGAGTTTTCATTTGATTAACGGGAACACATCATTAGGAGAATGATGTGATTGACTTGACCCATTCCGTTAGCTTAGCACTTGATCGTTTAGTATGTTGCTATTGCTTTCTTCGTGACTTATACATGTTCCTATGACTATGAGATTATGTAACTCCCGCTTACCGGAGGAACACTGTATGTGCTACCAAACGTCACAACATAACTGGGTGATTATAAAGGTGCCCTACAGGTGCCTCCGAAGGTACTTGTTGAGTTGACATATTTCGAGATTAGGATTTGTCACTCCGATTGTCGGAGAGGTATCTCTGGGCCCTCTCGGTAATGCACATCACTATAAGCCTTGCAAGCAATGTAGCTAATGAGTTAGTTACGAGATGATGCATTACGTAAAGAGTAAAAAGAGACTTGCCGGTAACGAGATTGAACTAGGTATTGGATACCGACGATCGAATCTCGGGTAAGTAACTGATACGTCTCCAACGTATCTATAATTTATGAAGCATTCATGCTATTATCCTATCTGTTTTGCATGATTACGGGCTTTATTATACACTTTTATATTACTTTTTGGACTAACCTATTAACCGAAGGCCCAGCCCATATTGCTGTTTTATTGCCTGTTTCAGTATTTCAAAGAAAAGGAATATCAAACGGAGTCCAAACGGAATGAAACCTTCGGCAGCGTGATTTTTTGGAAGAATATGATCCTAGAGAGTTGGAGTTCACGCCAGAAGATCCTCGAGGAAGCCACGAGATAGGAGGGTGCGCCCCCCTGTCTCGTGGGCCCCTCGAGCACCTCCCGACCGACTTCTTTCCCCTATATAAGCCTACGTACCCTAAAAACATCGAATATCAAGATAGATCGGGAGTTCCGCCGCAAGCCTCTCAGAGCCACCAAAAACCTCTCGAGTCCGTTGCGGCACCCTGCCGGAGGGGGAACCCATCACCGGTGGCTATCTTCATCATCCCGGCGCTCTCCATGACGAGGAGGGAGTAGTTCACCCTCGGGGCTGAGGGTATGTACCAGTAGCTATGTGTTTGGTCTCTCTCTCTCTCTCGTGTTCTCTCTATGGCACGATCTTGATGTATCGCGAGCTTTGCTATTATAGTTGGATCTTATGATGTTTCTCCCCCCTCTACTCTCTTGTGATCAATTGAGTTTCCCTCTTGAAGTTATCTTATAGGATTGAGTCTTTACTTTGAGAACACTTGACGTATGTCTTGCCGTGTTTATCTGTGGTGACAATTGGATATCACGTGCCACTTGATGTATGTTTTGGTGACCAACTTGCGGGTTCCGCCCATGAACCTATGCATAGGGGTTGGCACACGTTTTCTTGACTCTACGGTAGAAACTTTGGGGCACTCTTTGAAGTACTTTGTGTTGGTTGGATGAATCTGAGATTGTGTGATGCATATCGTATAAATCATGCCCACTGATACTTGAGGTGACAATGGAGTATCTAGGTGACATTAGGGTTTTGGTTGATTTCTGTCTTAAGGTGTTATTCTACTACGAACTCTTGAATAGATTGATCCGAAAGAATAACTTTGAGGTGGTTTCGTACCCTACCATAATCTCTACGTTTGTTCTCCGCTATTAGTGGCTTTGGAGTGACTCTTTGTTGCATGTTGAGGGATTGTTATATCACTACAAGGATCCGGGTCTATTGCAACAAAATCGTTCGTCGCAACACATGCTGATTTGTTGCGATAAGTACCTATTGCCATGAAACATCATGCGTTGGCAGCCGTTGCGACTAGACGCATGGTAATAGGTTATTGCCACAAAAAAGCAATCGTGGCAATAAAATGTGCTATTGCAACAACCATGTGGAAAGTCACCACATGTTTTTCCGTGGCAACACTCACCTGATGCCACAATTTGCTTTGTGGAGATAGCTTTAATGCAACATGTGAAGAATCGTGGCTACTGATAGCTCGTGGCGATAGACATTCGTGGCAACAACTTATGCCAACAACGCTCGTTTCGTGGTGCATACTCTTTCGTGGCAATATTCAATTGTGGCAATAAATTATAGCAACAATCCTTGTTTTCGTGGCATTAGGCATTTTGCCACAAACCGCTACATTTGTGGCATTAACTTATGGCAACAAATATTCCAGTCATCGTAACAAAAAATTGCGACGTACTAGTTTTGGTGGTGATAAGTAGTTATCACAACGGGTGAAATATTTGTAGCGAGAAACTATTGCAACAATTTTAATTTTCGTGGTGCTAACATGTGGCAACCCAAAGTCGGTTGTGGCAATAGCCTATTGCAACCTAAAAAAATACAGGCATTCAATTGCAATATTCAAAACCATACATATAATATGTAGATTAATAAAATTCATAATTCTCATAATAAATATCCATCAAATGAAACTCAAATGTAATTTAGCCATCCCAATTAAGTGCCAAACTGTCTGTGATCTAGAGTCCAGTCGAACTAGTTCTTTGGATCCTGCAATCAAGAAATAAAAAAATTTAGTTCTAGTTAATGAATCCAACATAACATATGCCATACAATTATTCCAGCCCCATTGTTAAAAAGAACTGTTGCCAGACTAACTGGAGGAGTAACATCACGTCGACAAGCATGTAACTCAGGGGTCAGAACAGTTTTACAAGTGTAAATATCTAAAGCGTATGCACAACTAAATGTATTAAAAGCTTTCGCTATTGATTTAAGTTGTGACTCGATCTATAGTTTCAGTCAATTTCATGTCCCTGGCTAGCACATATTCATTTTTTTTAAGTTGTGACTCAATGCAGCAGCAACGCATGGTGAAAGAGAAGAAGCAGTTAGCTAATTATGAAGGCCAATGACATGCTTACTTGAAAGTGGACCATGAGTTTCAGTTTCTTTGTTTTCAACCTCTTGACGTGTTTTGTCCTAAAAACGAAAAGAACAATTATAGGTGACGCATCAACATTGACACTGTAAAAGATGAAACAAGAATAACACGATCCAACACATGAATAATCCCTGCTGATGCAAAAGCATGCTGAATGCACATCATTGAATAACTATAGAATAACCAAAAGTCAGTGTACTCACTTAAACATCCTGGGACTCTGTGTTAGACCATGTTCCATTCTTCGCCTGCGTGAGAGTTAGCAGCGAGGCATACATATTTAGTTAGACTCATACCTTCTCAAAACTTAGTCGCAAGTAAGATTTTGATCTAATTCTGTGTTTTGTCTTCTATTTCTTACGGTTATCGGTGTTCTTTCGGTTGTGTTCCTATCAGTTCATCAAAACCAACTAACCAGTCAGAAAAGCAATTTCATTTTAACACATAGTAGACAAAGAGTAATCTTAGAGATAATATGAAATTTTGAATCAGTGCCAAAGTACTCAATCATCCATTCACTCTTCCGGTTGTAAATCTTCCGGCAGATTAGCCAATCTAGCTGCATCTGTTTTGTATGTCTTGTAAGTGGAGCTTAGAGTTCATCACCGGCCTCTGTATCGCTCTTTCGCAATTTTGAGAACTTTTTCTTCTGTTTCTGGTGTATCTTCCAGGCCCATCTGTCCTGTAAAGCATACAACAAATGAATATACATAAGCAGTGCATATCCATGGTACAATAAGATAACACATGTAAAAAAAGGTTGTATGCACTATGATATGAGCAAAATGTCACTGTAGTGTCCCAAATCATGATGCCACTTACACATTTACATGCGGCTGCTTCGAATTGTGCCACAATGAACCAAAAAATTGCCAGCATTAGAAATCACAGAGCTTCCAATGGCATTTGAGAGAAAGAAACATAAAGGGAAACCAGGGAATCGATTATTTTGTGCAAGGTAAAAAGTGAAAGTAGTCATCCAACCAATTAGCCAAAAGACCACAATTTGTTTGTACCTCCACTCAAACCATTCATAAGCAGTTTTTTGTTCTTGGTCTGTGCGGGCGTGCAGCTTTGGGTGTCGCAGTGGAGGCGGCGCACGCGGTAGCTTCTCTGCCCACAAGCGCCAGAACGATGACGAGGCCGGTGGCTTTGGGTGCCGCGGTGGAGGCGGCGCCCACGGCGGCTTCTCCGCCCGCAATCACCGGAGCAACGACGAGGCCGAGGGCTCTGGCCTCCGTCCTCCCATGTCTGACAGGCAACGGGAGGCGACGCACAAGTGGGGTGCCAAGTCTCGCAACGCCAGATCCAAGTCTCGTGCGTGGAAGACCTTCCGACGCTGTGGCTGGCTCATCACCTGCCCATCCAGCTGGCAGCCAAGTGAGCAGGCGTGGTGTAAGCAAGGACCGCCGACGCCAGAGATGCGGTCATAGCCGGCGCCAGGCGTAGTACTAGCTCCAAACCCGGCTCTTCAAGTAGCTCATCCACGATACAGTTGTAAGAGCTGGAGATATCTATTAAGCCTTCCCAAGTTGCAATCAAATGAATAACCAAATGTGTATACCATACTAATATAATTTATTCAGAGTTTACCGAACCATATGATTCAGCATTTTCAAACTAACTTAATGACACGAACCACTAAATGGACAAAAGACACTAGTCATCGGTGGCTGAATTCTTGATCGAGCTGCAACTCTAAACTTTTGCTTCAGGTGCAGTTAACCTCGCGGGTACCAAATATTTACAATGAGACCCCCATACTTTCACCAACATTGGTATAACTCATTGGTCTGAACCATGATCTGCAACATTGAGGATGAGCGTTCGAATCCCTACCCAGGCGAGAGCCTCCAAAAATTTTTGGGTTATTGTACGGCGGCCGGCCCCACTTGTCATTGCCCCTGGAGGTCACCAT
Source organism: Aegilops bicornis (assembly GCA_021605145.1). Taxonomy (NCBI): domain Eukaryota; kingdom Viridiplantae; phylum Streptophyta; class Magnoliopsida; order Poales; family Poaceae; genus Aegilops; species Aegilops bicornis. The sequence goes on along the minus strand of CM038675.1, from coordinate 172,664,020 downwards.
GGATGCCACCATAGTTTTGGCAAAAAAAACACCCTAGTTTTAAAATGGCAACAACTTGGCCATGTCAAATCCAAATCTAGCAAATTAAATATGTATTCTTATCAAGAAAGTGTGTTCTATCCATTTATAAACCTTTTCTATTATTTTGCTTAATCAAAATTGGTGCAATTAAAATATATTTTAATTACTCCTTAAAGCTTGCAAAAATCATAACTTAATATCTATAAATTTTAATAATATATTTTTCCATTGTTTTACTTGTAACTAATGCAACGTCACACCGATTTTACAATATATTTCCGAATATTACCACAAATAGTTATTCTGTTGAAATACCTAGTCTCTATTACAACAAAATGGCTGCCTGGCGCAACGGAATTTGTTTGTCGCAGTATCGCTACCATATTGCAACGTCGATGCATTTTGTTGCAATAGTTAGCCCCTTTTTGCAATAATATTTGTAACTAATGCAATGTCAATACCGATGTTGCAATATCTTTCTGAATATTGCCACAAATAGTTGTTCTGTTGAAATACCTAGTCTCTATTACAACAAAATGACTGCCCTCACGCAACGGAATTTGTTTGTCGCAATACCGCTACCATATTGCAACGCCAATACAGTTTGTTGCAATATGAGGCCTCTATTGCAACAAAGTTAGTATTTATCCCGACCAAATTAAGTTATGGCAATATGCGCGTCCTATTACCACAACTGGGGAATTTGTGGTAATATTGCGTTTTATTGCAACAATACGTAGTTGTAGCAATAAATTTTGTTGCAATAGACCGGAATCCTTGTAGTGTATGATCTATCTATGTTATTATTGTTGAGAGAACTTGCACTAGTGAAAGTATGAACCCTAGGCCTTGTTTCCTATCATTGCAATACCGTTTACGGTCACTTTTATCATTAGTTACCTTGCTGTTTTTATTATTTCAGATTACAAAACCTATATCTACCATCCATATTGCACTTGTATCACCATCTCTTCATTAACTAGTGCACCTATACAATTTACCATTGTATTGGGTGTGTTGGGGACACAAGAGACTTTTTGTTATTTGGTTGCAGGGTTGTTTGAGAGAGACCATCTTCATCCTACGCCTCCCACGGATTGATAAATCTTAGGTCATCCGCTTGAGGGAAATTTGCTACTGTCCTACAAACCTGTGCACTTGCAGGCCCAACAACGTCTCCAAGAAGAAGGTTGTGCAGTAGACATCAGTAACATACCGATGACAAAGGGAACAACGTATGTTGTTATGCAGTTTGACCGATAAAGATCTTCGTAGAATATATAGGAGCCAATATGAGCATCCAGGTTCCGCTATTGGTTATTGACCGGAAATATGTCTCGGTCATGTCTACATAGTTCTCGAACCCGTAGGGTCCACACGCTTAAATTTTCATTGATGGTTTTATTATGAGTTTATAAGTTTTGATGTACCGAAGGTTGTTCGGAGTCCAGGATGTGATCACGGACTTGACGAGGAGTCTCGAAATGGTCGAGACATAAAGATCGATATATTGGACGACTATATTTGGACACCGGAAAGGTTCCGGTGAGATTGGGACAATACCGTCGCTCCGGGTGGTTATCGGAACCCCCGGTTGGTATATGGGCCTTATTGGGCCTTAGTGGAAAGGAGGGGAAAGGAGAAAGGGAGGGGGCGCCCCCCCACCCCCAAGCCTAATCCGAATTGGGAGGGCCCCCCCCCCCTTTCCTTCCTCCCTCCTTCCTCTTCCTTCCCTCTCCCTCTCCTAATAGGAAAGGGGGGATTCCTACTCCCGGTGGGAGTTGGACTCCCCCCCTAGGGCGTGCCACCCCCTTGGTCGCCCCCCTCCTCCACTCCTTTATATACGGGGGAGGGGGGCACCCCATAGACACAACAATTGATCTCTTGATCTCTTAGCCGTGTGCAGTGCCCCCTCCACCATAGTTCTCCTCGATAATATTGTAGCGGTGCTTAGGCGAAGCCCTGCGACGGTAGAACATCAAGACCGTCACCACACCGTCGTGCTGACGGAACTCTTCCCCGACATTCTGCTGGATCGGAGTACGGGGAACGTCATCGAGCTGAACGTGTGCAAGAACTCGGAGGTGCCGTAGTTTCGGTGCTTGATCGGTCGGGCCGTGAAGACGTACGACTACATCAACCGCGTTGTGCTAATGCTTCCGCTTTCGGTCTACGAGGGTACATGGACACACTCTCCCCTCTCGTTGCTATGCATCACCATGATCTTGCGTGTGCATAGGAATTTTTTTGAAATTACTACGTTACCCGACAGTGGTATCCGAGCCTAGGTTTTATGCGTTGATGTTATATGCACGAGTAGAACACAAGTGAGTTGTGGGCGATACAAGTCATACTGCTTGCCAGCATGTCATACTTTGGTTCGGCGGTATTGTTGGATGAAGCGGCCCGGACCGACATTACGCGTACGCTTACGGGAGACTGGTTCTACCGACGTGCTTTGCACACAGGTGGCTGGCGGGTGTCAGTTTCTCCAACTTTAGTTGAACCGAGTGTGGCTATGCCCGATCCTTGATAAGGTTAAAACAGCACTAACTTGATGAACTATCGTTGTGTTTTTGATGCGTAGGTAAGAACGGTTCTTGCTCAGCCCGTAGAAAGGTGCATCGTAAAACTTGCAACAACAAAGTAGAGGACGTCTAACTTGTTTTTGTAGGGCATGTTGTGATGTGATATGGTCAAGACGTGATGCTATATTTTATTGTATGCGATGATCTTGTTTTGTAACCGAATTATCGGCAACTGGCAGGAACAATATGGTTGTCGCTTTATTGTATGCAATGCAATCGCCTTGTAATTGCTTTACTTTATCACTAAGCGGCAGCGATAATCGTAGAATCAATAGTTGGCGAGATGACAACGATACTACGATGGAGATCAAGGTGTCGCGCCGGTGACGATGGTGATCATGACGGTGCTAGAGAGATGGAGATCACAAGCACAAGATGATGATGGCCATATCATATCACTTATATTGATTGCATGTGATGTTTATCCTTTATCCATCTTATCTTGCTTTGTTTGACGGTAGCATTATAAGATGACCTCTCACTAAATTTCAAGATAAAAATGTTCTCCCTGAGTATGCACCGTTGCCAAAGTTCGTCGTGCCCAGACACCACGTGATGATCGGGTGTGACAAGCTCTACGTCCATCTACAATGGGTGCAAGCCAGTTTTGCACACGCAAAATACTCAGGTTAAACTTGACGAGCCTAGCATATGCAGATATGGCCTCGGAACACTAAGACCAAAAGGTCGAGCGTGAAGCATATAGTAGATATGATCAATATAATGATGTTCACCATTGAAAACTACTCCATATCATGATGATCGGTTATGGTTTAGTTGATTTGGATCATGTGATCACTTAGATGTTAGAGGGATGTCAATCTAAGTGGGAGTTCTTAAGTAATATGATTAATTGAACTTAAATTTATCATGAACTTAGTACCTGATAGTATTTTGCTTGTCTATGTTTGTTGTAGATAGATGGCTCGTGCTGTTGTTCTGTTGAATTTTAATGCATTCCTTGAGAAAGCAAAGTTGAACAATGGTGGTAGCAATTACACGGACTGGGTCCGTAACTTCAGGATTATCCTCATTGTTGCACAGAAGAATTACGTCCTGGAAGCACCGCTGGGTGCCAAACCTGCTGCAGGAGCAACACCAGATGTTATGAAGGTCTGGCAGAGCAAAGCTGATGACTACTCGATAGTTCAAGGTGCCATGCTTTACGGCTTAGAACCGGGACTTCAACGACGTTTTGAACGTCATGGAGCATATGAGATGTTCCAGGAGTTGAAGTTAATATTTCAAGCAAATGCCCGGATTGAGAGATATGAAGTCTCCAATAATTTCTATACACTACTAGAAAAACAAGCATTAACGACGATCGATAGAAAACACTTGGTCGTTAAACACCTGAGTTGAATCCCCTCATGGTAGAACCGGCCTAACTAATACTGTACCTTCAACAACCATCAGATTACCCGTTCCTAACTGACCTTTGTTTGTATGAACACTCTCAAACTAGCTTTTGCACGTGCAACTCTGTAACAAACATTTTCTAGAGTACTCTCTAACAAACTTTGTCACGTACAGGAAGGTTGATCCAATGTACTGGCAATTTCCATTAGATAACCTTCAGAATCGCCACAAAAATATTTAATCCATTATGGGATTCAATCTCCATCGCACCTCTTTCTCCTCTGCTTCCCTACCCCTTCAATCCACAACACCTCCATAGATCGCATCTCCCTTCTCGCTTCTCCTAGGCTATCCGCACCGAAGCCTGCACGTCGCCAGTCGGCTCGATCTGAGCCCGTACGCGCTGCTTCCTATACGTTGCCGGTCACCTCGACCTGGGCGCGCCCGTGCTGCGGCGTGCATGTCGCAAGTCAACTCGACCCCCGCACGGCCGTGCTGCGGCCTGCACGTCGCCGGTCGCCTTGACCCGTCCCCAGACGCTGCTTCCCCTCGCATATCGCCGTAACCTAGACCTGGGCGCTACCAGGCGCTGCCTGCATGTCGCCGATCTCCTTGACCCCGGCACGCCCATGCTATGTACGTCGCCGGTCACTTCAACTCCGATGCACCCGCGCTGCTGCCTGCACATCGCCAGTGTGCCCACGCTGCCGCCTGCACATGCTATTTGCCAACGTGATTCCGTTGCAGATTGGTTGGTTTCCTCCTCCCTATGTATTTTTTGTTACGGGACCTTCTTGCTGATCCTGATTACCAAATACAGTATGTAGGTAGAATTTTGTTTGCTTTATTACGATTTAAAATTGCATATGCTACGTTGAGATACAGTCCATTCATCTATAGCTCATACATGGTCTGGTTTATTTTAGAATTTCCTATGCCTTATATCGGATAGGTTAAATGCAGGGTAATTAGATTACTAGCTAAAACAGTACTCCCTCCGTTCCAAAATAGGTGACTCAACTGTATACTAACGTTAGTACAAAGTTAGTACAAAGTTGGGTCATCTATTTTGGAACGGAGGGAGTAATACAGTATATATTAGGAGATGGCTCTGAGTAAAACATGGATGAGGCTAGTTGATGATCGATTAAATGATGAACACTTAGAAAGGGTAGAGAATTCCTCAACCATACATTCAGCCACGCGGGCAGGGAGAATGAAATTCATTGTACATGCATCAAACGCTGCAATACATGCTCTATCTCGTGAACTGGTTTCTGCTTGAAAGTGATGAAATTCTAGGAAAACTATACCTTTTGGTACAATCATGATGAAGTTGCGAGCGAACCTAAATGTTTTTTAGGTGAAAGCAATGAAGAAATGCAAGAAGAGAGTGCAGATGGATGTGTGACCGGATACAAGATTTGGTGCATGATCTGTACTAGCTTGTACTATACTGAGAATTTGTTCTACCCTTTATAGTCTTCAAGTTACTCACAATATATTGCAGCTATGAGTGCTCAAGTTGCTGCCAACAATAACAGTGACATAGGAAATGTTATGTATGAATTTGATGGTATGAAAAAATAACAATTTTTCATCTTCCCACCATCCACCCTACTCACCAATTGGTTGTTTATTTTCAGACATTGTAAATGGTTCATCTGGCAGTAAACATTTAGACAGATAATGGGACATGGTACATATTTACTTTAACTCGTTATTTTCAATTTCCAATAATATATGTCCGATGTGACTTGTCTTGACATTTTATATCATCTAATAATAGCAACTTTCCTCTGTTGGACCAACCTTAAGTAAGGCTGGATTGGCTTCTGAACTACAAGATTCCAAGGAAGCGAAACAAGTACTTGAAGAAAAGTTCAATGGCTTGCTGCAAGAAGTGTTAGAACTTAAGCGTCTTATGTTTGGTAGGACTATAAGTGATAGTTATCATCAAAGCCAAGATAATCATGTAAGTTGTTCTCATAGAATGATTTATATGCTACCATACTTTGTGCCAATTTATTTACATCGACTGGATTTCATAAATTACTCAATGTTGTATAGGACTGGGATGGTCCACCGTAATATGTAGAAGCATCAAGAGGCATTGTAATTCCAGATGAATGAATGATATCCATTCAAATAATGATGGCGTCCCTCGATTGAAGAATAAACATTGTCTTTTCTAGTTGTCTCATTTTCCAATTAGATATGAGCAAGTACATTGGTCATATATGAGTTCTTTTGAGTCAAATTTTGTATTTTAATTCCAGAAGTGTACGTCGGAGTTTTGATATTTTATCTGGTTTCTATTAATAAAAAAGGCTACGATCCTTTCAAATTCAGATGCTTTTGTTTCTATATTAATGTTGATGTCAATATCAAATGTTGGATGGTGCAAAAAGTGATTCTCAAGGATATCAAAGTGGTGAAGAGAGTGGTCGGATAACACTATTAGCGATGAAAAAAGTGGTCGTTAATACACTACAATTGTGGTCGTTATTTCCTTGGAATTGACGACTACACACCATCTTGTCGTTACAAAAATAACGACCACAAAATGCGGTCGTTATACTTTTAACGACGGAGCCTACTATGACCAGCAGATTGTGGTCGTTATGGACCTTTAACGGCCAAAATCCGACTTTTTACGACCACATATACCGTCGTTAAAAACCGCTTTCCTAGTAGTGCTACGCTGCAAGATGGAGGAGAATAGTTCTGTCAGTGAGCATATACTCAGAATGTCTGGGTATAACAATCACTTGATTCAACTGGGAGTTAATCTTCCGGATGATAGCCTCATTGACAGAATTCTTCAATCACTGCCACCAAGCTACAAGAGCTTCGTGATGAACTATAATATGCAAGGGACGGAAAAGACAATTCCCGAGCTCTTCGCAATGCTAAAGGTTGCGGAGGTAGAAATCAAGAAGGAGCATCAAGTGTTGATGGTCAATAAGACCACCAGTTTCAAGAAGAAGGGCAAAGGGAAAAAGAAGGGGAACTTCAAGAAGAACGGCAAACAAGTTGCTGCTCAAGAGAAGAAACCCAAGTCTGGACCTAAGCCTAAGACTGAGTGCTTCTACTGCAAGCGGTACCGGTCAGGAAGCGGAACTGCCCCAAGTATTTGGCGGATAAGAAGGATGGCAAGATGAACAAAGGTATATGTGATATACATGTTATTGATGTGTACCTTACCAGAGCTCGCAGTAGCACCTGGGTATTTGATACTGGTTCTGTTGCTAATATTTGCAACTTGAAACAGGGACTACGGATTAAGCGGACACTGGCTAAGGACGAGGTGACGATGCGCGTGGGAAATGGTTCCAAAGTCGATGTGATCGCCGTCGGCACGCTACCTCTACATCTACCTACGGGATTAGTTTTAGACCTAAATAATTGTTATTTGGTGCCAGCGTTGAGCATGAACATTATATCTGGATCTTGTTTGATGCGAGACGGTTATTCATTTAAATCTGAGAATAATGGTTGTTCTATTTATATGAGTAATATCTTTTATGGTCGTGCACCTTTAAAGAGTGGTCTATTTTGATGAATCTCGATAGTAGTGATACACATATTCATAATGTTGAAGCCAAAAGATGCAGAGTTGATAATGATAGTGCAACTTATTTGTGGCACTGCCGTTTAGGTCATATTGGTGTAAAGCGCATGAAGAAACTCCATACTGATGGACTTTTGGAATCACTTGATTATGAATCACTTGGTACTTGCGAATCATGCCTCATGGGCAAGATGACTAAAATGCCGTTCTCTGGAACTATGGAGCGAGCAACTGATTTGTTGGAAATCATACATACTAATGTATGTGGTCCAATGAATGTTGAGGCTCGCGGCGGATATCGTTATTTTCTCACCTTCACAGATGATTTGAGCAGATATGGGTATATCTACTTAATGAAACATAAGTCTGAAACATTTGAAAAGTTCAAAGAATTTCAGAGTGAAGTTGAAAATCATCGTAACAAGAAAATAAAGTTTCTACGATCTGATCATGGAGGAGAATATTTGAGTTACGAGTTTGGTTTACATTTGAAACAATGCGGAATAGTTTCGCAACTCACGCCACCCGGAACACCACAGCGTAATGGTGTGTCCGAACGTCATAATCATACTTTACTAGATATGGTGCGATCTATGATGTCTCTTACTGATTTATGCTTTAGAGACAGCCGCATTCACGTTAAATAGGGCACCATCAAAATCCGTTGAGACGATGCCTTATGACCTGTGGTTTGGCAAGAAACCAAAGTTGTCATTTCTTAAAGTTTGGGGCTGCGATGCTTATGTGAAAAAGCTTCAACCTGATAAGCTCGAACCCAAATCGGAGAAATGTGTCTTCATAGGATACCCAAAGGAAACTGTTGGGTACACCTTCTATCACAGATCCGAAGGCAAGACATTTGTTGCAAAGAATGGATCCTTTCTAGAGAAGGAGTTTCTCTCGAAAGAAGTGAGTGGAAGGAAAGTAGAACTTGATGAGGTAACTGTGCCTGCTCCTTTATTGGAAAGTAGTTCATCACAGAAACCGGTTCATGTGACGACTACACCAATAAGTGAGGAAGCTAATGATGATGATCATGAAACTTCAGATCAAGTTACTACAGAATCTCGTAGGTCAACCAGAGTAAGATCCGCGCCAGAGTGGTACGATAACCCTATTTTGGAAGTTATGTTACTTGACCATGGCGAACCTACGAACTATGAGGAAGCGATGATGAGCCCAGATTCCGCAAAAGGCTTGAAGCCATGAAATTTAAGATGGCATCCATGTATCAGAACAAAGTGTGGACTTTGGTTGACTTGCCCGATGATCGGCAAGCCATCGAGAATAAATGGATTTTCAAGAAGAAGACTGACGCTGATGGTAATGTTACTGTCTACAAAGCTCGACTTGTTGCGAAAGGTTTTCGACAAGTTCAAGGGGTTGACTACGATGAGTCTTTCTCACCCGTAGCGATGCTTAAGTCTGTCCGAATCATGTTAGCAATTGCCGCATTTTATGATTATGAAATTTGGCAAAAGGATGTCAAAACTGCATTCCTGAATGAATTTCTGGAAGAAGAGTTGTATATGATGCAATCAGAAGGTTTTGTCAATCCAAAGGATGCTAACAAAGTGTGCAAGCTCCAGCGATCCATTTATGGACTGGTGCAAGCCTCTCGGAGTTGGAATAAATGCTTTGATAGTGTGATCAAAGAATATGGTTTTATACAGACTTTTGGAGAATCCTGTATTTACAAGAAAGTGAGTGGGAGCTCTGTAGCATTTCTAATATTATATGTGGACGACATGTTATTGATTGGAAATGATATAGAATTTCTGGATAGCATAAAAGGATACTTGAATATAAGTTTTTCAATGAAAGACCTCGGTGAAGCTGCTTACATATTAGGCATCAGGATCTATAGAGATAGATCGAGACGCTTAATTGGACTTTCACAAAGCACATACCTTGATAAAGTTTTGAAAAAGTTCAAAATGGATCAAGCAAAGAAAGGGTTCTTGCCTGTAATACAAGGTGTGAAATTGAGTCAGACTCAATGCCCAACCACTGCAGAAGATAGAGAGAAAATGAAAGAAGTTCCCTATGCTTCAGCCATAGCCTCTATCATGTATGCAATGCTGTGTACCAGACCTGATGTGTGCCTTGCTATTATTTTAGCAGGGAGGTACCAAAGTAATCTAGGAGTGGATCACTGGACAGCAGTCAAGAACATCCTGAAATACCTGAAAAGGACTAAGGATATGTTTCTCGTTTATGGAGGTGACAAAGAGCTAGTCGTAAATGGTTACGTCAATGCAAGCTTTGACACTGATCCAGACGATTCTAAATTGCAAATCAGATAAGTGTTTATATTAAATGGTGGAGCTGTCAGTTGGTGCAGTTCCAAACAAAGCGTCGTAGCGGGATCTACATGTGAAGCGGAGTACATAGCTGCTTCAGAAGCAGCAAATGAAGGAGTCTGGATGAAGGAGTTCATATCCGATCTAGGTGTCGTACCTAGTGCATTGGGTCCAATGAAAATCTTCTAAGACAATACTGGTGCAATTGCCTTGGCAAAGGAATCCAGATTTCACAAGAGAACCAAGCACATCAAGAGATGCTTCAATTCCATCCAGGACCAAGTCCAGGTGGGAGACATAGAGATTTGCAAGATACATACGGATCTGAATGTTGCGCATCCGTTGACTAAGCCTCTTCCACGAGCAAAACATGATCAACACCAAGGCTCCATGGGTGTTAGAATCATTACTGTGTAATCTAGATTATTGACTCTAGTGCAAGTGGGAGACTGAAGGAAATATGTTCTAGAGGCAATAATAAAGTTATTATTTATTTCCTCATCTCATGATAAATGTTTATTATTCATGCTAGAATTGTATTACTCGGAAACATAATACATGTGTGAATACATAGACAAACATAGTGTCACTAGTATGCCTCTACTTGACTAGCTCGTAAATCAAAGATGGTTAAGTTTCCTAACCATATATATGAGTTGTCATTTGATTAATGGGATCACATCATTAGGAGAATGATGTGACTGACTTGACCCATTCCGTTAGCTTAGAACTTGATCGTTTAGTATGTTGCTATTGCTTTCTTCATGACTTATACATGTTCCTTATGACTATGAGATTATGTAACTCCCGCTTACCGGAGGAACACTTTGTGTGCTACCAAACGTCACAATGTAACTGGGTGATTATAAAGGTGCTCTACAGGTGTCTCCGAAGGTACTTGTTGAGTTGACGTATTTCGAGATTAGGATTTTTCACTCCGATTGTCGGAGAGGTATCTCTGGGCCCTCTCGGTAATGCACATCACTATATGCCTTGCAAGAAATGTACCTAATGAGTTAGTTACGAGATGATGCATTACGTAACGAGTAAAAAGAGACTTGCCGGTAACGAGATTGAACTAGGTATTGGATACCCACGATCGAATCTCGGGCAAGTAACATACCAATGACAAAGGGAACAACGTATGTTGTTATGCAGTTTGACGATAAAGATCTTCGTCAGGTTCCGCTATTGGTTATTGACCGGAAAGGTCATGTCTACATAGTTCTCGAACACGTAGGGTCCGCACGCTTAATGTTTCGTTGACAGTTTTATGATGAGTTTATAAGTTTTGATGTACCGAAGGTTTTTAGGAGTCTCGAATGTGATCACGGACTTGACGAGGAGTCTCGAAATGGTCGAGACATAAAGATCGATATATTGGACGACTATATTTGGACACCGAAAAGGTTCCGGGTGAGATTGGGACAATATCGGAGCTCCGGGAGGTTATCGGAACCCCCCGGGAGGTACATGGGCCTTATTGGGCCATAGTGGAAAGGAGGGGAATGGAGCAAGGGAGGGGCGCCCCCCCCCCAAGCCCAATCCGAATTGGGAGGGCCCCCCCTTTCCTTCCCCCTCCTTCCTCTTCCTTCCCTCTCCCTCACCAAATAGCAAAGGGGATTCCTACTCGGTGGGAGTTGGACTCCCACCCACGCCACCCCTTGGCCGCCCCTCCTCCACTCCTTTATATACGGGGAGGGGCACCCATAGACACAACAATTGATCTCTTGATCTCTTAGCCGTGTGCGGTGCCGCCCCTCCACCATAGTTCTCCTCGATAATATTGTAGCGGTGCTTAGGCGAAGCCCAGCGACGGTAGAACATCAAGACCGTCACCACGCCGTCGTGCTGACGGAACTCTTCCCCACATTCTGCTGGATCGGAGTACGAGGAACGTCATCGAGCTGAACGTGTGCAAGAGCTCGGAGGTTTCGTAGTTTCGGTGCTTGATCGGTCGGGCTGTGAAGACGTACGACTACATCAACCGTGTTGTGCTAACGCTTCCGCTTTCGGTCTACGAGGGTACGTGGACGCACTCTCCCCTTTCGTTGCTATGCATCACCATGATCTTGTGTGTGCGTAGGAATTTTTTTGAAATTACTATGTTACCCAATAGACTGCAACCGTTCAGATACCCCGGTAAGCACTTGACTTCCGAACACTTTGTATTTAAGTACGCCGTAATACATTACTGAGCGAACTATCTTATTCCAGGGCTGGATAAAGAAAGCGGAACTGATTAGGTGTTCGGCCCCCCTTCCCGAAGGCTCAGCGGATCCCGTGTTAACAAGGATGCAGGCCCCGGCACCATACCAGATGCCTGTGAAGGAGAGCAAAGTGGAGAGTGGAAGGACCAAAAATGGCCTCCATCCCGAAGGTATATTAGATATTGTGTCCGAGGGAATCAAGATTCCATCGTCCGAAGACAAAAATGAAGGGGAAGTAAACATCTCTTCCCCCCATGGAAAGAACAGGGCCGCCTCCGAAGATTGGGAGGAAAAGGCTCCTAAGCGAGGCAAGATGCCTCTGACGGGTGGCCCGGGCTTGGAGGACGACGTCATCGCGCAGTCCCACGATGAGGACAAGCCTCAAGCCAAATCCTAAGTGAAAAAGGGTGTTCTAAACATGTCCTGTTCCTTTCTTGTAACGTCTAGAATATATGTTATTTTTGCAGTTCGGCACGCAGTCTTCTTCAACAGTCCTCTTCCTCCGGGGACCTTCTCCCGGAGATGATGGAAAGCGAGACGCCTCCACCGGTCTCCTCGCCCAATAGGGCGGACGACTTTGAGGTATCATCGCGGAGGGTCTCCCCCGATAAACAAGTGGTGCAAAGGATGAAGACACTATTCGAAGGTGATACTTCGGAAGCCCAGGGTCCGGGGGCCAATAATGGAGGTCCCGAGTAGTCCGGCCTACAGCCGGATACGAATAATCGGATTCCTTCAAAGGGAGAACGTACTCCTTCAGCAGCTTCCGGGGACCCAGAGGCGCCGGATACATTGACGAACATGCTGCGGCAGGCATCCGTCTCACAGGAACATCGTACCTTGATGGGCACAATGGTTGAAAAGGTCTTGTCCGCGAAAAGTGGATTGAATGAGGCCTTCATGAGCCAGCTAAGAGGCTTCGAGGTTTGTACTATAATATGTTCAATTGTGTTTTATTCACAAAATACACCTATGTATAGATAGTAGTCCCTGAGACTCTGATTGGCTTCCCGAGGGAGGCGATCAAAGGATCAAAAGATATGCCCAGGAAATAATCTGATTAATTGGAACACAGGTTGTGACCTCCCCGGTAACTGCCCGGACTACAGAAGTTGCGGATTTGCAACACAAGATTGATGAGGCGGATAAGGATACCGCGCTTATCTACAGGCGACTTGACTAGGCGCAAGGTATGTTTTTTGGGGCAGCCATACTATGCACGTGTTTACAATATAAGTATGATGCAAAGAATTGTGCAATAAGATGTACATATCTGCAGATGGTGCTGCCACAGTCAAGGTCCTTCGGGCTGTGCTAGCCCAGGCCAAGGAGCATGCCCGGATTAGTAATGCGGCTGCCGAAAATGCATCTGCCGAGCTAAAGGCCGAACAGGCTGCTCGGCACCGATGCGAGGAGAAAATATCCTCGATGACGCTTGAACTAATGGAGGCCGTTAGCCGCTGTGGATTTCTCAAGAGGGATAAAAAAGCCAAAATGGTTGATCTTGATAGGGCCTTACAAGAGGCAAGAGAGGCCCGGTCCGAATCTAGAGCGGCCCGGGAGGAGATCCGGCAAGCTGGGGAGATCGCGACTGGTAAGCCCTTTTTACTGCAAACTAAGTTCGGCGATCCAAATTATGCCCTGCTTAATCAAGTGTGGAGTTCTCCAGATGCTTTATTGGATTTTCCGAAGAGTGCTTCCGATGCGGCGCAGTTTTACCAAGCGCAAGAAGGGTATGCAACGAAGAAGCTTTTCTGGTTGCAATTTGGTGCGTCAAAGCGCCCACTGTTGCTGAACAAACAAATGACCCAATGGGCAGAACTGTACCGGATATCCGGCGCTGCAATGAAAGACGTCGTAGTCCGGCTGTGGCCGGCCGAGCCAATTTCGGATAGTTATTTTGGTTTGGTGCGGAGACTTGCTACCACGGTGCCGCGCATCGACGCCGTTAAGCGATCAACGTGCATTGAAGGTGCACGGATGGCCCTTGCCCGTGTGAAAACATACTGGACGAAGATGAAGGCCATCGATGTTGCAGCGAAGAGTCCACCCAAGGGCAAGGACCATTACGCACCAGAGCATTATTTCGAAGATGTCTTTGCGGCTGCCCGGTTGATAGAGGGTCAGTGCTCGAAAGATATGATATTCGAGTGAGATGTATTGACATTGTGAAAGACAATATTATGAAATAATAAAGTTTATTTTAGAGTTTCTTAAAAGCTTTGAATCCTCCTATGCGGCCGTTTTTATATAATCTGAAAGATTTCCAGTCGTCGGCTTCAGCCCCCTCGTAGGAAATACGGGGGTGTTCAGAAAAGCAATTGATCACTCTTAACCCAACGTCTTGGTCCAAAAAGGAGGTGTCAATGCGGTGAACTAGGCAATCGTACTATAGGGCGTTAACACTTTCATTTAGCCATAGGAGTTTTATGGTGGATCTATGATATAGATCATGTTATGTACGCAGTTATCCCAATGCGGTGCGTTACATCTATGACCCGAAAGAAGGTCCTTCGTATAATACGGGGGAATCTCAAAAGATCATGTTAAGTCGTTGAGCGGTTGACCAGCTCTCGCCGCATCATGACAGTCAGTTTTCGGCTTTCCCTACTGAGATGTTTGACCAGATGAACCAGAAACACAATCGCAGTAGTTCTCCCTTTACTACCCTAGCCGATAGAGCGGAACGTAAGGTAGTAAGCACAGGAGCCGGGCAACCCAACTATTGACCCAAGACATGATTCGGAGCTGATGCATATAAGGCCGAACTCGCGACGCCGAAGTATGCTATGAAGCTGTTCGGACTTTGTTGGCAACTCATTTTGTTCCAATGCCAAGCCCCTGGCAAGGTATGCTGGGGTGGGTGGGTGAAACAACAAAAAGGAGCAAAATTCGGTTCTTTATAGAAAAGTGAATATCGGATACGGAGTATGTTCACTAGAACCTAACTGACATGCCAATTGTCATTTTATAGATAATAACGCCACAACCCCGGCTATTTGACATGCCAGGGGTCGGTGGCTGAGGAAACGGGCACTTTACAGGCTCGAAAAATAGGGAGTGCGGTCTACAAAAAGTTATTTTGGACCTCCTGTCGCACGTTTGTGCCGCCTTTCCTCGGTGAAGGGGCTCCTTAACATGAGTAGCCTTTGGGTGAATTTATGAACCCGGACTCTGATATAGTCCATGAGATGACCAGCCTTTGCGCTACCTGTGGCGAAGGATGATGGAAAAAGAAAGAGTAATTTAGAAAAGGGGAAAAGGAAGTAGTTTATGGGAGTACTTGTAGATCCGTCCGTGTTATGCTTCCGCCGATGCCCAGGCTATTTGAAGTGCATAGTTATGTATGTGCGGTACAGATTTCGCAGGTATATGAGGCGGACGGCGGAAGCCGAACTGCTAGTCCTGCTCCAAACTTGGTCGATCCTATTGAATGGAGACGGTGGCTTAATGGCCAACAAGGTATGTGGTTTAATGAGACCGCTTTGTGCTTTGGATGAGGGCGCCGTAGTGTGATCCTCAGTCCGGAGGGAGTGTTTCTCCTGCTCCCCTGTAGAGTTGTATGTCACGTATACCATGTTCACTTTTTTCACTTCAGGGGGAAATTGCTTCTGACCCCCGGTATTTGGTTGGTGACCCTCTTCGTCGTCGCTATCGCCCAGCGGCCTCCTCGCTTTGTGTTCGGCGTTGAGCTTGCCAACCTACTTGCAGACCCAACAACTTCTGTTGGTATGATTAGCTGGTTTGTCGGGATGGCCATGAATCTGGCAGGGCCGGTCCAATATCTTGTCTAAATTGGATGGTCCATCTTTATTTGCCTTGAATGGCTTCTTCCGTTGACCGGATTTGGGGCCGCCGAATCCGGCGTTGACCGCTGTGTCATCCGTTCTTTCGTTATCACTGCGGCGCTTATTTTTGCTGCGTCGTGGTTTGCCATTGCTGTCCCGGACTTCGGAAGTGCCCGGATCGCTGGTGTTGTTGCTTCTACGAGTGAGCCAGCTATCTTCGCCCGCGCAAAACGGGTCATCAGAGCGGTAAGGGCTGTCATAGATTTTGGTTTTTCTTGACCGAGGTGGCGAGCGATCCACTCGTCCCGGGCGCAGTGCTTGAAGGCCGCTAGGGCTTCCGCGTCCGGACAGTCGACGATTTGGTTCTTTTTAACTAAGAACCTAGTCCAGAGCTTCCTGGCTGACTCTCCGGGTTGCTGGACAATGTGACTTAAGTCATCAGCATCTGGTGGCGGGATATATGTACCTTGGAAGTTGTCGAGGAAAGCCTCTTCCAAGTCCTCCCAGATGCCAATAGAATTTTTAGGCAGACTGTTTAGCCAGTGCCGAGCTGGCCCTTTGAGTTTTAAAGGGAGGTATTTGATGGCGTGGAGGTCATCTCCACGAGCCATATGAATGTGGAGAATAAAGTCCTCGATCCACACCGCGGGTCAGTTGTTCCATTGTATGATTCGATATTTAAGGGTTTAAACCCTTCTGGGAATTCGTGATCCATTACTTCGTCAGTGAAGCAAAGAGGGTGTGCGGCGCCTCTATATCGGGCCGCGTTGTGACGCAACTCCGATGGAGTCCGTCTGCGGTGTTCGGCCCGTGCCTGAATAGGCTTGTCACATCCTAATAGATAGCCGTCGACACGTGCCGAGGTACATCCTCGCGATCCGTAGATCGATCTGGTATGCCCTGCTCTATTGTTCAGGTCCTGCCGGAGGTCATATGTGTGACCACGAGCTGTTTTATAATGAGGCGGGGCGGGCTAGTGTTCGGCTTGAGTTGCCGCTTTATCCCGACCACGTGGTGGTCGGTCAGCCTCGTTGCATGATGATGGTATGGGCTCCAATGCCTCATCATCAAACTGAGGTAGCAATTTGCGCTTCGGGTAACTTTTGGCTGGGCGCTTAAGGTACGTATTGTTCAGCTGTCAGGTCATTAGTCCATCTATCATTTAACAGGTCTTGATCAGCTTGAAGTTGTTGCTGCTTCTTTTTCAGGCTTCTTGCGGTGGCTATTAGCTGGCGCTTGAAGCGCTCCTTCTCGAGAGGTTCTTCAGGCACGATGAAATCTTTGTTGCCGAGGCTCACCTCATCCTCGGAGAGCGGAAGATAATTACTGTCCTCCGAGTCTTTGTTTATGGCCTGTTCATCGGAGCTAACTTGCCCATCTTCCCGTTCTTCTTGTTCGGAAGTTGCTTCAATGGGGTCTTCATTATCGTCGCCACCGTCAGAAGTATTATCTTCTCTTATGCCGGTATTGCTATCTTGTGCACGACGTGACTTGGAGCGGCGCCGCTGACGTCGGCACTTAGGCTGTGTCCCCGGAGGTTTGTCCTCGACTGGATCTTTTTGGTCGTCGTTGTTAGATTCTTTAGGTGTATCCACCATGTATACGTCGTACGAAGAGGTGGCTGTCCAGCGTCCGGTAAACGGCGGGTTTTGGCCATGTTCCTCATTTGCATCGTCGTCCATACCGTCTATGTCTTCGGAGCCGTAATCGAGCATGTCTGTTAAGTCTTCGACAGTGGCTATAAAGTGGGTGGCGGGTGGGGAGCGAAATTTCCCGTCATCAGCTTCTAGTTCAAACCAGATATAGTTGAGCTGTGAATCCCCCGCTAAGGATAGATTTTATTAATGAGTTCAGCACATCGCACAAAGGTGAGTGCCGGAAGATGTCCGTGGCGCTGAATTCAGCGATCAATGACCGATCATGCTCGACATGCGCAGACGCACATAGTTCGGAACTTATAACCGGAAACGAGTCCGAGGTTCCGGTGACACAGGCATTACTAGAAGTTAGGTTTGTGTGTGGCTCCAACGCCGTGGAGTCTACGGCTTCCGTGGCGGGGTTGAGCTTCCTGTCCTTGGATGGCGCTACTTGCTCCGGGTCTAAGGCCAGAGCGGCTACAGGTGTGATTTCCTGGTATGGCCCGATGACAGATCTAAGTCATGTTCGTTGAGGCAACGGGGAGCGATTGCCGTGGTATCGAATCCGTCGAAGAACAAGTCTCCGCGGATATCCGCGACGTAGTTCAAGCTCCCGAATCTGACCTGACGGCCAGGGGCGTAGCTGTCGATCTGCTCCAGATGGCCAAGCGAGTTGGCCCGCAGTGTGAAGCCGCCGAACACGAAGATCTGTCCGGGGAGGAAGACCTCCCCTTGGACAGCATCGTTCTAGATGATTGAAGGAGCCATCAAACCTTTTGAGGACGGCACAGGGGAACTCTCAATGAAAGCACCATTGTCGGTGTCAAAACCGGCGGATCTCGGGTAGGGGGTCCCAAACTGTGCGTCTAAGGTCGATGGTAACAGGAGACAGGGGACGCGATGTTTACCCAGGTTCGGGCCCTCTCTGTGGAGGTAACACCCTACTTCCTGCTTGATTGATCTTGATGAATATGAGTATTACAAGAGTTGATCTACCATGAGATCGAGATGGCTAAACCCTAAAGCCTAGCCTGTATGATTATGGTAATGATTATTCCTATCCGTACTAAGCCCTCCGGTTTATATAGACACCGGAGGGGACTAGGGTTGTACAAGCTCGGTTACAGAGAAATGAATCTTCATATTGGGTCGCCAAGCTTGCCTTCCACGCCAAGGAGAGTCCCATCCGGACACAGGAGAGAGTCTTCAGTCTTGTTTCTTCATAGCCCATTAGTCCGGCGCATGTCCAACAGGCCGGACGCCCGAGGACCCCTTAGTCCATGACTCCCTCACATGGTTTCTTGCTAGAGCAAATACAAGCAGACTTGCTGTTTAATTATATTTGATGATGCAATCCATGTTTTAGTATAATTGTAGAAATAACATGAACCTTGCATATATTATTTGTGACTTACCCTTTATGAGATTTCCTAAACGCTTGAAGGTTAGTAAAATGAAAATCTTCTCTAGGATCTCCAACAAATATTTTAATCCATTAGTTTTTTGTCTTCTTGTAAGTCTCCGTCAGTTAGTGCTTGTTTGTTTAGGCTTACATACGGATCTGCTGGTTTAGGAGCATTAATCAATAACATTATGTTGATAGGTTTCTATATCTTTTATACTTCTGCCTTTTTGTTGGCCAACTAAATTATGCATGTCATAACCAAACCAAATTTGTTGTTGTCTCCAGCATATACTCCATTTGTTTCTTTCCACTCAGCATATACGATTTGTTCGAAGTCAAACTTCGTAAAAGTTTGACCATGTTTTATGTTTATGGAAGAAATATCAGCATTCACAATACTAAATCAATATTGTTAGATGCATCATTGAACTAATTTTCATATTGTATATCTTTAGTATTAGATATTAATATTTTTAATTATAAATTTGGTCAAACTTTATGAAGTTTGACTTCAGAGAATTCTTATACGTTGAGTAAAAAGAAACGGAGGGAGTACCATCAAAATCTGTGACTTGGTGACATCAGCCTAGAACATTAAAGTGTTTAAGGTCTTGTGTTGCCATAGAACTCTGCTTAGCCAATTTTGTGGTATAATTTTGCTTTAACTTGTGAGTTTGGGGCTATGACAAGGCACATAAACATTCAAAGGATTTATCATCCTTGTGCCTACGAGCCCCCCGCAAAACATCGAGAAATTGAATTATCTCAAGATCACATGAGCCATCACTACCTTAACTTTGAGATGTTACAACAAACAGACCGAATAGTAGAGACACTCAAACCTATGGTGGTAAGCCTTATCTTTAGCCGTAAGAAGTGCACGTTTGTCCCACACCCTTGAAATTCCCGCGAGAACCAAACCGCACAAGCAAGCATTGTTGTGGTTAGTGTAGCCAATGGAGGAGCTTGAGGAAGAGGCCGCGACATTGCACCTCGAGAGAGCAGACCCCGAGGCCGCCGTCGCGCTTGGGGCATTCTGTAAGTATACTGGCCCATCTATCCAATAATACCCATTTAAGGTATTTGAAGTGGAGGATGATGAGGAAGTCAAGATGACAGTAGTCGGTCCCGATCTACGGAAAGGGCAGAGACCACAGCACACGGTCCCTCCGAATGTGTGGTTTGGCGCCTTCCTGACCCAAGACACCGAGTCCCTCACTGATGACGACGGTGTTTTTGTCAAGACACTCGGACGGGCCCCTAACCTGCACTATTCTTTCGTTGGAGTGACCTGTGCCCCGGCATACCAGTTTGACGACGATGAAATGGCCACACGCGACGACATGAAAACTTTGGCTCCTAATTTGGAAGCTTTCATCAATTACCTTGTTCCGGCTTAGTGCATTGCTGCTGCAAGTAGCTTGCTATCTGCGGTGAACAATGTCTGTCTGCTTATAATTGAAATTTAGGGGTATGATCTGATGTCCAATTGTTTGACTTTAGAGAGTACCTTAGTATGGGAGTTATTGTTGATGCAATCATGTTGTTCTAGTTATGTATGGAAGTTCAGCATGGTTTGCTCTTGTTTCTTGTGAGTAGTTTATGTTTAGTACGTGGCTTTTTTAACTTCAAACTAAAGAGCATGAAGTGGTGACATGAACTAGTGCCACTCTACAGAAGCATGTACTACCTACATTTACATAGAATCCTCCACGTGACTCCCAAATTATGGTTGATGTTGATCACCGCATGATAAGTTGCTAAGTGATGTTGGTTCTACTTAGCCTGTGTTTTCTTTTGATGATGGAATGTAAGTTGTTGGGCTTTATTTTTCATGAACTTTGTAATTATAATTTGTTGGTTGGCTATGTGCAACATGTGTATAGGTTGAAAATGTTAATCAAATTTGTTTAAAAGATCGATAACGCTCTCATAATGGCTAGCCTACCAAAGGACCAAGCTCATAACTTAACGATTCTTAGTTATTGACCTACAAGAGGAGCAATGATTTCATCCAATATCTCCCACACAACTATTTTATAAGGAGCAAGGATTCCCAAGGAATAACTCATTCCTCCGTTTACTTGTGTCTTAGAACCCTGTTTCGTACATTATTTGTTGCGTCTCCGCACTAAAGGGAATGAAATCGATATACATAGGCATAGAAGGCACCAGGAATTATTGATGGATAACTCGAATTACAACACCCACTTGACGGTTCTTAGCTCCGAGCAGCCTCCTCTTGACAGTGGACCAACATGCTGCAGTTGTGCTATACACCGCATTTGCATGCCATCTTAGATGAACCAGCACTCATATTGGTTATGTGTCAATAAGTATGGGGAGAAGAGTCAGAAGGAGATGAGGGCTGAGAGAAACAAGCTGCATGGTCTCTCGATGGAAAGAACTTCAAAGCCTTACAGCAGGGCAACAAATCTGTGACCGGTTTGTCACAAAGTAGAGCCTCCATATTTGTTTGTGTTTTAGCCCGGCTTGTCGAAATGGCACCAATCAGCAACGCAGGGAAAAGTTACGTGACTGGGCCCTGAGGCCATCTAATTTCTTCAAAAAAATTGGATTGCATTTCTCGATATTATAACCAGTGAACCAAAAAGCAGAGCACCGATGAATGTGCTTTGTAGCTATTGCCTATTATGGCCTCGCGTGCTAAGACACTCTTCCTCGAATACTTGCAGATTTGCAGTGCGACGCACACATTGCTAGCCATAGGTGAGCCTTGTCGATTGGTGACTGCTTGTGGTGATTCCTGCTAGCCGTGGGTGCCCGCACGTGTCATGTGCACAATGTCTCCCTGATGGGAAAATGGGGTCCTCTGTTGTGCTCCCCATGTCTGCGCTCTGACACTGCTGTAATCTTGCCTCGTTGCGGCTTTAGGCGTTCGCCTAGATTTTTCAATCTCGCATTGGGCTTCTACGCTCTTAGATTATACCACTCCGACTAGAGCTTCCAGAATGGTAAAAACACTAGTCCACGAGGTTTCAATGATTGTAAACAACTGCAATCCATTTTGTGAAGTGGATTTTGGATTATTTGATGGAAATTAGTTTGATTTATATCAGGAAATAACGCCAATATTTGTGAGTGATGCATGATTGCTTGGTTTATGGGGTGCTCGTGAAGTGTTACCATCAACATCCTTCTTATGTGATATACCTGTGTAATCTTCTAAAGGTAACAAATTTAACATATTATTGGCTAGAAAATTGTTGCTAGTCCTCAAATCTTAACCTTTCAAAATATTTAATTCGATTTCATGCTTCTGCATCCAATGGTTGTGGGAAAGGATGAAACTCGCCACTAATGACTTTTATACTTCTTGCCCTGCATTACTCCATGGTTAAAAAAAAATTGTCGGTCATCTGCTAGTTCAGAGAATTATTCATGTCAATATTTCCGAGTTATGCACACTGAAGGTATTCTCAAATAATGGTCAATCGGGGACTCAGGGTTATCTAAACTGATCATTTGGATGTGCAAACCCCCGTACTACTAAACCTTAACCCCTTGCTCGAGAAAATACAAGCAGACTTGCTATTTATATTTGGTGATGCAGTCCATGTAGTAATATAAATTGTAGAAATAACATTAACATGGCCCAGACTTGGCATATGCCATTTACAAATTACGACTTACGGTTATGGGATTGCCTAACCCCATACATGTTTCTAAATGAAAAGCTCCTCTGAAAAATATTGTAATCCATCTGGTTTTTCTTTATGAAAATCCATCAGTTAGTCCTGGTTTTCGAAACCTTGCAGGCAGAGCTACTGATTTATGAGCATTAATCAATAAACTTATGAAGAGAGGTTTCTCTATCTTTTATACTGTTGCCTTTTTGCCAGCCAAGTAAATTATGAATGTCACGACCAAGCCAAAATGTTGGTTATGTCCAACATATGCCATCAAAATCTTTCACTTGGCGACGCCAGCCTAACACAGTAGGTCTTTTATGGTCTTATATTGTTACAAGACCCTGCTTAGCCAATTTTGTGCTATAATTCTGCTGTAACTTGTGAGTTTGGGGCTATGACAACTCAAAAGAATTTTGATGGCATATGTTGTTATATGACTCTGCTTAGCCATCAAAAACATATGCTATAATTCTGCTGTAACTTGTGTGCTTGGGGCTACTGATGTGTAACTTTTTCAAGCACCATGCACTCAAAACTTTCGCAATTGGCTAATATAAATACAGTGTCTATTCACTTCTGATATTTGTTAGTTTCTAGAATTGGGATCAAGGAAAATTATATGTTGATCACTTGGTTGCAATGTTGGGGATATCGCTTATTGTCAACTTATCGGTCGACCCATGATAAGGGGTAAATCGACTAGTTTATCGACATATAAGCCGATCTATTGCCATATCGGCTGATTTATCAGCCGATTTATCTTATCGGTCGGGCACCGCTAAGTGATAAATCGGCCGACCAATCATCGGAATATCGAAAAATATCTCGAACAATGCTTGGTTGTGTTGAGGTTTCTAAAGAATAGCTTCTTTTAAGCAATAGTACTTTCCTAATTTGTTACTTCATTTTAATTCTTGTAGATAAGGTGGACCGTAATGTGAGTAGTGCAATATATTTCCTCCTGCCTGCTTGGGAGATCGCTCGGCTGCAACGCATCCCTTGCGCTGGGACATGGAACTGCTACATGGAGGAGCCCCTCACAGTTTCCAAACTTACTTGCAAACAAAATTGCTTTTCATTTTCTAAGCATGCTGCCCATCTTATCAAATATAATAATCATTTCAGGTATTTGAGGTGCATGATGATGGGCAAGGCAAGATGACAGTAGTGGTTCATGATTTACGAAAAGAGCAGAGACCGTAGTACATGACCCCTCCGAATGTGTGGTTTTGCGCCTTCCTGACCAATGACATCGAGTCCTTCACTGGTGACGGCAGTGTTTTTGTCAAGACACCTGGACGGGACCCTAACCTGCACTATTCTTTTATTGGAGTGACCTGGCCCCGGCATACCAATTCGAGGACGATGAAATGGCCACACGCGACGGCGTGAAAACTTTAGCTCCTAACGCGGAAGCTTTTAGCAATTACCTTGTTCCAGCTTAGCGCCTTGCTGCTGGAAGTAGCTTGTTGTTTGTATTGAACATCTTACACCTGCTAGTTATTGAAAACTAGTGTGTATGATATGACGTCAAATTATTTGACTTTAGAGAGTAGTTCAACATGGAAGTTGATATTCATGTAATCAAGTATGGAAGTACACTAAGGTTTCCTCTAGTTTTTCCTGAATAAATACCACCCATTGGTGATATGTGTTTCAGTTTTATGTCCAGTGGGTGGTGCTCTTACCAACAAAGTTAAGTGTATGAACTAGTGATGCTCATAACGACAAATGGATAAACTACCAAAATTTTAAAGGAATCATTCACATGACTCCCATTTTAGCGTTCATTTGATCGCCGCATGACAAGTTGCTAAGCGATGTTGGTTCTACATAGCCTACGTTTTCTCTTTGATGATGGAATGTTTGTTGCCGAGCTTTACTTTTTGTGAACTTTGTGATAATACATTTTTTTGGCTAGGTGCAACGTGACGATGTATAGGTTGAAGAGGCTAAGCAAATTTGTTTAAAAGACCGATAAAGCTCTCATAGTGGCTTAATAACCTACCAAAGGAGCAAGCTCATAGCCAAAGGATTCATAGCTATTGACCTACCAGAGGACCAATTATTTCATGCCATCTACCACATAACTCTTTTATAAGGAGCAAAGCTTCCCTAGGAACAACTCATTCCTCAGAGTTTACTTCTGCCTTAGAATCCCATTTCATGCAATATTTGTCGTGGCTCTAGGCAAAAGAGGTTTGGATTTGATAGACATAGGCATAGAAGGCACCGGGGATTATTGATGGATAACTCGAATTGCAACATCCACTAGGTCGTGCTTAGCTCCAAGCATCATCCTCTTGCCCTGTTGGCTTGGTCGTTTTTGATGCGCTTGACTTCTTTGCCCATCATTAGACAAACATGCCGCAGTTTGGCCGCACGCCACATTATCATGCCAGCTTTGATGAACCAGCACTAGTACTTCTTCCGGTTCAATAAGTATTGGGAGAAGAGACACAAGAGAGGAGGGGTGCCAGAGAAAAATGCAACATGGCTACAACTACTTGATGGATTGGACCTTCCAGCCTTACAATAGGGCAACAAATTTGCGACCGGTCTATTTCAAAGTAAAGCCTCCAGATGTGTTTGCTTTTTAGCACAGCTTGTTGAAATGGCACCAATCATCAACTGACGCAAAGTTGACAAGAATGGGCCCCGAGGCCATCTAATTTCATCAACAATTCTTGATAGCACATCACAGAAAAACAATTCTTGATTGTGTTCCATGATATTATAACTAGTGAACCAAAAATGAAAGCACCGATTAATGCGCTTTGTCGGTATTGCCTATTGTGGCCTCGCGTGCTCCGACACTCCCCCTCCTCGAATACTTGCGGTACGACACACACACATTGCTAGCCATAGGTGGCGCCCTGTTGATTGGTGACTGCTTGTGGTGATGCCTGCTAGCCATCGGTGCCCGCGCATGTCGCGAGCACAATGATGCCCCGATGGGAAAATGGGGACACATGGTTATCCAAACTGTTTGGGATGTGCAAACCCTTGTATATTTTGTGATGCAGTCCATGTTTTAGTACAATTGTAGAAATAACATGAACATGGCATATGTTATTTGCGACTTACCATTTATGAGGTTTCCTAAATCCTTGACAGGTTATTAAAATGAAAATCTTCTCTAGGATCTCCAACAAATATTTTTATCCATTAGTTTTTTTTTCTTGTAAGTATCCGTAAGCTAGTGCTTGTTTTTTCGGGCTTGCATGCGGATCTGCTGGTTTATGAGCATTAATCAGTAACATTACGTTGAGAGGTTTCTATATCTTTTATATTTCTGTCTTTTTGCTGGCTGACGGTGTCCTAGACTAGGGGTACTAACCTATGCGAGCCATATTCCATGGGCCGAGCTTGCGGCCCACCGGTCATCACAAGGAAGGACTCCGGAAGCCATGGTCCTCGGCATGACCAAGATGGAAACCTCCTGAGACTTAGCGTGAACTTACAAGGATAGCTCAATAGTCGGCATGTTAACAACCAACCATATGTGTAACCTAGGTACCCCCTGTGCTTATATAAGCTAGGGGATTTAGTCTTTAGGGACACGATTACAGCCTTAGAGTTTAGAACACAATCATATGATCTTGAGGTAGATCATCTTGTACTTTGTACCCCATCACATCAATACAATCAAAGCAGAACGTTGGGTTTTACCTCTTCGAAAGGGCCCGAAAATGGGTTAAACATCGTCTCCCTTTGTACCCTGTTACCATTGTTCCTAGACCTACAGCTTGGGACCCCCTACCTGAGATCCGCCGATTTTAGCACCGACACTGGCAAAGTAAATTATGCATATCATAACCAAACCAAAAAATGTTTGTTGTCTCCAACATATACTCCCTCTGTTTCTTTCTACTCGGCATATAAGGTTTGTTCGAAGTCAAACTTCATAAAAGTTTGACCACGTTTTATGTTTATAGGAAAAAAATATCACATTCACAATACCAAATCAAAAGCATTAGATGCATCATTGAATTAATTTTCATATTGTATAACTTTAGTATTGTAGATGTTGATTTTTTTATTGTAAATTTGGTCAGACTTTATGAAGTTCGACTTCAGAGAATTCTTATGCGTGGAGTAAAATGAAATGGAGGGAGTACCATCAAAATATGTGACTTGGTGACATTAGCCTACAATATTAAAGTGTTTTTATGGTCTTCTGTTGTCATACAACTCTGCTTGGCCAATTTTGTGGTATAGTTTTGCTGTAACTTATGAGTTTGGGGCTATGACAAAACACATAAACATTCGAGGATTTATCATCCTTGTGCCTATGGGCCCCCCTTGTTAGAACAACGAGACATTGAATTATGTCTCAGATCAAATGAGCCATCACTACCTTAACTTTCAGATGTTACAACAAACAGACCATTAAACAGACTGAATAGCAGAGACACTCAAACCTATGGTTGTAAGCCTTATATTGAACATATCCATAAATACTTTTTCAAGCACCATGTATGCAAAACTTTCATAATTGGCTACTAGAAATGCAGTGTCTATTCATTTCCTATGTGTGTTAGTTTGTAAAGTTGGCACCAAGGAAACTCATGTCTTGATCACTTGGTTGCTGAGGTTTCTAAAGAAGCTACTGTTAAGCAACGTATTTTCCTAATTCATTACTTCATGTCTAATTCTTGTAGATTAGGTGGACCATGCCGTGAGTAGTGCAATCTATTTCTTGTTGCCTGCTTGTGAGATCGCTTGGCTGCACCGCATCCCTTGCACTGAGACACGACACTACTTTTTTTTTTCAGGAATCACCGAATTATATTTCTCAAATTTGCAACAAGGCACTTGAACTACACAAAAAAGGGAGGTACAGAGGTTTAGCCATAAGATAGACACACAGAGCATGTATTAACGGCACCCAGGACAGGGTCGAGGCCCTAGCATCAAGTTTTGAATGGAAGACCCAAGTTTTGAGGCCCTTGGTCGCAGCAGCGACGAGGTGCTGCAAGTTTGTGCGCATCAGTCGGAGCGCCACGTCGTGGCGGCGATTCCAGATCCTCCAGAGCAGCAGCAGGCGAACCATCTCCCAGCCTTCCTGGGGCGCAGGGGGCGGAGGAGTAACTCCCAGATAACATTCTGGTCCAGAGTCAGTGATGAGCCTGTAAACAGAGGATGTGAAGGCTTTGTTGTCAATGCTGTCTCAAGCACCCGACAGTCTTCAGCGCCAGGAATGGGCTGCTGGGGGATGGCCGCCGTGAGGCAGTTGAACTCTTCTTCAGCCACCGACGATAGCCTGGGTGCAAATCAGGAACGAAGCTCGGAAGAACGGATCTTGCTAACCGAGGCAGAAAAATCAGTGTCATGGGAGTAGAGCGTTGGGAACTTCAGCCGAAGCGGTCCGCCACGGCTCCAGAGTCCGACCAAAAGGGGGTTTTTCTGCCGTCCCCAAGCCCCACCGTGATGTTGTTGGGCTTAATTTTTCATGAACTTTGTCACAATGCATTATATCTTTTGCTAGGTGCAACGTCAAGACGTTTAGTTTGAAAAGGCTAAACGAATTTGTTTGAAAGATCGGTAAAGCTCTCATTATAGTGGCTTATAATATTTTTTTCGAAAAAAAGGATTAATCCTGACCTCTACATCAACATGATGCATACAATCATTTTTATTAACTAATTCATCAGTCTGACAAAATGAATACAAGGATCAATCCGAAGCCTCCTTTAGGCGAATAAAGTCGCTACACCTACAAGTATCCAGATGCCCTGTCCGCATAACAGATACAATCTAACCCAATGGTCTGAAGACCATCCGGTCTAGGCGTCCGATAACGTGCACCGCCTGCGCACGCTCTAGGATCCGTCGCCGCCATCTTTCGCCATCCCGTCTTCAGAAGAAATAACTGCATAGATCTTGCCAGTCCCATCCGCCGTCGACATCAACAACGCCACCAGCCTGCGCGTGTCGATCAATCCGCGCCCAACTCTAAGACTCCACTGCTCCACGCCACCAAGACTCATCGTCATCAATGCGGTCGATGTAACATCGCTCCACCTGTTGGCCTCTGCAGTGAACCAGTGCTCCAAGATGATGCCCCCAGGAGAGAAAACGCCACAAAAGTTGTCTCCGTCATCATCTGATTCAGAAGACCCAGATCTGGTATGTCCCCGGGAACAGCTGCCACCCGGAGGAAGGGGGCACACCATTTGCAACTGCCGACGCACGCAAGCGGTGCCCACCGCCACATAGCTCTCACGACAACACCTTCAAGAAAGACACGACGCCAAGAGTGTCGTTCCCGCCCTAGGGTTTTCACCTGAGAGACCATGAGATGGGAAAAGGTAGGGCGGACTAGAACGATGTCTCTAAGAAGAAAAACGGCACCCTCAAGAGCCGACCCCCCCCCCCCCACCCCCGGCTCCATCCCAAACCGATAATCGGCTAGCAGCACGGCCATGTTCGGTAAGACAGAGTGCAAGGAGCAGCGGGGCCGTTGGCCGCTGGGGTAGCAAACTACGGCACTAACCCCCCGGTGAATCGCCGACCACCTGATCCGATCCCCGGCAGCCCTCTCGCCCCGCTACGCCACCGGACGGGGAAGATTCACCAAAGGGAGCACCGTCCCACATCCATGGATCACAGCCGCCATACCAGCACCGAGTAGCTGGAGAAGGGCCCTGCCGCCGCCTTCCTCGGGCGAGGGGAGGATGGTGCGGCCGAGGAGGAAGAGGCGTCGGGGTAAGGTGACTGCGAAGGAGAGATCCGACCGCGGAGCTAGATCGCGATTGCGTCCCTTCTAGCCGGAGCGAGTCGCACCACCTCCCGGATCCATTTTTTTACGGAGCCACGTAGGTGCGTGGTGCCTCTCAGGCTAACAAGAAAAACCTAGTGGCTTATCTATATATATACTACTATTAAACAAGCAAACATATTCACCGCTAACTACACCTAGACTAATCTACATATCATCTATACTTCTACTCCCTCCGTCTAGAAATACTTGTCGGAGAAATGCATAAAAATGAATGTATCAAAACTAGAATATATTTAGATACATCCATTCCTCCGACGAGTATTTCCGGACGGAAGGAGTATATTACTATTAAACAAGCAAACATATTCACCATAACTACACCCAGACTAATCTACACACAACAGCACGAAGAAATTACAGCCGCTTGATCAGATCACTTAATTTAATCTAATTGTTTAGATTACACTAACCCTGAGTTAAAATCGCGTTTAGCATTTTTCCTGGGCGGACGAAAACTCTGCCAACCCGAGTAGTACTCAAGATCCCTACCTGAGGACGTCGCGTCCATCTATCCCCGCCTCTGTAGTTCCTATCGCCCCTCCCTCCGCCTCCGCCGCTGCTCCTGGGAGGATCGAGCCCCGCATCCGTCGTTCCCCACCCCTCCCTCCTCTCTTATCCTCGGCGCTGCCATAGGACGCCGCCGGGTGAAGCCCGTTCTGCGTCGGTAGCGTCGGGTCCCTCTCCTTCCTCGGGCAGCGGCGGCGGCGCGAGACACAGCGGGCTCGGCCTGCTCCGGCGACGGCGGGGTCCCTCTCCTTCCTCAGGAAACGGCGACAGCGCAGGACACAGCGGGCTCGGCCTGCGCCGGTGACGGCGGGGACCCTCTCCTCCCTCAAGCAGCGGCGACGGCGCGGCACGCAGTGGGCGGCCACGGATGCAACGCTGGGTGCGGGGCGTGGCGGCTCTTGTCGCACAGGCGCGCGACGGTGCCGTGGCGGCTGCCGTGTCCGATGCTCTGGACTGGAGGCAGAGCGGCGCCGTCACCTGGCCAAGGACCAGGGCAGCTTTCTGAGTGGTGGAACGTCTTCGTCCAGCGCGTGTGAGGTCGCGTTTCCTCTGCGTTGTACATTTGAATCCCGGAGTGTACGGCGATAACCGTGATGTTGTTTGAAATCTGAAGCATGCATCTGTGAATGATACTCCTTCTATCCCATAACGTAAGACGTTTTTTGACACTAGTGTAGTGTTAAAAAACGTCTTACATTATAGAGTAAATAGCATAAAACTACTACTTTACAGGCTAGGTTCCAAAAAACTATCAGATTTTATTTTTCACTGATAACTACCAAGTCAGGGGTTGAGTGTTTCAAAAAACACAAATAACTGAGTGCTTAACAATTGATCACGTTTATGACATGTCGGGCCCGCATTTAAAGGAACCGTCTGTTTGACCGTTTGTTTGACTGTTAACTGGCATATAGGGCCCACATGTCAGTGTTTTTTTTTAACAAGCAATTGAGCCCATGTAATCATTTAAGAAAAGCGATCGGATCCTTAAAACCGCAATCGGGTCCCTCCCGTCCCCGTGCTCCAGAACGGCACGAGCAGCCAGCAGCCCGAGCTCGCCGGCCAACAACCCCGACGACGGAGCTCGCCGGCCAGCAGCCCCACCGTGAGGATCTCGCCGGGAGCAGTCGTGGCGTCGCCGCGGAGCTCCCTTCCGTCGCCCCACCGTTGTCCAATGCGCGCGGGTGGACCTCCCGTCCGGCCCCAACCAATCCATGGTGGAGCGTGCGTCTTGCCGGGCCGCCTCTGGCCGTGGCGAGCCATGACTGCAGGTGCTCCCCTCCGTGCGACTTCTCCCTCTTCCCTCCTCCTCGCGCCAACTCAAGGTGGGTGGAGCATTCGAGCATCTCAACATCTACGCGCGCCGGCTGGAGGTGATGGTGGCTTGGCCGACGCGGAGGCGAGGCTCGACGGGCGCAGGGTGACAACTCTACCTCCCTTCCCCAGCCTCCCCATGGTCGTGGGAGGTGCTCGCCGGCCGGAGGCGAGGTAGGGCATGGCGGCGGCCACAGGCGAGGCAGGGCCTGGCGGAGGCCACAGGCGAGGGGCATGGATCCAGCCACTGCGGGCGCGGCTCGCCGGCCGCAGGCGGCGCACGACATCGGCCCGGAGGAGGTGGCGTCGCGGTTCCAGGCAGAGCTCGAGATCGAGCTCCTGCCATGGCGAGGGTGCAACTCCTCTGGATCTGGGGACCTTATGGCTTTTTGTTAAAGTATTCTAGGGACTTGATTACAAACTTCCAGGGACCCAATTGTTTTTTAGACACTGACATGTGGGCTCTACATGTCAGCTAACGGTCAAACAAACGGTCAAATAGATGGATCGTTTAGTTGCCGGCCAGACTTGTCATAAACAGGTTTAATTTTTAAGCAATGGGCATTTGGGGTTTTTTGAAACAGCCGACCAGCCACTTGGTAGTTATTTGAGAAAAATTTAAAACTGGTAGTTTTTTGGAACCCTAGCATGTAAAGTAGTAGTTTTATGCTATTTACTCTACATTATGGGATGAAGGAAGTAGTTCCTAGAGCGCAGTATGGTTAGGGGCGACCAAAACGTATCTGGATGTACTGGTTGACAAGGTTTGATCTACTTTGATTCCAGTATAGGCCTCTCTTTCTTCAATCATTTACTGTTGTTTTTTCTCTCATTTCTTTGGCAGATTTCACAGCTCACAAGTTCCAGTGTCCAAATGTTGATTTCAAACTTCAGATTCACAATATTGGTAAAAAGTGCAATATTCTTTCTGCACACCTGCCTTGAGGTAGTAACAAAATCATTTGTGGCATGTTTAACTCGGTTGTTTGTGTTTACATAGGAGTGGAGTTCCAACTCTGCCAGTAAAACAAGATTAAGTGGGAGGGGCTGAAACACTTTTGCATGTAAATGTCTAACTTAATGATTTAAGATGGTCTAACATTCTTTAGCTTGCAACTATTTAACGAAATTATTTTTAAGTGGGCTATCACAGTGACAACATACCTTGAGTACCACTTAGTACATATGAAAAGTAGATTATGATAATTGACCTTTCATGATTGGATCTCAGGCAATCATGATATTGTATTTTGCAGTTTTAATAATTCTGACTGGAGGGGTATTTCGCGACTTGAGTTTCAGGTTCGATGCATACAAAATCGTGGTCTATTTGTTATGTGCCATTCTGCGCAAGAACTTCATCCTCATTATGCATTTTTCCTTTCATTTGAGTTAGTAAGTGCTTTCTGCAAGACCAATATAATCTGCTAATGTTATTGCAATGCCATTGAAATTTTGTCGTGCTCATCAAACTCTTTGACCTTGCAGATTATAAAATATAAATTTCATTACTGGATTATCAAGTGGTTCAGAAGATTGGTTTCTCTTGCAAGCAGAGGATTTCCCTCACTGTATGGACCAGAAATTGAATGTATTATTGATGTCTTTGTTACACGATCTGTCACCACTCCGACATCCGTGCCGCGTCAGGAACTCCTCTGCTACATCCTCCTCTCCTGATTTTGTAGATGAATAACCTACCATTTCAATCTGTGAAATATTGCTGAATTTTGTAAAATTTCAAATCATGGTACTTACAACCAATGGAAACCATAGAATTGATGTTCATGAAAGTGGCCCAATTACTGTATTAAGGAAATGTAGCATGTAAGATTTAGAGTACTTTCATATGAGAATGCTTTGCGCTGCCAGGCGTTGATGATCTTTGTATATTTCAATGGGCCTTTGCGAAGGATCTTCACATTTCAATGGGCTAACATGTGGCCGAGGCAAAAAAATAAATTAGGGTGGAAAACAGAAGAGAAAGTGGGGGCTCCTATCCCCTGGAACCAAGTTTTTCATTGATTTTTTAGGGGAATTTTTTCATTAATTGGATGAATTCGTATCTATAGTTGTTGGTTGCAGTGTCCATTCTGTACGAGGTAGCACTATTTTTGCATGATGGGAGGTTGATTTGGCTCTCCAAAATATAGATTTGTTTGTTTATAACCTATTTATAAAATTTCCAGATTACGCCAGCATTTGAGGAACGTTAGGGTAAATAATACAGGTTGTGTTTCTTTCAACGTAATGATGATATTAAAACATTTGCCGTTTCTATATGTAAGCTAAGCCATTGATGTTGTATTGTTCTTTGGTTCTTATATGTTGTTCTCATTAAATGATAACATGGTAGGAGAGGAGATGATTCATTGTTGAGTCACTGCTGCATATGGCATGTTATATGTTAATGGGTTAACTGATAACATGATAGGACTAATGATTTTATCATCATCGCATTTATTTTACCACTTCTACATTTCAGTTAGTTATTGCAAAGCGTTTTTAATTTACGTAAAGATACAAATTGTTGTAGTCATAAGTCAGCTTATATTTCCTATCATACAAGTTGTATGTCCTTGGAAGTGACCTTTTGCTTATGTGCAAACTCATCTCGGAGCGAGTCGGAAATCAGTTCGTTTAAAAAGGGTGGTGATCAGGGCTGGACACTCGATTCTTCACGTATTTGTTGGATCACAAAGATGTCTCACATTTGAAAATACAATTTGATTGGCATCACTACATTTTGTATCCCTTTGATTTTTTTTTTCAAGACTTGTTTCAATAATATACCATGTGAACTCACTTGATAATTGTTCTAACTAGGGCTGCAAACGAGTCGAGCTCGAGCGAGTTGGAGTTGGCTCAGTTCAACTCATATAAAAATTTGAGCGAGCTCAAACTGAGTGAAGCTCATGATCGAGCTGTAAAACATGACTTGTGCTCAGCTTCTAATGATCTCGAGTCGATCTCGAGCTAGTTTTGAGCTAAATGAGATGCTAAAAATTATAAATCTATAGATAAAAAACAAAAAAAATTAAGGTGAATATGCTGGGAACCTTTGCCAAAAATATAGGATATTGAACACATAGTCGACCACGTGCCATAATTAGGCCTAAATTCTCTCTGCACTTGATTAAGTTTTCATGTTCGTTGGTAAATAAAATGGAGACAAATTATGGACAACATATATGGTAATAAATTATCTTATTTTCGTTAACATATGACATGATCATTTAACATAATGATATTCTGTCGAGCTATCGAGCTAAAATCGAGCGAGCCAACATTGGCTCAAGATCGGCTCATTTCTCGGTCGAGCTATATAAAGTGTTCAAACTCAGCTTATATTTTTTTTGAGTCGATCTCGAGTCGAGTTAAAAAACGAGTTGATCTCGAGCGGCTCACGAGCCTCGAGCTTTTCTTACAGCCCTAGTTCTAACTAGTAACCTACCAAAGGACCAAGCTCATAACCCAAGGGTTCTTAGCTATTGACCTACGCTACCGGAGGAGGGGATAACGTATCCTGTGCACCGAACGAACTGGTGCACCAGGTGCTCCGATCCAACCTGAGCCATTGGATTAAAAAGAGAGGGACAGGATGTGGGTCAATGGGAGCTGCAGGTACACTTTGCAAAATAGACCTTGAAGTCTAGCTGAACTACGTCATGCCCCGTCTTGTCTACTGTGACATGTCTTCTCACCTGTGCTCTTGTATCGGCTATGTAACTGTTGCATGATTGTTCATTGCTCAACATTTATTAACTCTATAATAGGAGTTAAGTATGAGAGAAACAATTTTATAAATAACTGTTGCGATGATGTTCTGTACTGTAATGAACCAAAGATCTCTGAACACATTTCTTTAGATGCCTCCATGCAAGAACGTCACTCTATTTTACGTTGGAGCATCGCAAGCATGCACATGAACTGTACAACAACCACCCATCTGAACTACCAAAAATGCTGCATACTATTTTATTTTTTGGCAAGTGTACATTCTTGTTTACATGGTACCAAAAATAACTAGAGCCTGGGACTTGTGTGGCCTGAAAATATGTATGGAGATAATTTTCATATACTGCTGCTATAAACATTCGTTATTGTGAATTGAACGATGGTGCCGTGGTGTCTCTTCGTCCTGTGAGTAGGCATTGTCATCATCGCCAAGGAAGTTCCTGAAATCTTCATCGGAACCATCGCTGCCGGAGTCTAGTAGAAAATAGAGAAATATACTTAGACTGCATCAAAATACCAATTCATGTACACAGAAGAACCAGACATTCAAGTTCAAGTGTTCTGCAATGTTGAGCCTATTGTAGGTAAGACATAACTAAATTTCTGAAAACAAAATGCAACCATATGATACATTAACTAAATAGACTGCGTCAGCTATACCAATTCATGTACACATCAAGACCAAGGTGTTCAGAAGTGGTCTGCAGTGCTAAGCCTATTTGAATTAAAACACAACAGATTTTTTTAAATACGCTGCAGTTTGTTGAAACTAAATAGATCACCTCCGTGTCCAATTGCATACACTCCTGGCTTACACAACGACCTTGCCTACTTCTCGAAGATGGGTGCAGTAACTTTCCCCCCGGCGGGTTCAAGTGGACCGCAAAACGGAAACTCTGTTGAGAAGTGAGACGAAGCTCTGGTCTACTCCTAACCTAAATAGTACACAATACAGATCCTGCTGCGAGAAGAAGTCCTTGGAAGATGAACTTGTAATGGTTTCACGAAGTTCGGTTGGACACTGTAAGTGCACTTTCTACTTAACATTGTTCAAAATCCAGAGTAATCTACTTGCAGAACAATATGAGAACTTGCAATTTTTTGTATATCATCGTTATTTGTTATTTGTTATTTGTCGCAAATGACTTCTCCTGATATTTTACCTTGATTTAAATTAATGGAATTTTCGGCTCTGATTAACTGGCCGTTGGTTGACTACTCTTTTCAATCAGATTTCTTGCCTCAAACTGAAGATAAACCATCTCCATTAACAAAGGAAGTTTACCAGACTAAAGAATCGGCAATAAGACATTATTAAAGCATTCACACCAGTAAGGCCACATGCTAACAGGAGAAGGAGCAACATCTGAAGTTTTAAACAGAAAAACAGAAAAAGGGACAACATTCCATATTTACAAAATGTTCAAGAACAAAGGCCTGAATATTAGGTTCGACATCTGCTTCATCTTTCAACACAAACTACATATTCCAAACTTTGAGAAAATGAGAAGAACTTACTTAACTAAGCATTAATTAAAGAGTGGCATATTCCGGCATACATCAAATGTATTTTGTTTGGCCTAGCTATACTGGTTTCCCTGTTTAAGGAATATACATAAGAAATGAGAAAACTCTGAAGACCACAATGATGTGATGTTCGATATGATTTGGTCTTGCTTCAAGGAGGTTGCATGCTTTGATTTCTACTAAACTCTAAAATTAACTTTGTTTTCTAACAGAAGAACATCCTTTGGTTTCTACTAAACTCTAAAATTAACTTTGTTTTATAACAGAAGAACATCCTTTGGTTTTGCTTCAGGGAGGTTGCAACTGATGTGAAAACCCATTCCAGGGAGCTCCTACAAGCAATTCATTAGAAGGCCAACGCACATCAAGTTTTTTCCTTGGAAAACATGAATTTGAGAAGGAAATTACATATTACCTGTGTTAAATAAATCCGAGACATATCGTCGATCATCCGAGGACCAAGCAATCACACGAGCACGACACCGAGATTTGTTAACGAGGTTCACCGATATGGCTACATCCCCGGGGCCTGAGTACGGGCGCTCTTCCCGTTGACACCGTCACAATACCGCCCACCGGCCACCCGGGCGCCGGCACACGCCGCTGGCTCCCCCTTGCGCGCCTGTGCTATTATGTTGGCATGGGTTACATCGTGTGTCTACCCCCGCTATATATGAGAGGCCTAGGATACAAGTGTCCTACTAGGACACGACTCCATATCCTATCTAAACACAATACTACTACAAGTCCAACTGTAACCTACCTTGTACACTATATTCGACATAACTCCAACAACCTGGGTGTCAATGAGGCATTAATAAAATGAACAACTAGTGATTGTTTCCTATGGTTTAGTTGGACATTAAATAAAGGCACTTTCCATCTAAGATGAGGAGAATGAATCACAAGAGATAAGAGATGTGTAGCAAATAATGTACTGTCAATCTGAACCACAACTTCCTGGTACTGATTTCTACATATACAATTACTAACTGCATGGAAACATCTTTCTTAAGTTGGCACAACTACATGCAAATATGAAGGATCAGAAAAGAGAGCACCTCATTTATCTATTTTCCAATCTTGCTGCTGCAACCAAGGGTAAACTTTTTACCCTTACAATTGTAGATCATCATCGATTTGGAGCACATTATGTTCGTATTCCCAATGTAACTGATTCCAAACGAGTTGGGGCAAAAATTACGCCCAAATGTTGGAAGAATAATACAGTCGTAAATTATGGATAGGAGAAGAAGAGAGCATACCGTCGATTCTTCAAGTGTAGCAGACCTTCAAATCATGTGCCGCTATAGCATTGACGTCCCAAATGGCCAAATCTGTAGCGCGACGTCGACGATCCGTGGCTGCAAAATGCATATGTGCACATTCACTTCAGAGGAAGGAGGCGGCGGCTATGCTCTACGGCGGAGATCCCCTCGTAGTTACGAAAGAGAGCGGAGAGGGAGATCCCTGGCTAGGTATTGGAGAGGGAGGAGAGGAATAGAGAGATACGGACGATTTTGTCCCAACCCTAGCTCCCATCACCATGGTCCGGTGGTACAACAGAGAAGACAGGACAGGATAAAATTCAGCTAGACTACAAGGCCTGTTTTGAAAAATGTACCCGCAGCTCCCATCGCCAGGACATCCTGTCCCTCTCTTTTTAATCTAATGGCTCAGATTGGATCGGAGGACCTGGTGCACTAGTTCGTTCTGTGCACATGATACGTTCTCCGGAGGAGCAACGGTTTCAATTCATGCCGCTGTCTACCACACAACTCTTTATAAGGACGCAAGGCTTCTCTAATGAACAACTCATTCCACGACTCACATCTACTTCCTCCGTAAAGAAATATTTCTTTACAGAGGGAGTACTATCTTAGAAACCCATTTCATGCAAAAAGTTGTCGTGGGTCTGTTCAAAGAGGATTTTAATTTGATAGACATTGGTGTAGAAGGCATCGGGTAACTAGTGAGCCAGCAATTAGAGCATACATGAATGCTGTTCGTAGGTGTTGCCTACTTCAGCCTCGTGCACTCCTCGAATACATGCGTAGTTGCGGTATGGCTGTTTGTGGCGCCACGTCAGCTGGTTACAGCTTGTGGTGGTGCCTGCTAGCTACTCCTCCTCACCGGCGCGGCTCCCCTTTCCTCGCCAGCATGCCTCCCAACGACTATGAAGCCAGCAGCAGCACGCCCAATGACCCGGCGCGGCTCCCATCGACCCGGTGGATGCGCAGGGCCTCACCAATGCGTTGCGCCGGTCGCCATCGACGTCGAGGCCTGGCTGTACAACAGCGACTCCGAGGACGATGAGGACGCCGACGACGGAGAGGACGCCGACGAGTAGGCGATGGGGGATATGTCTGCTCTTATTCCTTATGAACAACTACATCCACTGGTGATGTGTTCTGTTTTATGTCGAACGGATGGTGCTCTTAACTACAAACATAAGCGTACGCAATAGTGACACTCATAACTACAAACAGAAGCATGAACTGCCTATATTTAAATGGATGCTTGATGTGATTCTCGAATTAGCGTTGTTTTTTTAAGTAACCACATTCCATTAAACATGAAGATTACAACGTACAAGGACATGGAGACCATACAAGACATCCAGAGAAACTAATGCCACGAAGTTATGCACAAAGGTACCTGTAAAAGAAAAATACACATTTTGAACATCAAATCCCCTTGTACCTTGCCGGATTGTCACCCGTCCGTCACTACCGTCGCCGTAGCGCGGCTAGAGGCAGAGCGGATCATCCTTCAAAGCCATATCAGAAGGAGCACCATCACAGACCATGCTGCTTTTTGAGCCGATTAAACGATCTGTCGCAAGCGACAAGATCGAGTCGTTGTGGCACGTCGGCCGGGCCATGTCCACCTGATCCTGGCACCGCCGTCTTCACCTGATATAGTCGAGGAAGAAGAGTGCCGCCTCCAACCTGCATCCGCTCACCCAACTCCAAGACATCAAATTCAACTACAGAGGTCAACCACGCCGCCGTTGAGAATGACAGGCGCCAACCACCAGAACCTAAGTTCGCCGGAACCATAGAACGACGAGACGACTGAGCCGACTGCTCCCTCGCGTCACCGTTTGAAGAACCACCTAGTTGGAGAAAGAACATCGACAATTTATTCCGACTCGACTCTGTCCTCTCCACTGAAACAACGCCTCCAAGAACACTAATCCTACCCTAACTACGTGCCGGATTTAAAACGCCGGGTCCCCTCCCCCTCCCGTTTTTTTTTCGAAAATACGCCTAGGCGTACCATATTTTTATAAAAGGCAGAGTTGAAATTATAAGAAACTACCACTCGCTGCGAACAACAAGCGTAGCACACACCACACCACTCCTGAACAAGTTCA
Organism: Aegilops bicornis; assembly: GCA_021605145.1. NCBI lineage: Eukaryota > Viridiplantae > Streptophyta > Magnoliopsida > Poales > Poaceae > Aegilops > Aegilops bicornis. Next base: position 172,624,230 of record CM038675.1, on the reverse strand, counting down.
CATACGGACAACACCACAAAGCAAGCTACAACACAAAAGAGTCTATCCTCAGCTGACACACACACCGCGTCTCGTCCGACGTCGGACGCCTCCGAAGACCACCATCTTCCGTAGAACATCGCTTATCAACGCACCATCCACTCTAAGCGCCTAAGAGGAAGTGGCAAGTGGAAGGCAGGACTTGCTCTGATCCAAGGGAGACACCGTCTTGGAAGCACCGCCGACGAGCATACGTAGCGCCGTAGAGGACCAGAAGAGGATAGCAGCAAACACCAGAGGAGAGCAGTAAGGACCCAGACGTGTCTCCACACACAAAGTTCCCAACAGAGATACGACGTCAAGGACGCCGCCAATATGCCGATCCAACACCGAATCGAGGCTTTCGCCTGGAGACAGCCACCAACTCCAAGTGAGCGAGGGTCATGGCGCACACGCCTCGGCGGCACCTCCAAGAAGGGAATGACACCCTCGGGTGCCATCACCGCCGGCCCGACAAAAGCCAAGCAAGATTTTCATCCGCGCATCACACATCACCACACCTCCTGGAATTGGGCAACACCGTCCAATTAGCCTCGCACCGCCGCCACCGCAACTCTATGCAGAAGTAGTCGCCAAGCCGAGGACTGACGACCGGCTGCACGACAAGAGGAACCCAGCCACCGCAGCAAACTCCCAGCCTGGACAAGAAACCACAGCCACCCACACCTCCGGCAAGGTCCAGGACCAACGGTCGGAACCACACCTCCACGAAGCACCAAGCTGCGCCACCGGAAGAGCGCCGCCACTCACCACACAGCACAGAGGTGACCGGCCACTCGCTGCTCGCCAAGACTCCATCTTGGCCAAGCCCTCTCAGCGCCGCCACCACCAACTGTACGTGGGTTCGCACCTCCGCCTGCAGACAGCGCCGCCCCCATCAAAGCTCGCCATCGCACCGCTGCCACCTTCGTCCAGGCCTGCCGCCCTCTGACCGTGCATCGGCAGCCACCCCTCACACCCAGCCGGCGCGGATCTGACCAGATCGAGCTCTGCCGCGAAGAACGCCGCGCCGCCACCGGCCCACGCGCTCCACCGTGACGTGCCGCCACCGGCCAGCAGGCCGAGCCGCCCCACACCGACACCACCAGGCCACACCCGACGCCGCCACCGAAGCTCGCTGGCTGCGCCGCTTCGCACCGACACCACCAGCGCGCCACCCGATGCGCCGCCACCGAAGCCTCGCCGCCGCCGGAGAAGCAGTTTCGCTGCCCCTGCTCCAAAGTGCGAGGGTAACGAGATCCCACCGCCGCCGGCGCCGCGCGGGCGTTGCCCGGCGGCGCCCGCCGGCAGCGGCGGGAGGAGAGGAAGGAGGTGGGGGCTGGGTCCAGCGGCGGCTAGGGTTGGGCGCCCGGGTGGTAGGTGAAGGAGGCTGGGACCCACGGCCTCACCGGCGGAGGGAGGGGCAGAATTTTTCACCTATCAGATCGCCACAAGAGCATTTGGGAGCGAAGCGGTTTTCACGCTCACCAATACGGATCCGAAGTTGTGCTTGAATTGGCGTTGTTGTGAACGCCACATGATTAGTTTCCAAGGGATGTTGATTCTAAGCTGGTGTTTTCACTTTGACTATAGAATGTTGGGCTCTATTTCCATGAACTTTGTAATAGATAAGTAAATTGTTTGTTGTGTAGGTGCATAGTCTTAATGTAGAGGTTGACAGGTCAATAAATTAAACCTTTTGAAAAAGAGCAAGGGATTTTTTTATCTGCTTACAAGATATATAAAGTTCATAGCGGCTAACCAACCAAAGGACAAGTTTGTATAACCAGAAGATTCTTAGTTATTGACTAATGACTTCATGCCACTGTCTGTCCGCTACAACAAAATCCCCCATATAACAACGCATGTCTACCAATGAATCATAGTATGTGTTGTTTGGGCCACCTCCCACCTCCCACTTCCCATGATTTGCTAACCTCCCCGTGCCCACCTTCACATTATCTACAGGAAAAAAAGCCTTCACATTAGGGCGCTACCTCCTTGGTCCAAGTACCACGCAGCCAAGCCAAATCTCTTCTCTCCATGACCACAACGCCGCCGCCCCGCCGCCACCTCTGATTCTGGCTAGCTCCGGCGCTCTGCCTCGCCGTTGCTCACCACACCAGCTACCCCTCACTGCTCTCTCCGACGCCCCACCATGGCGATGTCTTCAGCGCCCCTACATGCAGCGCACAGCAACCCTAGTGGCCACAGGTCGCCAGCACCCGCGCCCTCTCTAGTTGTCGCCCTACTACCCAGTCCCCGTGGCACATCTCCACACGCGCGGCTGCTAGCTCGGCGGTGGTGATGCTGCTCTGCCTCGGCAACCTCGACTCCAACGCCACTGATGGTTCAGTAAGCCACTCCTCTACTGACCCCCTGTTTTCTTACCCTACTTGGTTCTTTGTGAGGTAGGCCATGGCAGATTCTTCTTTGCCGGCCATCGTGATGACGATCTGCGGGACCTTGACCACTCATCCTGATCCACCGCCGCCACCGGCGTCCATGCCACTCCACTTCGAAAATCAGATGATTCCTAAAGATGACGTTTTGTCCCCTCCCCCTTTCCTTCCTGCCTTTGAGATTGTATAACACTGAGCGCTTACTTGTGTACCTCTGTCCCTCTCTTGTAGTACTGCACTACTGCTACCATGTACTCCCTCTGTTCCCAAATAATTGTCTTTTTAGAGATTTCAACAAATGACTACATACGGAGCAAAATGAGTGAATCTACACTCTAAAACATGTCTACATACATCCGTATATTGTAGTCCATTTGAGATGGCTAGAAAGACAATTATTTGGGAACGGAGGGAGTATGATGTATGACTCTGATTGAAACAGGGACAATGCGAAACACAGGGAGTGTGCATCGTTCATGTCTATGTATCTCATTATATACATCAATGTTCATTATATGTACAGCTCACACCGTTTTCCCTTCTTATTAATTAATTTCAATGTATGATTATTTTTCATGCAGCTTGGCGTCTTTCATTAGTCCCCTTGAAAACATCACTGACCAGATGGCTATATGTTTCAGGCAATGATCTGTGCAGGGTGTTGTCAAGCGGAGAGGCAGAGGACTTAAAGTGGTAGAATCAGAACATCAGATCACTTGTGGCGTGTTGTCTGCTGGCCTAGATGGAAAGGTTGGCCGCTGTACCGCAGGTGAGTAGGACCGAGGGCAAGGCACACGTGGGGAGGAAACACTTGCACCTAGGTTAAAGGAAGGGCCAAGTACGATCAATCCAATCTGGTTACATGTGTCGGCCTCTAGCTTGCTGTAAAGACGTGCTCTTGCAGAGAACCAGAGTAATGCTTTGATTCTCGCTAACGCATCAATGCAAGGTATGGTGTGCTTGAAGCTTTTGTGGAACTTTCACTACATGGTAGTGTTAATGCTTTTCCATGCTCTTTCAAACCATACTTCAATCTACTAATGTATATGCTTCAATATAGTCTGTTTGAGAACAGTTTGTCGGGATATGAGAATGAGTCAATTCAGTCCGTTTGGACTGATCTGTATAGTACCCAATATGTTGCAAACCCCGACTTATTTCTTATACTGTAGGACAAAATTTTATAATTCCCTTCAATATATATGAAAATATGGTTACATTTTTTTGCTGGGGATGGTTAGCTTATTTGTATCTAAATCATCTAGAACTTGAATGCAACGTGAACAGTTCGAACAATTACAATGTTAATATTACTAAGATAGCAGGCCGTATTTTAAGCTTACAAGAACACCAAATTAGTTATTTTCTCCCCCGCAAAAGAAAAAAGATTTGTTATTTCCTGATATATATATATATATATATATATAAATCTGAAAATGAAAGTCGTCACGTCAAAAGTTTTGGACGATTTATTTTTATTGCTCGAGTATTGTACTATAGGTAGCGTGTTCCATGTTGAACTGCAAATTTAGAAAAAAAATCATTCGATGGTACAAAAAAATCACACAAAACATAGATTACTGGTAAATATTTCTAGGTAGTAAGTTAAGAGACGAAAACCTACAAAGCCACACAAGATAAACACTAGCCCGTGTGAATGCGCGGTTTATCGACTAGTAGTATGAAATGCCCAAATATGGTGATTTCACCAAACTTTTTGCACATGGATGTTTCAGATAAAGAGCTGCCTGGAGTTCGAGCTCCACTTTGCATTTCTGGTTAAAGTTTTTTTGAAAGGTGCTTATAATATAGAAAACACTTTAGATAGAAATTCTAACGTGAGTTGTTCATTGTCTGAAACTTCTGTTGAACTTATCACAGGATACCTGAATGTGGGTTGCTTTAGACTTGCCTTGAGGAACTGGTGACAAAATACACATAAACCAAGTTTGTTAAAATTGTCTCCACGAACTATATTCCCAATTACCCATATAGGATGTTGCCGAAGGGATTTTTGTTGGTCTGTAGAAGCTTTGTGGAACTGAATGTAAGTTATATGGCACAATAAGTTTGAGAAGGCCAATTTGGCTCCCTGGCTCAGCTGCACCCTCTCCGATGAAAAAAATCAAAACAAATACTAGAAAAATTCAAAAAATCCAATTTTTTTATGTGGTAGATAATTTGATGCGTGAGGTTCGCTGCAAATTTCAACTCGTTTGGACATTTGAGCAGCTCTCTGCAAAAAAGACAAAATCGGGGTCTGTATAAAAGTTAATTGTTCACGAACTGTTTTGACCCGATTTGTCTTTTTTGCCGAGAGCTGCTCAGACATCCAAATGAATTGAAATTTGGAGCGGACCTCACGCATCAAATTATCTACCACAAAAAAATTGGATTTTTTTGAATTTTTCTAGTATTTGTTTTGAATTTTTTTTCTGAGCGGGAGCATCTGAGCCCGGGCTTAGATGCGGATTTTCGAATAAGCTTCCATTATCTTAGTTCAAGTTTTCTTTTTGTGAGGTTACTTCAAGTTACTCTTTATTTAATTGGATGGACAACAAAATAACAATGTATGTGTGTGGCTATCTTAAAGTTTCAATTACCCACTTGCAGTATACAATTTACTATTTTTCTGTATGCTATAATATAGATGCATGTTAACGTGGCTAATCTTTGATCTTAGGATGAGACTTCCTTTTTTCGTACCAAGAGGGAACCATGTTGATGACAACATGCATGTCTATATGTTTGATATATATGGTCCTAATGTATGTCTGGTTTGTGACATGTGGCAAAAGAAAAGAAAAAGATTGAGGGGACAAACTTTAAGAGTCTCTAACAGAGTGGCATGCCTACTTCGCAGTTATACATTCTTGTTACAATTAAATCGAGCCTCTGCTAGGAATAAGGAACAACAAGAATTGTATTGGTCATTTACAGTACACTGAACTGATCGAGCCTTCCTTCAATTAATGATTAATCCTAGAATATTTAAGTTTTGCATGCGGCTTCCATCTCCACATGTTGAATTTTCATTCTGTTTATTTAATCTATTGCAGTGACGCTTTGCCAGTCAGTTCTAGTACTGAATGATGTGCAGGGTGGTGGTGGTTCATCCTATAGCACTGTCAAAGAAGGCGTCCAGAGAAGTTCATAGAGAAGCTTGTCATCTACTCCCTCCGTACCTAAATATATGGCATTTTGGTAGGCTAAGGCTGTGTTTGGTTGAGCTGCAGATTCTAAAAAAGCTGATGTGGAAAAGCTGCTGTGAAAAAGCTGGAAGCTGAAAAGTTGGGGTACCCCAGCTTTGAAATTTACATTAGGAAGAAGCTACAGATTCTCAAAAGCTGCTTTGAACATTTACCCCTTTGGTTAGCTTTTGGCTTTTCAAAGCAGAAGTTGGTAAAAAAAGCTGAACCAAACACAGCCTAAGTAGCATGAAGGCCGATGAAGACAAAGATGATGCATGGCTAGGCTGTTGATAGAAAGATCGAGAATGGGGCTACTACAAGATGGTTTTACATTTCGCCTTCTTTTTCATGGTTAATATATAGGAGATTATGTAATATATTTTTCAGATTGTGTTCCATGTAATGCAACCGAGTTGATTAAATATACGAAATCTTTCTGTTTACTGGATTGCTGCTCCTTGCACTATTGTTCGTAGTATATAAAATTACCAGTAATTGTTCATGCTATGCACAGATTCATGGAAGTGCTGCACTGAAAATTCCTTTGTGTAGGGTAATCAGCAACGTATACGAAGTGTTGGTGGCTGTAGATATATATTTTGCAATCTTGCAACACCTCTGCACGTCCATTACCAACTCAATTATACGTGTTGTAGTAGACTCTTCCAACGCCACCAAGGGCAACGGATACTGATCTGTTGGTGTAGATCTTACCAACACATATATGGACATTAGGCAACGCAACAATGCGTTGTTAAAGGGGGGTTTCTGTTGTAGTGGGAGCAAGTACACACAACTCTTTTACAAGGAGCAAGGCTTCCTTTAGAAATAACTGAGTCCACATTTTACTTCTATTTTAGAATCCCAATTAGTGCACTATTTGTTGCTTCTTTATTCACTAGGGATTTGAATTTGGTAGTACAGGCATAGAAGGCATCAAGAATTATCCATGAATAGATGGAATTAGAACATGCACAATCTCTCGTAGCAAGGCTGCTATCTATCCAGCTCATTCTTCGCATTGCACCCAAGGTTTTGGTTACCGAATGGTGTATTTTTACCCAGGGGGACCGGTAAACGTGGTTACCGCGGTTACCACGAAATTTCGAGAAAAAATCGAATGAATTTTGAATGAAATTTATAATTAAATTTTGACTTCAAATTCTTTCAAAATAGATATTGATAGTACTTGAACTTATATTTATCATAAAAGAGCTACTAGCTCAGTGGAACGTTGTCTACACGCGTGCCGTCAAGTGCTGCCATACTTTACTATACATTGAGCATTTGAATTCAAAAAATTCAAAATTTTGAATTTTTTTGGTCAAAATGCCCATTTACCTAGGGGGGCCGAAATATGCGGTAACCGTGGTAAATCTTGAAATTTCAAGCGGTAACCAAAACCCTGATTGCACCTCATCCTCTTACTCCGCTGCTCCAAAAAATCCCAGCTCGGTCCCATTTCTCCGCTAAACACCAGTCCTACATGACCAGAAGCATTGGTCCTACATTACCAACAACAAAGTTTTAGCCCTCTCGCAGGAAGATGTCTGTAAGCATATTGCAGACTGGATCTTCCAAACTTGCTTATCTGCAGACCAGATCCTACAGATTTTGCTTGCCTGCAGACAAGATCCTACAGATTTTGCTTGCCTGCAGGCCAAGTCCTACAGATTTACTTACTTTTTAACCCACTCAAGGGAAGAAGTCTGTAAGCATATGCAATCACATAGGAACCATTACAGGAAAAGGGTTCCCCCACTTTGTATTACAAAGCAACCAACACCGATACAAGGATTGCTGGGGCGAACAGCACATCAAGCCCAAAAAAAAACAAAGAAGAAATAAATGCCAACAACGGCAGCTCGACAAAGCGTGGATGACCCGCCATCGCTACGCCCACCAGAACCAGACCACCACAACCCGAGGCTCCGAACCACCGCGTACAAAACAGCACCTCCAAGAAGGAAAGCGATGCCGACGACGCTGCTGCCCGGACATGTCCCAAGGTTTCCCCGACACGCGGAGGGAGGTGGGGGATGGATATCACCGACACCCTCCAGGAAGGAATGATGGCACCCACAGGTGTCACCGCATCGGAGCCGAAGACCGGCAAGGATTTCTCCCGCACTCCAACCCTACCGCCCAACGGATCGGAGCCGACCAGCCAGACCGCCGCCCACCATCATGCGCCATCGCGGTTGCGCCGCCATCCACGCCGCCTCACTGCGAACACCAACACGAGGCCAAGAGGACCTGGGAGAAGCGCCCCGTGGAGGGAGAAGCAGCACCGAAGCAGAACGGGAGGGAACCACCTCCACCGCCATCGTGCGGGAGGCCAGAGCCTCCGGCACCGTCGCGGTAGCCGTCCGGACACGGCAGCTGGGCATGCCAGGCCACCCCTGGCCCGGCCAGGCCCGAAACGGGCCCGCTAAGCCACGCGGCCACGCTGCAGCAAGCCGGCGATGGCGCCGCCAACACCCTGCCGCTCGTCACCTCTCCCCCGCCTCCCGAAAGCCACGAAGCAGACCCACCCCGCCGCCGCGCCCAGGCCCAGATGGGGCCCGAAGGGCCTAGATCTTGGCCGAGCGGGCGCCGCCAGACCGCGCCGCCGCGTCGACATAGGAACCATTTACACAAGTAAGGTCTCACATATTGCAAATCATCATCATATCAACACAATCAGCTAAGCACTAATTACACACATAACGTAAAGGTAGTGGAAAACAAGTTTTCGTCCCTCAAACTTCCTTTGTAAACAAACTTGGTAAATGTTTTTAACCCGGACAAGTGATTTACTCATACAATTCTATAATAATCTGAAATAGCATCAAGTGATTACCAATAGCGTTCTTATCACTCATGCTAGACTCCGTCGTGAAGTCAAAACTGAGACAAAGTAACAAACGAAACACTTAAGAGAGCTCAGCCATCACATCTAACACTCTGCACACAGTGAAGTTCGTGTCGTCAGCTCCCTTGAACTCGCCGCCTGCACACTTGGAGTACAACACAGTGCTTCTTGGTGACACCGACAATGCCTACCTCTTGCCTTCCTCGTTGAGAGAGCCCGGACAATAGCTACGACCTGCATTAAGAGGTGAATTGGTTAAACATGCACCTACTAGTTCAGCACAGACTCTAACCAATGGCAATAACTTACTTTTCCAACGCATGGCTTCTCCTTGGATGTCTCGGTGAGGATAAGACCAGCTTCAGTCTTATCTGAAGCCTCGGCAACCTAGCATAAATGCATGATAGATAAGCATTTTTGACCGCTATGCACATAAACCAGTCAAGATCGACCAGAAATTTCTTAATGAGATGACATGACATTCGACATAAATACCTTGATGAGTACCCATTCACTGAGAGGCTTCATGTCTTTGACATCATCAGATTCAAGAATACCAACGATGTCATCCGCTTTCGTAATGAGATGCTTGAGGTTGTTGTATTCAACCTCAATCCCAGCATACTTTGAATATACAACTTGAGATCCGGTCTAAATTAAAAAATACATGGGGTATTTTGAAGTATTACTGTGTTAGCATAATATTCACCACTAACATAAGCTTTGGTGCAAACTAGCTGGTGCATGGAACTCATCGATTCGGTGGTTTAACTAGCATTCTTGTTTTTCCATCTGGCTAGTTATTGTCGATATCTTGAACCTTGGCTACACCCAGAGACTAAACTAACTCATTTCTCCACGTAATCCCTCGGGGAAGCTTGATAAATGCCTCTTCAACCATTGTAAAAAAAATTATGCTTTAAAATTGCATAAACATTGAATCCGCCATGTTGTTTCCTTTCGGGGCAATTAGTGTGATTGTAAACTCCTTGTCTGTATTCATATTTTTAACTGAAAAAAACCAGAAACCCACCACCTGAAGTTCTTAGTTGAAGACACAGAAAAGGTAATATATCTGCCTTTCACGTGAGTTAGTGTCAGATGATAGATCACATCATTAAGTTGGTCTTAGTAGTCATGCAAAATAGTACACCATATGTTTCTTTTTACTTAGTTGGCTACAAGCTAGTGAACCCTATCTCACCGTATCCACTTACACGGACAGTGCACAACAGAGTAAAAATGTATTAAGACATACAAATAAGTGCACCCCCAAAGGGAGGAGAAAATTTACACGTATGATGACCTCCACCTTGGCACACCTTCTTATCCCCAATGGTTCTACCCCTCCAACTGCAACAACCTCGCCTCCCTAAGGCTTCGACTGTGCAGACGATGGAAGCAAAATTCTACCAATGGTCTTCTCCTCAGCTTCACAAGCACTTTGTCTCCTAGAAGCTTGAGCGATGTATATTGCAGTTATGTCAACAAACTGTAACCAGCTTTTACAACGCCAAAGAAGCACTCCCTAAGAATAATGCATTTTCATTGCCATAGTTGTTATCCTTTGGGTGACAACAGAGGCATCCTTGTCTTGGGGAGCCTCTCAAGGTTTGCAAACTCAGCACGAAACAAAATCATTGATTATTCTCTACGGATTATTGTAAGATAACCTGTAATCACTTTCAGGTATTTGAGCCACCGAAAGTGACGATACTTACCTGCACGATCCCCAATGGGAGGAGAAAATTTACACGTATGATGACCTCCACCTTGGCACACCTTCTTATCCCCAATGGTTCTACCCCTCCAACTGCAACAACCTCGCCTCCCTGAGGCTTCGATTTGTGCAGACGATGGAAGCAAAATTCTACCAATGGTCTTCTCCTCAGCTGCACTCAGCTTCACAAGCACTTTGTCTCCTAGAAGCTTGAGCGATGTATATTGCAGTTATGTCAACAAACTGTAACCAGCTTTTACAACGCCAAAGAAGCACTCCTTAAGAATAATGCATTTTCATTGCCATAGTTGTTATCCTTTGGGTGACGACAGAGGCATCCTTGTCTTGGGGAGCCTCTCAAGGTTTGCAAACTCAGCACGAAACAAAATCATTGATTATTCTCTACGGATTACTGTAAGATAACCTGTAATCACTTTCAGGTATTTGAGCCACCGAAAGTGACGATACTTACCTGCACGATCCCCAATGGGAGGAGAAAATTTACACGTATGATGACCTCCACCTTGGCACACCTTCTTATCCCCAATGGTTCTACCCCTCCAACTGCAACAACCTCGCCTCCCTGAGGCTTCGACTGTGCAGACGATGGAAGCAAAATTATACCAATGGTCTTCTCCTCAGCTGCACTCAGCTTCACAAGCACTTTGTCTCCTAGAAGCTTGAGCGATGTATATTGCAGTTATGTCAACAAACTGTAACCAGCTTTTACAACGCCAAAGAAGCACTCCCTAAGAATAATGCATTTACATTGCCATAGTTGTTATCCTTTGGGTGACGACAGAGGCATCCTTGTCTTGGGGAGCCTCTCAAGGTTTGCAAACTCAGCACGAAACAAAATCATTGATTATTCTCTACAGATTACTGTAAGATAACCTGTAATCACTTTCAGGTATTTGAGCCACCGAAAGTGACGATACTTACCTGCACGATCCTTGCACACCACTAACATGAACTGTACAGATTAAAAACAAGAAGGAAATCAACAGCTCATGTGAAACGTCGTCCAAGGATCGTGCATTTTCTGTCGTCCGTGTAGCATCACTCTTGAGCCACATAATTATGAGCAAGTAAAGGGACCACGATACATTTTCCTCCTGAAAGTGTGGTTCAGCGCCTTCTTGAGCCGCGACAAAGACATGACGTTAAGGACATTGCCATCGTCCGCCACAACTGAAGTTAGCACAGAGTTCACGGGCACTCGCGCCATCCCGACCCCGCAGCTGACTGGATCCACACGGATCTGCCATGGAGACGAACACAACCGGCGGACCGCCGGCAAAGGGCCTCCAGCCGCCCCTCACCGGCCCTCCTCGCGTCGCCCACGGGCCAAAAGCCACACCGTGGCGAATCTGGATCGACGCCAGATCCACGCCGCTGCCGCCAACCATCACCAAACGTGGCAGCCGAACAGAGCACACACCCCGTCGACCATGGAGTCAGCTGCCGCCGCCGCACAACCGAGGGTCGCCATCCTGACCGCCGCACCGGCCGCCCCACAAAAGCCACCCCAGCCACCTCAAGGGGACCCCATCACAAGCCTCCTGCCCGAGCACCTTCTGCGTCGGGGCCGCCGCGGCCAACGCCGGAGGCAGCGGCAGCTGTCGATCTGCCCTAGTGGAAGTTGGCGGTGCTAGGGCTTGGGACCCCTGGCGTCGACCTGAGGGAGCGACGCGAGGGGGTTACGTTCCAACATGATTCTACTAGTATTCCAATGGATGGCTTCTCCTTGGTTTTCTCGGTAAGGATAAGGCCAGCTTCTGTCTTATCTGAAGCCTCTGCAACCTAGCACAAATACAAGACAGATAAGACTGTTAAGCGTTATGCTCATTCAGCCAGTACAAGATTGGCTGGAAATTCTTTAAATATACACTACTGATTAGTGCATGACATTCGATATAAATACCTTGATGAGAACCTGGTCATTGAGAGGCTTCATGTCTTTGAGATCATCAGATTTAGGAATACCACCTCTTTCGTAATGAGATGCTTGGGGTTGTTGTATTCAACCTCAATCCCAGCATAGTTTGAAGGGTGTGGCTAGGTCTCAGTGGTCTGAAATTTAACCTAAGTCTTAGTCAAGTGACATAACATGCAAGAGAGAAAAAGAAAAAACTGAAGAATTTTATTTTTGCACGAATCTTAATGTAAGATCTCACGGATATAGCATTAACTGAGACTTAGCGAAGTCTCAGTCGGCTGAGACTTGATTAGCATAACATTCACCTCTGATGCAAACTAGCTTCTTTTAGGGGTAAAAACCTGATTTATTCATCAAACACCATACGAAGTGGGATACGTCTCAGGTCGTGCGGGGTGCCAAACCAAACGTGGCGCCCCGGACCTCTAGAAAAAGCAAATTTAGCTAAGCTATGTGCTTCATAGTTCACAGCACGAGACTCAAACGAAAAGGTACAATTGAGAAATAACAAATGACTAGTAATCTCAGCAACGATCACCCCATATGTTCCCCTGGCGCTCTTGTGGGTGTCTGAAATAACTTGCTTGCAATCGGATGCTACAACAAACTGTTTGTATGTGAAGATCGTCAGCAAGTGCTAGTGCCTCACGACATGCTATTGCTTCAAGGGTGGCTGGATCAACAACTCCTTCAAGAACTAGGGCCGAGCTGCCCAAAAAATTTCCGTCTGCGTCTCTGCAGACTGCGGCTGCAGATCCTCCTCTTCTTCCGCTTACTCCCCCGTCCACATGGATTTTGCAATATCTAGCCGGGGGCCTTTTTGGCTTCAGATTCGCTTGCTGGGGTGTGGCATTCCTGGCCGGAGTGCTCGGATTAGCGATGATCAAGGACAGGTCTTTTAGAAACCTCTCTATAAAGCCATGGGTCGCTTGGGGACTCTGAAAAATAGCCTCATGTATTGCCTTTCGACGAGCATACCAAATTGCCCACAGTGTCACCGCCATGTTAACAATTCTTCATGACTTAGCATCTCCATCAACGTGAATAGCCACTGCTTGGCGTGCGGCTCAGTATTTGTTATGATTTTATGCGTTACCTCCGGCTCAGCCAGCACCCAAACACTTCTCAAAGTTGTGCACTCCAGGAGGCTATGACGCCATGAGTCTCGTATCCCACATATGCCACATAGGCTGGAATCAGCCATATGACCCGGGACCTCGGTCTTCCATAGCATTTTCCATGAATTTTCCTCCGCTCTGGCATTTGAAGAGCCCGCGGACCCCTCTAGCCAGGCTTCACGTCGCGCCCTTGTGGCCACCAACATTATATACGCCGACCTGACCGAAAAAGTCCCATGTTTCTCATAATGCCAGGCCCAGAAGTCAGTTATATTTCGAGTGCATAGCGGTATTCCGAGGATAACTTGGGCGTCCATTGGCAGGAAAGTGTTTTGGATCAATTGTTTGTCCCATGACGCTGTCGCTCTTGTGATGAGTTCCGAGACTCTTATTGGTGGGTTTAAAACACGGCATCCATATGGTCTAAACGACTCCTCCCTGGGCAGCCAATTATGGTTCCATATCTCCGTAGTTTCTCCGTTTCCAATCCGTCTAACCAGACCCTGTTTCATTGTATCTCTCCCTTCTATGATCGCCCGCCAGATCTGGCTTGGGTGATTGCCCAGTTCGTCCTGCAAGATGTTTGTGTTTGGGTAGTATACACTCTTTAGAACACGAGCACTGAGTGAGTCAGGAGCATGCAGCAGTCGCCAAGCTTGTTTAGCGAGCATGGCAAGGTTGAAAAGTTCAAAAACCTTGAATCCTAGCCCACCCATACCTTTTGGTTGCGTCATTGCTTTCCAAGAAACCAAATGAGGCTTCCTTTTTCCTTCTTTACTCCCCCACCAAAATTGTCTCACCAGCTTGTTTAGATGCTCACAAAGGCCCCGAGGTAGCTTAAAACAAGACATCGAGAAGACCGGAACTGCTTGTGCCATTGATTTGACTAGGATTTCTTTGCATGCTGATGACATAGTACGCTCTATCCATCCCTGCACCTTTCCCCATAGTTGGTCCTTCAAATACTTGAAGGAGCCGTTCTTTGAGCAGCCGATATCAGACGGCATTCCCAAATACTTTTCGTTTAGGGTTTCATTGGGAACGTTTAGTGTTTCTTTGATTTCCTGCCTGGTCGAGTCTGGCACTCCCTTACTGAAGTATATAGACGATTTGGAGTAATTGATGCGTTGACTTGCTGCCTGAAAGTATGTATTCAGGACATGGTACACCTCATTGGCTCCACCACTGTTTGCCTTGAAGAACAACAGGTTGTCATCGGCGAATAGAAGATGGTTCACTGGTGGCGCCAAAGGTGCTACGTGTAGACCATGCAAATTGGATGACTCACTTTTTTATTTTAGAAGGCACGACAGGCCCTCTACTGCTATCAATAACAAGTATGGAGATATTTGGTCCCCTTGTCTGATTCCTCTTGAAGGTATAAATTGTTGCAATTTCTTTCCATTGAACAACACCGAAAATTTCACGGTTGTCACCAGGCTCATAACTATTTGGACCCATCTTGCAGAGAAGCCCAACTTGAGCATTATAGCCTGTAAATATTCCCATTCCACCCTATCATATGCTTTCATCATACCAAGCTTCAGGGCACACGACTGATGTTTCTTTGACTTATTTCTTTTCATAAAATGAAGACACTCGTAGGCTGTGATGATGTTATCAATTATTAACCTTCCAGGGACAAATGCAGACTGCTCCTCTGAGATGATATCAGGAAGTACTAGCTTTAGCCTATTAGATATCACTTTCGAAGCAATCTTATACAGCACATTACAAGGGTTGATAGGTCGGAACTGAGAGAGGAGTGTAGGATTTTTTACCTTCTGGATAAGCACCAGAACCGTGTCATTGATACACTCGGCCGACTCTGTGCCTTCAACATCCTCAGTACCGCCTTTGTGACGTCCTCCCCACAAATATCCCAATGATGCTGGAAAAAATGCGCAGGGTAGCCGTCTGGGCCCGGAGCTTTAACTGGGTACATTTGGAAAAGTGTTGCTTTTACCTCTTTCTGGTTATATGGAGCATTTAGCATACCATTCATCACCTGAGTCACTTTCACCGGGACTTTGTCTAGGACCGAATCCATGTCCTGTACCCCTTCTGACGTGTAGAGCTGCTGATAAAAATCATTAGTCATGATCTCCATCTCCGTTGGATCATCTGTCATCTGTCCATCCGGCCTTTGTAATGATTTTATTTGGTTTTTCCTCCTGCGCCGGCTCGCCCTTAGGTGAAAGAAATATGTGTTCTTGTCACCATGCTGCAGCCACTCCAAACGAGCACGTTGCTGTCAATAATATTTCTTCTCTACGGTACAGTACTGTGAGCCTTTCAATTAATTTAATTTCCAAATGATTAGGGCCAGATCGTTGCTGAGATTACTAGTCCATTAGTAGAAATCAGGGCTTTGGTTGGGGCCTGGCCAGCCCATTAGTCCCGGTTCTTACACGAACTGGGGCCCATGGCGGCGTACGTCCCGGTTCATGCGCCCAGGGGGCCGGCCAGTGAAGGAAATATGCCCTAGAGGCAATAATAAAGTTATTATTTATTTCCTTATTTCATGATAAATGTTTATTATTCATGTTAGAATTGTATTAACCGGAAACATAATACATGTGTGAATACATAGACAAACAGAGTGTCACTAGTATGCCTATACTTGACTAGCTCGTTAATCGAAGATGGTTATGTTTCCTAACCATAGACATGAGTTGTCATTTGATTAACGGGATCACATCATTAGGAGAATGATGTGATTGACTTGACCCATTCCGTTAGCTTAGGACTCGATCGTTTAGTATGTTGCTATTGCTTTCTTCATGACTTATACATGTTCCTATGACTATGAAATTATGCAACTCCCGTTTACCGGAGGAACACTTTGTGTGCTACCAAACGTCACAACGTAACTAGGTGATTATAAAGGTGCTCGATAGGTGTCTCCGAAGGTACATGTTGGGTTGGCGTATTTCGAGATTAGGATTTGTCACTCCGATTGTTGGAGAGGTATCTCTGGGCCCTCTCGGTAATGCACATCACTTAAGCCTTGCAAGCATTGCAACTAATGAGTTAGTTGCGGGATGATGTATTACGGAACGAGTAAAGAGACTTGCCGGTAACGAGATTGAACTAGGTATTGAGATACCGACGATCGAATCTTGGGCAAGTAACATACCGATGACAAAGGGAACAACGTATGTTGTTATGCGGTCTAACCGATAAAGATCTTCGTAGAATATGTGGGAGCCAATATATGAGCATCCAGGTTCCGCTATTGGTTATTGACCGGAGACGTGTCTCGGTCATGTCTACATAGTTCTCGAACCCGCAGGGTCCGCACGCTTAACGTTACGATGACAGTTATATTATGAGTTTATATGTTTTGATGTACTGATACGTCTCCAACGTATCTATAATTTTTGATTGCTACATGCTACTTTATCTACTGTTTTGGACTATATTGGGCTTTAATTTCCACTTCTATATTATTTTGGGACTAACCTATTAACCGAGGCCCAGCCCAGAATTGATGTTTTTGCCTAGTGTTTCGAGGAAACCGAATATCAAACGGAGTCCAAACGGAATGAAACCTTCGGAAACGTGATTTTCTCACCAAACGTGATCCAGGAGACTTGGACCCTACTCCAAGGAACAAAAGAGGCGGTCACGAGGGTGGGGGGCCCCCTAGGGCGCCCCCCTGCCTCGTGGGCCCCCTGTTGCTCCAGCGTACTCCTTCCTCCTATATATACCTCACGCACCCAAACGATCGAATCTGGAGCCAAAAGCTAATTCCACCGCCGCAACTTCCTGTATCCACGAGATCCCATCTTGGGGCCTGTTTCGGAGCTCCGCTGGAGGGGGCATCCACCACGGAGGGCTTCTACATCAACACCATAGCCCCTCCGATGAAGTGTGAGTAGTTTACTTCAGATCTTCGGGTCCATAGCTAGTATCTAGATGGCTTCTTCTCTCTTTTTGGATGTCAATATAATGTTCTCCCCCTCTCTCGTGGAGATCTATTCGATGTAATCTTCTTTTTGCGGTGTGTTTGTTGAATTTGTCATATTGCATGAATTTATTCCTCTACATCATGTCATCTTGCTTAAGGCGTTACTCTGTTTTTAACTTAATACTCTAGATGCATGCTGGATAGCGGTCGATGAGTGGAGTAGCAGTAGTAGATGCAGAATCGTTTTCGATATACTTGTCTCGGACGTGATGCCTATATACATGATCATACCTAGATATACTCATAACTATGCTCAATTCTGTCAATTGCTCAATAGTAATTTGTTCACCCACCGTAGAATACTTATGCTCTTGAGAGAAGCCACTAGTGAAACCTATGGCCCCGGTCTATTCTCATCATATCGGTCTCCATCACTTTAATACTTGCTTTGTTTTTACTTTGCCTTTTACTTTTCACTTTGCATCTCTATATCAAAAATACCAAAAATATTATCTATGATCTCTATCAGATCTCACTCTCGTAAGTGACCGTGAAGGGATTGACAACCCCCAATCGCGTTGGTTGCAAGGAGCTATCGTTTTGTGCAGGTACGAGGGACTTGTGCATGGCCTCCTACGGGATTAATACCTTGGTTCTCAAAAACTGAGGGAAATACTTACGCTACTTTGCTGCATCATCCTCTCCTCTTCGGGAAATCCAACACGATTGCTCAAGAGGTAGCAAGAAGAATTTCTGCGCCGCTGTTGCGGGGAGGCTCACGCAAGAGCAAGTCAAGACATACCAAGTACCCATCACAATCCCTATCTCCCGCATTACATTATTTGCCATTTGCCTCTCGTTTTCCTCTCCCCCACTTCACCCTTGTCGTTTTATTCGCCCTCTCTATCCCAATCTCCTCCTCTTTTTCCCGTTTGCTTTTTTCTCGCTTGCCTTTTCTTTGCTTGTGTATTGGATTGCGTGTTTGTCACGATGGCTCAAGATACTACCAAATTGTGTGACTTCACTAATACCAATAATAATGATTTCCTTAGCACTCTGTTGCTCCTCTTGCCAATACTGAATCTTGTGAAATCAATACTGCTTTATTGAATCTTGTTATGAAAGATCAATTCGCCGACCTTCCTAGTGAAGATGCCGCTACTCATCTGAATAGCTTTGTTGATTTATGTGATATGCAAAAGAAAAAAGATGTCGATAATGATGTCGTTAAATTGAAGCTATTTCCTTTTTCTCTTAGAGATCGTGCTAAAGCGTGGTTTTCATCTCTGCCTAAAAATAGTATTGATTCTTGGAACAAGTGAAAAAGATGCTTTTATCTCTAAGTATTTTCCTCCCGCTAAAATTATCTCTCTTAGGAACGATATTATGAATTTTAAGCAACATGATCATGAACATGTTGCACAAGCTTGGGAGAGAATGAAATTAATGATACGTAATTGTCCTACTCATGGTTTGAACTTGTGGATGATTATACAAAACTTTTATGCCGGATTGAATTTTGCTTCTAGAAATCTTTTAGATTCGGCCAGGAGGCACTTTTATGGAAATCACTCTAGGAGATGCTACTAAACTTCTAGATAATATTATGGTTAATTATTCTCAATGGCACAATTGAAAGATCTACTAATAAAAAGTGCATGCGATAGCAGAAATTAATGTTTTGAGTGGAAAGATGGATGAACTTATGAAATTATTTGCTACTAAGAGTGTTTCTTCTGATCCTAATGATATGCCTTTGTCTACTTTGATTGAGAATAATAATGAATCTATGGATGTGAATTTTGTTGGTAGGAATAATTTTGGTAACAACGAATAGAGGGAATTTTAATCCTAGGCCTTATCCTAGTAATCCTTCAAATAATTATGGAAATTCCTACAACAACTCTTATGGAAATTTTAATAAGATGCCCTCTGAATTTGAGAGTAGTGTTAAAGAGTTTATGAATTCACAAAAGAATTTTAATGCTTTGCTTGAGGAGAAATTGCTTAAAGTTGATGATTTGGCTAGGAACGTTGATAGGAGAAGCTTAGATCTATTCCTCCTAAGCATGATATCAATGAGTCTCTCAAAGCTATGAGAATTTCCATTGATGAGTGCAAAGAAAGAACCGCTAGGATGCGTGCTTCCAAAGATGCCTTTATTATACCTTTAAAGTGAAAATTTCTCGTCTTTGGGTCAGGTCCGACCCCCGCGTCGTCCCCAGGGCGGCTCGGGGGAACCCTAGGAACACCGCCGCCGCCACCCCTCTACATCACGCTTCCCCTCCCGCCGCCGCCGGAGGACGGTGGCGGCGGGGATCTCCGCACGCTCGGCGGCCTAGGTCGCCGGCGTGAGCCCGTGGTTGTGGGGGTCTTGCCCTCGGCGTCTCCGGCCGGCGTGGCGGCTGCTCGGCACGGTGTCCTCGTCCTCTCGCAGGTGATGGGCTGCCGGCTGCTTGTGGCTGCCTCGATGCGACGGCGTCCCGAGGTTTCAGATCTGGCCGTGGCGGGCTCGGCTGATCTGGCCCGTTAGGTTCGGCCGGCGGTGAGGTTGGTGGTCGTGCGTGGTGATGGCGCCGCCGCCGCGCAAGAGGTGCTTGGGCGGTGGGATCGCATCTTTGGCGGCTGGGGTTCCCCCATCCTCGTCCGGCAGCGTGAGGGTGCGGAGGTAGGGTTGCTTCGGGCGAAAGCCGACGGCGCGGTGTCTGCGGATGTCGCTCTCCTCTTGGGGGCCATTGTGGAGTTCTCCGACCTCCTCCGCTCTCGGGTGTTTCTTCGGGTGAAAGCCCAGGACCTGCGGTGCAGGACCGGACGATGGCATGACATCGCTTCCCCTCCTGAGGGCGTCGTCTTGAAGATCGTGATTCCCTGTGTGCTTTCCCAGAGCTGGACTTGCACGACATCGCGGCAGGTGGCCGGCGATGCGCCCAGAGGTGGAGCGGTGTTTCCTCCTCCGCATCGAAGACGGCGGATCTCGGCGGCGTGGCGCAGCGGAGACTCGGTGCCCGATGCGTGTAGATGGACTCGTGCAGGAGGAGATGGTTGTCTGGCGTCATGGGCGTCATGGTGGCGTCGATGGTAGAGTGGCTTAACAAGGTAGAAGCCTCAATATCTGCTCTGAATACGGACCTGTGAAAGATGGCGGCGACGACACATGTGAGTGCGTCAGATCGGTTTGTGCCCCAGACCCGGTATGTGGCTTGGTCAGGGCTTCCGGCTTTTGATGATAGGTTTAGGTGAGTGGTCTGGGTATTTGGCCCAGCTAGCATCCCTTCATCATATGGATAGGAGTAGTGGCATATGTTGCCAAGATGGCGGATTCAGGCATATTGTTGTAATACTTTGTAAGGTCAACGAGAATAATCAATAAAGTGGCCGCATGCTTCTCCCAGATGCAGAGGCCGGGGGTCATCCTCCTTTTCTAAAAAAATTAAAGTGTGTTCTTCCAATTCCTATGAGAATCAAGATGAAGATCTAAAAGTTATTGATGTGTCTCCCATTAAATCTTTGTTTTGCAATATGAATCTTGATGAAACTGAATATGATCTTCCTTTACCTAGAAGGCGTTCTAAGAATTCGGAGTTTTTAGATCTCGATGATGAAATTGATAAAAGTGGGATTGAAAAAAAGTAAAAACCTAGATGTTGCTAAACCCACTATATTGGATCTCAAGGAATTTAATTATGAAAATTGCTCTTTAATTGATTCTATTTCCTTGTTGCAATCCATGCTAAATTCTCCTCATGCTTATAGTCAAAATAAGGCCTTTACCGAACACATTTTTGATGTCTTGATGCAATCTTATGAAGAAAAACTTGAGTTGAAACTTTCTATCCCTAGAAAACTCTATTATGAGTGGGAACAAACTATTAAAATTAAAATTAAAAATTATGAGTTTCATGCCTTGTGTGATTTGGGTGCGAGTGTTTCCACTATTCCCAAAACTTTGTGTGATTTGCTAGATTTCCGTGACTTTGATGATTGCTTTCTAAACTTGCATCTTGCGGATTCCACTATTAAAAAGCCTATGGGAAGAATTAATGATGTTCTTATTGTTGCAAATATGAATTATGTGCCCGTAGATTTTATCGTTCTTATATAGATTCCAATCCTTCATGTCCTATTATTCTTGGTAGACCTTTGCTTAGAACGATTGGTGCAATTATTGATACGAAGGAAGGGATTATTAGATTCCAATTTTCATTAAAGAAAGGCATGGAACACTTCCCAAGAAAGAAAAATAAAATTACCATATGAATCTATCATGAGAGCCACTTATGGATTGCCTACCAAAGATGGCAATACCTAGATCTAGCCTTGCTTTTATGCCTAGCTAGGGGCGTTAAACGATAGCGCTTGTTGGGAGGCAACCCAATTTTATTTATGATTTTTTGTTTTTGTTTCTGTTTAGGAATAAATAATCCGTCTAGCCTCTGTTTAGATGTGGTTTTATGTTTTAATTAGTGTTTGTGCCAAGCTAGACCTATTGGATCTTCTTAGATGATAGTTATTTGATCTTGCTGTAATTTCCAGAAACTTTGCGCTCAGTGCCCGAATTATTAAAAATCACCAGAACGTGATAAAATACTGATTCCAATTTCTCCTGATCAATAAACAAATTTTCCATGTCTTCTAATTTTGGTAAATTTTTTGGAGTTCCATAAGTTTGCATTAGTTACAGATTACTACAGACTGTTCTGTTTTTGACAGATTCTGTTTATCGTGTGTTGTTTGCTTATTTTGATGAATCTATGGCTAATAAAATAGTTTATAATCCATAGAGAAGTTGGAATACAGTAGGTTTAACACCAATATAAATAAATAATGAGTTCATTACAGTACCTTAAAGTAGTCTTTTGTTTTCTTTCTCTAATAGAGCTCACGAGATTTCTATTGAGTTTTGTGTTGTGAAGTTTTCAAGTTTTGGGTAAATTCTTTTGATGGATTATGAAACAAGGAGTGGCAAGAGCCTAAGCTTGGGTATGCCCATGGCACCCCCAAGATAATCCAAGGTCACCAAAAATTCAAACTTGGGGATGCCCCGGAAGGCATCCCCTCTTTCGTCTACTTCCATCGATAATTTACTTGGAGCTATATTTTTATTCACCAACATGATATGTGTTTTGCTTGGAGCGTCTTGTATTATTTGCATATTTGCTTGTTAGTTTACCACAATCATCCTTGCTGTACACACCTTTTGAGAGAGCCATACATAAATTGGAATTTGATAGAATACTCTATGTGCTTCACTTATATCTTTTGAGCTTGATAGTTTTGCTCATAGTGCTTCACTTATATCTTTTGAGCGTGATAATTTTTGCTCTAGTCTTCACTTAGATATTTTAGAAACGCGATTGGTGGATTTGTTTTAAAGAAACTATTGATCTCTCATGCTTCACTTAGATTATTTTGAGAGTCGTTAATAGCATGGTAATTTGCTTAATGTTAATATACTTGGTATTCATGATATGTGAAACTTTCTTTTGAGTGCGTTGAATACTAAGAAAAGTTTGATGCTTGATAATTGTTTTGAGATATGAAGATGGTGATATTAGAGCCATGCTAGTTGAGTAGTTGTGAATTTAAAGAATACTTGTGTTGAAGTTTGTGATTCCCGTAGCATGCATTATGGTGAACCGTTATGTGATGAACTCGGAGCATGATTTATTTATTGATTGTCTTCCTTATGAGTGGCGGTCGGGGATGAGCGATGGTCTTTTCCTACCAATCTATCCCCTAGGAGCATGCGCGTAATACTTTGCTTTGATAACTTCTAGATTTTTGCAATAAGTATATGAGTTCTTTATGACTAATGTTGAGTACATGGATTATACGCACTTTTTCCCATCCTTCCACCATTGCTAGCCTCTCTAATACCGCGCACTTTTCGCCGGTATCATACACCCACCATATATTTTCCTCAAAACAGCCACCATACCTACCTATCATGGCATTTCCATAGCCATTCTGAGTTATATTGCCATGCAACTTTCCACCGTTCCGTTTATTATGACACACTCCATCATTGTCATATTGCTAGCACGATCATGTAGTTGACATCGTATTTGTGGCAAAGCCACCATTCATAATTCTTTCACTCTTGATTCATTGCATATCCCGGTACACCGCCGGAGGCATTCATATAGAGTCATACTTTGTTCTAAGAATCGAGTTGTAATTGTTGAGTTGTAAGAAAAATAAAAGTGTGACATCATTATTAGAGCATTGTCCCAAGTGAGGAAAGGATGATGGAGACTATGATTCCCCCACAAGTCGGGATGAGACTCCGGACGAAAAAAAAGAGAAAAATGAAAGAAAAAAAAGAGGCCATAAAAAATGAGAGAAAAAGAGAGAAGGGACAATGTTACTATCCTTTTACCACACTTGTGCTTCAAAGTAGCACCATGATCTTCATGATAGAGAGTCTCTCATTTTGTCACTTCCATATACTAGTGGAAATTTTTCATTATAGAACTTGGCTTGTATATTCCAATGATGGGCTTCCTCAAATGCCCTAGGTCTTCGTGAGCAAGCGAGTTGGATGCACACCCACTTAGTTTCTTTTGTTGAGATTTCGTATACTTATAGCTCTAGTGCATCCGTTGCACGGCAATACCTACTCACTCACACTGATATCTATAGATGGGCATCTCCATAGCCCGTTGATACGCCTAGTTGATGTGAGACTATCTCCCCTCTTTTTCTCTACTCCACAACCACCATTCTATTCCACATATAGTGCTATATCCATGGCTCACGCTCATGTATTGCGTGAAGATTGAAAAAGTTTTGAAAATGTCAAAGAATGAAACAATTGCTTGGCTTGTCATCTGGGTTGTGCATGATTTAAATATTTTATGTGGGGAAGATGGAGCATAGCCAGACTATATGATTTTGTAGGGATAACTTTCTTTGGCCATGTTATTTTGAGAAGACATAATTGCTTAGTTAGTATGCTTGAAGTATTATTATTTTTATGTCAATATGAACTTTTGTCTTGAATCTTTCAGATCTGAATATTCATACCACAATTAAGAAGTTTTACATTGAAATTATGCCAAAGTATCACTCCGCATCAAAAATTCCTTTTATCATTTACCTACTCGAGGACGAGCAGGAATTAAGCTTGGGGATGCCTAATACGTCCCCAACGTATCTATAATTTTTTATTGCTCCATGCTACTTTATCTACTGTTTTGGACTATATTGGGACTAACCTATTAACCGGAGGCCCAGCCCAGAATTGCTGTTTTTTGCCTATTTCAGTGTTTCGAGGAAACAGAATATCAAAGGAGTCCAAACGAAATGAAACCTTCGGAAACGTGTTTTTCTCACCGAACGTGATCCAGGAGACTTGGACCCTACTCTAAGGAACAAAAGAGGCGGTCACGAAGGTGGGGGCGCCCCCCCTAGGGCGCGCCCCCTGCCTCGTGGGCCCCCTGTTGCTCCACCGACGTACTCCTTCCTCCTATATATATATACCTACGTACCCCCAAACGATCAGAACAGGAGCCAAAAACCTAATTCCACCACCGCAACTTCCTGTATCCATGAGATCCCATCTTGGGGCCTGTTCCGAAGCTCCGCCGGAGGGGGCATCCACCATGGAGGGCTTCTACATCAACACCATAGCCCCTCCGATGAAGTGTGAGTAGTTTACTTCAGACCTCCGGGTCCATAGCTAGTAGCTAGATGGCTTCTTCTCTCTTTTTGGATCTCAATACAATGTTCTCCCCCTCTCTCGTGGAGATCTATTCGATGTAATATTCTTTTCGCGGTGTGTTTGTTGAGACCAATGAATTGTGGGTTTATGATCCAGATTATCTATGAATAATATTTGAATCTTTTCTGAATTCTGTTATGTATGATTGAGTTATCTTTACAAGTCTCTTCGAATTATCCGTTTGGTTTGGCCAACTAGATTGGTAGTTCTTGCAATGGGAGAAGTGTTTAGCTTTGGGTTCAATCTTGTGGTGTCCTTACTCAGTGACAGAAAGGGTTGCAAGGCACGTATTGTATTGTTTCCATCGAGGATAACAAGATGGGGTATTTGTCATATTGCATGAATTTATTCCTCTACATCATGTCATCTTGCTTAAGGCGTTACTCTGTTTTTAACTTAATACTCTAGATGCATCTTTGGATAACGGTCGATGAGTGGAGTAATAGTAGTAGATCTTGAGAATCGTTTCGGTCTACTTGTCTCGGACGTGATGCCTATATACATGATCGTACCTAGATATACTCATAACTATGCTCAATTCTCACAATTGCTCCACAAGAATTTGTTCACCCAAGTAGAATACTTATGCTATTGAGAGAAGCCACTAGTGAAACCTTGGCCCCCGGGTCTATTCTCATCATATCAATCTCCATCACTTTAATACTTGCTTTGTTTTTACTTTGCCTTTTACTTTTCACTTTGCATCTCTATATCAAAAATACCAAAAATATTATCTATCATCTCTATCCGATCTCACTCTCGTAAGTGACCTTGAAGGGATTGACAACCCCTTATCGTGTTGGTTGCGAGGAGCTATCGTTTTGTGTAGGTACGAGGAACTTGTGCGTGGCCTCCTACTGGATTGATACCTTGGTTCTCAAAAAATGAGGGAAATACTTACGCTACTTTGCTGCATCATCGTCTCCTCTTCGGGGAAATCCAACGCAGTGCTCAAGAGGTAGCATGTACCGAATGTTGTTCGGAGTCCCGGATGTGATCACGGACATGACGAGGAGTCTCGAAATGGTCGAGACATGAAGATTGATATATTGGAAGCCTATGTTTGGATATCGGAAGTGTTCCGGGTGAAATCGGGGTTTTTAGAGATGCAGGAGGTTACCGGAACCCCCCGGGAACTTAATGGGCCTTAGTGGGCCTTGGTGGAAGAGAGGAGAGGAGGTCAGGGCAGGGTCGCGCGCCCCTCCCCCCAGTAGAATAGGACAAGGAGAGGGGGCGGCGCCCTCCCTTCCTTCCTCCCCTCCACCTCTTCCCCCTCTCTCTCCTAGTCCAACATGGAAAAGGGGGGAGTCCTACTCCCGGAAGGAGTAGGACTCCTCCTGGCGCGCCTCCTCCCTGGCCGGCCGCACCTCCCCCTTGCTCCTTTATATACGGGGGCAGGGGGCACCCTAGATACACAAGTTGATCTGTTGATCTCTCCCAACCGTGTGCGGTGCCCCCCTCCACCATATTCCACCTCGGTAATATCGTAGCGGTGCTTAGGCGAAGCCCTGCGTCGGTAGCATCATCAACACCGTCATCACGTCGTCGTGCTGACGGATCACGCAAAGCTCTGCTGGATCGGAGTTCGTGGGACGTCATCGAGCTGAACGTGTGCTGAACTCGGAGGTGCCGTACGTTCGGTACTTGGATCGTGAAGACGTACGACTACATCAACCGTGTTGTGCTAACGCTTCCGCTTTCGGTCTACGAGGGTACGTGGACAACACTCTCCCCTCTCGTTGCTATGCATCACCATGATCTTGTGTGTGCGTAGGAAATTTTTAAAATTACTACATTCCCCAATAGTGGTATCAGAGCCTGGTTTTATGCGTAGATGTCATATGCACGAGTAGAACACAAGTGAGTTGTGGGCGATATAAGTCATACTCCTTACCAGCATGTCATACTTTGGTTCGGCGGTATTGTTGGACGAAGCGGCCCGGACCGACATTACGCGTACGCTTACGCGAGACCGGTTCACCCGACGTGCTTTGCACAAAGGTGGCTAGTGGGTGTCAGTTTCTCCAACTTTAGTTGAACCGAGTGTGGCTACGCCCGGTCCTTGCGAAGGTTAAAACAGCACCAACTTGACAAACTATCGTTGTGGTTTTGATGCGTAGGTAAGAACGGTTCTTGCTAAGCCCGTAGCGGCCACGTAAAACTTGCAACAACAAAGTAGAGGACGTCTAACTTGTTTTTGCAGGGCATGTTGTGATGTGATATGTTCAAGACGTGATGCTATATTTTATTGTATGAGATGATCATGTTTTGTAACCGAGTTATCGGCAACTGGCAAGAGCCATATGGTTGTCGCTTTATTGTATGCAATGCAATCGCCCTGTAATGCTTTACTTTATCGCTAAGCGGTAGCGATAGTCGTAGAAGCATAAGATTGGCGAGACGACACCAATGCTACGATGGAGATCAAGGTGTCACGCCGGTGACGATGGTGATCATGACGGTGCTTCGGAGATGGAGATCACAAGCACAAGATGATGATGGCCATATCATATCACTTATATTGATTGCATGTGATGTTTATCTTTTATGCATCTTATCTTGCTTTGGTTGACGGTAGCATTATAAGATGATCTCTCACTAAATTTCAAAATAAAAATGTTCTCCCTGAGTATGCACCATTGCCAAAGTTCTTCGTGCCCAGACACCACGTGATGATCGGGTGTGATAAGCTCTACGTCCATCTACAACGGGTGCAAGCTAGTTTTGCACACGCAGAATACTCAGGTTAAACTTGACGAGCCTAGCATATGCAGATATGGCCTCGGAACACTGAGAGCGAAAGGTCGAGCGTGAATCATATAGTAGATATGATCAACATAGTGATGTTCACAATTGAAAGCTACTCCATTTCACGTGATGATCGGTTATGGTTTAGTTGATTTGGATCACGTGATCACTTAGAGGATTAGAGGAGTCTTTCTAAGTGGGAGTTCTTAAGTAATATGATTAATTGAACTTTAATTTATCATGAACTTAGTCCTGGTAGTATTAGCATATCTATGTTGTAGATCAATAGCTCGCGTTGTTGCTCCCCGTTTATATTTTGATATGTTCCTAGAGAAAATAAGTTGAAAAATGTTAGTAGCAATGATGCGGACTTGGTCCGTGATCTGAGGATAAACCTCATTGCTGCACAGAAGAATTATGTCCTTGATGCACCGCTAGGTGACAGACCTATTGCAGGAGCAGATGCAGACGTTATGAACGTTTGGCTAGCTCAATATGATGACTACTTGATAGTTTAGTGCGCCATGCTTAACGGATTAGAATCGGGACTTCAAAGACGTTTTGAATGTCATGGACCATATGAGATGTTCCAGGAGTTGAAGTTAATATTTCAAGCAAATACGCGAGTTGAGAGATATGAAGTCTCCAACAAGTTCTATAGCTAAAAAGATGGAGGAGAATAGATCAAGCAGTGAGCATGTGCTCAGATTATGCAGGTACTACAATCACTTGAATCAAGTGGGAGTTAATCTTCCAGATAAGATAGTGATTGACAGAGTTCTCTAGTCACTATCACCAAGTTACTAGAACTTCGTGATGAACTATAATATACAAGGGATAATGGAAACGATTCCCTAGTTCTTCGTGATGCTGAAATCGACGGAGGTAGAAATCAAGAAAAACATCAAGTGTTGATGGTTGACAAGAGCACTAGTTTCAAGAAAAGGGAAAAGGGAAGAAGGGGAACTTCAAGAAGAGCGACAAGCGAGTTGTTGCTCAAGTGGAGAAGCCCAAGTCTGGACCTAAGCCTGAGACTGAGTGCTTCTACTGCAAAGGAACTGGTCACTGGAAGCGGAACTATCCCAAGTATTTGGCAGATAAGAAGGATGGCAAAGTGAACAAAGGTATATTTGATATACATATTATTGATGTGTACTTTACTATAGCAACCCCTCAGTATTTGATACTAGTTCAGTTGCTAAGATTAGTAACTCGAAATGGGAGTTGCAGAATAAACAGAGAGTAGTTAAGGGTGAAGTGACGATGTGTGTTGGAAGTGGTTCCAAGATTGATATGATCATCATCGCAGACTCCCTATACTTTCGGGATTAGTATTGAACCTAAATAAGTGTTATTTGGTGTTTGCGTTGAGCATGAATATGATTTGATCATGTTTATTGCAATACGGCTATTCATTTAAGTTAGAGAACAATTGTTGTTCTGTTTACATGAATAAAAACCTTCGATGGTCATACACACCAACGAAAACGGTTTGTTGGATCTCAATCGTAGTGATACACATATTCATAATATTGAAGCCAAAAGATGCAAAGCTAATAATGATAGTGCAACTTATTTGTGGCACTGCCGTTTAGGTCATATTGGTGTAAAGCACATGAAGAAACTCCATGCTGATGATATTTTGGAATCACTTGATTATGAATCACTTGATGCTTGCGAACCATGCCTTATGGGCAAGATGACTAAAACTCCGTTCTC
Source organism: Aegilops bicornis (assembly GCA_021605145.1). Lineage (NCBI taxonomy): Eukaryota > Viridiplantae > Streptophyta > Magnoliopsida > Poales > Poaceae > Aegilops > Aegilops bicornis. The sequence continues at coordinate 172,594,885 of CM038675.1, read as the reverse complement.
CGGAACAATGGAGCGAGCAACAGATTTGTTGGAAATAATACATATTGATGTATGCAGTCCGATGAGTGTTGATGCTCATGGCGGTATCATTATTTTCTGACCTTCACAAATGATTTGAGCAGATATGGGTATATCTACTTGATGAAACACAAGTATGAAACATTTGAAAAGTTCAAAGAATTTCAGAGTGAAGTGGAGAATCATCGTAACAAGAAAATAAAAGTTCCTACGATATGATCACAGAGGTAAAATATTTGAGTTACGAGTTTGGCCTTCAGTTAAAACAATGTGAAATAGTTTCACTACTCACGCCACCTGGAACACCACAGTGTAATGGTGTGTCCGAGCATCATAACTGCACTTTATTAGATATGGTGCGATCTATGATGTCTCTTACCGATTTACCACTATCATTTTGGGATTATACATTAGAGACAGCTGCATTCACGTTAAATAGGGCACCATCTAAATCCGTTGAGACAACACCGTATGAACAATGGTTTAGCAATAAACCTAAGTCATCGTTTCTTAAAGTTTGGAGTTGCGATGCTTATGTGAAAAAGTTTCATCCTGATAAGCTCGAACCCAAATCGGAGAAATGCGTCTTCATAGGATACCCAAAGGAGACTGTTGGATACACCTTCTATCACAGATCCGAAGGCAAATTCGTTGCTAAGAATGGATCCTTTCTAGAGAAGGAGTTTCTCTCAAAAGAAGTGAGTAGGAGGAAAGTGGAACTTGATAAGGTAATTGTTCCTTCTCCCGAATTGGAAAATAGTTCATCACAGAAATCAATTCCAGTGATGTCTACACCAACAAGAGAGGAAGTTAATGATGATGATCATGAAACTTCGGATCAAGTTACTACAGAACTTCGTAGATCAACCAGAGCACGATCCGCACCAGAGTAGTACAGTAATCCTGTTCCGGCGGTCATGTTACTTGACCATGACGAACCTACGAACTATGAAGAAGCGATGGTGAGCCTAGATTCCGCGAAATGGCTTGAGGCCATGAAATCTGAGATGAGATCCATGTATGAGAACAAAGTATAGACTTTGATTGACTTTCCCAATGATCGGCGAGCCATTGAGATTAAATGGATCTTCAAGAGGAAGACGGACGCTGATAGTAGTGTTACTATCTACAAAGCTAGAATTGTCGCAAAAGATTTTCAACAAGTTCAAGGTGTTGTCCGAATCATGTTAGCAATTGCCGCATTTTATGAAATCTGGCAAATGGATAAACAAAACTGCATTCCTTAATGGATTTATTAAAGAAGAGTTGTATATGATGCAACCAAAAGGTTTTGTCAATCCTAAAGGTGCTAACAAAATATGCAAGCTCAATGATCCATCTATGGACTGGTGCAAGCATCTCGAGTTGGAATATATGCTTTGATGAGTTGATCAAAGCATATAGTTTTATCTGAACTTACGGTGAAGCCTGTATTTACAAGAAAGTGAGTGGGAGCACTACAACCTTTCCGATAAGTATATGTGAATGACATATTGTTGATCGAAATAATGTAGAATTTTACGAAAAGCATAAAGGAGTATCTGAAAGGAGTTTTTCAAAGAAAGACCTCGGTGGAGCTGCTTACATATTGAGCATAAAGATCTATAGAGATAGATCAAGGCGGCTTGATAAGTTTTTTCAATGAGTACATACCTTGACAAGATTTTGAAGTAGTTCAAAATGGAACAGTCAAAGAAAGAGTTCTTGCCTGTGTTACAAGGTGTGAGAGTGAGTAAGACTCAAAACTCGACCACGACAAAAGATAGAAAGAGAATGAAAGTCATTCCCTATGCCTCAGCCATAGATTCTATAAAGTATGCCATCATGTACCAGATCTATTGCATACCCTACCACTAAGTTTGGCAAGGGAGTGCAATAGTGATCTAGGAGTAGATCAATGGACAGTGGTCAAAATTATCCTTAGTGGAATAAGGATATGTTTCTCAATTATGGAAGTGAAAAAAGGTTCGTCTTAAAGGGTTACGTCGATGCAAGTTTTGACACTAATCTAGATGACTCTAAGTCTCGGTCTAGATACATATTGAAAGTGGGAGCAATTAGCTAGATTAGCTCCGTGCAGAGCATTGTAGACATAGAAATTTGCAAAATACTTATGGATCTGAATGTGACAGACCCGTTGACTAAAATTATCTCACAAGCGAAACATGATCACACCTTAGTACTCTTTGGGTGTTAATCACATAGCGATGTGAACTAGATTACTGACTCTAGTAAACCCTTTGGGTGTTGGTCACATGTCGATGTGAACTATGGTTGTTAACCACATGAAGATGTGAACTATTGAGGTTAAATCACATGGCGATGTGAACTAGATTATTGACTCTAGTGCAAGTGGGAGACTGAAGGAAATATGCCCTAGAGGCAATAATAAAGTTATTATTTATTTCCTTATTTCATGATAAATGTTTATTATTCATGCTAGAATTGTATTAACCGGAAACATAATACATGTGTGAATACATAGACAAACAGAGTGTCACTTGTATGCCTCTACTTGACTAGCTCGTTAATCGAAGATGGTTATGTTTCCTAACCATAGACATGAGTTGTCATTTTATTAACGGGATCACATCATTAGGAGAATGATGTGATTGACTTGACCCATTCCGTTAGCTTAGCACTCGATTGTTTAGTATGTTGCTATTGCTTTCTTCATGACTTATACATGTTCCTATGACTATGAGATTATGCAACTCCCGTTTGGGAGGAACACTTTGTGTGCTACCAAACGTCACAATGTAACTGGGTGATTATAAAGGTGCTCTACAGGTGTCTCCGAAGGTATATGTTGGGTTGGCGTATTTCGAGATTAGGATTTGGCACTCCGATTGTCGGAGAGGTATCTCTGGGGCCTCTCGGTAATGCACATCATTTAAGCCTTGCAAGCATTGGACCTAATGAGTTAGTTGAGGGATGATGTATTACGGAACGAGTAAAGAGACTTGCCGGTAACGAGATTGAACTAGGTATTGAGATACCGACGATCGAATCTCGGGCAAGTAACATACCGATGACAAAGGGAACAATGTATGTTGTTATGCGGTCTGACCGATAAAGATCTTCGTAGAATATGTGGGAGCCAATATGAGCATCCAGGTTCCGCATTGGTTATTGACTGGAGACGTGTCTCGGTCATGTCTACATAGTTCTCGAACCCGTAGGGTCCGTGACGCTTAACGTTACGATGATGATTATATTATGAGTTTATATGTTTTGATGTACCGAAGGTTGTTCGGAGTCCCGGATGTGATCATGGACACGACGAGGAGTCTCGAAATGGTCGAGACATGAAGATTGATATATTGGAAGCCTATGTTTGGATATCGGAAGTGTTCCGGGTGAAATCGGGATTTTTCCGGAGTACCGGGAGGTTACCGGAACCCCCCGGGAACTTAATGGGCCTTAGTGGGCCTTGGTGGAAGAGAGGAGAGGAGGTCAGGGCAGGGTCGCGCGCCTCCCCAAGAGAATAGGACAAGGAGAGGGCGGCGCCTCCCTTCCTTCCTCCCTCCACCTCTTCCCCTCTCTCTCCTAGTCCAACATGGAAAAGGGGGGAGTCCTACTCCCGGAAGGAGTAGGACTCCTCCTGGCGCGCCTCCTCCCTGGCCGGCCGCACCTCCCCCTTGCTCCTTTATATACGGGGGCAGGGGGGCACCCTAGATACACAAGTTGATCTGTTGATCTCTCCCAGCCGTGTGCGGTGCCCCCCTCCACCATATTCCACCTCGGTAATATTGTAGTGGTGCTTAGGCGAAGCCCTGCGTCGGTAGCATCATCAACACCATCATCACGCCATCGTGCTGACGGAACTCTCCCGCAAAGCTCTGCTGGATCGGAGTTCGTGGGACGTCATCAAGCTGAACGTGTGCTGAACTCGGAGGTGCCATACGTTCGGTACTTGGATCCGTCAGATCGTGAAGACGTACGACTACATCAACCGCATTGTGCTAACGCTTCCGCTTTCAGTCTACGAGGGTACATGGACAACACTCTCCCCTCTCGTTGCTATGCATCACCATGATCTTGTGTGTGCGTACGAAATTTTTGAAATTACTACGTTCCCCAACAGCCAGGCCTCAGGAGGCATTTGTCCCGGTTCATGTGGACTCATTTTTCCCGGTTCATGTGGACTCATTTGTCCCGGTTCTAGGTACGAACCGGGACCAATGGTCCTCGCTCCTGGCCCACAGTCATTGGTCCCGGTTCGTGCCTAGAACGGGGACAGAAGGGTAGCCTTTAGTCCCGGACCAATGAGAACTTTGTATGTACTTTGTTTTTAATGTGATGATGAACTTCTATTAATTTGGTCACTTATCTATCCATGTGAATCTGTAACGGTGTTTTGACACACATAGTTATATATAATGCACGCAGATGAACCAGCAATGGATGTACGGTGACAGACACACCTCCGAGTACATTAAGGGCCTGCATAATTATCTCGAAGTGGCTGAGGCAAACAAGCAGAATGGTTGTATGTGTTGTCCATGCCTTAATTGTGGGAATACGAAGTCTTACTCTGACCGGAAAATCCTTCACACCCACCTGCTTTATAAGGGTTTCATGCCACACTATAATGTTTGGATGAAGCACGGAGAAATAGGGGTTATGATGGAAGACAACGAAGAAGAAGAGGACGATGACAACTATGTGCCCCCTGAATACGGTGATGCTGCAATGGGGGGAGTTGTTGAAGATCAAGAGGAACCAGACGATGTGCCCGATGATGACGAGTTTTCGTCCGAATCCTTGATACTTCGAAAGAGATTGTCCATTTTGTACACGAAGTGCATCCAGTTTTCCCGTAACCCTCTCAACTTTTTACCACATGCTATGTGGGTGAAATGATGATACCATGCCAACTTTCAACCTTTTCAGAGTTCATTTGTAGTGCTTTTCAATTCCAGGGTCATTTAGCTCAAAAAAATCAGTAAATGCATGAAAAATAACAAATGAAGTCAGAAAGGGTTGAAAATTGATGATGTGGCTTTGAATGATGCATTTTCAACACACAAAAAGTCTGGAGTTCAAATAAGTTCAAAAAAATGAAACCCTTTGTAACAGATGAGTTTTCGTCCGAAACCCTGATACTTCGAAAGAGATTGTCCATTTTGTAAACGAAGTGCATCCAGTTTTTCCCGTAACCCTCTCAACTTTTTACCACATGCTATGTGGGTGAAATGATGATACCATGCCAACTTTCAACCTTCTCAGAGTTCATTTGTAGTGCTTTTCAATTTCAGGGTCATTTGTACTGCTTTTAGACATGTCTGAAGATTATGAAAAGTCTGGTGTTCAAATAAGCTCAAAGAATGAACTAATATAAAAAAGAATGAACTAATAGCAAAAAAGAAGTAATAGCTAAAAGAATGAACTAAAAATAATCAATTAAAATATTCTGTTATGATCAACTAAAACAAAACTATAATATTCTTCAATAGCAAAAAGAAAATCAACTAAAAAAACTTTTATAAAACTCTAATAGCAAAAGGAATCAACTAAAAAGCTTTTATAAACCTCTAGTATTTTTTAAACTAAAATTATATAAAATTTATGCAACTAAAATTATCAAAGTATTTTCTGTTCAAAACATTAAAAGGCAAAAAGAATTTTCATAAAATCAATAAAAAAGCAATAAAGAAAATAAATAAATAAGTAGAATTAAAATAAACTTTAATGAAACTCTAATAGAAAAAATGAACTAGAAAACTTTAATGAAACTTTAATAGCAAAAGGAATCAACTAAAAGTTTTATAAACCTCTAGTATTATTGAAACTAAAATTATATAAAATTTATGCAACTAAAATTATCAAAGTATTTTCTGTTCAAAACATTATAAGGAAAAAGAAAATAGAATAAATAAGTAGAAACAAAATAAAATAAATAAGTACAAACAAAATAAAATAAATAAGTACAAACAAAATAAACTTTAATAAATAAGTAGAAACAAAATAAACTTTAATAAATAAGTAGAAACAAAATAAAATAAAATAGAAACACTAATTATTTTGTTGTAAGTAGAAACAAAATAAAATAAATAAAGCAACAAAGAAAACAAAAAGAAGTGCCACCTACTAGGCCACCACGGCGTGAATACGACTAGAAACCCAACCATGGGTCAGGATTCAGGCCCGCAATGGGCCTAGTAGGCCCACAGACACATAGTGACAAGTTAGGCCCGAAAGCCTGCAGTTGAGAAGAGCTCGAGAGGGTGGGTGCAACAACGCTTATAAACCACTCTCTAGCTCTCTCAGCTAGCGAGGTGGGACTAAACTTTTGGCCGCGATGCAAGCAGCACAAGGCCTTTGGTTCCGGTTGGTGGCACCAACCGGGACCAAAGGCCTTTGCTTTCCACCCTTTGGGCTGCTGAAAAGAGGCCTTTGGTCCCGGTTGGTGGCACCAACCGGGACTAAAGGGGGTCTTTGGTCCCGGTTGGTGCTATGAACCGGGACCAAAGGCCTGGGTATATAAGTAGCACTTAGGAAAATTTGATGAATTCATCGCCCGTGGCCCCCCCCCCCCCCCGGCCGACGACGCCGAGCTCATCGACACCAACAGGCTGCCCCGATCGACGCCGTCCGCGCGCCGCCCCGACGCTGTCCGCGCCCGCTTGTCGCGCCGCCCCATCGTTGCCACGCCGACGCCGCCGCCACGCCACTCCCACCACATCACCGTCACCTCCCCGCGCCGCCCCGACGCCGTCACCGCACCGCGCCACCGCTGCCCCGACGCCATCGCCGTGCCGCCCCACGGTCTGACGGCCTTCCGATGTTTTTTTTCATATATGTGATGATGTTGATATGATGTTTTTTTTTCATATTTTGTTCATATGATGTTTTTTGTGCATATGATGCTTTTTTAATATGATATTTTTTCTTATATGTATTAATTTTTTATTTAGGTTGTTAATTAGTAGATATCGATTTTAGGTTAGTGCATTTTAGGTTAGTGTAGAGGAAAAAGTAAAATAAGGAAAAGGAAGAAAAGAGGAAGAAGGAAGAAGGAAGAAGAAGAAGAAAAAGGAGTGGGAAAAGGAAAATAAGAAGAGGAAGAAGGATAAGAAGAAAGGAGAAGAAGAGGAGAGGAGAAATAAATAAGAAGGGAAAAAAGATGAAGAAAAAAAGAGGAGAAGAAGAAGAAAGGAATAGAGGGTCGAGGGTCGAGGAACGCCGAGGGGTTGAGGGTTCGAGGGTCGTCGAGGGGCCTAGGGTTCGAGGGTCGAGGAACGCCGAGGGTTCGAGGGTTGAGGGTCGAGGAAAGCCGAGGGGTCAAGGGCCGCCAAGGTTCGAGGGTCGAGGATCGCCGAGGGGTCGAGGGCACCGAGGGGTCGAGGGCCGCCGAGGGTTCGAGGGTCGAGGGTCGAGGGTCGTAGAGGGGTCGAGGGTCGAGGATCGAGGAAGGGTCGAGAGGTTTCCTAGCTAGTGTCAAAGTATTGAAGAAATCCATGGCTTCATCATTAGCCGGAAGTAACCGGGGCATGATGGTACGAAGTTTTCCAAAGTTATTTTGGAAGGGAGTCCCGGATAGGATAATTCGTATTTTTGTATGAATTTCAGCAAAGGCCTTCCAAATAGCGATATTCGGAAGGCTCTTGCTGAACTTTGTACCAAAAAGCAAATTATCCTATCTGGGACTCCGTTCCAAAATAACTTTAGAGAGCTTCGTACCATCATGCGCCTGTTACTTTCGCCTAATGATGAAGACATGGTTTTGTTGAATCCTTTGACACTAGACAAACGTGACATGAGGGGATCAAGGGTCGGGAAATAGGGTACGTAGAGGGCCGTGGATCGCCGAGCGGTCGAGGGTCGAGGGTCGAGGGTCTGGCAATGTGCACAAGTTGATCCAAACACTAGAAGCATTGCTGAGGCCACCCAAATTTACCAAGTTAAAAGAGCGTTGTTGTCGAGGCCACCCCGAACCCTTGAAGCGTTGCCGAGGCCACCCCAAACCCTAGAGAAGCGTCGAGGCCACTAATATGATTCCTTGTTGTGATTAGCTTGCTAGGTCTACATTTGCCACTAATATATCCATCTGTCATGTTTGTATAATAATTTCCATGTTGTAATATTTGCAGAAACTATGGAGCATGGCCGAGACGAGGAAGCAGAAGAGGTGTTGGGGGACATAATCGCAGCCGGAGGTGATGTCATGTCGTATCTCAACGAAGTCTGGAAGGAGAGGGTGAAGCAGACTACTGTTATCAAACAATGGAGGAGGAACGACATGATTATGATGGCTCCGGTGACCGAATGCCGGTGCAAGAAGGAGACCGTGATGACGGCTCCGGTGACCGAACAGAGTCCGACCAGGTATATATATTAATTAAGTATGTGCTGACTAGCTAATTGATGCATTCATTGTTTTGGTATGTACACATATTAACTCTCGTCTTTCTTCTTTTTTCTAGCCCTCCGGATCAAGCACAACTTCAGTAAAGAAACGAGGCCCGAAGAAAAAATTGCGCTCGGATGAAAGGTTCACGATCACAGCAATCGCGCGCGATGGCCAACCGATTGAACCCATCCGGACCAAGGAAGCATTTCCTGCTCAATGCGGGTTTCTTGTTAGGGACAAGATCTCGATCAGCATCCACCAATGGTATAAGCCTAAGAAGGAAGACCCTAAGGTGATTTATGTCAACTATATGCAGAAAGATGATCTTTGGACCGCGCTGAAGGCAAATTTCACCCTACCGTCGGAGGAGGATCCGGAGAAGCCAGTTAAAGAGGCATTGATCAAGTCTCATGCTCCTAAGAAGATGGCAGATCTATTCAGAAGGTGGAAGACTGAGCTGAAAACAATGTTTGTCGACAAAGAAAAGACACCAGAATTCACCGGCCGGTATGAGAAGATCAGAGAATACTGGGACGCATTTGTGGCCCATAAGACATCGGAGAAGAGTATGAAGATGTCAACGACAAACAAGATAAATGCTGCGAAGAAGGAGCATCACCATCGCACGGGGTCAGGTGGCTACCTCAAAGCCCGGCCGTTGTGGGCCAAGGTTGAGAATGACCTGCTTGATAAAGGGGTCGAACCAGAGACATTGAACTCGCCAGACCGTTGCCGGACTTGGTTCTTCGGGGTTGGCAGAACCTTGGACCCTGTATCAGGGAAGTGCGTTTGGACGAACGAGCAACTGCAAATACCCGTCACGAAGCTTCAGGACTATATCGCTGCAGCGCAACAAGGGACATTCGTTCTAGACAGAGAGAACGACGAGCTCACAATGGCCGTCGGGAATCCTGAGCACCCTGGACGGACACGAGGCACGCCAGGCTCCGTTCTGTGGAGGGCTGGGTTTCCGGACGCAAACGGTTACAAATGCCAGGAGAGGAGGAGGAAAGTGGAGCATACCCAACTGCAGAAGCTGCACGCAAGGGTACAAGCGCTAGAGGAACGAGAAGCAGTTCACAGCAAGCGACCTGCCGAAGCTACCCCCGAAGCTACCCCGCCATCTCAGCAGAGAAGCAGTGTGGCTTCCACTGAGCTGCTTCAGCTGGAGCCTGTCTTCACGGCTCCTGCTAGTTACCCTGTGGATGCTATCACGGAGTCTCAACATTGCCACCTTATGATGCAATGGCAGAACTTCAAAGTCAAGGCGGCTGTCGGCTCCGTTCAACCTCCTGAACTCGGCGCAACTTTTCACTGCCGTCCAATTCCAGAAGGATATGCTAGGGTCACGGTGGACGAAATAACAGAGGGATTTGAGGACCTCGAGCTTGACCACCCTACCGGTGAAGGGGAGACTCGGCTGGGTTCTGCTCTGAAGACTCCATGCCTATGGCAGAAGGAGCTCATCAACCTGCCGACCTGGACGCCTCCTCCTCCTCCTCCTCCAGCGAGTCAGGGCACTCCGCCTCCTCCTTCGGCGAGTGATCAGGGCACTCCACCTCCCTCTCCGGCGCATGGCGGCACTCCGCCTCCTTCTCCGCCTGCGCCAGCGCGCCTGAGAAGCCAGCCTCCTCCTTCTCCGCCTCGTCAGCAAGGGCGGAAGAGACCCGCCGCTGCTCCGGCTGATCCGACGCATCGTAGTCCTTCTCCTCCGCCTCGTAAGCAAGGAAAGAAGACAGCCGCAGCCGCTCCGTCTGCTCCGGCGTCTAGCAGTACAGCTAGAGGCGGGAGGCAATACAGATTCGGTCCATCTCTCAAGCCTCTAGAGAAGTTACCATACGAGAGGACCGTGGAGTAAAACACGAAGATCGTGGAAGGCGAAGTGAGGGACTTCTTTGAAGGGGTGAAAGCAAAGAAACATCCACCTCCGGAGGACAAGATAGATCCGATGAAAGCAAAGCGCACTATCGATGCCCTGAAGAAACCACCAAAGTCTCCGCCGAAAAACAACTATGAGCGCATTACTGAAAAGATATATATCAAAGCGGAGCAGTCGGGAAGTACTACCAGTGATCGAAGGTTAGCAGAACAACGAGCTGGGAAAAAATTGCCCAGCTCGGCGAACAAGCGAACCAATCATGCCCCCCGCTCAAGGTGTCTAGCGATATCGTTGCTAATCATCCGGAGATTTTGCCCAATACCAATCTTGGAGATTACCTGCCCGACGATGTACATTATGATTTCTTAGAGGTGGAAGAACACAAATACCATTACGGGAAGCCTCTCGTCAAAGATGAAAAAACTCTAACAACGATGATGCGAAGATTCCATGATTGGTACATGAAAACCTGCAGAGTGTCTGGGGGGACGGATACTTTGACGCTGAGAGTTAAAGAGGAGCACGACCTCGTTGAAATTGATCTGTTGTCTATTCCATTTGAGGAGTTCTTCCAGTTTTTCAATCAAAAGGCCCTCGATAAATTAACGGTCACTTTCTACTGTCTGTAAGTACTACTTCTGTCATTAAGTCTCCTCTTTCATTGCATGTATTTATAATTATCCTCACTATATTATGCAGATTGAAGATCGTCGAATGCAGAAAAGCAGAAATCTATGATATTGGGTTCATTAACACAAATCTCATAGATGAATTTTCGGTTAAATTTCAAGCCAAAGAAACGGAGGCCAACTTGCTCAAATCGTTGCTAATAAATCAAAACAGAGATAAAATACTCTTTCCTTCCAACTTTGAGTGAGTGTTACTGTCTTGTGCATATTCGGTTTCCCTTACTACTTGAGGTTATATATAGTAATGTAATTGATGAGTTATGCATGCGTGCACAACTTCCACTATATTCTCCTAGAGATTAAGCTTGAGCAGGGACTAGTAACCATCTTAGACTCGAGATGAAAAGATCCCGAGACCTATGCGGACATGACTAAAATTCTCAAGAAGTAAGTTCAATCGATCATTATCGCACCATATCGGCAACTTTTTGTTCATTTCCTGATATCAAGTAATTGTTTTCTTTGTCTTGCAGGATTTGGAAAGTATTCACCGCACAAGCTCCAGGACTGCCGAGGGAGCTGCAATTTACATACCCGAAGGTAAGTACTACTAGCTAGCTAGTTCCGCGCATCTCTCGCTGATTCTAGCTACTTTCATCAATGCCATTTATAATGCTTCATTATCAGTTTGATTGACCTCTATTTCTCGTAAAGTGCTTGTGGCAGGAACAAGGGAATGGTTACTGTGGATACTACGTCTGCGAGTTCATCTACAACGCGACGGCCAAGAATAAGCGGAGCTACTCTAAAAGACAATATGATGTGCGTAAGCAATAATATTCATAATTTCTTTTTATTACACCATCATTTCTGTTGAGTTTCATTCATATATGTATTAACCCCCTTCTTCAAATTAGACGTGGCAGATGCAGAATGAACTCCTACCACAAGATCGCATGAAAGCAATTCAAGAGGAATTGGCGGGATTCCTCTTGACCACGTCATCAGTAAAGCCGGAGAATACCATGTGGAAGCTGAGTTCATATATAATTAGGGGATTATATTGTAAGAGACCTTAATATTGTATATATGTAGCCAGTAACGTTGGATAGATATACGAAACTTGTTGTTCGACCAATCTCTCAGAAAAGGAGAGGTCGATCACTTCTCTCTCTCTCTTTCTCTCTCTCTCTCTCTCTCTCTCTATATATATATATATATATATATAGTAACGCTAAACTAAGCGTGAGTGCAGAATAGCTTATTCTACACCACAGTAACGGTACATACAAAATACAGTAACACTCTATGTAAAATATAGTAATTTTCGTAAAAATATAATAAATTACAAACTTAGATGGAAAAAAAATATTTTCCGAATTACTACATTTTATATACCGTTTTACTAGATTTTGTACATAACATTACTAGGGGGTGTAGAATAAGCTACTCTACACTCACGCTTAGAATAGTGTTATATATATATATATATATATATATATATATATATATATATATATATATATATAGAAAGTCTATTTAATACTCAGGGTGAAGAATAAGTAATTCTTCACCCTGGTCGGTGTGCTCAACCAAGCCAGGCGGAACCAAGCCAAGTCACCATCCCACCTCTGTAAAATTATATCGCCGACGAAGTAATTTTACCTTTGTTCTATTTGACTAGCGGATAGTGTAAGGAACCATCCCACTCCCCATGTCCATTTCTAATCAACACCGGGCAGTTTAGAGTCTCGACGGCGACCAACACTATGTGGGCGGCCGACGGGTAGACCACGGAGAGGTGCTCGGTGGTTTGCTCAGGGCAAGTCCCTCAGTGAGCCCCCGTCTTCCTCCTCCGCCATCGCCTCTGGCGGCAGGGCCCCCATCGTAATGGCCTTCCTCGCCTGCCTCGCCTGGTTGTACGTCGCCGGCCGGTACGCTCGTGCCCTCCCTCTCCTCCCCAGATCTCTCCTCCGCTCAGCAGCTCTTATCTCCCCTCGATTCGTTCGCAGGCTATGGCAGGACGCGCAGACCTAGCGACCCTCTCCGGCCTCCTCGAGAAGAGCCACGGCAATGTGCGGATCACTGAATCCCCCTCTCTGCCCACCTCTCGTTTTCCTCGATTTTTCCTGACGGTGGCGCTTAATTGCAGCTCCCCAAGGAGATCTTGGTGGACGACAAGTTGAGGGACCTGGGATGCACGTAATTTATTGGTTCCCATGGCTTTCTGGTATGACTTGTTCTTCTGGTTTGTTGATTCGAAATGGGTTGTTTGGTATTGGAGGGGATGAGAGGAAGATCGCCGAGGTGGAGATGAACATTGCGAGGTGAAGAGCGAGGTGTACTTGTGGGGGAATGGGGCTGGTGCTGGTACCGCGGGTTCTGACAAAAAAAAGTTCCTTGCCGTCATTTGAGTTTACACTGGCTTTGGCTCACATAAAAATCACCACCCCGAGCACCACTCCGTGTGCCGTCATGTTTACATCTTGAATTTTTCTTCTTGATTCAGTAAAAAAAACTGGTTTAACTCATTCTTTTGAGTTGACATACACTCACATTAAGGATTGAACTCACGATGGTAGTCTGCGAGGGCTATCAAGGTCATATGTTCTAATTATCAAATGACAGAAAGGAGAGGAGGAAGCTGAGCTCCGCCCTTTTTTCTGTCCAGGACAGAAGGTTATTTTTTCTTTTTGATTGAAACCTGCACCTCTTATTGGGTCTGGAGGAAAATTTTCTCTGCCTCTATAGTGGTTGTATCTTAGTACTCCGTAGTGTACTGCCAGTACCATGGCATACCAATTGCTTGGACAGATCAAAAGGCAAGTTAAAGGTCAATTAGATAAATGCTACTGTACTCCCACATCTCACATCTCATTTACTACCTTGTATCAGCATTACTTGAAACACATTTATGCAGTCACGCATCTCACCTTGATTTTTTTTTCTTCTGAATTTTGCTTGTATTGGAACTATATACATTTGCATTGTCTAACTTGTTATGCTCGCTGGTTGAATTTTCAGCATTTGAATCATCCTCAAAGGAGAAACAGGGCATTAGATGGTACCATAAATGATAAGATAACTTGCCCATGCTTCTATCAACTTGCCTAGGTCCAGCCCTCACAAGCTTCTTCATCTGTAACAAACATCAATCTTGGGAGCGTTAGTTGAAGAGCCGGTGTTCTACAGTCTAGAAAAAAGATACAGAAGAAGTCATAGCCACTGCTCCTACTATAATATTCAGTCGAAGAAGAAAACTTCTTGTTCTGGCTGGTGGTTAATTGCGACTGACTTTATCAACATGTTAATGGCATAAATGTTATTGCTCTGCTACTTAGTTGCGAGTGTTTCTTTTCCTGTTTTTAAAAGAGACCAGAATTTACACATCTCTTGTTGATGCATTTTTGAATTAACAATGTCTGTTATGAATGCATATCTCAGCTGGAGCATCCATGTTCAATTTCAGTTCAAAATTATAAGTTCATAAAAAGCATGAGCGTGCCTAAATCATTTCAAATTCTTTGGGGCAAACGCACAACCTCTGAATCAATCTCAAGTCCCAACTCATTGCCCCCCTATCAAAAATAATCCTACTATCAAAAGAAATAAGAAAGAGACAACTCCAAGAGCTGAACCTCAAATTAAACAAATCACATTTAAAATATTCCATTGAGGCAATTTTAAACAAATCACAAAGGACGTCTCATTTATTGATAAAAATGTCTGCAAGCACGAAGAATCAATAGACACAACACATGCATTTTCTGTCCTAAAGAGAGCACTCATGTCGCCATGTATTTCAGTATCTGACCGTTACTGACCAATAAGTCATCCTCATTGTCAAGGGGGTGGCGAGGAGAAGCACGCGCGCCAAGCCATTCCCGGTCCGCCACGGACGATGTCCTTGTGGTCGTGAAGCAGCCAAGCAGGACGTCGCCGAGAAGCTAAGCATTGTGCACGTTGTGAACATGTCCAGCTAAAACGGAGGGGGGAAATAAAACAAAAATCAATATAAACAAGTAGCACGATGGTTGCTTGCCGAGACGTCCACCACAGCCTTCTCACGATGAGACAGGATGCTCACGCGAAGGCGCCTCCAAGCTCGAATGGTCACACGTCCTGGCCACGCCAGGTTCTTACATGACGTAAGAGAATCTCTAGCAGATCCCATAAACCACGTTACCGCAAATTTCGTTCACTGCATGCCGTATATCAAATTTGCGGTAGCGCGGGCGGCATGAAAGATCATGTACTTCGTCACATACCTCATGATTTCAACATACAATTTCCTGTCACATACATCGCGGCAATTTAGCATAGTTCATACGACAAACTTAAACCATACTAGCTTAAAAACCTAAATCTACTCATCACTCTTTTTGTCGCCGAGGTAGTACTCCATCGTGGAGTTGGAGAGGACGGAGGAGAATTCATAGTACTCCATCGTGGAGTTGGAGAGGACGGAGGAGAATTCATACTCCTCCGTCGCCACCTCCGGCCGCGCGGCGGCACCTCTCTAGCGGCAGCCGCCTCCTTGGCCGCGGCGAACTCGTGCTCTGCCTCACGGCGGCGCTTCGTGGTTGGCCAGAGCATTTTGTCGAGCCGGTCGGAGTTCGTCGACGCCCACCTCTTGGCGCTGCGGGAGCGTGCGCCGCGGTCACGCGCCTGCACGCGGCGCCACTCTTCCACCGGCGGGCGAAGGGAGGAGCTTCCGGTCTTGAAGTCATGCCAGGCCCGCATGTGCGTCGGCGAGCCGCCGCGACCCCTCCGGCCACCCCGCTCGCGTCCAGCGCTCACCATCGGGGCTGACTTTTTCCAGCTGTGCGCGCGGCGAACGATAGCCAAAGGGATCTCGATTTCTCACTGGAGGGTTCTAGATTGTTGCGGAGGGGAAAAGAGATTCGCGGATGTGAACCCTAAATCGTCTGAGTTCCGATATATATAGCGGGTTTGGCTGAGTTTTTACGGGCCGCCCACAAAAAATTTACGGACCGAGCTATTTTTATCATATCTTTTTTCCGGATCCTGCTAGAGATGCTCTAAAATAGAGACGGGGCTCGGCCGCTGTCCACTCTATTGTTTTCTCCCGGAGTTGATTGGAAGCTCTTTTTTTTCTCAAAGAAATAAAACAGATGAAAGGGACATGTGCTAGAACAGCTAAAGCTCATGCAGGTAGAGTGTTCTACTAAAAGAAGGGACGTATTTTGAAAGAGGTGTTTCAAAAAAGAAGGGATTTAATAGATTGGGTCCACGCGTTTTCCATGGTCCAAATTTACTCCAGTACATTCCTATCCCAGCTGCACATCAGGTATTTTTACATTATATAAGAAGCTTTTTTTTTCTTATGGTCACTTCGGCTAGCCGGTATATTCCCTCATCTCACGACGTAACTTACCCAGGGAGGTCGTAAGATTACCTGGCATCTACATTTCATATAAGCTGGATTTGGTGTGTGGACCGATCCCTTTTCCACGTCGTAATTTTATCTCCCAGCCATTTTTTTTCTTACGGCCTGGTTGGGGTGCGAGTGGTTTGGCTGGGGTGAGAAATAACTATTCCTCACCCTGGGTGACGAATAGTCAATCCCTATATATATATATATATATATATATATATATATATATATATATATATATATATATATATATATATAGAAAGTCTATTAGTAACCCAGGTGAAGAATAAGTAATTCTTCACCCTGGCCGAACGATCGAGACATAGCCTTCCCTTGCGTCCAACCACGCCACCGTTTTATCCACCATTCCACGCTGTAAAACTACATTGGTATGAAAGTAATATTACGTTTGTATGTTGATTACTCAAAACTACCCCACGCCCGTTCTCAAAAAAAGAAGAAAAAAAAACTACCCCACTTCCTCCACCCCGTCGTTCGCCCGAGCCAGAATCTCGCTGGTTCAGTTCCGCCGACTCAAACCGTCTCGTGGTTGTGAGCCGTGGGTTTGATACGGCGAGGACCACGGGAACCCAGTTCCCGGCCGTCGCCATTGAAGGATACGGAAACCCCTTCCTCTCCTCCCCTGTGAGGCTCTCCGCGACGGTAAGTCCTGCAGCTGCAACTCCGCCCCTATCCCCTTTGGTCTGACGGTGCTTGCTTTTTGCAAAGCGTGCGGCGAGGGTAGGATCGGCGCCGTGGCGGAGCTCGGGTGCAGGGCGCCGATGGGCGCCTCGGCCGCGCTGCCGTTCGAATCGGTGCCTTTGCTCCGTTGCCTTGGGCGTCCACGCGGTCACATAGACAGTGCCTCTCAGTGCCTCTCAGTGCCCGTGAAGTGCGTGCAGCCTGCACGCCAACCTCAGGGACACTGATGTGAAGGTCCCTTATGGCTAGTGGCCACTAGTAGAAAAAGGGTTAAATGTGAGACACATTAGTCCCGGTTTGTAACAGAACCGGCACTAATGTGGCCATTAGTGCCGGTTCCAACGGCTAGCCGGGAGGAGCTCTTTAGTACCGGTTCGTGGCAAACCTTTAGCACCGGTTCGTACCACGAACCGATACTAATGAGAGTGGTGGCAGGATGTTGTCAGAATGGGGCCCTTCCAGCACCTTTAGTACCGGTTCGTGGCATGAACCGGTACTAAATGTCGTCCTATATAAATCCTTCGTCCATCCGCACTCTGTTCTTCCCCCTTTCCCCTCTCCCTCTCCTCTGTTCTTCCCTTCTTCCTCTCGAGTTCATCACAAAATTTGCCCCAAATTTGTTAAGATTTGCAGGCCCTCATCCATTCAAATGATCACCAAGGTTAGCAACTTTGTCCTTTCATCTCTCATTGCTAGATTAGCTCTTGCATTGGTTTATATAGTGATTAATTGTGGGTTTTAGTAATTTGAGAGGAATTATATGTGGTAATATTTGATTTATATGCAATTTGAGGTCAAAATAACACTTAGTTTGCATATGTAGGTGTGGTTTACTTAGTGCCTTCTAAATCTCTGTCAGAATTCACCATTGATCGCCTCAAGTCTCTGTCAGCCGCACCACCTTGTGGTGAGCTTTTGTTCCATGAAATTTTATATAAAAAATTGATGTTTGTGTGATTTGGATATATAGTTACTCGTATAATAATTATCTTACCCATACGTTGTTTGTTATACATAGTGCCATGGTTTTGATATCCGTCCCGTCGGCCCCTCGTCCTTGTTATGATTCGGATGTGGTATATTCTCTTTTAAAACTATTTGTTGCATTTCGTGTTTATGACAAATTATGCCCATCAAGTTGACATAGATATTTTTATCTAGGAGGTATGTGAACCGGAAATTCCAACCGACCCTATTGTCGAAAGGTTAAATTTAGTTGAAAGAGAAAACGAGTACTTGAAAGAAAAATTGAAAAGAATTGAGGGGGAGAAGATGGAATTGGAGTTGCATGTTGCCGATGTCATCGATGATCACAAGATCAAGATGGAGAAAATGCGCTTGAAGATTAGAAAGATTAGAAAATATGCCATCGATAGTGAGGCTTGGTATCATTATGCTGTTGGATCAATTGTTACCTTAGTTGCGATCTTGATTGCATTTGTTGTTGCATTTAAATGCTTTAGCTAGAGAGTTATTTGTTTGTTGCATTTAAGTGTTGTATGAACTTTATGTATGAACTTGTATTAATTTGGTCTATTCGTGTTGTGTAAATGAAGATGAGCCGCAATGGATGTACGATGACCGATGCTCTCCCTCAGTTCGTTGAGGGCGCATACTTTTCTCGCTTGCGGCTGAGGCAAACAAGCGGGCGGATGGTTTTATGCCTTGTCCATGTGTCGGCTGTAAGAATGGTCGCAATTACTTCTACGCCAAGAACCATTCACGCCCACTGTTTGAGTATGGTTTCATGCCCCACTATAATGTTTGGACCAAGCACGGAGAAAGAGGAGTTATGATGGAAGACAATGAAGAAGAAGAGGACGACGACAGCTATCCCGCCATGGGTTCCCTGAATACGATGATACAACAATGGGGGAAGAAGCTGAGCCGGTAATGCGGAAGAAGCTGGGCCGCAATGCGGGAAGAAGCTGAAGAAGAGGCATCGATGAGCCCGTTGATGATCTAGGTCGGGCCATTGCCGATGCAAAGAGAAACTTGCAAGTGATTTGGAGAAGAAGAAGTTGCGGTACATGTTAGAGGATCACAAAAATTGTTGTACCAATTGCGTAGGTGACAAGAAAAAGCTGGGCACCACACCGGAATTGCTGCAATGGAAGGCGAGAATGGTGTATCCGACAAGGGATTTGGAAAGTTGCTTTGGTAGTGATAAAGGATATGCTTCCAAAGGACAACGAATTGCCCGAGAGTACGTCTGAAGCAAAGAAGGCTGTCTGCACTCTAGGGTTAGAGGTGCGTAAGATACATGCATGCCCTAATGATTGCATCCTCTACCGCGGTGAGTACGAGGATTTGAACGCTTGCCGGTATGTGGTGCATTGCGCTATAAGATCAGCCGCGATGAGCATGGTGATGTCGAGGGCGAGCGCCCAGAAGAAGATTCCTGCCAAGGTGATGTGGTATTCTCCTATAATACCACGGTTGAAACGCTTGTTCCAAAACAAAGAGCATGCCAAGGCGATGCGATGGCACGTAGAAGACCGTAAGAAAGACGGAAAGTTGAGAGTACCACCGACGGGTCGCAGTGGAGAAAAATTGAAAGAAAGTACGGGAATGAGTTTGCGGATGACGCAAGGAGCGTATGGTTTGGTCTAAGCGCAGATGGCATTAATCCTTTTGGGGAGCAGAGCAGCAACCATAGCACCTGGCCCGTGACTCTATGTTTGTATAACCTTCCTCCTTGGTTGTGCATGAAGCGGAAGTTCATTATGATGCCGTGCTCATCCAAGGCCCTAAGCAACCCGGCAACGACATTGATGTGTACCTAAGGCCATTAGTTGAAGAACTCTTACAACTGTGGAATGGAACAGGTGTACGTGCGTGGGATGAGCACATGAGGGAAGAATTTGACCTAAAGGCGTTGCTGTTCGTGACCATCAATGATTGGCATGCTCTCTGTAACCTTTCAGGACAGACAAACAAGGGATACCGCGGAAGCACGCACTGTTTGGATGATACCGACAGTATATATTTGAATAGTTGTAAGAAGAATGTGTACCTGGGACATCGTTGATTTCTTCCGAGCAGGCATCCCGTAAGAAAGAAAGGCAAGCATTTCAAAGGTGAGGCGGATCACCGGACGAAGCCTCGCCACCGTATTAGTGCTGATGTACATGATATGGTCAAGGATTTGAAGGTGATATTTGGAAAGGGTCCTGGCGGACAACCTGTTCCAAAGGATGCTGACGGACGCGCACCCATGTGGAAGAAGAAATCTATATTTTGGGACCTGCCATATTGGAAATACCTAGAGGTCCGCTCCGCAATCGACGTGATACACGTGACGAAGAATCTTTGCGTGACCCTTCTTGGCTTCTTGGGCGTGTATGGGAAGACAAAAGATACACCGGAGGCACGGGAGGACCAGCAACATATGCACGGAAAAGACGGCATATATCGTGGTCATGCAAGCTACGCTCTTACCAAAGAAGAGAAGGAAATCTTCTTTGAATGCCTGCTCGATATTAAGGTACCGTTCGCTTCTCGTCGAATATAAAGGGAATAATAAACATGGCAGAGAAAAAGTTCCGTAACCTAAAGTCTCATGACTGCCACGTGATTATGACGCAATTGCTTCGGTTGCATTGAGGGGCTTCTACCGTAAAACGCTCGATTAGCCATTGTGAAGCTATGTGCATTTCTCAATGCAATCTCTCGAAGGTAATCGATCCGGAAATCATACCAAGGTTACGTAATGATTTGGTGCAATGTCTTGTCAGCTTTCGAGTTGGTGTTCCCACCATCCTTCTTCAACATCATGACGCACGCCCTAGTTCACCTATGCGAAGAGATTAACGTTTTGGGTCCTCTATTTCTACACAATATGTTCCCTTTGAGAGGTTCATGGGAGTCTTAAAGAAATATGTTCATAACCGTGCTAGGCCGTAATGAAGCATCTCCAAGGGCCATCAAAATGAGGAGGTCATTGAGTTTTGTATTGACTTTATTCCTGACCTTAAGCCGATTGGTGTTCCTGAATCATGCATAAGTGCGCATCGATGGAAAAGGCACGCTAGGAGGGGAACAAATAATATGTATGGACGGACATTCTCTCACTGAAGCACACTACACAGTTCTACAGAATTCCGCCTTGGTGGCTCCATATATGGCTGAACACAAGAATTTGCTACGCTCCAAACACCCGGAGCGGTCTGATGATTGGATTACACGTGAACAAACCAGGAGTTTCGCCACTGGTTGCGTACACGTACCATGCATGACACCTCTATTGAAGATGACATGTACTTGCTGTCCCAGCTACCATCTTGAATATAATGACTTTTAAAGGGTACGAGATAAATGGTAATACATTTTACACGATCGCCCAAGATAAGAAGAGCACCAACCAAAACAGTGGTGTCCGCTTTGATGCAGAAACCAAGACGGAAAGGAAACATATTATGGTTATATACAGGACATATGGGAACTTGACTATCGACGTGGTTCAAAGGTCCCTTTGTTTCGTGCAAATGGGTCAATATGACACGAGGCGGGTAACGGAAGACCCGCAGACGGAATGACAACAAAGGATCTCAACAATCTTATGTATGCAGACGAACCATTCGTCCTAGCCAATGATGTGGCACAGGTTTTCTATGTGAAGGACATGTCTACCAAGCCAAGAAAAAGAAAAGATAAGGAAGCGAATGCATTGTACGATGAGCCAAAGCGGCACATAGTTCTTTTCCGGGAAGAGAAACATCGTGGGAGTGGATGACAAGACGGACAAGTCAAGATTATGAAAAGTTTGATGAAATTTCTCCATTCACAGTGAATATTGACCCGAGCATCCCGTTAAATGATGAAGATTTTCCATGGTTACGGCGCAAAGGGACACACGCGAAGAAAAAGTTTCACACCCAAAGATCTGGGATGTGATCGGCTTCACTAGCATCACTTTCTTCTGTGTTTCACACCCAGAGGGGAATCTCTATAATAGTTAGGGTAGTTATGTGTTTTGGCATTTGAAACGCGAAGAAATTTTATGTGCAAACAAATTCTTTCATGCCTTTACTGGTTTTTGAAGTTAAATTATTCACAAACTAGTGATTCACACTAATTTCAAATAATTCAAAATTTAAACTATTCAAATTTGAAAACTACGGGCACTAACAGAAAGTTTGTAATTTTTTGTACCTAAAGCAAAAATATTCACAAAGAAACTCTAAATACACAAAAAAACACAAAAATAAATAAAGCAAAAAAAGCCCGCCTACTAGGCCGTGAGCGGCTCAGATACGCCTAGAAACCCAACCTGTTGTTGGGCCAGGATGCAGGCCCGAAAAGGCCAAGTGGGCCCACTGGGCAGCAAAGAACACGTAGGCCCAGTAGGCCTGCTTTGGAGAGGAGCTCGAGAGAGCGACCGCACAGGGGTTTATAAACCAGTGCGGTCGCCCCTCGGCTAGCGAGGTGGGACTAAACTTGTCAAGATCAAGACTGCGCCAACAAGACTTCTTTAGTACCGGTGGTGGCACAAACCGGTACTAAAGGCCCCGGTCGTGGCACAAACCGGTACTAAAGGGGGGCCTTTAGTACCGGTTTGTGCCACCACCCGGTACTAAAGGGGTCGCTTCCGCCGCTTGGGCTGGCCAAAACAGACCTTTAGTACCGGTTGGTGGCTCCAACCGGTACTAAAGGTGCCTTCCATATATACAACAGTTCGAAAAATTTCATTCTCCTATGTTTCTTCCTCTGTTTCCCATTGAACCGCCTCGCCCGATCGATCGACGCCGTCACCGACCCGTCGCCGTCGCCGCCCCCCGTCGCCGCCCTCGTCTCCGTCGCCGCTCCGGGCCCGTCCCTGTCGCGCCGTCCTGCGTCGCCGCCCCACGTCACGCCTGCCCGTCGCTGCCCCGGCCGTCGCCTCGCCGTCGCCGTCGCCTCGCTGTGAGCTCTCCCCCTCTAACCCCTCTTCCTCGCCCCCGGCGGCCACCATGGGCGCCGCCCCTCCCCGAGCCCATACACACACACACAAGCATGATGAACACACAAGCATGATGAACACACACACACATACACGTATATATGTATGAATGCATGTATATATTAGTATATACGTATTTTGTATGTTTAATTAGTTTAGATTTTTTAGATTATTGTTTTTTCACTAGTATATATGTATGAATGCATGTTAGATGGATATAATTAGTGTTTAATTAGTATGGAATTTTTTATATAATGTTGTTTTTCTGTTTTTTAATGGATGTATAGAAATTGTTTTTTCTGTTTTTAGTGTTAGATACTTAATTAGTATGAAATAGCATATAGATTTTTGAAATAGTAGAAATGTTACAAATTTTAGTTATAAAAATCCAATCATTAAAAAAATATTATTTTTTGCGGGCATATAGCTAGTATTTGTTCTCGACGATGCCCGGCCCGCATCCTCGCCGTCGACCCGTCATGACGACGCCCAGCCGACCCATGTCCGGATCGGGCTCACCGGGCTGGCACTGGGAGGTGCTGCTCGAGGCGCGCCGCTTGATGAGGAACCGGCCCCGGGTCCCGTCGTCGACCTGATCTCGCTTTGGTGGCGTTCGCGTGGGCCAGTTTCGGTGCGGAGGGACCCGGCCCCGCCGGAGGAGGTACGTCGCCGTGTCAGGGAGGAGGACGAGCACGTCCATCGCTACATGGTTGCGTTAGAGGGTTCCTTCTCTTTGGGTGTCCACCACCCGCGACGCAGGAACCGCGAGTGTCCTAGATTCTTCTGTAGTATTCGATCTTTAATTAGCTAGCCAGTGATGTACTATTCAATATTATATATTATTCGAGACGATGTATTCGAGATTATATCTATTATTCTAGACGAAGTATTCGAGATTATATCTATTATTCGAGACGATGTAATTTGAATACTAAATTGTTTTATATTTCTTTTGAATTAGTTAAATAAAAGCTATGGTAGACAATACCGACAGAGAGGGAGAAATGCACCATGTTCGATATGATACGCCGGGCCGATGATAATCGTAATGAAGAAGATTATGACGGCTCCGAATTTCTAAACAACACCGGAGAGGGTGATATGATATTCGATCGCGACGACTGAATTGATGAAGTCATGAACTACGATTATGACGATGACGAAGAACATGTTGATTCTGAAACAACAAAGACCGGCGAGGTATATATATTTATATAAGCGGTATCTGGTGATCATCACATGTTTTAAATGACTTGAAGATATATTAACGAATCGATCTTTGTTCTTTCAGCCATCCGGATCGAGCAAATCTTCGTGCAAAAGGGACTAAACGAGGCCCGAACAAAAAGTTGAAGGAGGGCGTAAAGTACAATATCGAGGCAGTCAGACCTAATGGCGAACCATTAGCGCCTAAGAAGATTGCGGACAAATTCATTCGTCAGTGCGGAGTTCTTGTGGAGGACCAACTCCCGATCTCCCTTCAAGAATGGAGAGAGCCAGCAAAAGACAAAGGACAAAAAGGCAAAGAGGACACTGCTCCACGTCCATATGTTACTTTTGTCGACAAGAATCAAAAAGATCTGCTTTGGGATAGTCTCATGGAACATTTCACCCTACCAGATCATTTCACGAAGCGAGATGTGCAGAAAGTCAAGGACGCTGCTCTTAGGAAGATGGCGGTTGCATTCAAGAACCACAAGAATCGTGAATGGGACAAGTACGTCAAGGGAGGAAGGAAGACTCCAGATTCGAGGGAACACTAGAGAACCAACGTGCTCATTGGGGACGATTTCATGAAATTCAAGGATTCGGAATTAGCTAAGGAACGGTCGAGAATAAACAAGAAGGATGCCGAAAAAAAGGATAAGTTCCATAAGTGGGGCCAGGTGGCTGTCACGGTGGCAATGCCTAAGTGGAATAAGTCCGAGAAAGAGATGGAGGATGCAGGTGCCACTCCGGTTACATAAGAGCTGGCCCCAGTCGTCGACTTGGTTCTATGCGCATGGGGGAGTTGGACCCAAGACATGCAATGTTTCGACGAGGGCAAGTCTGAAGGAGTCGACGATTTACGCGATACTTGTTGCAATAGAAGAGGCACGATCGGGGTGTTCCAGCCCAACAGAGAGAACACGAGCTTACGCGTGCCACAGGAAATCCTGAACACCCGGAAGAACACGAGGCAAGGGCGCTTATTCCGTGGTATGAGGGGTTTTCAGACCGAACACCGACTACAGAACCCGTGCGAGAAAGAAGATTGCGGAGGAGAAGAGGAGGAAGATGGAGGAGGAGCAGAGGAAGCGGGACTATGAACGCCTTCAAGGCCTAGAAGCAAGTCAAGCAGAATTGGTAGTCAAATTCCAGCGGCAGCAGGAGCAGATCGACTCACTTACCCAAAAGGGGGTCTCAAAGAATGCAGCAGCTAGCGAATGATCCAGCATTGGATAGCACCGCCCCATCCATGCAGAGAAGCAGCGTGGGTTCCATACTCGACGACGCAATGCCGGGTAGATACCCGTGGATGACATCACGGAGAACGCTAGTCATGCGAGCTACACGTCAAAATGAAGAACATATCCATGAAGGTGGCGGACGGCGTTGCTTTTCCAGTTACCCCCAAAGCAACCTACCATTGCATCCCGATTCCAGAGGGCTATGCTCGTGTCATGGTTGACGAGGTGGTGCACCCATATTCGGGCTAGAGCTTGACATTCCTGGAGGTGACGACGAGCGCTTTCTCGGAGACGCCAACCATCGTATCATCCTATGGAAAAAGGATTGCATCATCTTTCGAAGGCCACCGACACCGCGTCATCCGACTCCTCGTCGAAGTCCGCCACCGAGTCAGCAGTCTCCCGCTCCTGCAAGTCCACCAAGTCCGCAAAGTGTCGCCACTCCTCCTCCAAGTCCGGCAAAGTGTCGCCACTCCTCCTCCTCCAAGTCCGCCACAGTCAGACGTCCACTCCTCCTCCAAGTCCGGCACAACCTCAGGCCACTCCTCCTCCAACTCCGCACAACTTCAGTGGCCACTCCTCCTCGTCCAACTCAGCCCCGTCGGCCGGCGTCTCCGCCGCCTCGGCAATCGCAGAAGAGACACCCGCAGCTATGGTGCGTGGCGGCACGAGTCGAGGTAGTACAGAAGTACAAAGGAGGCAAGCGATATAAATATGGTCCAAGCCTCACGCCTCTTCCGCAGAGGTCTTATGACAGGTCCGAGGAGGAAATCGCAGCCATATCGAAGTCCGAGGTGGAAGCCCATTTTGCACCGAAACCGCCACCGCCGCCAAGGGAGAAAGTGCCTGAGGAAACGATTGACCACTTCATTCGTATGGCTCAACCACCAGCTCCCAAGCCTGTTGACACAGACTATGAGCGCCACATCAGGAAGTTAAATCGAGCACGTGTACGTAAGGAGGCGAGCTCGGGATCGAGCAAACAAGAAGCAGCTGTCAAAAATCCGAAAACCATTCCCAATTTGGGAGAACAGGCGGCGAATCGATCCCTCGCTTGTTGTGCCAACAACACGTGACGATCTGTGGCCCAATATTATTGTGGGCAAACAGTTTACGTTCTGAGGTGGGCAATGTGGTAATAACGGAGGACCATATAATGCAGGCTGAAGTTCTCAAAATCACTGTTGGACAACTCCTCGAGATCGGGCCCATGCCTGTGCTTAGAGAGGATGAAATAAACGGAAATATGTCCGGGGCCAACCTTTGGTCGAGCTGCATAAGGTCAAGAACCTCCCAACGAGAATGTATGAATTACATCAATGGTACATGAACATTACCAAGATTTCCGATCGATTGTCCCTCATGGTGAATGTCAAGGAGGAGCATTACTTCCATGAGAAAGCTGTGTCCGTTGAGTATTCTGAATTGTTTCAGTTATACAATTAAGACGCACTCGACAAATCTATCGTCAGTTGCTATTGTCTGTAAGTGATTTCTTTACGTAATTTAAGTCTCTAGCTAGCTGTCTTGATCCTTTTGATCAATCATTACCTGTAATTATCCTCACTATATTCTTTTACGTGGTATTATATGCAGGATGAAGATATATGAAATGAGAAAAGGTGGACGCTTTGGCATTGGGTTCATTGACCCAAACACCGTTAATGAATACACATGGAAACTAAATCCACGTTATCAAAAGGACGTAGAGGACAACATGCTAGAGTTCTTGAAGCGCCTCAAATACAATGAAGATATACTACTTCCTTACAACTTCCAAAGTGAGTCACACTGTCTTGTACTACAAATTCTCTGTTTTTGCCTACTAGCTAGCTACATGTTTTTGCTTACATATGCCCGCTTAATTAAGACATGCAAACGTGTGTGCATACAGATTTCACTGGGTCTTGTGTATCATTAAAGTTGACGCCGGAACAGTTGAAATACTGAACTCACTACTCAAAGAAAAACTGACTATAACATCTTGTTTGGGATAGTCAACAGGTAATTTCAATCATTATTAACTATATATCTCGGCCTATTTAGTTCGTCATTTTTCATGATATGAACTATTTAATAACCCCTTTATTCATTTTCTTTGTCGGCGGGCAGGGCTTGGGCAAGGTTCGTCAGCGTGACCCCAGGAGAATGGAAACCAAAGCTTAAATAGTTTCGACCCAAGGTAAGTAATTAAGTAGTACTAGCTAGCTGCCATCTCTTTAATTATCATGCTTGATTAATTATTATCTGATCAAATTCCATTCTCGTAAAGGCCCTCAAGCAAAGCGCAGGGACTGATCTGTGTGCATTCTGCATTTTCGAGAACATTCGCATGATGGCGTCCGAAAGGAGCAGATCTCAAAGACAGGAATGGGTACGCTTGTCAAAACACTATTCACAATTTTTACACCATTATCGATATCTAGTCACACAACTAATACACATGCATATTGATCTCCTTCTTAACAGTTCACGAGAGGTGCGGAGAAGCTCCTAGAAGCGGGAGCGTAGAAGCACTTCAAGAGGAAATAGCGGGATTTTTGCTCGACCAGGTCATAAATCCGAAGGAGAATACTATTACCCGCTACGCCCCCATTATTGTGCTCAAGGCACCAATTAGGCTAATGCCACTGGCTCAAGGCAACATGCATATGTAGGAGAAATTGTATATAGCTATACATGTGTGTATGTGTGAATTAATTAATATGATGATTTGTGAGACATTGATGATATATATATATATATATATATATATATATATATATGCATGATATATATATATGCACGAACCGGTACAATGTGTAGTATCGTAAAATACCAGCAAACGAAAAAGAATTAAATTGATAACACAAATTTAATTGAAAAATAAAAAATAAAACAAAAACCCACAAACATTTAGTACCGGTTGGTGTTACCAACCGGTACTAAAAACTCCTGCCCCGGAGCTGCCTCGTGCCACGTGGTTGGCCTTTAGCACCGGTTCGTCTTGAACCGGTACTAAAGGAGGGGGTTTAGTGACCACACTTTAGTGCGGTTGTGGAACCGCACTAAAGGGCCTTACTTAATCGGTGCTATTGCCCGGTTCTGCACTAGTGGGCTATGCTAGTTTTGAATTGCAGTAACCTACTGTGATTGCCTCTGAAATCTGAAATTCTGAATTGTTTGTAACTTCTTGGCGTTGCTAGAAGTTAACTTCTTGGTTATTTCCTTTTGTTTGGTCGTGAGATGTTGATTCCTGTTTTTCTAACACCTTTTAATTTGATGTTAAAGTTACAGAATTAGTGAGTTGTTTTCTTGTAGCCAGACAAGCGAGCTTTAAATTACACTGAGTAGTGTGGTGGTACAAAAATGGTTTCTTTTCTTGTTGTCTATTCTTTACTTCAACTGAATTTTTCTTTCTCCGTGTCAGCTGGCGCACATGCTACCATCTGAAGCTCTACAATTAAGTCTGCCTTTCAGAAAAAAAATTAGGAGACTGTAAACATTTAGAGTTTTTGTCCCCCATGCTGAATCTTTATTGACTTCTTTATTGACGTGTGTCTTCTTGTCATGGTTGGTTTCTGATTACTAGTTTACTACTAACTTGTTCTAATCTAGACTGTTGGCATGCACCCCCTTCATTAGTGACTGAATTCCCAGCTACAAATTACTACCTTTGTATCAAACTAGCCTACAAAAACGTCTTATATTTTGGTTCGGATGTAATAGCTTTATAAGAATATTTCCTATCTTCTTTCTAGAAAAGATGTTCTGTAGAAATTTTATAACGGATGTAAACTATCAGGTTAAGCTTTTAAGCACATAATCTTAGAGGTTTATGTTTATGCTAGGAATAGGAAATCAGAATTATAAGGTTTCTTTTCTTGTACAATTTTCTCATTTTGACAATTTACATACTTTTTTTACTTTTTCTACGTTTGGTTTACCGCTTCATTCAGTTTGAGAAAGTACGATGCTAATTTTACAGTGCAGAATGTTACTACATAAATCTATGATTGTTCTCATAGTGGTCTGGTAGTAATGGTTGTGCAAGGGCTATTAAGGCCTACTTAACAAATCACAGAATGGAGAAGCGGAAGCTCAGCTCCGCTCTTTTTCTATCGAGGGGCGACGTTTTTGTTTTGTTTTTTGAAGCCTGCATCTTTTATGGGTTTGTACTGATGGAAGGCAAATTACAGGTTAATTAGAAAATGCTACTGTAATCACACATCTCACAGGTCATTTAGATTCTAGCTTAAGACTGCGACAACTTTACATGAAAACACATTTATGCATTCACACATCTCTCTTGGCATCTCACCTTGATTTCTTTTTGAAATTTGCTCAGGAATTTTTTTTTTGTTCATTGGATGTAGAACTAGCATTTGTTCAAATATCATATGTTGATTGTTGTCTAACTTGTTATGCTCACTCATTGAATTTGTAGCATTTTAATCCAACTCAGAAGAGAGGGCATTAGCCGGTGCTAAAAATGCTAGTGTGATTTGGCCTAGCTTCTATCACTTAAATGCCCAGGAAATGTCCTCACAAGCTTCTTCCTCTCTACAAACATCAATCCTGGAGGTGCTAGGGAAGAGCATGTGTACTACAGCCCAGCAAAAGGATAAAGAATCCATTGCCACTGCTACTGCAAGAAGATTTAGGTAGAATAAGAAAAAAAATCTTGTTATGGCAGCTGCTTAATTACCACTGAATATATTCATTTGTTCATGTCAGAATTATTATGGCTCTGCTACATCAGCGGCATTGTACTCCCCATTTTCAAATGATATTTGAATTTTCACATCTTTGTTATATATGTCTTTGCGATTGTCTCTTGCGAATACATTTCTTGAATTAGCAATGTCTGTTATGGATGGATCTTTCAGTACCATTCATGTTCCAATTCAAAACTTTCAGTTGGCACCAAAAATGACTCATGTAGCATGCGTACTGATTTCAAGTCCCAACTTATTACTCCCTCTCAAAATGATTCAGCCGTCAAAATAAAAGGAAAGAGACTATTTCAATTGCTGAACTTCAAAATGGATCACATTGTCTAAGATTCCATTGAGATAGTTTTGAACAAATCACATAGTAGTAGAGTACACATCCTCACCACGCCCTACATCTTGGTTACACAGTTGCTAATAAAAATTTCAGCAAACTAAAGAACGATCAACAAACACAACACATGCATTGTCTGCCTCCAGAGAACACTCTTGTGTCCCGTTATTTGCATTTAGCAGTACCTAAACAAGGGCTGCATGCTCATTGCTGTGATGAGACGGACGGTGAGAAGTTCCACGCCAGTCTGTGGCTCGGTCATGCCCGGAGCGCCATGGACACACCGTCGTGGTCACGCTCAAGAAGGAAAATAAACAAGCAAAATTTTCCATCCCCGCATATAGTATATACCAATATTGCATTTTTTTCCTATCACATATAGTATGTGATAAAAAAATGCAATATTGCAGAATTCAGTAACAAATACGCGGTGGTTTAACCATATATATACTACCAAACCTCCATGACAGACTGTATCAACACCTTAGCTTACATGGAAGCATAAGATTCCTGCTCCATATACAATGTATAACATAAATTTCAGAAACAGTAACTAGCCAAACTCTGACATTTAAGTTAGAGATGTACTTCATTAACTGCAAGATTCCAGGTTACTTGTACTCATAATGTTCCATTGCTAGCTATCCAACTTCAAGTCACATCAGTACTGAAGACATTTACTTCTAAACAAAAAACATAGGACCAGTAAATACATACAAAATGTACAAAATTTCTCATGTCACCGATGCATTACAGATACAGGATACCATTCTTTCTACCAAGATTACAGCCATCTTCTGGCAATACTTCATCATAGATCGTGGAGCTCAACAATAGAGTCACAATTCAGAAACAAACTTAGTTTTACGCAAAGTATAATTTTCTCAACCAATTAAAAGGCATGCTCACAGAAGTTCACATACCAGTTCTGACATAGAAAGCATGGGGGGCAGACATGATTAAAATTCAGCCAACAGAAATAGCAGCGGTGCACATGCATAGAATTCTGGCAAGGAACAACGCAACACAAATGGACATAGTGAGAAGCCCCTACAACAGCATCTGGACATCCTATGTTCCCATCTTTATCTCTCGCCTGCAGCCTTTTTGGTATTCTTGCAGGACATCTTCCGCTGCATCCTGCAGGGCATTTGAAATCATAAGTCAATTCAGAATGGAGTTTTATTGTGACCAAACATGTAAAAGAGGATTCAATACCTTCTGAATTTTCCTCCTCTACAAAGTAAATGCCCCTGCTACCCAAATTCAAAATCAATATGAACATTCAGAACCATGGTTGCTTGCTCAGATGAGGTACTTCCACCGTGGCGTTCTTACATGGGCCAGGGTGCTCCGCGGGGCGCCTCTACGATGGGATGCTAGATCCACCTCGCTAGGACAATCTCTCCGCGAGCCACCTCCATGGATACTCGCGTGGGCTGGGTTCGCCCATGGCGCTCCCTCATACCAGATCGCCCTGCCAAGCGATGGTGTCATATATGACACTGAACCACAGACGCACTCAAGCAACAATACATTCTATTAAAAATCTGCATGTGCAGACGCAAAAGAAACGACATAATGCTTAACTACTTTGTAAGATTCATAAGATTAGATGGAGACAACAAAGTTCAGTTTGAAGATCATGAGCTTTACATTAACTTGGGCTCAGCTCAACGCATATCAATGACCATCCAATAAGGAATGAACAACAATACCTTGTGCTTAATCAGGCACCGAGAATGGAGCAGCCACCGAGATCTGAGAGGAGACAGGATGAGCTTGGACGGATTTGATGGGTGTGTGTGTGGCGCTGATGTCTTCGCAATAATGTATCTGGTTCTGTTCATGACAATTCAGGCCAAATTTATCAAAATGCTACTGGCGCAGCACAATGGAGCACATAAACATGATTGCCATTAGGGTTACTGAAGAAAACAGGAACTGAACTCTAGCCCGATTGTAATGTATTCAGTGGTAATAATTCAGAATCTGACCTGAAGTTGAACTAGCTAATTATCAGTGAACTCGAACTAGTTAATTAGTCCCATTGGCCACTGGCCGATTAAAGTTACTCTTCTTAGTGGACTGAATACTGGTGATTTAATTGAACTAGTCAATTAACCCTATCACTTGCAAAATTTAACCAGTCCCCGTCCTGGAACTAGTCAACAGCAGAGATCCTAGTAATGCTGGAAGGAACCACCATTTAGTGGGAAGCATCCACCGATTAGAATAATAGAAGCAAGACGGGACACGGGAGGCGGGAGTGGACCTGGATGGTGCGGGTGTCGAAGCCGAGCTTGATGCCCACGCCGCTTGGAGTATGACCGACGGCAGGATCGAACGAGCGGACCCTGCTGGTGGTTAGAGAACGTGCGTCTCAATCCCGTCGGCCAGGATCGAACTCGAACGTCAGTCCCATCCCCGAACAAGATCCAGCAGGATCCAACAACAAGAGTCTGAGTCCCGTTCGGGAGGTTAGACTGAGTTTAATACTTTAATCTCCCGCACCTGAATCCAATAGCAGAGATCCTGGTGCCCGCACCTGGAATCATCAAACTCGATCGCCGCTTGGAGGAGGAGGAGGAGGAGCGAACGAGTGGCCTGCGGTGACGGTCGTCGGCGCCTCACCCCCGTCGATGTTGCGTCGTCCTCGTCGCAGTCAACTACCGTACGTTCCAATCGTGGATGGTTATGGCTCCTCGCGCTTGAGATAAGTCAAGGCCGTAATATTACCTCGCAGGCACTAGAAATTACCGCACAAACCTCAGGGTGATGCTGTGCGGGTCGCTTGGGTGCGTGTAATTAGGCTGGGGTGAGGAATAAGTATTCTTCTCCCAGGGTGACGAATAAGCGACCCTATATATATATATATATATATATATATATATATATATATATATATATATATATATATATATATATATGCTCACGATTTATCTTCTCAGACTTAATGGTTCTCTTCATTTGCTTACTAGCTAGTGGGTCGAGTCCTCTCTCTATACGTATAAGACGTATACTCAAGACTTGAGATAAGAGAGACACTTCTCTCTATTAGCTATAACACAATATATGAAACCCTAAATTAACCCTACAAAACCCCCAACCCCCTCCCTTCAAAAACAAAAACAAAACCCCAGCCCCTAAAATGCCGACGTGGATGCTTATTGGTCCGGTTGGTGCCACCAACCCATAAAAGGCTCCTGATCGAAGCCTTGAATGCCACATGGAGGCCCATCTGCCGGTTGGTGTAAGAACCGGACTAATTGTATAGGGCTTTAGTACCGACCCTTTAGTCCCGGTTCCCCAACCGGGACAAATGGGCCTTACGAACCGGGACAAATGGCCCTTTTTCTACTAGTGATGGATCCTTCATGTGACTCCCAGATTAGCATCATTGTGACCGTCACATGATTGTTTCTATGAGATGTTGGTTCTACTTAAGCTGGTATTTCCTCTTTGACGATAGAAAGTTGCGATTTATTTTTTGTGAACTTTGTAAGAAATAAATAGGTGCGTCGTCTTGAAGTAGAGGTTTGGAAGATTAATAGAATTAGTCCTTTTGGAAAAAGAAAAAGGCAAGGACATTCATTATTTGGTTTAAAAGATTTATAAAGCTCACAGCAACTGACCAACCAGAGGACCCAGTTCATAACCAAAGGGTTGTTAGCCATTGACCCACTAGAGGACTGATGAGTTCATGCCACTGTCTACCGCGCAACACTTTATAAGGAACAAGTCTGCCACACAATTCTTTTATAAGGAGTAAGGCTTCTCTGTTCTCCATGGGATTTGAATCACATCTAGTGTCTTATTTTTTTCTTCTCTGTTCACTAGGGATTTGAATTTGATAGCATAGGCATAGAAGAAACCAGGAATTATCTATAAATAGCTGAAATTACAACATGCACTCAATGGCAGCAAGGTCGCGGGGCCTCCACATCTTACTCCACTGAGGCGCATCATCCTCTTACTCAAATGCTTTCAAAGGCACTCACCCTCTTACTCTGCTGCTGACAGAGAGTCCTATATCGCCCCATCTCTCCGCTAAACATCAGATGTACATGACCTCTCTGTCCTATACCGCAAATTCTCCTACCATCCTGAGCAACCAGCAACCTAGATTTGGTTCGTGTAGAGAAATAAGGTTGCATAGTCGCTAGATGGTTCGAAGAAGCAACACTGAAGAATGAGCAATCATTCTGATAAGGCAAATCCTCCAGCTTTGCTTATTGTTTAGCCCACTCACAGGAAGATAGATGTCTAGGACCCTTTCACATAGATAGTGCCCCAACGATAGGCAATCAGCCAAGCACGAGTGTACATACATGATGTAGAAGTAGGGGAAAACAGGCATCAAGCTCCCTTTGTAAACAGATTCGGTAAATGTTTTTAACCCGGACAACAGGTTTGCTCATACAAT
Source organism: Aegilops bicornis (assembly GCA_021605145.1). Taxonomy (NCBI): domain Eukaryota; kingdom Viridiplantae; phylum Streptophyta; class Magnoliopsida; order Poales; family Poaceae; genus Aegilops; species Aegilops bicornis. The sequence goes on along the minus strand of CM038675.1, from coordinate 172,560,040 downwards.
TCTTAATCATGCGAAACAACATCAAGTGGTTATCACATAGCAATCTTACCACTCATGCTAGCCTCTATCGTGAACTCAAAACTGAAACAAAGTAATAAGCAACACACTTAAGAGAGTTCAGCCATCACATCTGACACTCTCAACACAATGTAGTTTGTGTCGTCAGCACCCTTGAACTCGCCGCCTGTATACTTGGAGTACAGGACGGTGCTGCCTGGTGACACCGACAATGGTTGCCTCTTGCCTTCCTCGTCGAGAGAGCCCGGACCAACAACTACAACCTGCATTTAGAGGTAAATCGGTTAAACACCTGCTAGTTCGGCACAGATTTCTACCTGATGATAATTAACTTACTGTTCCAATGGATGGCTTCTCCTTGGTTGTCTCGGTGAGGATAAGACCAGCTTCAGTCTTGTCTGAAGCCTCTGCAACCTAGCACAAATGCAAGATAGATAAGTATTGTTATCAGTTATGCACATACAACTAGTATAAGATCGACTGAAGATTCCATAAATATACACTACTTACTAGTGAAATGACATTCGACGTAAGTACCTTGATGAGAACCAGGTCATTGAGACGCTTCATGTCTTTGACATCGTCAGATTCAAGGATACATATGATGCCATCCTCTTTCAAAATGAGATGCTTCTATTTGTTGTATTCAACCTCAGTCCCAGCATACTTTGAATATACAACTTGATATATGGTCTACATAAAAAAATATACACGGGGTATTTTGAAGTATTAGCATAATATTCACCTGTAACATGTGCTTTAGTGCAAACTAGCCGGTGCATTAATTTTAAATGGATCCTTCATGTGACTTCCAAATTAGTGTCAGTGTGATCAGCACATGATTAGTTTCTATAAGGTGTTGGTTCTAATTAAGCTGATTTTTTCTCTTTTGATGATAGAATGTTGGGATTTAATTTTTGTGAACTTTGTAATAAATAAATAATTTGTTGTCTAGGTGTGTCATCCTGTAGAGGTTGGAAGCTTAACAAAATTAGAACTTTTGAAAAAGGAAGGCAAGTAAATTTATTGTTTTGTTTAGAAGATCAGAGGACCCAGAGGCAGAAAAGAAAGGCAAGTAAAGTTCACAACGGCTGACCGACCAGAGGACCCAGTTCATAACCAAAGGTTTTTTAGCCATTGACCTACCGGAGGACAGATGACTTCACACCACCGTCTACTGCACAACTCTTTACAAGGAGCAAGTCTGCCACACAACTCTTTTATAAGGAGCAAAGCTTCCCTTAGGGATAACTCATTTCATGTATTTGAATCACATTTAGTGTATTATATGTTGCTTCTCTGTTCACCAGATATTTGAATTTGATAGCATATGCATAGAAGGCACCAGGAATTACCTATGAGTAGTTGGAATTACAACATGCACTCGCTGGTCGCAATGGTGCTCAGCCTCCACATCTTAATCCGCTAACCCGCATCATCCACTTACTCTGCAGCTTCAAAAGGTCAGCATCCCATTACTCTGCTGCTGATTGAAGGACTCAGTTCGCCTCATCTCACCTAAACATCAGCTCTGCATCACCACGCTGTCCTATACGGCAAATTCTCTTGCCATCGTGAGCAACCAGCAGCCTAGATTTGGTTCACTCAGGGAAATAAGGCTGCATTGTCGCTGGATGGTTTGAAGAAGCAACATTGAGGAATGAGCGATCATTCTGATAAACCTGATCCACCAGGTTTGCCTACCGCTTAGCCCACTCATAGAACGAAGATACTAGATGTCTAGGAACCTTTCATAGAAGTAATGCCACAATAATAGGCAATCAGCTAAGCACTAATGTACATGCATAATGCAGAAGTAGGGGGAAACAGACATCAAACTTCCTTTGTAAACATATTCAGTAAATGTTTTTAACCTGGACAAGTGCTTTGCTCATGCAATTCTATAACCATCCGAAATAGCATTTAAGTGACTACCACATAGCAATCTCAACCCTCATGCTCGCCTCCATTGTGAACTCAAAACTGAAACAAGGTAACAAACCGCACACTTAGGAGAGCTCAACCATCACATCTGACACTTCAACAAAATGTAGTTTGTGTCGTCGGTGCCCTTGAACTCGCCGCCTGCGTACTTGGAGAACAGCATGGTGCTGCCTAGTGACACCGACAATGGTTGCCTCTTGCCTTCCTCGTCGAGAGAGCCCGGACCAACAGCTACAACATGCATTAAGAGGTGAACTGGTTAAACACCTACTAGTTTGGCGCATACTCTAACCAATGGTAATAAATTTCTGTCTCAATAAATGTCTTCTTGGTTATCTCAGTGACCAGCTGCAGTCTTATCTGAAGCCTCGGCAACCTAGCACAAATGCAGGACAGATAAGCTTTGTTAATTGTTATGCACATACAGCTAGTACAAGATTGATTGGAAATTCCTTGAATATAAGCTACTGATTAGTGACATGACAATCGATATAAATACGTTGATGAGAACCCGGTCAGTGATAGGGTTCATGTCTTTGACACCATCAGATTCAAGAATACATATATGTGTTTAGTTGGTCAGTTTATGAGTTTGGTTTGACAGGAACGTAATGGGATACGCTCAATAGAAAATTGATTACGCTCGGTGCCCGGTGTAAAGGGAAAGCGGCATCTTCCTCCGTGAGTGCTTTTCCCCCAACAACGACTCTCCTTCGTGTTCCCCTCCGCGGTTCCGCCTCGAGGCTACAGCGCAGCCACCTCCCTGATCCCCATCTCACCCAAGGTGCCGGTTACACCTTGAGCAGACAGACGGAAAGATCACATCAGTCTGCGCCTTTGGAGTTTCGCTGGATTATTTGAATCTTCACCCGCAAAAAAATGAATCAGTTGACGTTACATTATCCGAAATGCGGACGGTCAAAGTTTACCAAAAAAAATCAGAATGTCTTGTTATTTTTTGGATTGTATTGTTCATCCGAGCTCATTTGAGCTCGAGCGCAAAAGGGTACTTTTGAGGAAATTCATCATTTCGTTTAAAATATTTATAAAGCTCACAGCGGCTGACCAACCAGAGGACCTAGTTCATAACCAAAGGATTGTTAGCCATTGACCTACCAGAGGACTGATGTCTTCACACCACTGCCTACCGCACAACTCTTTATAAGGAACAAGTCTGCCACACAACTCTTTTACAAGGTGTAAGGCATCTCTGTTCTTCATGGGGATTTGAATCACATCTAGTGTATTATTCATTGCTTCTCTGTTCACTAGGGATTTGAATTTGATAGCATAGGCATAGAAGACACCAGGAATTATCTATGAATAGCTGGAATTACAACATGCACTCTTTGGCAGCAAGGTCACGGGGCCTCCACATCTTACTCCCCTGAGGCGCATCATCCTCTTACTCCGCTGCTTTAAAAGGTCCTTATCCTTTTACTCCCCAGCTGACGAAAGGTCATAGACTGCCTCATCTCTCCGCTAAACATCAGCTGATCATGACCCCTTTGTCCTATATAGAAAATTCTCCTACCATCCTGGGCAACCAGTAGCCTAGATTTGGTTCGCGTAGGGAAATAAGGTTACATAGTCGCTAGATGGTTCGAAGAAGCAACATTGAAGAATGAGCAACCATTCTGATAAGCCAGATCCACTTGGTTTGCTTACTGTTTAGCCCACTCACAGGAAGACAGATGTCTAAGACCCTTTCACATAGATAGTACCACAACAATAGGCAATCAGCTAGGCACTAATGTAGAAGTAGGGGGAAACCGGCATCAAGCTCCCTTTGTAAACAAATTCAGTAAATGTTTTTAACCTGGACAACAAGTTTGCTCATACAATTCTATAATCATCAGAAACAGCATCATGTGGTTATCACGTAGCAATCTTACCACTCGTGCTAGCCTCTATCGTGAACTCAAACTGAAACAAAGCAGTAAACCACACACTTAAGAGAGCTCAGCCATCACATCTGACACTCTCAACACAATGTAGCTCGTGCCATCAGCTCCCTTCAGCCCGCTGCATGCGTACTTGGAGTACAGCACGGTGTTGCCTGCTGACACCAACAATGGTTGCCTCTTGCCTTCCTCGTCTAGAGAGCCCGGACCAACAACTACGACCTACATTTAGAGGTGAATCGATTAAACACCTGCTAGTTCAGCATGGATTTCCATGTAATGATAATTAACGTATTGTTCCAATGGATGGCTTCTCTTTGGTTCTCTCGGTGAGGATGACACCAGCTTCAGTCTTATATGAAGCCTCGGCAACCTAGCACAAATGCCGGACAGATAAGCACTGTTAACCGTTAAGCACATACAACCAGTACAAGATCAACTATAAATTCCTTAAATATACACGACTGACTAGTGACATGACATTCAATATATACCTTGATGGAAACCCGGTCATTCAGAGGCTTCATGGCTTTGACATCATCAGATTCCAAGAATACTTGTATTTGATGTCGTCCTCTTTCATGATGGGATGCTGGAATTGTTGTATTCAACCTTAGTCCCAACTCCCAACATACTTTAAATATACAACTTGAAATCTGGTCCACATAAAAAATAATACATGGGGTGTTTCGAAGTATTAGCATAATATTCACCTCTAAGCTTTAGTGCAAACTAGGTGGTGCATTAAATTTAAATGAATCCTTCATGTGGCTCCCTAATTAGCGTCACTGTGATCGGCACATGACTAGTTTCTATGAGATGTTGGTTTTACTTAAGCTTGTATTTGGGGCTTTACTTTTTTTGAGAACTTCGTAATAAATAACCCAAATGATAACGCCGACACATGTGGCATATTTACACATCGTCCACACGCCTTGATCCACGTTGATTTTGTTTTGCATGAATCCTAAAGAAATCTGTTAGAATCAAAGAATCGGAGTGCCACGTGAGCATCATCGTGTGTGTGGGCATTGGAGAGTTCGCCCACACATCCCGCAGCACGCGGTTTGCCAGCTGTGTTGTGTGGGCGAATTAGTTCCTACTCACACAGCCACCACCTAGCCCACACGTGTGTGGGCAAACAGCTTTTCGCCCACACGACACTCGTACGTTGTTCGATAGCAACTGCTGTTGACGTACGTGGCAACTAGGTAAACACATATGGCAACTATGATTCATTGCTAGACGGCAACTGCAGTTGTGCGTACGTGGCAATCAGGGTAAACACACATGGCAACTGTGATTAACTGTACATGGCAACTATGGTTGAATCACACGTGACAACTAGATAAACACATATGGCAACTATTGTTTGACCATATGCGGCAAGTAGTTAATCACATAGAGAAACTATGGTTTGATTACACGAGGCAACTACCATAAATTAGAACAGCATTTGCCATCCCGGATAACTACATCTGCCATCCCGGATGGCAACTAAATCGTCATCCCATAGGTACGTAACGAAGTTGCGCCAGGACGTGTGGGCATTTTTGCTTCGTGCCACGCGCGCGGGGTGAGGATGAGTAGTACTTGTTGGATGTGTGGCACGAAATAGCTGCGCCCACACGTGTGAGCAATTATAATGTTCGCCCACACATAGCCCGTGTGGACTGTCTCTTGCTCACGCCACACATAGTGTGTGGGCGGATGTCTAGTATGCCACACGTATGGATGCTATCAGGACCCATAAATAAATAATTTGTTGGCTAGGTGTGTCGTCTTGAAATAGAGGTTGGAAGCTTAACAAAATCAACCCGTTTGGCCATAAATAAATAATTTGTTGGCTAGGTGTGTCGTCTTGAAATAGAGGTTGGAAGCTTAACAAAATCAACCCGTTTGGAAAAAAAGGCAAGTAAATTCATTATTTTGTTTATAGAAGATCTATAAATTTCATAATGGCCAACCAACCAGAGGACCCAGTTCATAACCAAACAATTCTTATCCATGGACTTACCGGAGGACGGATGACTTCACACCACCTTCTATCGCAGAACTCTTTATAAGGAGCAAGTCCGCCAGACAACTCTTTTATAAGGAGCAGGGTTTCCCAAAGATAACTCATTTCATGTATTAGAATCACATAAGTATTTATTTGTTGCTTCTATGTTCATGAGGGATTTGAATTTGATAGTGTAGGCATAGAAGGCACCAGGAATTATCTATGAATAGCTTAAATTACAACGTGCACTCTCTGATCGCAAGACTGCTGGGCTTCCCCATCTTACTCCGCCAACCCATCACCCTCTTACACTGCTGCTTCAGGAAGTCCTCATCCTCTTACTCCGCTGCTGACAAAAGGTCCCAGTTCGCCTCATCTCCCCTCTAAAACACGACCCCGCTGGGCGTATATAGCTGTCCTATACGGCCAATTCTCCGGCCATCCTGAGCAACCAGCAACATAGATTTGGTAGCTTAGGGAAATAAGGTTGCATGGTCAATAGATGGTGCGCAATCATTCTGATAAGCCAGATCCTCAAGGTTTGCTTACTCTTTAGCCCACTCACAGGAAGAGAGATGCCTAGGAACCTTTCACATAAGTAATGCCACAACAATAGGCAATCAGCTAAGCACTAATGTACATACATAATGTAGATGTAGGAAAAAAACAGGCATCAAACTTCCTTTGTAAACATATTCGGTAAATGTTTTTAACCCGGACAAGTGGTTTGCTCATGCAATTCTATAACCATCCGAAATAGCATTCAAGTGATTAGCAATCTCAACCCTCATGCTCGCCTCCATTGTGAACTCAAAACTGAAACAAAGTAACAACCCGCACACTTAAGAGAGCTCAGCCATCACATCTGACACTCTCAACACAATGTAGTTTGTGCCATCAGCACCCTTGAACTCGCCACCTGCGTACTTTGAGTACAGCACGGTGCTGCCTGGTGACACCGACAATGGCTGCCTCTTGCCTTCCTCGTCGAGAGAGCCCGGACCAACAGCTACAACCTGCATTTAGAGGTGAATAGATTAAACACCTGCTAGTTCAGCACGGATTCTACCTGATGATAATTAACTTACTGTTCCAATGGATGGCTTCTCCTTGGTTGTCTCAGTGAGGATAAGACCAGCTTCAGTCTTGTCTGAAGCCTCTGCAACCTAGAACAAATGCAAGATAGATAAGCATTGTTAACCGGTGTGCATGACCAGTACAAGCTCGACGGGATATTCTCTAAATATACACTAGTATTGTTTAGTCACATGACATTAGATATAAATACCTTGATGAGGATTCGGTCATTGAGAGGCTTCATGTCTTTGACATCATCAGATTCAAGAATACCTATGATGTCATCCTCTTTCATAATAAGATGCTTGGAGTTGTTGTATTCAACCTCAGTACCAGCGTACTTTGAATATACAACTTGAGATCCGGTCTACATTAAAAGATGCACCAGTATTTTGTAGTATTAGCATAATATTCACCTCTAACATCAGCTTTGGTAGAAAATAGCTGTTGCATTAAACTCATAAATTCGGTGGTCTAACTAGCATTCTTGTTTTTCCATATGGCTGGTTATTGCCAATTTCTTGAACCTTGGCTACCCCGACAGACTAAACTAATTCATTTCTCCATCTAGCTTCTCGGTGAAGCTAGATAAATGCCTATTGAACCATATCAAACAACTGCATATTATGCTTTACTGAATCAGCTATGTTGTTTCGTTTCAGGACAATTAGTGTGACTATAAACTCCTTGCGCATATTCATATTGTAACTGAACCAAATAAGACACCCACAGCCAATGTTTGGTTCTCAGTTGAACACGTGGAAAATGGAATATCTCTGCCTTACACATGAGTCGTGTGGCATGATAGAACACATCATTTGGGTGTTACTGGTCATGTAATACACCTTGCCTTGCTTTTAAATTAGTTCGATACAAGGTCCTATCTCACCATATCCACTTGTACTCAGAGTAAGAAATGTATCAAGATATACAAATAACTGCACTCCCAAAGATAGAATAGAAGAATTTACCGGTATGCTGACCTCCACCTTCTTATCCCCAATGGTTCTACCCCCTCCAACAGCAACAATCTCGCCTCCCTGAGGCTTAGACTGTGCAGACGATGGAAGCAAAATTCCACCAATGGTCTTCTCCTCAGCTGCGCTAAGCTTCACAAGTACTCTGTCTCCCAGAGGCTTGAGTGATGTATACTGCAGTTATGCCAACAAAATGTAACCAACTGTCGCAACACGTAAATAAGCACCCCCTAAGCTCAATGCATTTGCACTGCCATAGTTGTTAACCTTGGGGGTGACGACAGTGGCAGCCTTGACAACGAGGCTACGAGACGAGCGCCTGGACGAGCACACCCTGAGTGCGGACGTCTGAGAAAGGCGCAGGCCATTGTTGCTGAAGGCCACCGCGGCAACACCAGCACCGGAGAGCTGCACCGACGACATTCTGGATTGCTTGCTAAAAAACTAGCTGTCAATTGATACAGATGACAAATTATTTCCAAATTCTGGACAGAACATCCGATTGAATTGAATAAATCGTTCCCAATCCACAGTATATTCAAATCTGAACATAAACACTGAACATTAGAACATGAAGGTGGAGATTGTTGGCAGATTCAGGGCGGTAAGAAAAGCAGAGGTCAACCACCCCACCAACCATCGTTAGAAACCAGGTTAGGCTTCACTGTGTTCCGGCACAGAGGCATTCCCAAAAGGGTACGGAATCCCACCCGAATCCACGCACCTAGCCCCTAAACAAGCCGAACATGAACCAAATCGGAGGAACAACTAGCCAGATTACCCCCAAATTCACTACCCCAAACCCCGCACCCCCAAATCCACCTCGCAGCAAGCGGGAATCGAGCGCTGCCAAGCGGAGACTACCTTATCTCGGAGCTCCGGCCGGCGCGGTGGCTCGCCTGCGGTAGGGAATCCGGCTGCCGTGCGCGAGAGGGGAGGAGGAAAGAGATAAACCCTATGAAAGCGGAGAGCAGCGGCGAAAGTGCTAGAGCTACAGCCAAAGCCCACACCCCCCTTTATCCCCCCGGCCCAGGAGCTTATCCTGCTCCGAATTTACGAAAACACCCACCGGTTCGGGGTTTTTGGATGGAGTTAGGGTGGATTTAGTTGGCAATCCATCCCACCCGGTCTGAGGCTGGGCTAGATTGTTCCGGAACGCCGTAGAGGCCGGGCTGCGTAGAATGAGGTTTGTGGCCAAGGCGTCCTACTGAAAATTTTGTATAGAAAAAGTGTTGTTAAAAGTTTTTCTATAATTTTTTGAGCTATTCATCCTCGATCACGGTAGCATTACAACGAACATAACAAACAATAAAAATTACCTTTGGAATCGTAAATCACCTAGCGACGATTACAAGTACTGAAGCGAGCCGAAGGCCCGCTGCTGTCATCATCCTTCTTTCTCACCGAAGCCGGAAAAAATTTGTTGTAGTAAACAGTTAGGAAATCGTCGTGCTATGACCTTATAAGACCAGCGCATCAGAAAACACACAAGCGTAGACGAACGAAGACCAGATCTGTGCAGATCCATCAAAGACAACCAACGACCGTATCTTGCGAGATTCGTCAGAGACACACTTGCACACGCCCTCCGATGATGCTAGACAGACCTCCCTGATTTTGCTACAATATGGCTTGACTTGGTCAATATTGAAAGTCATTCAAACAAAAGGGCTTCTTCCTCCATCCCAGTTTATAAATCCCCTTCGTAATTCATGTCAAACTTTGATAAAAAAAATTGACTAGTTAAATATAATGTATATATAACAAAAATTGTGCCATTGGATTTATATGGGAATGCAGATTTCAATGGTGTAATTTTTACTACATACAAATAATATTTCATTAGTTTAATTTATGGTTAAATTTTGACACAAGATATGATGGAACTTATAAACCTGGTATGGGAAAGTATACTTTGATCACTATGTAGAGATATTTAAGGGACTGTTTTACAAAGCGAAGCAGAGCTACATACTGAGAAATGAAAGACTTAGGTGTCGTAAAATTATCTGCATGGACGGCATATCTGTACTATTGAAAGGGAGTTGGATACGTTCGCCTCACCTCCTCCCATGTTCCTCCTACTTTGGTTTTTTCCTTCATTAACTCAAGCAAACCAAATCAAATCAAGAAAAAAATATCTCAAATGTCCCATTAAAAAAAACACAACATGCTAGAGGGTTGAGGTTCTACAAACATGTAAAATTTCAAGTTCATATGTAGCTTCCCTTGGGGGTTAGGGGAAAATAAATTCAGCTATTTCACAACCTTCACATGTTGTCACTATTCATTGCTATATTTAGTTTGTTTCATAGCACACAAGTGAAATTTAATTAAAACTTGAAATTTTACACAATTGTAGAGAGTCACCTCACCAACATATTATATTTGTTTCAGAATTTTTAAACTTTTGAAACACAATTTTCACCGCTCGACCATAACTTGGTTTTCATCCTAAATAACTTGGTTACATCATATCGTATTTCCTCCAAATTTAGCGAATGTTGTTTAGCTAGTACAATAAATAGTCGATTGCGGAGTTTCTGTTTAATCCATGTAAGGACATCTTCAACGCCAACTCTCAAAACAGACACTATGTTTGTCCACGGACTGGTCCGGACTAGTCCGCATGTACTGATGGGAGCCAGCCATCCAACCATGCCCGCATACATTTCAAACCAAGTTTGAACAAAACAGATGGATTTCATGCTTCAACTAAACAAAAACTTTGGAAAGTTAACCTAGTCTAAGTCTTCGTCGGCGCCATGAGCACCAGAAAGTGTCTAGCAGTCAAGTCCTTGGTGTTCCTGAAGGAAATATGCCCTAGACGGCAATAATAAAGTTGTTATTTATATTTTTTTATATCATGATAAATGTTTATTATTCATGCTAGAATTGTATTAACTGGAAACTTAGTACATGTGTGAATTTAGACAAACAGAGTGTCCCTAGCATACCTCTACTTGACTAGGTCGTTAATCAAAGATGGTTAAGTTTCCTAACCATAGACATGTGTTGTCATTTGATGAACGGGATCACATCATTAGAGAATGATGTGATGGACAAGACACATCCGTTAGCTTAGAATAAATGATCTTTAGTTTTATTGCTATTACTTTCATCATGACTTATACATGTTCCTCTGACCATGAGATTATGCAACTCCCGAATACCGGAGGAACACCTTGTGTGCTATCAAACGTCACAACGTAACAGGGTGATTATAAAGATGCCCTACAGGTGTCTCCAATGGTGTTTGTTGAGTTGGCATAGATCGAGATTAGGATTTGTCACTCCGTGTATCGGAGAGGTATCTCTGGGCCCTCTCGGTAATGCTCATCACTATAAGCCTTGCAAGCACTGTGGCTAATGAGTTAGTTATGGATGATGCATTACGAACGAGTAAAGAGACTTGCCGAATTTAGATTGAACTAGGTATGATGATACCGACGATCGAATCTCGGGCAAGTAACATACCGATGACAAAGGGAATGACATATGTTTTTATGCGGTTTCACCGATAAAGATCTTCGTAGAATATGTAGGAGTCAATATAAGCATCCGGGTTCCGCTATTGGTTATTGACTGTAGATGTGTCTCGGTCGTGTCTACATAGTTCTCGAACCCGTAGGGTCCGCACGCTTAACGTTCTATGACGATTTGTATTATGAGTTATGTGATTTGATGACCGAAGTTTGTTCAGAATCCCGGATGTCATCACGAACATGACAAGATTCATATATTGGAAGGCTATATTCGGACATCGGGAAGGTTTCGAGTGATTCGGGTGTTTTTCGGAGTACCGGGGAGTTACGGGAACTCACCGGGAGAAGTAATGGGCCTTATTGGGCCATACGCGCGCCCCCCTCCATGGGTCCGAGTTGGACTAGGGGAAGGGGGCAGCGCCCCTTGCCTTTTCCTACTCTCCCTCTCTTTCCCTCTTTCCTTCTCTCCTACTCCGAAAAGGAAAGGGATTCCTACTAGGACTTGGAAGTCCTAGTAGGAATCCATACTTAACACGCCCCTAGAGGGCGACCTATCTCCCTCCTCCTTTATATCGTGGGAGGGGCACCCCAAAGGCACACCAAGATTTGTCTTAGCCATGTGCGGTGCCCTCCACGATTACACACCTCGGTCATATCATCGTAGTGCTTAGGCGAAGCCACTGTGATAACTTCATCATCACCGTCACCACGCCCGTCTTGTGGAACTCTCCCTCGTCCTCAACTGAATCAAGAGCTCGAGGGACGTCATCGTGCTGAACGTGTGTTGAACACGGAGGTGCCGTACGTTCGGTACTTGGATCGGTTGGATCGTGAAGACGTTCGACTACTTCAACCGCGTTACTAAACGCTTTCTCTTTCGGTCTACGAGGGTACGTGGACACACTCTCCCCGCTCGTTGCTATGCTTCTCCTAGATAGATCTTGCGTGATCGTAGAATTTTTTTTGAAATACTACGTTCCCCAGCAGTGGCATCCAAACCAGGTCTATGCGTATATGTTATATGCACGAGTAGAACACAATGAGTTGTGAGTGATAATAGTCATACTACTTACCAGCAACGTCTTACTTTGATTCGGCGGTATTGTTGGATGAAGTGGCCCGGACCGACATTACATGACCGCGTTCATGAGACTGGTTCTACCGACGTGCTTCGCACACAGGTGGCTGGCGGGTGTCTGTTTCTCCAACTTTAGTTGAATCGAGTTTGACTACGCCCGGTCCTTGTTGAAGGTTAAAACAGCACACTTGACGAAAATCGTTGTGGTTTTGATGCGTAGGTAATAACGGTTCTTGCTAGAAGCCCGTAGAAGCCACGTAAAACTTGCAACAACAAAGTAGAGGACGTCTAACTTGTTTCTGCAGGGCTTGTTGTGATGTGATATGGTCAAGACGTGATAATATATAAATTGTTGTATGAGATGATCATGTTTTGTAAAAGTTATCGGCAACTGGCAGAAGCCTTATGGTTGTCGCTTTATTGTATGAAATGCAATCGCCATGTAATTGCTTTACTTTATCACTAAGTGGTAGCGATAGTCGTAGAAGCAATAGTTGGCGAGACGACAACGATGCTACGATGGAGATCAAGGTGTCAAGCTTGTGACGATGGTGATCATAACGATGCTTTGAAGATGGAGATCAAAGGCACACGATGATGATGGCTATATCATATCACTTATTTTGATTGCATGTGATGTTTATCTTTTATGCATCTTATTTTGCTTAGTACGATGGTAGCATTATAAGATCATCCCTCACTAAATTTCAAGGTATAAGTGTTCTCAGTAAGTATGCACCATTGCTACAGTTTGTCGTGCGGAGACACCATGTGATGATCGGGTGTGATAAGCTCTATGTTCACATACAACGCGAGCAAGCCAGTTTTGCACACGTGGAATACTCGGGTTAAACTTGATGAGCCTAGCATATGCAGATATGGCCTCAGAACACTGAGACCGAAAGGTCAAACGTGAATCATATAGTAGATATGATCAACATAGATATGTTCACCATTGAAAACTACTCCATCTCATGTGATGATCGGACATGGCTTAGTTTATATGGATCACGTGATCATTTAGATGACTAGAGGGATGTCTATCTAAGTGGGAGTTCTTAAGTAATATGATTAATCAAACTTTAATTTATCATGAAATTAGTCCTGATAGTATTTGCAAATTATGTTGTAGATCAATAGCTCGCGATGTAGTTCCTCGTTTATTTTTTGATATGTTCCTAGAAAAAAATAAGTTGAAAGATGATAGTAGCAATGATGCGGACTTGGTCCATGATCTGAGGATTATCCTCATTGCTACACAGAAGAATTATGTTCTTGATGCACCGCTAGGTGACAGACCTAATGCAGGAGCAGATGCAGATGTTATGAACATTTGACAAGCTTGGTATGATGACTACTTGATAGTTTACTGCACCATGCTTTACGGCTTAGAACCGGGACTTCAAAAATGTTTTGAAACGCCATGGAGCATATGAGATGTTCCAAGAGTTGAAATTAGTATTTCAGACTCATGCCCGTGTCGAGAGGTATGAGACCTCTGACAAGTACTTTTCCTACAAGATGGAGGAGAATAGCTCAGCTAGTGAGCATGTGTTCAGAATGTCTGGGCACTACAATCGCTTGAATCAAGTGAGAGTTAATCTTCCAGATAAGATAGTGATTGACAAAGTTCTCTAGTCACTATCACCAAGTTACTAGAATTTTGTGGTGAACTCTAATATGCAAGGGATAACGAAAATGATTCCCAAGCTCTTCGTGATGTTGAAATCGGCGAAGGTAGAAATCAAGAAAGAGCATCAAGTGTTGATGGTTAACAAGACCACTAGTTTCAAGAAAAGGGCAAAGAAATATAAAGGGAACTTCAAGAAGAATGACAAGCAAGTTGTCATTCCCATGAAGAATCCCAAAGCTAGACCTAAGTCTGAAACTGAGTGCTTCTACTGCAAAGGGAATGGCCACTGGAAGCGGAACTACCCCAAATAATTGGTGGATAAGAAGGATGGCAAAATGAATAGAGGTATATTTGATATACATGTTATTGATATGTATTTTACTAGTGTTCATAGTAACCCCAGAGTATTTGATACTGGTTCAGTTGCTAAGATTAGTAACTCGAAATAGGAGTTACAAAATGAACAAAGACTAGTTGATGGCGAGGTGACGATGTGTGTTGGAAATGATTCCAAGGTTGATAAGATCACCATCGCATACTCCCTCTACCTTCGGGATTAGTATTGAAACTAAATAAATGTTATTTGGTGTTTTCATTGAGCATAAATATGACTGGATCATGTTTATTGCAATACGGTTATTCATTTAAGTCAGAGAATAATTGTTGTTCTATTTACATGAATAAAACCTTCTATGGTCTTACATCCAATGTAAATGGTTTACTGAATCTCGATCACAGTGATACACAAATATTGAGGCCAAAAGATGCAAAGTTAATAATGATAGTGCAACTTATTTTTAGCACTGCCATTTAGGTCATATTGGTGTAAAGCGCATGAAGAAACTCCATGCTGATGGGCATTTGAAATCACTTGATGGTTGCGAACCATGCCTCATGGGCAAGATGAGTAAGACTCCGTTCTCCAGGAACAATGGAGCGAGCAACTGACTTATTGGAAATAATACGTACTGATGTATGCGATCCGATGAGTGTTGAGGCTCGCGGCGGGAAACGTTATTTTCTAACCTTCACAAATGATTTGAGCAGATATGGGTATATCTACTTGATGAAATATAAGTCTGAAACATTTGAAAAGTTCAAAGAATTTCAGAGTGAAGTGGAAAATCATCGTAACAAGAAAATAAAGTTTCTACAATCTGATTGTGGAGGTGAATAATTGAGTTATGAGTTAGTATTCATTTGATACAGTGCGGAATAGTTTCGCAGCTCACGCCACCTGGAACACCACAGCGTAATGATGTGTCCGAACATCGTAGCCATACTTTATTGGATATGGTGCGATCTATGATGTCTCTTACTGATTTACCGCTATCATTTTAGGGTTATGCTTTAGAGACGGTTGTATTCGCGTTAAATAGGGCACCATCTAATCCGTTGAGACGACACCGTATGAACTGTAGTTTGGCAAGAAACCTAAGCTGTCGTTTCTTAAAGTTTGGGGCTGCGATCCTTATGTCAAAAAGCTTCAACCTGATAAGCTCGAACCCAAGTCGAAGAAATGTGACTTCATAGGATACCCAAAGGAGACTGTTGGGTACACATTCTATCACAGATCCGAAGGCAAGATATTCGTTGCTAAAATGGATCCTTTCTAGAGAAGAAGTTTCTCTCGAAAGAAGTAAGTGGGAGGAATGTGGAACTTGATGAGGTAATTGTACCTTCTCCCGAATTGGAAAGTAGTTTGGTACGTCCATTTTGCATCATGCTTTTATATCGATATTTATTGCATTATGGGTTGTTATTACACGTTATGTCACAATACTTATGCATATTTTCTCTTATTTTACAAGGTTTACATAAGGAGGGCGAATGCAAATTGGAATTCTCAATGGAAAAGGAGCAAATATTAGAGACCTATTCTCGCACAACTCCAAAAGTCCTGAAACTCCACGAAAGTCATTTTGGAAATAATAAAAAATATTGAGCGGAAGAAGTTCACGGAGGGGACCCACACTGCCACGAGGGTGGGGCGCCCCACCTCGTGGGCCCCTGCTGGCCCTCCGATAGCCATCTTACGCTATATGAGGTCTTTCGTCGAGGAAAAATAATAATCAACCTTTCGGGAATGAAACTCACTTGCCACAATGAGAACCTTGGCGGAACCAAACTAGGGCTCCGTGAGCTGCTTCTGGGTCACTACCCTCGGGAGGAAATCATCACCATTGTCATCACCAACGCTCCTCTCATCGGGAGAGGGCAATCTCCATCAACATCTTCACCGGCACCATCTCCTCTCAAAACCCTAGTTCATCTCTTGTATCCAATTCTTGTCTCCAAGTCCGGATTGGTACTAGTAGGTTGCTAGTAGTGTTGATTACTCTTTGTAGTTGATGCTAGTTGGTTTATTTGGTGGAAGATCATATGTTCAGATCCTATATGCATATTAATACCCCTCTGATTATGAACATGAATATGCTTTGTGAGTAGTTACGTTTGTTCGTGAGGACATGGGAGAAGTCTTGCTATTAGTAGTCATGTGAATTTGGTATTCATTCGATATTTTGATGAGATGTATGTTGTCTAGCCTCTAGCGGTGTTATGTGAACGTCGACTACATAACACTTCACCATTATTTGGGCCTAGAGGAAGGCATTGGGAAGTAATAAGTAGATGATGGGTTGCTAGAGTGATGTGCTTAAACCCTAGTTTATGCGTTGCTTCGTAAGGGCTGATTTGGATCCATATGTTTCATGCTATGGTTAGGTTTACCTTAATACTTTTGTTGTAGTTGCGGATGCTTGCAATAGAGGTTAATCATAAGTGGGATGCTTGTTCAAGTAAGAGCAGCACCCAAGCACCGGTCCACCCACATATCAAATTATCAAAGTACCGAACGCGAATCATATGAACGTGATGAAAACTAGCTTCACGATATTCCCATGTGTCCTCGGGAGCGCTTTTCCTTATATAAGAGTTTGTCCAGGCTTGTCCTTTGCTACAAAAAGGATTGCGCCACCTTGGTGCACTTTATTTACTTTTGTTACTTGTTGCTCGTTACAAATTATCTTATTACAAAACTATCTGTTACCACTTATTTCAGTACTTGCAGAGAATATCTTGTTGAAAATCGCTTATCATTTCCTTCTGCTCCTCGTTGGGTTCGACACTCTTACTTATCGAAAGGACTACGATAGATCCCCTATACTTGTGGGTCATCAAGACTCTTTTAAGCGCCATTGCCGGGAGTGAAGCGCCTTTGGTAGGTGGAATTTGGTAAGGAAAAATTTATATAGTGTGCTGAAATTTCTTGTCACTTGTTACTATGGAAAGTAATCCTCTGTGGGGCTTGTTAAGGTATCTTCACCCCAACCAGAGAGCAAAGAATTTCTCCTCAACCTCTTGAACCTA
The DNA here is from genome assembly GCA_021605145.1 of Aegilops bicornis. NCBI lineage: Eukaryota > Viridiplantae > Streptophyta > Magnoliopsida > Poales > Poaceae > Aegilops > Aegilops bicornis. The sequence continues at coordinate 172,542,553 of CM038675.1, read as the reverse complement.
CTGAAAATGAAATTATTCCCTTTGAATTTCCTTCTGTATGTTAGAAAAACTGCTAGATAATCCTTTTACATGAGATGGAACAAAGCATCCTGATGAACATCTACTCTATGTGGATGAAGTTTGTGGATTATTTAAGCTTGCAGGTATACCCGATGATGTTGTTAAGAAGAAGGTCTTCCCTTTATCTTTGAAGGAGATGCATCGACATGGTATAGGCTATGTGATGATACGGGATCATGGAACTATAAACGAATGAAGTTGGAATTTCATCAAGTATTATCCTATGCATCTTGTTCATCGTGATCGCAATTATATATATAATTTTGGCCTCATGAAGGAGAAAGCATCTCTCAAGCTTGGGGAGTCTTAAATCAATGTTATATTCATGCCCCAATCATGAGCTCTCAAGAGAAATAATTCTTCAAAAAATTTATGCTCGGCTTTCTCATAATAATCAATCCATACTCGATACTTCTTGTGTTGGCTCTTTTATGATGAAGACTATTGAATTCAAATGGAATTTGTTGGATAGAATTAAACGCAACTCTGAAGATTGGGATCTCGACGAAGGTAAGGATTCAGGTATGACACCTAAGTTTGATTGTGTTAAATCTTTTATGACGATGTTTTCCATAAATTTAGCACTAAATATGGACTTGACTCTGAGATAGTAGCTTCATTCTGTGAATCTTTTGCTACTTATGTTGATCTTCCCAAGGAGAAGTGGTTTAAATATCATCCTCCCATAGAAGTAAAAGTAGCTGCACCTACTAAAGTTGAAGAAAAGACTGTCACTTATAATGATCCTATTGTTCCTACTTCTTATGTTGAGAAACCACCTTTCCCTGTTAAGATAAAGGATCATGCTAAAGCTTCAACTGTGGTTCATAAAAGCAATATTATAACTTATACACCTCCTGAGCAAGTTAAAATTGAACCTAATATTGCTATTGTTAAAGATCTCTTGTCTGATAATATTGATGGGCATGTTATTCATTTCTGCGGTGAAACTGCTAGAATTGCTAAACCTTGTGCTAAAGATAAACATAGACCTGTGGTAGGCGTGCCTGTTATTTTTGTTAAAATAGGAGATCATTGTTATCATGGCTTATGTGATATGGGTGCTAGTGCTAGTGCTATACCTATTGCCTTATACGAAGAAATTAAGCATGAAATTGCACCTGCGGAGTTAGAAGATATTGATGTCACAATTAAGCTTGCCAATAGAGATACTATTTCACCAATGGGAATTGTTAGAGATGTTGAAGTCTTGTGTGGGAAAACTAATATCCTGCTGATTTTCTTGTTCTTGGTTCCCCACAAGATAGCTTTTGTCCCATTATTTTTGGTAGACCCTTCTTGAACACCGTTAATGCTAAAATAGACTGCGAAAAGAATGTTGTTACTATTGGTTTGGATGATATGATTCATGAGTTTAATTTCTCTAAATTTAGTAGACAACACCGTGAAGAAGACTTGCCTAGTAAGGATGATATTATTGGTCTTGCTTCTATTGCCGTACCTCCTAGTGATCCTTTAGAACAATATTTGCTAGACCATGAAAATGGTATGTTTATGAATGAAAGAAGGGAAATAGATGAAGTATTCTTTAAACAGGAACCTATTCTGAAACACAATATGTCTGTTGAAATCCTAGGGGATCCTCCTCCACCCAAGGGTGATCCCGTGTTTGAGCTTAAACCGTTGCCCGATAATCTTAAATATGCTTATCTTGATGAAAAGAAGATATATCATGTTATTATTAGTGCTAACCTTCCAGAACATGAAGAAGAGAGATTATTGACAACTCTGAAGAAGCACCGTGCTGCTATTGGATATACTCTTGATGATCTTAAGGGCATTAGTCCCACTCTATGTCAACATAAAATAAATTTGGAAGAAGATGCTAAACCAGTTCGTGATCATCAACGAAGGCTGAATCCTAAGATGAAAGAAGTGGTAAGAAAAGAAATACTAAAGCTTCTGGAGGCAGGTATAATTTATCCCGTTGCTGATAGTCAGTGGGTAAGTCATGTCCATGGTGTCCCTAAGAAAGGAGGTATTACTGTTGTTCCTAATGATAAAGATGAATTGATTCCGCAAAGAATTATTACAGGTTATAGTATGGTAATTGATTTCCGTAAATTAAATAAGGCTGCTAAAAAGGATCATTACCCCTTACCTTTTATCGATCAAATGCTAGAAAGATTATGCAAACATACACATTATTGCTTTCTAGATGGTTATTCTAGTTTCTCTCAAATAATCGTGTCGATTTAAAGATCAATCAAAGACCACTTTTACTTTCCTTTTGGTACTTTTGCTTATAGGCGTATGCCTTTTGGTTTATGTAATGCACCTGCTACCTTTCAAAGATGCATGATGGCTATATTCTCGACTTTTGTGAAAAGATTTGTGAGGTTTTCATGGATGATTTCTCCGTCTATGGATCCTCTTTTGATGATTGCTTGAGCAACCTTGATCGAGTTTTGCAGAGATGTGAAGAAACTAATCTTGTATTGAATTGGGAAAAGTGTCACTTTATGGTTAATGAGGGTATTGTCTTGGGGCATAAGGTTTCTGAAAGAGGTATTGAAGTTGATAAAGCCAAGGTCGATGCTATTGAAAAGATGCCATGTCCCAAGGACATCAAAGGTATAAGAAGTTTCCTTGGCCACGCCGGATTTTATAGGAGGTTCATTAAGGACTTCTCAAAAATTTCTCGACCTCGACTAATTTATTACAAAAAGATATACCATTTGTCTTCGATGATGATTGTGTAGAAGCATTTGAAATACTTAAGAAAGCATTGATCTCTGCACCTATTGTTCAGCCACCTGATTGGAATTTACCCTTTGAAATTATGTGTGATGCTAGTGATTATGTTGTAGGTGCTGTTCTAGGACAAAGAGTTGATAAAAATTAAATGTTACCCATTATGCTAGTAAGACTCTAGATAATGCTCAAAGAAATTATGCTACTACTAAAAAAGAACTCTTAGCAGTTGTATTTGCTTGTGATAAGTTTAGACCTTATATTGTTGATTCTAAAGTAACTATTCACACTGATCATGCTGGTATTAACTATCTTATGGAAAAGAAGGATGCTAAACCTAGACTTATTAGATGGGTTCTCTTGCTGCAAGAATTTGATTTGCATATTGTTGATAGAAAGGGAGCTGAGAACCCGCTGCGCATAACTTGTCTAGGTTAGAAAATGTTCTTGATGACCCACTACCTATTGATGATATCTTTCCTGACGAGAAATTAAATGTCATAAATACTTCTCGTAGTACTCCATGGTATGCTGATTATGCTAATTACATTGTTGCTAAATTCATACCACCTAGTTTCACATACCAGCAAAAGAAAAAGTTTTTCTATGATTTGAGACATTACTTTTGGGATGACCCACATCTTTATAAAGAAGGAGTAGATGGTGTTATTAGACGTTATGTACCTAAGCATGAACATGAACAGATCATACGCAAGTGTGATACGTCTTGAGCTTGCGTTGGTTTTCCCCAAAGAGGAGAGGATGATGCAGCAGAGTAGCGTAAGTATTTCCCTCAGTTTTTGAGAACCAAGGTATCAATCCAGTAGGAGGCCACACGCGAGTCCCTCCTACCTACACAAAGCAAATAGCTCCTCGCAACCAACACGAATAGGGGTTGTCAATCCCTTCACGGTCACTTACAAGAGTGAGATCGTCTGAGATGATGATGATAATATTTTTGGTATTTTTGGTATAAAGATGCAAAGTAAAATAAAGACAAAGTAAAGAGCAAAGCAATAATAAAGCGTAGGAAGATTAATATGATGAAAATAGACCCGGGGCCATAGATTTCATTAGTGGCTTCTCACAAGAGCATAGGTATTTTACGGTGGGTGAACGAATTACTATTGAGCAATTGACAGAATTGAGCATAGTTATGAGAGTATCTAGGTATGATCATGTATATAGGCATCACGTCCGAGACAAGTAGACCGACTCACACTTTGCATCTACTACTATTACTCCACTCATCGACCGCTATCCAAAGATGCATCTAGAGTATTAAGTTAATGAAAACAGAGTAACGCCTTAAGCAAGATGACATGATGTAGAGGAATAAATTCATGCAATATGATAAATACCCCATCTTGTTATCCTCGATGGCAAAAATACAATACGTGCCTTGCTGCCCCTACTGTCACTGGGAAAGGACACCGCAAGATTGAACCCAAAGCTAAACACTTCTCCCATTGCAAAAACTACCAATCTAGTTGGCCAAACCAAACGGATAATTGGAAGAGACTTGTAAAGATAACTCAATCATACATAAAAGAATTCAGAGAAGATTCAAATATTTCTCATAGATAATCTTGATCATAAACCCACAATTCATCAGTCTCAACAAACACACCGCAAAAAAGAAGATTACATCGAATAGATCTCCACGAGAGAGGGGAGAACATTGTATTGAGATCCAAAAGAGAAGAAGCCATCTAGCTACTAACTATGGACCCGAAGGTCCGAGGTAAACTACTCACACTTCATCGGAGAGGCTATGATGTTGATGTAGAAGCCCTCCGTGGTGGAATCCCTTCCATGAGCTCAAACAGGCCCCAAGATGGGATCTCGTGGATCTGAGAGAAAGTTGCGGCGGTGGAATTAGGTTTTGGCTCCGTGATCTCGATCCGACGGGGTACATAGGTATATATAGGAGGAAGAAATGCGTCGGTGGAGCCTCGAGGGGCCCACGAGGTAGAGGCGCCACAGGCGCCCTCCACCTCGTGGCCGCCTCGAGCTTTCTTGACGGAGGTCCAAGTCTCCTGGGTCTTATCCGATGAGAAAATCACGTTCCTCAAGATTTCATTCCGTTTGGACTCATTTGATATTCCGTTTCTTTGAAACACTGAAATAGGCAAAAAACAACAATTACAGGCTGGGTCTCCAGTTAATAGTTTAGTCCCAAAAGTAATATAAAAGTGGAAAATAAAGCCCAATATAGTCCAAAACAATAGATAATATAGCATGGAGCAATCAAAAATTATAGATACGTTGGAGACGTATCAAGCATCCCCAAGCTTAATTCCTGCTCGTCCTCGAGTAGGTAAATGATAAAAAGAGAATTTTTGATGCGGAGTGCTACTTGGCATAATTTCAATGTAATTCTTCTTAATTGTGGTATGTATATTCAGATTCGAAAGATTCAAGACAAAAGTTCATATTGACATAAAAATAATAATAATTCAAGCGTACTAACTAAGCAATTATGTCTTCTCAAAATAACATGGCCAAAGAAAGTTCATCCCTACAAAATCATATAGTTTAGTCATGCTCCATTTTCATCACACAAGAATGTTCTCATCATGCACAACCCCGATGACAAGCCAAGCAATTGTTTCATACTTTAGTAATCTCAAACCTATAAACTTTCACGCAATATATGAGCGCGAGCCATGGACATAGCACTATGGGTGGAATAGAATATAATGATGGGGGTAATGTGGAGAAGACAAAAAAAAGAAGGTCTCACATCAACGAGGCTAATCAACGGGCTATGGAGATGCCCATCAATTGATGTTAATGCAGGATTGCCATGCAACGGATGCACTACAGCTATAAATGTATGAAAGCTCAACAAAAGAAACTAAGTGGGTGTGCATCCAACTTGCTTGCTCACGAAGACCTAGGGCATTTGAGGAAGCCCATCGTTGGAATATACAAGCCAAGTTCTATAATGAAAGATTCCCACTAGTATATGAAAGTGACAACATATGAAACTCTCTATATGAAGAACATGGTGCTACTTTGAAGAACATTATATGAGACTCACTATATGAAGAACATGGTGCTACTTTGAAGCACAAGTGTGGAAAAAGAGATAGTAACATTGCCCCTTTTTATTTTATTTATTTTTTTGGGCCTTCTTTTTTTTCTTTGGCCTTTCTTCTTTTTTGGGGACAATGCTCTAGAAAATGATGATCATCACACTTTTATTTATTTACAACTCGATGATTACAACTCGATACTAGAACAAAGTATGACTCTATATGAATGCCTCCGTGATGTAGGGATATGCAATGAACCAAGAGTGACATGTATGAAAGAATTATGAACGGTGGCTTTGCCACAAATACTATGTCAACCACATGATCATGCTAAGCAATATGACAATGATGAATGTGTCATGAAGAATGGTATGGTGGAAAGTTGCATGGCAATATATCTCGGAATGGCTATGGAAATGCCATAATAGGTAGGTATGGTGGCTGTTTTGAGGAAGATATAAGGAGGTTTATGTGTGAAAGAGCGTATCATATCACGGGGTTTGGATGCACCGGTGAAGTTTGCACCAACTCTCAATGTGAGAAAGGGCAATGCACGGTACCAAAGAGGCTAGCAATGATGGAAAGGCGAGAGTGCATATAATCCATGGACTCAACATTAGTCATAAGGAACTCACATACTTATTGCAAAAATCTACAATCCATCAAAAACCAAAGCACTACATGCATTCTCCTAGGGGGATAGATTGGTAGGAAAAGACCATCGCTCATCCCCGACCGCCACTCATAAGGAGGACAATCAAATAACACCTCATGTTTCAAATTTGTTACATAACGTTTACCATACGTGCATGCCACGGACTTGCAAACTTCAACACAAGAATTTCTCAAATTCACAACTACTCAACTAGCACGACTTTGATATTATCACCTCCATATCTCAAAACAATTATCAAGCATCAAACTTTTCTTAGTATTCAACGCACTCAAAAGAAAGTTTTACAAATCTTGAATACCAAGCATATTATTATTAAGCAAATTACCATGCTATTTAAGACTCTCAAAATAATCTAAGTGAAGCATGAGAGATCAATAGTTTCTTTAAAACCAATCCACCACCGTGCTCTAAAAGATATAAGTGAAGTACTATAGCAAAACTATCAAGCTCAAAAAGATATAAGTGAAGCACATAGAGCAAAACTATCAAGCTCAAAAGATATAAGTGAAGCACATAGAGTATTCTAACAAATTCCAATTCATGTATGGCTCTCTCAAAGGTGTGTACAGCAAGGATGATTGTGGTAAACTAACAAGCAAAGACGCATAAATAATACAAGACGCTCCAAGCAAAACACATATCATGTGGTGAATAAAAATATAGCTCCAAGTAAAGTTACCGATGGAAGTGGATTTAAAGAGGGGATGCCTTCCGGGCATCCCCAAGCTTTGACTTTTGGTGTCCTTGGATTATCATGGGGTGCCATGGGCATCCCAAGCTTAGGCTCTTGCCACTCCTTGTTCCATAATCCATCAAAAAATTCACCCAAAACTTGAAAACTTCACAACACAAAACTCAACGAGAATTCTCGTGAGCTCCGTCAACAAACAAAACAAAAGAACACTTCAAGGTACTGTAATGAACTCATTCTTTATTTATATTGGTGTTAAACCTACTGTATTCCAACTTCTCTATGGATTATAAACTATTTTACTAGCCATAGATTCATCAAAATAAGAAAACAACACACGAAAAACAGAATCTGACAAAATTAGAACAGTCTGTACTAATCTGTAACTAACACAAACTTCTGGAACTCCAAAAATTCAGCCAAAATAGGACGACCTAGGCAATTTGTTTTTTGATCAACAGCAATTGGAATCACTATTTATCACGTTCTGGTGATTTTTAACAATTTATTTTGTGAACCGAAAGTTTCGGGAAATTACAGCAAGATCAAATAACTATTATCCAAGAAGATCCTATAGGTTTAACTTGGCACAAACACTAATTAAATCATAAAACCACATCTAAACAGAAGGTAGATGGATTATTTATTCCTAAACAGAAACAAAAACTAAAAACTAAAAATAAAATTGGTTTGCCTCCCAACAAGCGCTATCGGAGTAGCGGCATCTTCACTGGGAAGGCCGGCGAATTGATCTTTCATAACAAGATTCAATAAAGCAGCATTGATTTCACATGATTCAGTATTGGCAAGAGGAGCAATCGGAGTGCTAAGGAAATCATTATTGTTGGTATTGGTAAAGTCACACAATTTGGTATTATCTTGAGCCATAGTGACAAGCAAGCAATCCAACACACGAGCAAATGTAAAAGGGCAAGCGAAAAGAGAGGAGGAGATTGGGAAAGAGAGGGCGAATAAAACGGCAAGGGTGAAGTGGGGGAGAGGAAAACGAGAGGCGAATGGCAAATAATGTAATGCGAGAGATAAGGGATTGTGATGGGTACTTGGTATGTTGACTTGTGCATAGACTCCCCGGCAACGGCGCCAGAAATCCTTCTTGCTACGTCTTGAGCTTGCGTTGGTTTTCCCCGAAGAGGAGAGGATGATGCAACAGAGTAGCGTAAGTATTTCCCTCAGTTTTTGAGAACCAAGGTATCAATCCAGTGTTGGAAATATGCCCTAGAGGCAATAATAAATTAGTTATTATTATATTTCCTTGTTCATGATAATCGTTTATTACCCATGCTATAATTGTATTGATAGGAAACACAGATACATGTGTGGGTACATAGACAACACCATGTCCCTAGTAAGCCTCTAGTTGACTAGCTCGTTGATCAATAGATGGTTACGGTTTTCCTGACCATGGACATTGGATGTCGTTGATAACGGGATCACATCATTAGGAGAATGATGTGATGGACAAGACCCAATCCTAAGCATAGCACAAAGATCGTAGTTCGTATGCTAAAGCTTTTCTAATGTCAAGTATCATTTTCTTAGACCATGAGATTGTGCAACTCCGGATACCGTAGGAATGCTTTGGGTGTACCAAACGTCACAACGTAATCGGGTGGCTATAAAGGTGCACTACAAGTATCTCCGAAAGTGTCTGTTGGGTTGGCACGAATCGAGACTGGGATTTGTCACTCCGTGTGACGGAGAGGTATCTCTGGGCCCACTCGGTAGGACATCATCATAATGTGCACAATGTGACCAAGGGGTTGATCACGGAATGATGTGTTACGGAACGAGTAAAGAGACTTGCCGATAACGAGATTGAACAAGGTATCGGGATACCGACGATCGAATCTCGGGCAAGTACAATACCGCTAGACAAAGGGAATTGAATACGGGATTGATTGAATCCTCGACATCGTGGTTCATCCGATGAGATCATCGTGGAACATGTGGGAGCCAACATGGGTATCCAGATCCCGCTGTTGGTTATTGACCGGAGAACGTCTCGGTCATGTCTACATGTCTCCCGAACCCGTAGGGTCTACACACTTAAGGTTCGATGACGCTAGGGTTATAAAGGAAGTTTGTATGTGGTTACCGAATGTTGTTCGGAGTCCCGGATGAGATCCCGGACGTCACGAGGAGTTCCGGAATGGTCCGTAGGTAAAGATTTATATATGGGAAGTCCTGTTTTGGTCACCGGAAAAGTTTCGGGTTTTTCCGGTCTGCAGGACCACCGGAGGGTCCCGAGGTCCACCAAGTGGGGCCACTAACCCCGGAGGGCTGCATGGGCCAAGTGTGGGAGGGAACCAGCCCCGGTGGGCTGGTGCGCCCACAAGGGGCCCAAGGCGCTAAGGAGAGGAGAGGGGCAAACCCTAAAGGCAGATGGGCCTTAGGGCCCATACCGTGCGCCTCCTCTCCCCTCCACTGGCCGCCACCCAGATGGGATTGGGGCTGGCCACGCCCCTAGGGTGGAACCCTAGAGGCGCAGCCCCTCCCTCTCCCCTATAAATACTTGAGGCTTGGGAGCTGCCCAACACATGAGTTTTCTCCCTCTATTGGTGCAGCCACGCCTCCTCCTCCTCCTCTCCCGTGGTGCTTGGCGAAGCCCTGCTGGATTGCCACACTCCACCACCACCACGCCGTTGTGCTGCTGCTGGATGGAGTCTTCCTCAACCTCTCCCTCTCTCCTTGCTGGATCAAGGCGTGGGAGACGTCACCGGGCTGTACGTGTGTTGAACGCGGAGGTGCCGTCTGTTCGGCACTAGGATCTCCGGTGATTTGGATCACGACGAGTACGACTCCTTCAACCCCGTTCTCATGAACGCTTCCGCTTAGCGATCTACAAGGGTATGTAGATGCACTCTCCTTTCCTCGTTGCTAGTTTCTCCATAGATAGATCTTGGTGACACGTAGGAAATTTTTGAATTTCTGCTACGTTCCCCAACAGTGGTATCAGAGCTAGGTCTATTGCGTAGATTCTTTGCACGAGTAGAATACAAAGTAGTTGTGGGCGTTGATGTTGTTCAATATGCTTACCGTTACTAGTCCAATCTTGTTTCGACGGTATTGTGGGATGAAGAGGCCCGGACCAACCTTACACGCACTCTTCGTGAGACAGGTTCCACCGAATCGACATGCACTTGGTGCATAAGGTGGCTAGCGGGTGCCGCCTCTCCCACTTTAGTCGGAACGGATTCGATGAAAAGGGTCCTTATGAAGGGTAAAATAGCAATTGGCATATCACGTTGTGGTTTTGCGTAGGTAAGAAACGTTCTTGCTAGAACCCCATAGCAGCCACGTAAAACATGCAAACAACAATTAGAGGACGTCTAACTTGTTTTTGCAGGGTATGCTATGTGATGTGATATGGCCAAGAAGAATGTGATGAATGATATGTGATGTATGAGATTGATCATGTTCTTGTAATAGGAATCACGACTTGCATGTCGATGAGTATGACAACCGGCAGAAGCCATAGGAGTTGTCTTTATTTATTGTATGACCTGCGTGTCATCAAACAACGCCATGTAATTACTTTACTTGATTGCTAACCGGTAGCCATAGTAGTAGAAGTAATAGTTGGCGAGACAACTGCATGGAGACACGATGATGGAGATCATGATGATGGAGATCATGGTGTCATGCCGGTGTCTATGATGATCATGGAGCCCCGAAGATGGAGATCAAAAGGAGCAAAATGATATTGGCCATATCATGTCACTATTTGATTGCATGTGATGTTTATCATGTTTATGCATCTTATTTGCTTAGAACGACGGTAGTAAATAAGATGATCCCTCATTAAAATTTCAAGAAAGTGTTCCCCTAATCGTGCACCGCTATGAAAGTTCGTTGCTTCAAGCACCACGTGATGATCGGGTGTGATAGATTCTTACGTTCACATACACCGGGTGTAAGCCAGATTTACACACGCGAAACACTTAGGTTAACTTGACGATCCTAGCATGTATAGACATGGCCTCGGAACACAAGAGACCGAAAGGTCGAGCATGAGTCGTATAGTAGATACGATCAACATGAAGATGTTCACCGATGATGACTAGTCCGTCTCACGTGATGATCGGACCACGGCCTAGTTGACTCGGATCGTGTAATCACTTAGATGACTAGAGGGATGTCTATCGAGTGGGAGTTCATAAGATGAACTTAATTATCCTGAACATAGTCAAAAACCCTTTGCAAATTATGTCATAGCTCGCACTTTAGTTCTCTTTGTTTAGATATGTTCCTAGAGAAAATATAGTTGAAAGTTGACAGTAGCAATTATGCGATCGAGAAAGCTTATGTCCTTAATGCACCGCTCGGTGTGCTGGACCTCGAACGTATTCTGTGGATGTTGCGAACATCTGACACACACGTTTTGATGACTACGTGATAGTTCGGTAATGTTAAACGGCTTAGAATTGAGGCACCAAAGACGTTTTGAAACATCGCGGACCATATGAGATGTTCCGAGAGCTGAAATTGGGATTTCAGGCTCGTGCCCACGTCAAGAGGTATGAGACCTCCGACGAGTTTTCTAGCCTACAAACTATGGGAGAAGATCTCAATCGTTGAGCTTGTACTCAGATTGTCTGTGTACAACAATCACTTGAATCGAGTGGAAGTTAATCTTCCAGATGAGATAGTGATGTTTCTCCAAAGACATTGCCACCAAGCTACTAGAGCTTCGTGATGAACTATAACATATCGTGATAGATATGATGATCCTTGAAGTGTTCGCGATGTTTGACACCGCGAAAGTAGAAGTCAAGTAGGAGCATCAATTGTTGATGGTTGGTAAAACCACTAGTTTCAAGAAGGGCAAGGGAAACAAGGGATACTTCACGGCAAAACAGTTCTTTGCTCTAGTGAAGAAACCCAAGGTTGAACCCAAACCCGAGACTAAGTGCTTCAGAATGAGAGGAACGGACACCTTTGAAGCGGAACCACCCTAGGTACTTGGTAGATGAGAAGGCTGGCAAGGTCGATAGAAGTATATTGGATATACATTATGTTAATGTGTACTTTACTAGTACTCCTAGTAGCACCAGGGTATTAGATACGGTTCGGTTGCTAAGTGTTAGTAACTCAAATAAAAGCTACGGAATAAACGGAAACTAGCTAAAGGTGAGCCGACGATATGTGTTGGAAGTGTTTCCAATGTTGATGTGATCAAGCATCGCACGCTCCCTCTACCATCGAGATTGAGTTAAACCTAAAATTGTTATTTGGTGTTTGCGTTGAGCATAGACATGATTGGATTGTGTCTATCGCAATACGGTTATTCATTTAAGGAGAATAATGGTTACTCTATTTGAATAAATACCTTCAATGGTCTTGCACCTAAAAGAATGGTTTATTGAATCTCGATTGTAGAGATACACATTTTCATGCCAAAAGATATAAGATAGTAATGATAGTACCACTTACTTGTGGCACTGCCATGTAAGTCATATTGGTGTAAAACGCATGAAGAAGCTCCATGTTGATGGATCTTTGGACTCACTCGTTTTGAAAAGTTTGAGACATGCGAACCACGTCTATTGGTGTATACACATGAAGAAACTCCATGGGGATGGATCGTTTGGACTCACTTGATTTTGAATCACTTGAGATATGCAAATCATACCACATGGGCAAGATGACCTGAAAAGCCTCGGTTTCGGAAGATGGAACAAGATAGCAACTTGTTGGAAGTAACACATTTTGATGTGTGCATTCCAATGAGTGCTGAGGCATCAAATGAATATCATTATGTTCTTACTTCACGGATGATTTAAGTAGATCTTGAGTGTATTTACTTGATGAAACACAAGTCTGAATTATTGAATGGTTCAAGTAATTTCAGAGTGAAGTTAAAGATCATCGTGACAAGAGGATAAAATGTCTATGATATGATCATAGAGATGAGTATCTGAGTTCTGAGCTTTGGCATGCAATTAAGACATTGTGGAAATTGTTTCACAATTAATACCGCTGGAACACCATAGTGTGATGGTATGTCCGAACATCATAGTTGCACCCTATCAGATATGGTGCGTACCATGATGTCTCTTATCGAATTACCACTATCGTTCATGGGTTAGGCATTAGAGACAACCGCACTTACTTTAATAGGGTACCACATAATTCCGTTGAGACGACACCGTTTGGAGAAACCTAAGTTGTCGTTTCATAAAAGTTTGGGGCTGCGACGCTTATGTGAAAAAGTTTCAGGTTGATAAGCTCAAACCCAAAGCGGATAAAATGCATCTTCATAGGACGCCCAAAACAGTTGGGTATACCTCCTAATTCAGATCCGAAAGCAATGAGGATTGTTTCTTGAATCGGGTCCTTTCTCGAGGAAAAGTTTGTCTCGAAAAGTTGAGTGGGAGGATGGTGGAGACTTGATGAGGTTATTGAACCGTCACTTCAACTAGTGTGTAGCAGGGCACAGGAAGTTGTTCCCGTGGCACCTACACCAATTGAAGTAGAAGCTTATGATAGTGATCATGAAGTTTCGGATCAAGTCACTAACGTACCTCGTAGGGTGACAAGGAGGCGTACTACTTCAAGAGTGATACGCAATCCTGTCTTGAAGGTCATGTTGCTAGACAACAATGAACCTACGAGCTATGGAGAAGCAATGGTGGGCCCAAATTCCGACGAATGGTTAGAAGCCATGAAATCGAGATAGGATCCATGTATCGTAACAAAGCATGGACTTTGGTGGACTTGCCCGATGATCGGCAAGCCATTGAGATAAATGGATCTTTAAGAAGAAGACGGACGTGGGCGGTAATGTCACCGTCTATGAAGCTCGACTTGTGGCAAAGAGTTTTCACAAGTTCAAGGAGTTGACTACGATGAGATTTTCTCATCCGTAGCGATGCTTAAGTCCGTCGGAATCATGTTAGCATTAGCTGCATTTATGAAATCAGGCGGATGGATGTCAAAACGAGTTTCCTTACCGCTTTTGGAAGGAAAGGTTGTATGTGATACAATCGAGAAAGTTTTTGTCGATCCTAAGGATGCTAAAAGTTATGCTGGCTCCATGATCCTTCTTAGGACCGGAGTAAGCATCTCGGAGTTGGAATGTGCGCTTTGATGAGATGATCAAAGATTTTGGGTTTATACAAAGTTTGTGAGAAACTTGTATTTCCAAAGAAGTGAGTGGGAGCACTATAGAATTTCTGATGAGTATATGTTGTTGACATCTTGTTGATCAGAAATGATGTAGAATTTCTGGAAAGCATATAGGGTTGTTTGAAAAGTGTTTTTCAATAGAAAACCTGGATTAGGCTACTTGAACATTTAGCATCAAGATCTATGAGGATAGATCAAAAAACGCTAAATGGTACTTTCAAATGAGCATATACCTTGACATGATCTTGAAGGTGTTCAAGATGGATCAGTCAAAGAAGGAGTTCTTGCCTGAGATGTAAGGTATGAAGTTAAGACTTAAAGCTCGACCACGGCGAGAAAAGAGAGAAAGGACGAAGGTCGTCCCTATGCTTTAGACATAGGCTCTATAGTAAGCTATGTTGTGTACCGCATCCAAGTGTGCCTTGCCATGAGTCACTAAGGGTACAAGAATGATCCAGAATGGGGATCATTGGACAGCGGTCAAAATTGTCCTTGGAGTAAATAAGGACATGTTTCTCGATTATGGAGGTGATAAAGAGTTCGGCGTAAAGGGTTACGTCGATGCAAGCTTTAACACCTATCCGAGCGACTATGGGTAGCAAACCGGATACGTATAGTGGAGCAACCATTTGGAATAGCTTCAAGTGGAACGTGGAAGCAGCATTTACAATATGACAGAGAGAATTGCGAAGTACACACGGATCTGAAAGGTTCGGACCGTTGACTAAAACCTCTCTCACAAGCAAAACATGATCAAACCTCGTAACTCATTGAGTCTTAATCACATGATGATGTGAACTAGTTTACGTACACTAGTAAACTCTTTGGATGTTGGTCACATGGCGATGTGACCTATCGATGTTAATCACATGACGATGTGAACTAGATTATTGACTCTAGTGCAAGTGGGAGACTGTTGGAAATATGCCCTAGAGGCAATAATAAATTAGTTATTATTATATTTCCTTGTTCATGATAATCGCTTATTACCCATGCTATAATTGTATTGATAGGAAACTCGAGATACATGTGTGGGTACATAGACAACACCATGTCCCTAGTAAGCCTCTAGTTGACTAGCTCGTTGATCAATAGATGGTTACCGTTTCCTGACCATGGACATTGGATGTCGTTAATAACGGGATCACATCATTAGGAGAATGATGTGATGGACAAGACCCAATCCTAAGCATAGCACAAAGATCGTAGTTCATATGCTAAAGCTTTTCTAATGTCAAGTATCATTTTCTTAGACCATGAGATTGTGCAACTCCCGGATACCGTAGGAATGCTTTGGGTGTACCAAACGTCACAACGTAATCGGGTGGCTATAAAGGTGCACTACTGGTATCTCCGAAAGTGTCTGTTGGGTTGGTACGAATCGAGATCGATTTGTCACTCCGTGTGACGGAGAGGTATCTCTGGGCCCACTCGGTAGGACATCATCATAATGTGCACAATGTGACCAAGGGGTTGATCACGGAATGATGTGTTACGGAACGAGTAAAGAGACTTGCCGGTAACGAGATTTAACAAGGTATCGGGATACCGACGATCGAATCTCGGGCAAGTACAATACCGCTAGACAAAGGGAATTGAATACGGGATTGATTGAATCCTCGACATCGTGGTTCATCCGATGAGATCATCGTGGAACATGTGGGAGCCAACATGGGTATCCAGATCCCGCTGTTGGTTATTGACCGAGAACGCGTCTCGGTCATGTCTACATGTCTCCCGAACCCGTAGGGTCTACACACTTAAGGTTCGATGGCGCTAGGGTTATAAAGGAAGTTTGTATGTGGTTACCGAATGTTGTTCGAGTCCGGATGAGATCCCGGATGTCACGAGGAGTTCGAATGGTTCGGAGGTAAAGATTTATATATGGGAAGTCCTGTTTTGGTCACCGAAAAGTTTTGGGTTTTTCCCAGTAACGCATCGGGACCACCGGGAGGGTCCTGGGTCCACCAAGTGGGGCCACTAACCCCGGAGGGCTGCATGGGCCAAGTGTGGGAGGGAACCAGCCCGGGTGGGCTGGTGCGCCCCACAAGGGGCCCAAGGCGTAAGGAGAGGAGAGGGCAAACCCTAAAGGCGAGATGGGCCTTAGGGGCCCCATACACAGTGCGCCTCCCTCTCCCTCCACCCGACCGCCACCCAGATGGGATTGGGGCTGGCCGCCCCTAGGGTGGAACCCTAGAGGCGCAACCCTCCCTCTCCCTATAAATACTTGAGGCTTGGGGGCTGCCCAACACATGAGTTTTCTCCCTCTATTGGTGCAACCCCGCCTCCTCCTCCTCCTCTCCCGTGGTGCTTGGCGAAGCCCTGCTGGATTGCCACGCTCCTCCACCACCACCACGCCGTTGTGTTGCTGCTGGATGGAGTCTTCCTCAACCTCTCCCTCTCTCCTTGCTGGATCAAGGCGTGGGAGACGTCACCGGGCTGTACGTGTGTTGAACGCGGAGGTGCCGTCCGTTCGGCACTAGGATCTCCGTTGATTTGGATCACGACGAGTACGACTCCTTCAACCCTGTTCTCATGAACGCTTCCGCTTAGCGATCTACAAGGGTATGTAGATGCACTCTCCTTCCCTCGTTGCTAGTTTCTCCATAGATAGATCTTGGTGACACGTAGGAAATTTTTGAATTTCTGCTACGTTCCCCAACATCCAGTAGGAGGCCACGCGCGAGTCTCTCGTACCTACACAAAGCAAATTGATCCTCGCAACAAACGCGAATAGGGGTTGTCAATCCCTTCATGGTCACTTACGAGAGTGAGATCTGATAGAGATGATAGATAATATTTTTGGTATTTTTGGTATATAGATGCAAAGTAAAATAAAGATAAAGTAAAGAGCAAAGAAATAATAAAACATAGGAAGATTAATATGATGAAAATAGACCCGGGGGCCATAGATTTCACTAGTGGCTTCTCTCAAGAGCATAGGTATTTTACGGTGGGTGAACGAATTATTGTTGAGCAATTGATGTAATTGAGCATAGTTATGTGAGTATCTAGGTATGATCATGTGTATAGGCATCACGTCCGAGACAAGTAGACCGACTCACCGTGCATCTACTACTATTACTCCACTCATCGACCGCTATCCAAAGATGCATCTAGAGTATTAAGTTAATGAAAACAGAGTAACGCCTTAAGCAAGATGACATGATGTAGAGGAATAAATTCATGCAATATGATAAATACCCCATCTTGTTATCCTCGATGGCAACAATACAATACGTGCCTTGCTGCCCCTCATCCTTTGGGAAAGGACACCGCAAGATTGAACCCAAACACTTCTCCCATTGCAAGAACTACCAATCTAGTTGGCCAAACCAAACGGATAATTCGAAGAGACTTGTAAAGATAACTCAATCATACATAAAAGAATTCAGAGAAGATTCAAATATTGCTCATAGATAATCTTGATCATAAACCCACAATTCATCGGTCTCAACAAACACACCACAAAAAGAAGATTACATCGAATAGATCTCCACGAGAGAGGGGCAGCACATTGTATTGAGATCCAAAAAGAGAGAAGAAGCCATCTAGCTACTAACTATGGACCCGAAGGTCTGAAGTAAACTACTCACACTTCATCGGAGAGGCTATGATGTTGATGTAGAAGCCCTCCGTGGTGGAATCCCCTTCCCACGAGCTCCTAACAGGCCCCAAGATGGGATCTCGTGGATACTGAAAGTTGCGGCGGTGGAATTAGGTTTTTGGCTTCGTATCTGATCTGACGGGGGTACGCAGGTATATATAGGAGGAAGAAGTACGTCAATGGAGCCTTGAGGGGCCCACGAGGTAGGGGGCGCGCCCTAGGGGGGGCGCCCTCCACCCTCGTGGCGGCCTCGGAGCTTTCTTGACGGAGGGTCCAAGTCTCCTGGGTCTTATCCGATGAGAAAATCACGTTCCCGAAAATTTCATTCCGTTTGGACTCCGTTTGATATTCCGTTTCTTTGAAACACTGAAATAGGCAAAAAAAAAACAGCAATTCTGGGCTGGGCCTCCAGTTAATAGGTTAATCCCAAAAGTAATATAAAAGTGGAAAATAAAGCCCAATATAGTCCAAAACAATAGATAATATAGCATGGAACAATAAAAAATTATAGATACGTTGGAGACGTATCAAAGTGTCACTCCGAAGCTTATGGAGCACACCACGCTGGAGATAGAACTGCACATAAGGTATTGCAATCCGGTTTTTATTGGCCTACTCTCTTCAAGGATGCCCGTAAGTTTGTCTTGTCTTGTGATGAATGTCAAAGAATTGGTAATATTAGTAGGCGCCAAGAAATGCATATGAATTATTCACTCGTTCTTGAACCATTTGACGTTTGGGGCTTTGATTATATGGGACCTTTTCCTGCCTCTAATGGATATGCACATATTTTAGTTCTTTGTTGATTACGTTACTAAGTGGGTAGAAGCTATTCCAACTAGTAGTGTTGATCATAACACTTCTATTAAAATGCTTAAGGAAGTTATTTTTCCGAGGTTTGGAGTCCCTAGATATTTAATGACTGATGGTGGTTCACACTTTATTCATGGTCCTTTCCGTAAAATGCTTGCTAAGTATGATGTTAATCATAGAATTGCATCTCCTTATCACCCGCAGTCTAGTGGTCAAGTTGAATTGAGCAATAGAGAGCTCAAATTAATTCTGCAAAAGATTGTCAATAGGTCTAGAAAGAATTGGTCCAAGAAACTTGATGATGCATTATGGGCCTATAGAACTGCATATAAAAATCCTATGGGTATGTCTCCGTATAAGATGGTTTATGGAAAAGCATGTCACTTACCTCTCGAACTACAACATAAGGCATATTGGGCTATTAAAGAGCTCAACTATGATTTTAAACTTGTCGGTGAGAAGAGGTTATTTGATATTAGCTCACTTGATGAATGGAGAACCCAAGCTTATGAAAATGCCAAGTTGTTTAAAGAAAAAGTTAAAAGATGGCATGACAAAAGGATACAAAAGCGTGAGTTTAATGTAGGTGATTATGTATTGCTATGCAATTCTCGTTTAAGATTTTTTGCAGGAAAACTACTCTCTAAATGGGAAGGCCCTTACGTTATTGAGGAGGTTTATCGTTCCGGTGCCATAAAGATCAACAACTTCGAAGGAACAAATCTGAAGGTGGTGAATGGTCAAGAATCAAACATTATATCTCAGGTAATCCTATAAATGTTGAAACCAATGTTATCGAAACCGTAACCCTGGAGGAATACATAAGGGACACTTTCCAGAACGTTTCAAACTCCGAAAAGGAATAGGTATGTGGTACGGTAAGTAAACCGACTCCAAAACAATTTTTAAGGCAATATTTCTCCGTCTTGGAATATTTAGAAAAATAGAAAAATAAGTAGCAGTCCGGGAAGGACACGAGGCCCCACGAGGGTGGAGGGCGCGCCCTACCCCCTGGGTGCGCCCCCCTACCTCGTGGGCACCTCGTGTGCCTTCCGGACTCTGTTTTCTTGCACGATACGTATTCTGGTCGGTAAAAATTCAATATATATCCTCCCAAAGGTTTTGACTCCCGTATCACGCACATATCCTCTGTTTTGTTTCAAGCTGTTGCAGCTGCAGATTAGAGCAAGATGTCTTCTCAAGAGTTAGTCGGGGAGAGCCGGGTGTCTCATCCAGCATTGGAACCAAGGGCAAACAGCGACGCTGACCACTTTGGGCCAGCAACGGAGGAAGTGATGGAGGCTGACTTGATGAGGGTAGATGCCATGGAGGATCAAGAAGTCACTTCTCGCTTCCGAGCTGGGTTCACGGTGGGGGAACTACAGAGCTCAGCTATTCCAAACTCGGTTATCCCTTCCAATGTTAGATTTCTTTCTTATGAAAACATGAAGAGGAGTGTCACTTGTTCTCCCGCAGCTATGCAACACCCTTGGGTGCAAGGAGCCTTAGAAGTTACAGGAATGCTTCGTAAGGAAATAATGGACCTCAAGCAACAAGTCAATAAGCTCGAGGAGGAGAATCGTATCCTGAGGGGCATCATCGCCAATAATATTTCACCAACAACAAAGAATGAGACATAATCACATGGTTATTGGCACTCCCCTTGGCAACTGCCAAGCTTGGGGGAGGTGCCCCGGTATCGTATCACCATCACACTCCTATCTTTATGGTTTTTCTTAGTTTGATCCTATTAGTAGTATTTTGATCTAGTAGAATAAAGTATATGGTATGATCTAGTTTTGAGTTTTGCTTTATGATCTCTCTATGTAATCGAGTCCGTGAGCTATATAATAAAGATTAGTGTTGAGTCAAGGGCTTGATTGTTTTGCCATAATCTTGAGTGAATAAAAGAAAAGAAAAGAATAAAAAGAAATAAATAGTTCATATTGATCTTATTGAGAGTAATGACTTCACATAGAAAGAGTATGATGATTAAAAATTGTTGGGAGTTGGCAGACATAGCTTTGGTCATCGTTGCAATTAATAGGAAGTAATAAGGAAAGAGAGGTCTCACATATAAATATATTATCATGGACATCTTTTATGATTGGGAGCACTCGTTAAAATATGACATGCTAAAGAGTTGATGTTGGACAAGGAAGAAAACGTAATGGGTTATGTTTTCTTATATCTAAGATAAAGTATATTTTCATGGATCATCCAACATGTTGAGCTTGCCTTTCCCCCTCATGCTAGCCAAACTCTCAGCACCAAGTAGAGATACTACTTGTGTTTCCAAAAACCCTTAAACCAGTTTTGCCATGAGAGTCCACTATACCTACCTATGGATTGAGTAAGGTCCTTCAAGTAAGTTGTCATCGGTGCAAAGCAATAAAAATTGCTCTCTAAATATGTATGACTTATTAGTGTGGGAGAAAATAAGCTTTATACGATCTTGTGATGTGGAAGAAATAAAAGCAATGGACTGCATAATAAAGGTTCATATCACAAGGGGCAATATAAAGTGACGTTCTTTCGCATTAATATTTTGTGCATCCAACCATAAAAGCGCATGGCAACCTCTGCTTCCCTCTGCGACGGGCCTATCTCATTACTATTATCTTCTACCTTATGCAAGAGTCATGGTGATCTTCACCTTTCCTTTTTACATTTTATCCTTTGGCAAGCACAGTGTGTTGCAAAGATCCTGATTGATATATCTAATTGGATGTAGGGAGCATGAGTTATTATTGTTGACATTACCCTTGAGGTAAAAGGTTGGGAGGCGAAACTATAAGCCCCTATCTTTCTCTGTGTCCGATTAAAACTCCGTAACCACAAGTATCGTGTGAGTGTCGAATTATGAAAGACTAAATGATAGTTGAGTATGTGGACTTGCTATAAAGCTCTGACATAGACTCTTTCTGATGTTATGATAAATTGCAATTGCTTCAATGACTCAGATTATAGTTTGTTGGTTCTCAATAAAGTTTATGATTCATACTTTTGCATTGTGAATAGATTATTACTTGAGCATAAGAAATCATATGACAATATCTATATATGTTGTTGTTATGAAAATAATCATGATGCCTTCATGTCCGTATTTTATTTTATCGACACCTCTACCTCTAAACATGGGGACATATTTATCGTTATCGGCTTTCGCTTGAGGACAAGCGAGGTCTAAGCTTGGGGGAGTTGATACGTCCATTTCGCATCATGCTTTTATATCGATATTTATTGCATTATGGGCTGTTATTACACGTTATGTCACAATACTTATGCCTATTCTCTCTTATTTTACAAGGTTTACATAAGGAGGGAGAATGCCGGCAGCTGGAATTCTGGGCTGGAAAAGGAGCAAATATTAGAGACCTATTCTGCACAACTCCAAAAGTCCTGAAACTCCACGAAAGTCATTTTTGGAAATAATAAAAAATATTGAGCGGAAGAAGTTCACCAGAGGGGGGCCCACCTGTCCACGAGGGGGGCTACTCCCAGTAGCGCGCCCGCCTCGTGGGCCCCCCGTTGGCTCTCCGATGGCCATCTTCTTCTATATGAGGTCTCTCGTCGAGGAAAAAATAATAAGCAACCTTTCGGGACGAAACTCCGCCGCCACGAGGCGAAACCTTGGCGGAACCAATCTAGGGCTCCAACAGAGGCATTACGTGGGGACACTTCCCTCGGAGGGGGAAATCATCGCCATCGTCATCACCAACGCTCCTCTCATCAGGAGAGGGCAATCTCCATCAACATCTTCACCAGCACCATCTCCTCTCAAAACCCTAGTTCACCTCTTGTATCCAATTCTTGTTTCCAAGTCCGGGATTGGTACTAGTAGGTTGCTAGTAGTGTTGATTACTCTTTGTAGTTGATGCTAGTTGGTTTATTTGGTGGAAGATCATATGTTCAGATCCTATATGCATATTAATACCCCTCTGATTATGAACATGAATATGAGCAGTTACGTTTGTTCCTCAGGACATGGGAGAAGTCTTGCTATTAGTAGTCATGTGAATTTGGTATTCGTTCGATATTTTGATGAGATGTATGTTGTCTAGCCTCTAGTGGTGTTATGTGAACGTCGACTACATAACACTTCACCATTATTTGGGCCTAGAGGAAGGCATTGGGAAGTAATAAGTAGATGACGGGTTGCTAAGAGTGACAGAAGCTTAAATCCTACTAGTTTATGTGTTGCTTTGTAAGGGGCTGATTTGGATCCATATGTTTCATGCTATGGTTAGGTTTACCTTAATACTTTTGTTGTAGTTGCGGATGCTTGCAATAGAGGTCAATCATAAGTGGGATGCTTGTTCAAGTAAGAACAACACCCAAGCACCGGTCCACCCACATATCAAATTATCAAAGTACCGAACGCGAATCATATGAACGTGATGAAAACTAGCTTGACGATATTCCCATGTGTCCTCGGGAGTGCTTTTCCGTATATAAGAGTTTGTCCAGGCTTGTACTTTGCTACAAAAAGGATTGGGCCACCTTGCTGCACTTTATTTACTTTTGTTACTTGTTGCTCGTTACAAACTATCTTATCACAAAACTATCTGTTACCACTTATTTCAGTACTTGCAGAGAATACCTGCTGAAAACCGCTTATCATTTCCTTCTTCTCCTCGTTGGGTTCGACACTCTTACTTATCGAAAGGACTACAATAGATCCCCTATACTTGTGGGTCATCATAGTTCATCACAGAATCAGTTCAAGTGATTCCTACACCAATTAGTGAGGAAGCTAATGATGATGATCATGAAACTTCAGTTCAAGTTACTACCGAACCTCGTAGGTCAACCAGAGTACGGTCCACACCAGAGTGGTATGGTAATCCTGTTCTGAAAGTCATGTTACTAGACCATAACGAACCTACAAACTATGAGGAAGCGATGATGAGCCCAGATTCCGGGAAATGGCTTGAGGCCATGAAATCTGAGATGGGATCCATGTGTGAGGACAAAGTATGGACTTTGATTGACTTGCCCGATGATCGGCGAGCCATTGAGAATAAATGGATTTTCAAGAGGAAGACGGACGCTGATAGTAGTGTTGCTAAAGCTTGAATTGTTGCAAAAAAAAAAATTCAACAAGTTTAAGGTGTTGACTATGGTAAGATTTTCTCACTCGTAGCGATCCTTAAAGTCTGTCCGAATCATGTTAGCAATTGCCGCATTTTATGAAATCTGACAAATGGATGTCAAAACTGCATTCCATAATATATTTATTAAAGAAGAGTTGTATATGATGCAACCAGAAGGTTTTGTCAATCCTAAAGGTGCTAACAAAGTGTGCAACCTCCAGCGATCCATCTATGGACTGGTGCAAGCATCTCGGAGTTGAAATATACGCTTTGATGAGTTGATCAAAGCATATAGTTTTATACAGACTTGCGGTGAAGCCTGTATTTACAAGAAAGTGAGTGGGAGCACTACAGTCTTTCTGATAAGTATATGTGGAAGACATATTGTTGATCGAAAATGATGTAGAATTTTCTGGAAAGCATAAAGGAGTGTTTGAAAGGAGTTTTTCAAAGAAAGACCTCGGTGAAGCTCCTTACATATTGAGCATCGAGATCTAGATCAAGACGCTTGATATGATTTTTCAATGAGTATATACCTTGACAAGATTTTGAAGTAGTTCAAAATGGAACAGTCATAGAAGGAGTTATTGCCTGTGTTGCAAGGTGTGAAGTTGAGTAAAGACTCAAAACCCGAACATGGCAGAAAATAGAAAGAGAATGAAAAGTCATTCCCTATGCCTCAGTCATAGGTTCTATAAAGTATGATATGCTGTGTACCAGACCTATTGTGTACCTCGCCATGAGTTTGGCAAAGGGGTACAATAGTGATCCAGGAGTAGATCACTGGACAACGGTCAAAATTATCCTTAGATGACTAAGGAAATATTTCTCAGTCATGGAGGTCATAAAGAGATCGTTGTAAAGAGTTACGTGATGCAAGCTTTGACATCGATCTGGATGACTCTGAGTCTCGATCTAGATACATATTGAAAGTGGGAGCAATTAGCTAGAGTAGCTCCGTGCAGAGCATTGTAGACATAAAAAAATTACAAAATACATTCGGATCTGAATGTGGCAGGCCCGTAGACTAAAAACTTCTCTCGCAAGCAAAACATGATCACACCTTATTACTCTTGGGTTTTAATCACATAGCGATGCGAACTAGATTATTGACTCTAGTAAACCCTTTAAGTGTTGGTCACATGGTGATGTGAACTATGGGTATTAATCACATAAAGATGTGAATAATTGCTATTAAATCACATGGCGACGTGCACTAGATTATTGACTCTAGTGCAAGTGGGAGACTGAAGAAAATATGCCCTAGAGGCAATAATAAAGTTGTTATTTATATTTCCTTATATCATGATAAATGTTTATTATTCATGCTAGAATTGTATTAACCGGAAACTTAGTACATGTGTGAATACATAGACAAACAGAGTGTCCCTAGTATGCCTCTACTTGACTAGCTCGTTAATCAAAGATGGTTAAGTTTCCTAACCATAGACATGTGTTGTCATTTGATGAACAAGATCACATCATTAGAGAATGATGTGATGGACAAGACCCATCCGTTAGCTTAGCATAAATGATCGTTTAGTTTTATTGCTATTGCTTTCATCATGACTTATACATGTTCCTCTGACTATGAGATTATGCAACTCTCGAATGCCGGAGGAACACCTTTTGTGCTATCAAACGCCACAACGTAACTGGGTGATTATAAAGATGCTCTACAGGTGTCTCCTATGGTGTTTGTTGAGTTGGCATTGATCGAGATTATGATTTGTCACTCCGTGTGTCGGAGAGGTATCTCTGGGCCCTCTCGGTAATGCTCATCACTATAAGCCTTGTAAGCAATATGACTAATGAGTTAGTTGCGGGATGATGCATTACAGAACGAGTAAAGAGACTTGCCGGTAACGAGATTGAACTAGGTATGATGATACCGACGACCGAATCTCGGGCAAGTAACATAGCGATGACAAAGGGAATGACGTATGTTGTTATGCGGTTTGACCGATAAAGATCTTCGTAGAATATGTAGGAGCCAATATGAGCATCCAGGTTCCGCTATTGGTTATTGACCGGAGATGGGTCTCGGTCATGTCTACATAGTTCTCGAACCCGTAGGGTCCGCACGCTTAACATTCGATGATGATTTGTATTATGAGTTATGTGATTTGATGACCAAAGTTTGTTCGGAGTCTCGGATGAGATCACGGACATGACGAGGAGTCTCGAAATGCTTGAGAGGTAAAGATTCATATATTGGAAGGCTATATTCGGACATCAGAAAGGTTCCGAGTGATTCGGGTGTTTTTCGGAGTACTAGGGAGTTACGGGAATTCACCGGGAGAAGTAATGTGCCTTATTGGGCCATACGGGAAAAGAGGAGGCAGGTCAAGGGGAGGTGGCGCATGCCCCCTCCATGGGTCCGAGTTGGACTACGGGAAGGGGACGGCGCCCCCCTTGCCTTTTCCTACTCTTCCTCTCTTTCCCTCTTTCCTTCTCTTCTACTCCGAAAAGGAAAGGGATTCCTACTAGGACTTGGAAGTCCTAGTAGGACTCCATACTCTTGGTGCGCCCCTACAGGGTCGACCTATCTCCCTCCCTCCTTTATATACGTGGGAGGGGGCATCCCAAAGGCACACCAAGATTTGTCTTAGCCGTGTGTGGTGCCCCTCCACAGTTACACACCTCGGTCATATCATCGTAGTGCTTAGGCCAAGCCCTGTGCCGGTAACTTCATCATCACCGTCACCACGCCCGTTGTCTTGTGGAACTCTCCCTCGTCCTCAACTGGATCAAGATCTCGAGGGGCGTCATCGTCTTTGACGTGTCTTTGAACACGGAGGTGCCGTCGTTCGATACTTGGATCGGTTGGATCGTGAAGACGTTCGACTACATCAAACGCGTTACTAAACGCTTCCGCTTTCGGTCTACGAGGGTACGTGGACACACTCTCCCCGCTCGTTGCTAAGCTTCTCCTAGATAAATCTTGCGTGATCGTAGGAATTTTTTTTCAAATACTACGTTCCCCAACAGTTCCCCTCCATGTCTATGTTTGACGGCTATGAGCCCCGGAAAGTGAAGGTTGGTCGCCGGCGAGGAAGAGTAGGACACGAGACATAGACATGAACAAATAGGACACAAGGCGCCGTTGTCTCCCATGCCCTAATCCTGCCCGTTGGAGTCCGCGGCCTGGGCATCATTGCTGGAGGTGAGATTGAAGATCGGCATGAACGGGTTAGTCTCATGGTCAAAGCAGCCCAATGGGCACCAGTTGGCGGCACGAATGACACACACATGGTTGTTCGTGTCAGCAGCTGCCTGCGCGTCCGAGGCTGCCGTGTGAGCGTTGCGTGTGGCCTCGTAGAGCACTCGTTATTCCTTGACGAAGTTTGGGTTCGCCGCAATGGCCGCCATAACCTCCTCGCTCATGAACTCACTGTAGATCTAGCCCTCTGCCAGCCGGTGATGCGTGAGGAGGTCGAGGGTGCTGCTCCACCTGCGCCTATCGGAACGCCGACACCGACTGCGGGGCCGACCGCACCGCCGCCATGGCGGTGTTGATGTGCGCCTGCGACTGCTCCATTGTGAAGTCAGCATGAACCGGCACGGGCAGGGGCTCTAGCTCGTCATCGGAGGCCTCCTCCATCGTTGGAGACCTTCGACGAGTTCGCTGACATGCCGATATCTATCCGCCGCGCACGATGGTCTTGCCAGCCGGTGCAAGAGTGGCTATCTCGTGCTTTTGATTTGTCGTGAGGCTAGCCCTCAACACGCTAGAGCTCGCGGTCATGGCGAAGGTGCTTGAGAAGGAGCGGGAGTGGATGTGGTGTGGTGCGGATCGTGCCGGCGTGGTTAGGTATAAATAGCAGGCACTGGCCGCTCAAGCAACGGGTGTTTGAATGAAGGCGTTGGAGTGCGTTTCTCGGGTGGCGCACCAGTTTAATGTTGGCGAGTGGACGGAATGGGCAGCCAGTTTCAATCCGGTAGCAATCCATCACGTTCCATCCAATCTCGTTGCTTCAGCATTGAACATGCATGGAGACCGGGATGCGACGCGGGCGACACTCTTGGGCTCTTGGCCGCTGCGTGTGTTCATTGCGGGGGCTAGTGAGATGTCGTGTCTACTCTGCGCGAGCATGATTGTGGTGCTGGGACTCTGAAGCGGCGCTAAGTGAGATGAATGCGTGGTAACAGATTCGCGATGGAGAGGACACATGCGTGGGAGAAGTCTGTGGGTGGGTCCGGGGTGTCGTACGCATACGTGAGAGCGGTTCGGACGCCTGTAAATACCCCTCCCCCATTTACCTTGGTTTGTTTAAGCGGACGTCGGACGGTTAGCAGACCGATGAGGTACTGCGTTGATGGTAAATCCGTGCGGACCGAGGACGGATGCAGGTGGTTTAGGGATCCGCGTTGGACATGCCTAACACGCTCAAGCAATTAGCTGAAAACGGAAAGAGCATTCGTTTGTGTGGATCCTCTGCTTTACTACCCTGTTTTCCTCTGCTCTTGTTTGTTGTAAGCTCTTCCACGGCGTGGGACACTGTGCGCGCGCTCGTGTGTGTCCACCGGAGAAACTGCGAGAAAAGGAAAGGGCTTCGGCCAACACTCTTGGGCCAGCTTCGCTAGGACTATCCAGCTCGACCACGTTCGTGGTGTCCTCACGGCAAGCGATGAGGAGCAGCCCGGCGGCGGCCAGGCGACCACACTGGCCGGTAAGAGTTGCGCACCTAATGTCGGGTCACAAGCTGTTGGATTTAAGCACAGTACCTAAACCATATATAGGGGTAGTATTCCTAATCCTACTTAGTTCGGTGCTTTAGCTGCTATATATATACACACTCCATGTAGAACCCCACCCAAGTAATCAGCATACTACGAAACAAGCAAACAAGGCCTGGTGATTGTTGTCTGCGTGTGCTGCGTTGTGCAGGAGCCAAAAGCGCGCGGTTAAACCAGCTTCAATTCTCCGGCCACTTTGGTGCGTGGCTGTTGCCTTTTGCTCTTGTAAGAAAATGTCAATTCGAGATCGGTAACGACCGACGTGCCAGAACAAAGCGTACTGCTGTCGGTAGCTTGATGATATTTCCCAGTTTCAGCCACAGTAGCATGCCGATATTTCCGAGTTCCCCTCAATCTTAGACCTTCAGGCCCTGTTTGGAATGTCGTTTCTACTTTAAATACACTTGTAAAAGTTACAGGCCACCGGCCGTCGTTTTCGTTTCCGTCTGCAAATTGCTCCTGGCCGATAAGATACACTCGTAAGAAAAATACATCTGTATTTGTTTACATCGATTCCAAGCGCGGCCTCAAAGTGTACTGCCGTCGGTAGCGTCGTAGCGATCTGAATTCAGGTTTCACTTGTAATACTATATCAAAGAAAATCAGATTGACCTAAGCACCGATGAAACATAGGGTCTTGGTATCTATCTATCAACCAATCTACACATCATGTCAGGTTGAGATTCTCTCCTCTGATAAGTTTGCTTTCTCTGAATGTTTGAAACATGGCCATACTCTTCTCGGGCCTCTTGAGGGCAGCCACTGAGCAATGCTGCACATTTAATTCCTCACATTCCAACAACCATGACAACAACTACGGTTGGCGATTCTGAGCAATTAATTGTGCATCATGCTACTTGGTACTACAAGTTAGTTTATACAAATGGGATAATCCACTTTTGAGCCTAGGCTCAGCTGCACCCGCACTGATGAAAAAAATCAAAACAAATACTAAAAAATAAAAAAAATCAATTTTTTTGTGTGGTAGATAAATTTATGTGTTAGGTCCGCTTCACTTTTCAATTCATTTGGACATCTGAGCAACTCTCGGCAAAAAAGACAAATTTGGGGTCTGTAAAAAAGTTTACTGTTCACGCATTGTTCTGACCCGATTTGTTTTTTTTTTTTTGCTGAGAACTGCTCAGATGTCCTAATGAGTTAAAAATTGGAGAGGACCTCGCGCATCAATTTATCTACCACACAAAAAATGAATTTTTTTGAATTTTTCTAGTATTTCTTTTGAATTTTTTTCTGGCCGAGTGCAGATGAGCATGGGCACCGAAACAGCACCCTCATACAAATGCTTCTTTGTGCTTTTAAGA
Organism: Aegilops bicornis; assembly: GCA_021605145.1. Taxonomy (NCBI): domain Eukaryota; kingdom Viridiplantae; phylum Streptophyta; class Magnoliopsida; order Poales; family Poaceae; genus Aegilops; species Aegilops bicornis. The sequence continues at coordinate 172,512,643 of CM038675.1, read as the reverse complement.
TAACACAAGTGGACATTACGTAGTAGTCGCAAACAGAAACATGTAATCACATTGCAAACTACAAACATCAAACGTCAGGTATCAATCACACACCTACCCACTCCAATGCGTCGTCAAAACACACATGAACCCACGCAGATGTTCTAAAAAATCACAGAATTATCCCTACGAGGTCAGAACTAGCCTATTTTTTACCTTGCTATTTGTGGTTCGTCTTACAATTAATCCGGCCTTCCCTAATGGCTTCCGTGGCTAACATCGATAAGCACGGGAGACGCCGAGGGTACTCTTAGCTCTTAGGCAGAATCCAGCTGGTGTGCGCTGCGACAACAGAGAGCTCGGTATGGCCCAGTAGCGATGCTATCTGTAACCGGTTTGTTAGCATGATAGGAACATCCTAGATCCTTACATGTCCCACGGCATATCTTCACTTCCGCACTATTACATTTTCTAATACTTCTCAACCCTTGCATGTTCATTCAGCAACAGTATACCTTCGCCATAGGATCTTCACCACTCTGTGTTAGCTATCAGTGCAATACAAGGAACTTCATATTGACTTGTGTGCTATATTAATGCCCAAATATTACCTCTATGGTCTCTTGTTCACCTCCCTATTTTCGTCTTTCTTTGAGTTCTCATCCTCTCACTTACAAAGGTGGAAAACAATGACATTTAGTATAACAAGTGTAGTGGCTCACACAAATGTACTAACAACATCTTCACTTATATTTTTAGAAAATCAGTTAAAGACTACAACATCACATAGATGTCAACTTGAGGATCCAAGAGAGAGGGTATCCAAGTAGAATATATGAGCATGTTGGGTGATTCAAAGGTCCACATGAGAGCATGTATTCCACCGAGAAACAATTACTTCCAAATGCTAAAAAATAAGAAGAAAATATACAATTCGTTTCAAGAATTTTATGTCGGTAGACTTTCATGCGAAATATTATAAGTTCTTGTACAATAAAAAACCAACTTTAGTGCTTCAAATTTGTCTTTTTATGTAGCACTTGTTTTACATTTGCAGAGTGTTGAAATGTTTGGTTTTCGGCGCAAATACACTAGCATGCTTAAAAAAATCGAATTCTCTGGTCATTTTCAAGGTTTTGTTAGTACCCAGTGTTCATCTTGGAACACGTGCTTTATGGAGACATTGTCGTCGTAACCGAGCTAGCGCATGTCGTTCTTTCTTAATACTTATTCTTTCTTGACCATTATTTGTTCTACACTACAGTAAGTTTGCAAATGACCAAACTCCTAGCTGACAATCTTTGTGGAGACTTGAAACACATCATATTACCATGGACTCAAAGAACTTCTTCTAGTTACTAGAGTTGTAAGAACAATATTAAATCAAAGTCATAATAGTTCACCACACACATAATTAGGAACAAATATTATTAAATCCTCACTCATCGATCATTGCAAGGACTAGCTCATGCTCATTGCACTTGATGAGCACCTCTACGAAGGAATGGTCGAAGATGATTACCATGTAAACATATTGGTTCAGGACCTTTAAGGTCAAGAAGTAGCCGATCTGCATCTGGTTAGTAATGTCAAAGCCTGGCCACCACATCCTAGCTTGAGCTGATGAGTCCCTTTAGTGACCCGGTAACAAATAGCAGAAAGGTTCCATTCCTCTTTCCCCAATGTGTGAACCTGAGTTATCGAACCCACGAGAGGACGTACACTTGTGACAAGGGTTTCTACAAGTTTTTTGAGAGTATTAAATTCCAGTTTTTAGACTGGATCCTTATCACCTTTGTTACTAAAACACTTATGATACAAACATGCATGAGCATGAGGACTTGATTCTTACAACCATATGTTTGTGATCGAGATCATCATGATCTTAATTTGTGCTCTGGAAGACTGTTAAGATGTGCTTGCAACGACTCGAATTGAGGATGTGTCCAAATTATGTCTTGACTGGAACGCGCCCTTCATCAAGAGCCAATTGTCCGACCGTAGTGCCTATCTGTCACGCAGGGTAACCCTCGGTTATTACTCCTATAGTGGATGTTGTAGTACCCGCCTCTCTGGGCTCCTCGCGGGCGAGAGCGCCTCCTGGCCGTACATTTAGGCTGGCTTGCCATTGGAGCCTTTCGGGGCCGATGCGAGATGTCTGATCTGCCCGGATGGCTCGCTCCTGGGCGACCTGGTTGGATCTGCTCGGTTAGCTCAGACCGGAACGACCCGGCTGGAAGGTCCATGACGGGTGGACCATCGGTGCGCCTGGGCCCACGGTCATTGGGCGGCTTGACAAATCAGGTGGAAGCAATTAACAATACTTTGAAGATGCCATCCACTTTTCTTTGTCAGCTTAAATTTGTTGTAGTTGAGTGTGAACGATGCACGTTAGTTCTATGCTGGAGTAAGTATGAAAAGTATATATAGTTATTGCGATGGAACAATTATAGAGTAGAGTGATAGTTCGCTTGTAACAGGGAGTATCAGGTGGAAACTAAGTTATGGAGGAAACCGATAAAAACCTAGTGAAAATATGTCTCAAATGTTTTTTTTAGAGAAATTTTCAATTTATTCATCAATTATGGCAGTACAGAGAGCACAAGAGGTAATAAAAATTACTATGGACCACCTAGCGACGACTATAAGCACTGGAGCAAGCCGAAGGCGTGCCGCCGTCATCGCCCCTCCATCACCGGAGTCGGGCAAACCTTGTTGTAGTAGACAGTCGGGAAGTCGTCGTGCTAAGGCCCCAAAGGACCAGCACACAGAGCAGCAACCATCTCCGATGAAAAGAGTTGTAGATCGAAAAGATCAAACCTGGAACCACACAAACGAACAAAAACTAGATCCAAATAGATCCACCGAAGACCAGCACCGACTGAATCCCACGAGATCCGACGGACACACATCTCCACACATCCTCCAACAATGCTATTCGCACCATCGGGACAGGGATAAGACGTGGGAGACATTATTGTTACCGGGGGAAATTGCCGCCGCCACACAACCCCAACCAAGACGTTCAACCTAGCAAAAAAGAGAACGGGTCCCTCACAGCCGGTGGGGCAAGATCCTCCGCACCTCCACAGGCCAAAGGCCATTGGAGGCGGAGCGGATCCGCGGCGGCGCCGACGGAAGGAGGAAGGAGACTTTTCTTGGGAAGGAGGAAAGTAGTGGCAATTAATACCTCCTTAGGTGTTGATGTTGCTTATGTCTCAAATGTCCCATTAGGAAAAAAAACAGGAGGCTAGAGGGTTGAGGTTCTACAAATAGGTTAAATTTCAAGTTCAAATGTAGCTTCGCTTGGAAGCTAAGAAGAAACAAATTCAGCTATTCCACATGCTTCACGTTTTGTCACTATTCATTGCTAAATTGGTTTGGTTCAAGACTCACAAATGAAATTGAATTTAAACTTGAATTTGTACATGTTTGCTAAGAGTCACCTCACCAGCATTATTTCAGAATTTTTTTAACTCGTAAAACATAATTTCCTCTTGGTTTTCACCCGCTTCCACCATAACTTGGTTTTCACCCTAAATTACTTTGTTTCAGCACAACATATTCTCTCCAAATTTAGTGAAGGTTATTTAGGCAGTTCAATGAGCAGTCGGTTGTGCAGTTGGCTGTTTAACCCATGTAAAACGCACAACTTGTGTGCGTGAGTATTTAGTCAAAAACGAAGAGAAAGAGCCTTAGTTTGTGTGACTCGTCTCGTCTGCTTTATTACTTTGTTTTCCTCTGCTCTTCCAGGCCGTGGGACAGAACTAACGAGTAACGAACACTGTGCGCGCTCGTGTGTGTGTCCACCGAAGGAAACTGGGGGAGAAAAGGAAAGGGCTTCGGCCATCACTCTTGGCCAGACCGTGGCCCAGCTCCGCTAGCACGGTCCTGCTCGACCACGTTTCCCCTCGAAACAGTCTGCTAGACCAGTTTCGAGGGCCTGCTCGACCAGTTTCGACGGCTTGCTCGACCGTGTTCGTGCTGTCTTCACGGGAAGCGGCAAGGAGTAGACTGCGAGCGGCCACGTGCCCACACTGGCTGGTAAGAGTTTCGCACCTGGAGTGTCGAGCAGCGGATGACCGGTCACAAACAGAGTCGCTTGTGTAGGTCAGACAACTAGCATGTCTAGATTTTGAGTAGTGCGGTTCCATCTGCTCCAGTCCTCCGGTCAATTTGGTACGTGGCTGTTGCCTTTTGTTCTCGTAGTAAAGACTGAAATCGAGATCGGTAACGACCGACGTTTCAGAGCTTGAGCTACCGTAGCATGATGATATTTCCCGGTTCCTCTCAATCCTAGACCTTCAAAGTGCACTACTCTTGATAGCGATTTGATTTCAGGTTTCACTTGTATAACTATCCGGGGAAATATTCCTCACAAAGACTATCAGGGAAAAACAGATTTACGCACTGATCTATCGACAAATCTACCCATCATGCCGGTTGAGATCCTCCCCGCTGATAAGTTTGGTTTTTCTCAACGTTTGAAACATGACCATTCTTTTCTTGGTCTTTTTAAGGGCAGCTGCTGAGCAGTGTTGGGCTTTTAATTCCTCACGTTCCAACAACCATGACAACAACTATGGTTGGCAACTCTCAAGAGTTAATTCTGCGTCATGCTACTTGGTACTACAAGTCAGTTTATACAAATGTTTCTTTGTGCTTCTAAGATAACATAAGTGGACATTACATAGTAGTCTCAGCTAGAAACATATAATTGCCAAAGCTCAGTAAGTAGCCGATTGTTGGAGATCACACGCCTCGTACCCCCTCGCGTCGCCTTCCCTAGGTGACACCAGGGGCCAGAAAATTAGTGCCACCAGCCTCCCCTCACGTGCTCTCCTGTCGCCGCTACCGCCGTCAAGGGCCACAATGACGGTGGGCCCGGTGCCAAAGGTACCCTGGCGGGTGGGTCGCTGCGGGATCGCTCTTAGGCAGTTGGGGCGCCTCTTGCGGTGCATCCATGGGCAGTAGTTAGGGCAAAGCCCCTAGTCTCTGTGGAAGAGGCCGATGTTCCATGTCCGGCGTGGTGGGCTTCCCAGATAGAGATGGGTGGCGGCGGTGGCCGGCACTCCATGGCCGGCTGAGTGGGCTGATCTACCTGGACATGGGTGGCAGTGGTGGCCGCGGATCTAGCATCTTGTCCAGATCTGTCGCGACGTGGCCTCGGTCGGCCGGCAGCGAGTGAAGGAACCGGTGAGGGGCCGCTGGAGGCTCTCTGCCGGCTTTCCAGTGGTATCGTACGTCTTCATGGTAAGGCTCCGTGTGGATCCAGACAGCTGCGAGATCAGGGCAACATGGCTTCTGGTGAAAATCGTTCCGACTACGGTCATGGCGGACGATGACGATGTCACTTCATGGCAAGGCTCTATGCGGACCCAGACAGCTGCGAGATCTGGGCCACATGACTTACGGTGAAAATCATGCCGACTATGGTCACGGCGGACGATGACAACATCTCTGACGTCGTTTCCTTATCAAGGCATCATCGTTGCAGGTTGTGTCACCATGCTCCGGATGTTGTGGGGGAAACCCTAGATCTAGGTCTCCCGGATCGAACGACGACAACACCTTTGGTATCGTTCTCCCTCCTGGGGATATCGTTTTGGAGCAAGAGTTGGCTGGAGGGGACAAGAGGAGGAGCGGTGTTATATATACCACAAGGCCGGTGCCGAGTCTCGGCGGCGTAGCGCATCAGAATTTTGGTGATGAGCGTGTGTGGATGGACAAGCGCGGGAAGGTGATGTTGTCTGGCGTCGCGGTAACCTTGACGGCGTAATGGCATGGCGAGGTGAAAGCCTTGCTCGCTTCTAAAGGTGCGACAACGGAAGATGGCGGTGGCAGATTCTATCCTAAATAACTTGGTTCAACAAATCATCTTTTCACCCTCTCACAAGTTATTTAGGCAGTTCAATGAATAGTCGATTGTGGAGTTGGCTGTTTAATCCATGTAACTCTCAAAACTTGTAAATATGATTTCGCAAAAAAAAACTTGTAAATATGAACATGGAACTCTCGAAACTCTAAAAGAAAGGAAAACAAAAGGCATTTGTTTGTGGTCGCCTCTGCTTTACTACTCTGTTTTCCTCTACTTTTGGGCTATTTTTTTTAAATAATACATTTTTTTATTAATTTACAAAAATATTACGCTGATATAATATTTTTTGAAAATATTATCCAATCGGTCAGCAGCTGGCCGACTGAGCCTAGTCAGCCAGCTGCAGGCCGACATGGCCTTCTCGGCCAACTGCAGGCCGACAGGTGGGCAATCGGCCACGCGTGGGCCGACAATTGGCCGGGCCACGTCGCCCCGGGAGCTGTCGGCGCGGGCTGGGTCATGGGCGCCCTAATCGGCCAGCTGCCGACCGATCGGCCAGCTGCTGGCCGATAGGGAGCGGGCCCCAGCGCTGCCTCTTTTCTCCTTCCTCCTTCCCGTTTCCTTTCCCCACCACCATGCGCATCTCTCTGTTCTTCGTTCCTCCTCTCTCTTACACGAAATAGCTCCAATTAATACACCAAAATCATCCGGTTTTTATGGATTTGGCACCGTGAATGGGTTCTACATAGTTAGGGAGCTAAAGAGACCTCGATCTACCGATGGGGTAGCTTGTGGTGGTAATGGTGAGGATTTTGTTGGAGAATTTTTCAGCTTATTGGTGGAGGTACTGGCGGCGGTGGAGGTGGAGGTGGTGGTGGAGAAGCTGGGGCAGTGTGGTGGAGGTGAAGCTCCGGTAGTTCGGTGGATTTTTCGGCTCCGGTTCCGGTGATTGAAGGCCGCCGTTCGTCGTTCGCGCGCACGCTTCAAGGGTATATTTCAACAAACATTTTATTTTTTGAAGTTGCGTGCAATTATTGTTATTTGGTCCAGTAGTAAACGTAAATATTTAGGTGGTCGTGGTGAGCATTTTATTTTCCCGTTCCGGTTCAGTTGAGCATTTTATTTAGATGTCAACTAATTAGTTGTGTAAAATGTGTAGTTGCTCGGTAATATTCCGGACTATATATGGATGTGTACTATTTAGGAATGTCAATATTTGTAGTTGCTCCTGTTAAATCCGTAATATAGGCAGTCAGTCAAATATTAAAATCTTTCGTGGTGAGCATTTTATTTTCCCCTTCCGGTTCCGGTGAGCATTTTATTTAGATGTCAACTAATTAGTTGTGTAAAAATGTGTAGTTGCTCCGGTAATATTCTGGACTATATGTGGATGTGTAGTATTTAAGAGTGTCAATATTTGTAGTTGCTCCGGTAATATGTGGATGTGTAGTGCCTAATATTTTTTAGTGTGGGTATTTTAAGTTGTTGCTTAATAATTGTATTTCGTTGTGAAAAAAAATAGGTGAGCCGAGATGTCTGATGTAGTGAACATCAGATTTTACTACGGTCCTGGTACTGTCCAAACAACTGAGATGGGAGCTGATCTGAGTGAATTTACTCACATAGAGGTGCCAATGAGCGCACCTCAAACATGGTCTGTCAGTCAGTTGAAAGAATGGATTGCGGCAAGTTTAGGTCTTGATATCAAACACACACCGTCGGTGTTCATGCATTGTGGACACGGTCAAGTACAATAATTTACTTTTATTTGAGGCCAATAGAGCGAGACTCCGATTGGGTGCGGTGGTTACAAGGTTGTGAACGAAGGGGATGCAATCCTATTGCTTTAGTGCTTCCCGTCGTGAAGGAGGTCACTGCACATGAAGGCCAAGGTGGCAACGATCCTGGGCAGAGCAGTGTAGGTAGGCGGCTATCTATGCCAAATGCTGGAGATGATGGTTACGAACAAAGACAGAGCAGTAAGGTAGAAGGAGGAAATGCTTATGGTTATGAACCAGGGCAGAATAGTCAGGTAGAAGGGGGAAATGCCGATGGTGAATACAATGGCGACGTGGACGCTGACGAGGTAGATGGGCACATGAAGGACCAGATGGAAGAGGAAGACACCGATGTTGAAAGGGGTTATGCCGATGATTACGACGAGTCGGATGAAGAAGAAAATGCGAGAGGAGGTCCCGAATCCTGCATGGTGGAATCATGACTTCTCATCTGCAATGACCGTGAATGATGGACATGATTCAGCCTGGCAATATCATCAGAACAATATTGCAACGGGTGCTATGTATCCGAACAAGAAAGCCTTGAAGGATGCAATAATTAATTGGGCAATGTCCACGCAAAGGGTTTTCACAGCTCAGTTGTCCAGTCAGATATTCCTGACAATGGTATGCAAGAACGCAGATTGTCCCGCTAGGGTGCACGGCTTTCTCCCTAAGTATGGCACAAGTTGGGTGATAAGTGACTTAGTTAATCACACTTGTCTTATTCCCTGCATCCCTCAAGATCATGCCAACCTTTCATCCACGCTTATTGCTCGGTTGTTTTACGATGAGATAGTGCAGGGCAAAGCTATGTAAGTGAAGGCAGTCCAGACAAAAGTCTTTGCCAGGTTCAAGTACAGAATTTCTTATGGAAAGGCTTGGAGGGCTAAGCATGCGGCGCTTGTGAGGAGATTTGGTTCTTATTTTGATGCATATGACTCATTGTCCAGCTCCTCCACACCCTGCAGCAGCGGAATCCGAGCACCTATATCGATATCCAAGACATGTTCATGCCGAGTTCCCAACTGTGAGGGTGCTGCATCGTCTCTTCTTCTCTTCGGTGTATGCATCGAAGCTTTCGAGCATTGCCGACCGGAGATATGTGTTGACGGTACTTTTCTCACGAGCAAGTACAAGGGTCGATCCTGACAGCCATAGGTCAAGACGGCCAAAATCAAGTCGTCCCACTCGCATTTGCTTTTGTGGAGAGTGAGAACATTGAAAGTTGGACATGGTTCTTCAGGCAGTTGAAAATATCAGTTGTGAAGGAGAAGCCCAATGTGTGCATCCTTCATGACAGGCATGCAGGTATACTCAGTGCGATAAGGACACTGACAAACCCAGTCCCTGAGGAACAGTTGGCAACAGGAACAGCGGCCGTGGAGGAGGAGCCTGTTGGGCTATGTGACTTGCCAGGCTTTGACCCACCTGGTACTAGGAGAAGGCTTGGGAGGTCGATTAAAACCTTCGAGCAGTGGATAGAGCATGAGCCTCTGGAAAGGTGGTCTTTGCTACATGACACACATGAAGCAAGGTACGGTGTCATGACAACGAACCTCGCGGAAACATACAATTTTGTCCTCAGAGGAAACCGAGCATTGCCACTTACAGCCATCGTTGAGGGTATTTTCTATGGCACTGTCAAGTATTTCAGAGATAGACGTCAAAAAGCAGAGCAGCATATCTTGAACAACCCGAATACACGGTATTGTGAAAGAGTCACAAAGTACATGGACAACAAGATGCAAAAAGCTAGGTCACACAGTGTAGTCGCCATCGGTAATCAAGAAAGAAGGTTTGAGGTCCGCTTAGCCAATAACAAATTTGGATGTGCAAATGAGTTGAGGGCGCATGAGGTGAAAATTGGTAATGAAGCCCGCCAACGTGTGAGTGCATATGCAACAAACCGAAATTGCTTCACCTACCTTGCTCACATGTACTTGCCGCTTGCGGGCAGCTTGGAATGGACGCAATATCGTTTGTGTCTCCATTTTTTACGAAAGAGTCTGTCCTCAATACGGACCGGTGAGCTGATGGGTTTTCGATCAATGGGTAATTTCAACACCGTCAACCCTACCGAAAGGCGTTACATTCCAAACCGAGCATATGCGTCTGGTAGAGGCAGATGGCGGTGTCGCAAGATCCGGAGTGATATGGATGAATCAAGCGGGAGGTCCGACTAGGCAATGCATTCTATGCAATGAATTTGGCCATAGGGACACTAATTGTCCCACTTTAAATCCTTTGGGCGTGGACGAGGCAACCGGGGACGAAGAGGAAGTAGAGGAAACAGAGGAGTAAGAGGGAGAGGAAGAACCTAAGCTAGCAGTATTATGTTCTGAATTTGTATTAAGTGTGGCACTATGTTCTTGTATTAAGTGTGGCACTATGTTCTGAATTTGTATTAAGTGTGGCACTATGTTCTGAATTTGTATTAAGTGTGGCACTATGTTCTGAATTTGTATTAAGTGTGGCACTATGTTCTGAATTTGTATTAAGTGTGGCACTATGTTCTGAATTTGTATTAAGTGTGACGCTATGTTCTGAATTTTTTAAATGCAGGAATGTCGGGACTGTGGTTGTTGGATGGGGACATTGTTATGGTTCATCGTGGTGCGATATGGTATGAGCGCAAGCTTGAGCCTCTGGTCACTCGCCCTCCTAAGGAAAACTGGAGGATGCACCTGTGATGGCTTCGGTGATGCGTGCTTTATTAATTTGCACACTGACATGCATATTAATGGGAGACACTAACTGAAATGTTCTCTGATGAAGGTTGAAATGGGCCGGCCTTTTACCTTTCGCCCGTCTGGTTGAGTCTATCCCGGGTGAGAAACGCCTCGCCATCGACGGGTCCTTGCTGAGCTGCTTAGTGGACCGTTGGAGGCCAGAGACCCACACGTTTCACTTCCGATGGGGAGAGATGGATCCTACTCTTGAGGACGTGTCACTTTTGTTCGGACTACCGTTGGCAGGTCATGCCATAGGACCGTTGGACGCACCGGCTGGTTGGGAGCAAGCTCTTACACAACGTTTTCATGGTGTTTTTCCGGGTGCTCCGGATCCGGTATGGGAGCATCACGGACCTAAGTATGAGTGGTTGCTCAATTTCGGGTAAATTAATAAACCTCTTATCTTCAAGTTATCGTGCATACGGCTTTACAAAAAATAAATGCGGCTTACTAAAACTTCCTCTTTGCTTAATGCAGATTCAGAACTTCCAGCGCCGTTGGATCATGAACAGATCACTTTCGAGCACGGAGGCCTACTTAATGTGGCTTTTCGGGAAGGTGATGTTCACAGAGAACCATGTCACCACTATTAGCGCGCTCTACATCCCTATGGCACTCGAGATAGCGAGCGCTCAGACGGCGGAACAGATCAGACAGAGGAGTTGGGGTTCGGCGGTCTTGGCGGCTACATACCGAGGTATGTGCAACGCTTGCCAGCTTACATCGAAAAAGCCAGCCCTTCTTGTTCATGAGCCAATTTGATGTCTTCGTTGAGGAGATGGCACAACAGAGGGTTATGAGGCAATTTGGTCTTCTGCAGTTGGAGCTGCCTCCCCCTATAGAGAACCCGGTGCCAGCACACATCCACAGGTATTAACCAGTTTTTCAATGTTGCATTATCTTTCATAGTACTCCATTCGAAGCTTTAGGTAATTGTTGAACACACACCACAATTTTAGGACGACAAGGAAGGGCATGACTAGGACAACTGCTGAGTGGCTAGTAAGACTAGAGCCGTATGTTATAGAATGGGAGACAGCAAACACAAATCTATGGCACGAGAATCACAATTTTGAACTCAATGAATTCAATCTCTATTTGCGGCGCTACATGAGCGGAACACGGTTACGCATCGTTGAGCACTCTCACCCGTAGGATATACCTGATCCTACTCCGTCGGATACGTACCCGAGCTATGATACTTCGGGCTCTAGGCAGTACGCGGTAAGATATATTTTCTTTAAGTAATGTTGTCACATACATTGGCGTGCATACTTAATAATCATCCTAAAAATTTGCAGGCTACCTTGACAAACGAACTCTACAACGACGTGACCACCTTTGGACGATCACCGCCGTCGGGACCTCTTCTTCATCACCGTCCGTCATACAACCCTTCTTGGAACGGATGCGTAACAAAATACGGGCTGTCTACGAGGCTATCACGTGCACCGGAGAAGCGACGTTGTTCAGCACCAACCACAGCAGCCGCGTCCCTCCATGCACCGACATCAACCACGTCCACGTCTAGCACATCCGACGACCAGGCCACCCCCTCCTGAACAACCTGGCAGTTCATCGTGGTAGCACCCACAGCACCACGGTCCCTCGTCGAGCTTCGTGTTTTCTCCACAGCCACAGCACCACGGTCCCTCGTCGAGCTTTGTGTTTGAGCCAGAGCAGCCGTCACAGCCAGCAGGTGTGTGTCTTCATATTTATTGTTTTCAATATTAGTTCAAAGTGACATCGCACTTCATGACTTAAAGTTTTGTCGTGCAGGAGCCTATGGATATCATGCGTCTATGTCGGCATCACATGATACGTGGGGGAGTGATCATCATCCCGAGGATCACATACAGGCTCCGATGTCGCAGCACACCCACTGGATGAACATGTTTTCGACTCCTCCACCAGGGCCCACACAGGATACACAGCATGACCAGGAAGAGTCTGAGATTGCTCCGCGTCCCATTAGGGCACCTGACAGATGGGGATGGACGCCGATTCTGGATCCGCCTCTGAAAGATCGAGGATGTCGCCTAGAGGGGGGGGGGTGAATAGGCGCTTTAAAATAATTACGGTTTAGGCTTGAACAAATGCGGAATAAACCTAGCGGTTAATTTGTCAAGAACAAAACCTAAAGCAACCAGGCTCACCTATGTGCACCAACAACTTATGCTAAGCAAGATAATTAACTATGTGATAGCAAGATATATGACAAGGAACAGTATGGCTATCACAAAGTAAAGTGCATAATTAAAGGGCTCGGGTAAGAGATAACCGAGGCACGCGGAGACGACGATGTATCCCGAAGTTCACACCCTTGCGGATGCTAATCTCCGTTTGGAGCGGTGTGGAGGCACAATGCTCCCCAAGAAGCCACTAGGGCCACCGTAATCTCCTCACGCCTCGCACAATGCAAGATGCCGTGATTCCACTCAGGGACCCTTGAGGGCGGTCACCGAACCCGTACAAATGGCGACCCTTGGGGCGGTCACCGAACCCGTACACTTTGGCAACCCTTGGGGCGGTCACCGGTGCCGTCAAATTGCTCAGGCGATCTCCACAACCTAATTGGAGACCCCGACGCTTGCTCGAGCTATACACCACAATGATTGAGCTTCGAACACCACCAACCGTCTAGGGCGCCCAAGCACCCAAGAGGAACAAGCTCAAGGGCACCAAGCACCCAAGAGTAATAAGCTTCTCAACTTGTAACTTCCACGTATCACGTGGAGAACTCAAACCGATGCACCAAATGCAATGGCAAGGGCACACGGAGTGCCCAAGTCCTTCTCTCCCAAATCCCACCAAAGCAACTAATGCTAGGGAGGAAAATGAGAGGAAGAACGAAAGAAGAACACGAAGAACTCCAAGATCTAGATCCAAGGGTTTCCCCTCACTTAGAGGAGAAAGTGATTGGTGTAAACGTGGATCTAGTTCTCCTCTCTCTTTTCCCTCAAGAACTAGCAAGAATCATTGGAGGGATTGAGAGATAGCAAGCTCGAATAAGGTCAACAATGGGGGAAGAACACGAGCTCAAAGAATTAGATCTCAAGGGGGAAGAAGACCCTCTTTTATAGGTGGGGAGAAAAACCAACCGTTATCCCCTCACTCAGCCCGCACGACGCGGTACTACCGCACGGAGCTGCGGTACTACCGCGGCCGTCAGTACTACATTGCAGGTTGCGGTACTACCGCAAGTGCAAGATCGCCAGATGAAGGCTCACAGTACGGCAACGAACGATAGAACCGCCGAGCGGTACTACCGCTACTTCTACGGTACTACCGTAAGGCAGGCAACACTAGTCATAGACAAAGCACGGAAGTAAAAATTACTTCCGCACCTACTTCCGCCGAGGAGGACCTGCGCAAGAAAATCCGCACGGTACTACAAGACACGAAGAGCGGTACTATCACAGAGGGCGGATGTAAAATTACATCCGCCCCTACTTCCGCTCATGCCGCTAAGCTCGGCGAGCCCACGGTACTACCGCGCCAGCGGCACGGTACTACAGCGTAGAACGCGGATGTAAAAATTACATCCGCCCTTCTACCGCTTCGAGAAGCTGCGCTGGCACGAGGCCGCGGTACTACCGCTCCACAGAGCGGTACTACCGTGAGCACCTGCAGATTACTACCGCGGTGGACTGCGGTACTACCGCACAGGGCTCATGGTACTACCGCCTCAGAGCAAGACTACCGCATGCCCCAGATTAGCAACACTAGGAGTCCTTCATTTTGCAGAGAAGACAACAGAGGGAAACAATAAAACCAGAACTGCCATAACTTCTACAAATGAGCTCCGAATAGAGCAAACTCAAGCTTGTTGGAAACAAGACAACGAGTAGCATCAAAACAGCGACATCCTCCAACATAGTAAGAAGAGGCAGAGGAGGTATGCCTAACAAACAAAGGAGTGAAACCTCCAACAGAGAAGAAACGGCATATCCTCCAACATCGAAAACATCATAGAAGATGCATGTGAACTCCGTTTTCGATGAGCTCGAGCTTGTCATAAAAATGACCATAAGCTCCAAATCTCACAAGGATAAGAACCAAACAAGAACCAAAAAAGATGATGCAAGGATGCAATGGTTTGAGCTCTCTACAAATGATACGATCAAGCTACTCATCGAGAGCCCCCTTGATAGTACGGCAATCGATCCTATAACCCGGTCTCTCAACTACCATCATGAGACCGGTAAAATAGAAAACCTATCAAGGGCAAACCTTTGCCTTGCACATGGTCCACTTGAGCTAGACGATGACGATCTTGACTCCTCAAGATGGACCACCTTTCTTGATTGCGTTGGCTCGATGAAGACTAGTTGATTGCTCCCCCATACTCCACTATGGGTGAGCCACTCTTCCACACATCTTCACAAGTCCATTGTCACCACAATGGACGACAAGCTTCAAGCATTTGATCTCTTCGTGATGCTTCACTTGAATTTGCACACCGCAACCTAACCCCACAAAGAACTCTCACGAAGACCATGGGTTAGTACACAAAGCGTAATGGACAATGCTTACCATACCATGGGATCACTTGATCCCTCTGTACATCTTGTACGCTTTGTGTGTTATCAACTTGATTCACTCTCTTCATATGGATGATGTCTTGAAGGTAAACATGAATGATCAAACAATCTTCTTCTTCAAGACATGCTTGCAATAAGCTCAACACTCACATGACCAATCTTTGGATAATTCCTTAATAGCACCTTGGTCAACACATAAACTCCTTGAAACCAACACATGGACTTCAAGAAAAGCCTATGGACAAATCCTTCAAATGTAACTCAATGCAACCATTAGTCCATAGAGAATGTCATCAATTACCAAAACCACACATGGGGGCACCGCATGTCCTTTCAGCCTCCCCGCCAGGCCAGACGTCGTCACTGACGCTTCTATCTATCAGTACAGACATTACCATCTATTTATGTGTGAGACTTATGTCTATTCTATGTATGAGACAAATGACTATGTACTTATGTATGAGACATATGCCTACTCTATTTTAGTACTATGTTACCGAACTACAACATCATATTTAGATAGAATGTAATGCTCGTACAACAAGACCGCATAAACAACTACATAGAACTACATCTAAATTAAACGGTACGTACGAGTGAACTTACAACATACAACATAAAACTACATGAAGTCATCATCGTCATCCTCCATCGATGCAAAACTCTTGCCCTTCGACGATGAAGAACTCTTGCCCTTCAACGATGAAGAAACCTTGCCCTTCGACGATGAAGAAACCTTGCCCTTCGACGATGCAGAAACCTTGCCCTTCGATGATGAAGAACTCTTGCCCTTCGAGTATGCGTAACCCGGAAGCGGTGGCATGAAGATATCATCTTCGCCCTCGCTCTCCTCAGTCCATAAACATGGATTATTTGCTGCAATCCTTCCGAAAGTTTCACTCTTCTACTACTACCTTCTCCCACCTTTCATGCAACCTAAGAAGTTCTTTACGTACCTCCTCATAGGTCCTTTCAGGCCATCCGCACCTACGTAATTGGTGAGCCAACTCATTCATTATGGTGTCACTACCGGTGAGTTCGTCCCATGGAACTATCCTATTGTCCATCCCGAAATCGGTAGCTAGGCTCAAGAGTCCTGCTCATCCTGTGGTGAAAACTACGATCGAAAGGATAATGGGACATCTCAACTACACTACACCGAATGCTTATCCAACTCCGTCTCAAGGGGGTTTTATAGGTGGCGGAAAGAGTTGGCGGGAACAAATGGCGGAAACGGGTGGCGGGACAAAGTTGGCGGAACAAATGGCGGAAACGGGTGGCGGGACAAAGTTGGCGGGAACATATGGCGGAAACGCGTATGAAACATATGGCGGGAAAAAGTTGGCGGAACATATGGCGGGAAACGGGTGGCGGAAACATATGGCGGGAAACCGTTGACGGACAAACATATGGCGTGGAAAAAGGGTTGCGCGAAAAAACATCATTGTTATGAAAAACAAATCTGTAATATTGTACGGGGCAAAAAAGAGAGGCAAAAAACATAAATTTGACCTCAGGACGAAACTATTTCACAAACTAAACTATGTTTGAAAGTATTTCACCCAGCTGACCTCTAATGTGCAGCGCCCAACAGCAAGGCGCTACACTCTTACTATGCAGCGCCTAGCACACAGGCGCCACACTGTGCAGCGCCTAGCTGTAAGGACTTGCACTACATTGTGCAGCGCCTAACTGTAAGGAGTTGCACAGTAGAGTGCAGCGCCTTACTGTTGGGAGCTGCACAAAAGGGTCAGCGGTGTGAAATATTTTCAAAAACAGTTTAGTTTGTGAAATACTTTCGCTTTGAGGTTAAATTTGTCAATTCTGCCAAATCAAAAACATAATGTGCATGCACCAGTCGGCCCACAGTAGACCAATTAGTTCCAGTCGGCCCATAGCAGGCTGACTGGACCCTGTCGGCCAACAGTTGGCCAACTGGACTTGAGCTGGCGGCCGACAGGCCACTCAGCCAGCAGCAGGCTGATAGAAAGCCAGTCGGCCTGCTGTGGGCCGACTAGATCAAGTCGGCCTACTATGGGCCGACGGTGTATTATTTATGAAAATAATTTTTTGGGCCTAATATTTTTGTAAATTAATAAAAAAATGTATTATTTTAAAAAAATTAGCTACTTTTGGTGAGTTCTTCAACTTCAAGGGCGTTGGGCAGAACTAACGAACATTGTGTTAGTGCGCATGCGCGTGCCTCCTGCCGAGAAACTGAGAAAAAAGAAGGGCTTCAGCCAACATTCTTGGCCAGACGAGGACGGTGCTGCTCGAACCATGTTCGCAGTGTACGTGACGAGGAGCAGCATGGCGAGCGGCACACGCCCACACGCCCGTAGGAGTTGCGCACCTAGGAGTGTCGGGCAGCGGACAACCGATCACAAGCTGTTGGAATTAAGCATAGTACGTAAACCATATTGGAGTAGTATTCCTAATCCTACTTAGTTCGGTGCTTGAGCTGCTATATATACTATGGATAACCCCAGTAATCACCATATTACGAACCTAAAATCTTCAAAGTGCACATGCACCTTTTAGAGAAAACGGGTGGCCCTGCTCTGTCACATACATGCATACGTAAAATTTGTCTGCTAGCGTATGTATTTGATCATTAAATGCAGTCAGATTTATTATATCCGATGGATAACAAAACAAATTCACGTGTATTTATTCCGGATCTTCAATTTTAAAAAGGTCATATCTTTCAAACCATGTGTCGAAATTCAGATCCGTCTTTACCGTTGGGTTCTTCGTGGCGAGATCTTTAAAACTAGATCCTATATGGGTATGTTTCAACGATTGATGCCAACTTTGATGATATATTGTATAACTTTAGTACTGCATTGTGCAACTTTAATACTACGTCGTGCAACTTTTTCCAAAATTAATGTTTGAGCTGCACCTTCGTATGAGGTTGCAACCTAGCAACCACCATAATTTTGATGTGCAACTAGTCTATTGCCCCGACGAAAGTCGATGTGCAACCTCCTTTTGTAATGTAGTCTAGTTACACACACATTGATATTTAGTTGGCTTGTAATGTAGTCTAGTTATACACACATTGATGTTTAGTTGGCAGGAAGACTAGTTGCACACGTATGCTCAGTTGGCTTGTAATTTAGTCTAGTTGCACACATATTGATGTTTAGTTGGCAGGACACTAGTTGCACACACATATGCTCAGTTGGCGCGGCAATGTAGTCTAGTTGTACACACATTGATGTTTAGTTGGCAGGACTATTGGCACACACATATGCTCAGTTGGCGCGTCAATGTAGTCTAGTTGCACACACATTGATGTTTAGTTGGCAGGAAGACTAGTTCGTCGAAACATCCCCATGCATGATCTACTTTTGAAGTGCACGTCGCAAGGGTTTCAATGATGAAAACGGATCTGAATTTCAACGCGTGGTTTAGAAAATATGTCTTTTATAATTTTGAAAACCAAAAATTAATGCACAAAAAACGAATATGAGGAACATTAATATAACGGCATGCAGACATCCATCACGTAAGAAGAGACTACATAGAGTGATTAATTAACAGTGTTTTGTCTTTCCTAGACCAGGGGACAGACGCTTACTTTATTTGGCCGGCCGCTAGCGAGCGCTGGCGAGCCACCGGCCGCCAGCTAGACCTGTCTACTACGAAACAAGGAAACGAGGCCCGGTATGATCCTTGTCTGCGTGTGTTGCGTTGTGGAAGTGCCAGGACATCAATCAGCTAGCATTTCTAGTTTTTTAGTAGTTCGGTTCCATCAGCTCCAGTCCTCCGGTCCATTTGATGCGTGGCTGTTGCCTTTTGCTCTCGCACGAGAGGACCAAATAGACATCGATAACGACCGACATTTTAGAGCTTGAGCTACTGCAGCATGATGATATTTTCCAGTTCCTCTCAATCCTGGACCTTCAAAGTGCACTACTCTTGATAGCGATTTGAATTCAGGTTTCACTTGTATAACTACACGGGGAAATATTTCTCAAAAAGACTACCGGGGGAAATCAGATTGACACACTGATGAAATGTGGTATCTTGGTACCTATCTATCGACCAATCAACCCATCATGTGGTATCATTCCACAAGAGTATATCTTCGCCATAGGTTTTCACCGGTCTGTATTGACTATCAGTGCAATACCAAGAAACTTCATATTGAATTATATTAATCCCCCAACACTACATGTGTGGTCTCTAGTTTTTTTTGAAATAAATGTGTGGTCTCTAGTTCACCTCCCTATGTTCATGATTCTTTCTTTGAGTAATCGCCCTCTCACTTTTAAGGAGGAAAACAATGGCATTTAATACAACCAGCACAATGGCCCACATAGACATACGGACAACATCTTCACTGGTATTTCAAAAATCATTTAAATTAAAGACTACAACATAACAAAGACGTCAACTGAAGGATCTGTCAGTGAAGATTTCCGTATAGAATATATGAGCATGTTCGGTGATTCAAAGGTCCACTTGAGAGCATGTATTCCAGTGTGAAAAAATACTTCTAAATGCTCAAAATCAGAAGAAATTACAAACTTTGTTTCAAGAATTTTATGTATGTAGACTTTCATGTGAAAATTTATATGATTTGAAATTTATGATAAAAAAACCAAGTATATTGCTTAAAATTTGCCTTTTATTCTAGCACTGGTTTTTCTTTTGCAGTGTGCTGAGTCGGTTTTCCACACAAATTCACTGGCATGCTTAAAAAAAGTTCGAGTTCTCTAAACATTTTCATGTTTTTGTAAGTATCTAGTGTTCATCTCGGAAAGACATTTTCGTCGTATCCGAGCACATGTTGTTCTTTCTTAATACTTATGTTTTCTAGACCATGATTTTTTTCTGTACTACTCCCTCCATTCTCTTATAGAAGGCCACTATCAAAAATACAATTTGCATCTATACAAGGCCACTAACAGTAACCGAGCCAAAAATTAATGATGTTTCCTCGTACTACTAACTTGTTTAATACTTGCATGCATGTAGTTATAATAACATTGTGCTACTTCCTTCCGTTCCTTCTTTGCATGCATGTGGGTGTATTAATGATCCCCGTTAACAAAAGGAATAATTGACTTGCAAAGCAGTCATTAAATTTTACCTTGGCACCTGTAATTTGAGTTTGTGGCCTTGTATAAGGGAATGGAGGGAGTATGGTAAGTTTGCATATGATCAAACTCCTAACTGACAATCTTTCTCCTTTTCCCCTCCAATCACATGAATGTCCTAGATGTAAGATAAAATACATAAATACCTAGTTCAGAGTAGAGAGTTTTGGAGGCCAAGCTTCATGGATGCCTTAATTTTGATAAATCTAAAAGTGAAACTTTTAGTTTCGAAAAAAATCTGAAAGTTGTACACATATACAAGAATGTAATGTAGATGTGTGTAAAATTTCATGATGAAATGCCTTGAATTGTGAGGTCCACAAAAAAATCATGACCTTTGAGATTGAACATTGCATGTGCTAAAAAGTCACCTTTTTGTTCTTTTGTAGCTCTCATTTTAATGTATCTCATCATGAAAAATTACACACATGTACACTCTGTCTTGGGTGTACGTGTTTTCTTTAAATGAAACATAAAAGTATGAATTTGAATTTTTCGTAATTAAGGCCCCATGCAGCTTGGCTAGGTTGTCTGCGCTCGTGTGTGTCCACGGAAGCAACTGGCGAAAAGGACAGGGCTTCAGCCATCGGACTGAGATCCAGTGACTTCACTTGGTGAAGTCATGCTGCAACTTTAGCCATCTAATCTCCATTCAAAACACATCCAACGGTCTACATGAGACACAGGCAAAAACTCCAGGACTTAGCAGTTTTGCAGCCTAGCAGCAAACAACAGTACAATCTAGCAGCAAACAACGATACAGTGCGCTTGGATTCAATTTGATTTAAACAGATTGTAACCCAAAAAATTGAACAGATTAGACGTTACCATATTATGCAATCCAAGTTGAACATTTCAGTTGCATTCGACACCGCATCCAGTAGCACTTGACATTAGGCTGTAGCACATAACATCCGAATGCTACAGCAAAAAATGTCAATATTGAGTAATCATTCAAGTACACAAAAGCAGGCCATTTCACTTGTACACTTCGGCCAAAATGACTATGATTAATCCCCCAAAATACTGTTCCTCTCCGATGCGGCGGCCGGGGACCGGTGCGGTTCCCCTTCCTCTCCGATGCGGCAGAGCAGCGCCGTCTCCCTGTCCGACACGCCGGCGCGGCGCCGGAGAACGAAGCAGATTCCCGTGATGTGTTTTCTTCAGCCCACCCTCGTCCAAAACTGCTAAGTGCTGAGGGCTTTTGCCTTTGTGTGATATGGACTATTGGATGTCTTTTGGATGGAGATTAGATGGCTAAAGTTGCAACGTGACTTCACCAAGTGAAGTCACTGGATCTCAGTCCTCAGCCATCACTCTCGGCCAGACCCTGGCCCAACTCTGCTAGCACAGTCCTGCTCGACCACGTTTCCCCTTGAAATAGGCTGCTCGACTAGTTTCTAGGGCCTGCTCGACCACGTGGAGTAGCCCGGCGAGCGACCACGCGTCCACACTGGCCAGTAAGAGTTGCGCATTTAGAGTGCTGAGTAGCGGACGACCGGTTACTAACTGAGTGGGTTGTGCACGTCACACATCTAGCATGCCTAAATTTTTAGGGCAAACATTTTATATCTATAGTCTGATAAGACTCCAACGCCAGACCAGTCTAACGTCGTCGATCTAATTGAAATCGTGCGCTTGTCCTTCTTTTGTAAAAAAAGGAAATTAAAAAATTATTCAAAACGGAGCTGACTCCCGTTACTTCTGCATGTAATTATCTCTCCTAATCCCGAGATTCCAATCTGGAGCTCTTCCTCCACCCCGAGTGCACCACAGGTAAAAATGGACAAAACTGGCCATTTTCTAAAATTTCAACATGAAATGGCCCTATAGTTTGAAAATATTTCATAAAATGGCCCTCTTTTCCATGACGCCTGGGCCAGCATGGCGCCCCGGCCTAGGGCGCCATGGGACCACGACCACGGCGCCCTAGGCCGGGGCGTCATGCTCTCTAGCATGGCGCCACAGGCCCGGGCGTCATACGAAAGGGCCATTTTCTGAAATATTTTCAGATTAGGACCATTTCGTGTTGAAGTTTTGGAAAAGGGCGAGTTTTGTTCATTTTCACGCACCACAGCTCGCTTGCTCGCCAGATCCCCTTTCCCTACAGCTCTGCCCCTGCTCCTCCGTCTCTCTTCTTCGTCCAACGGAAGAGCAAGCTCACCAGCCAACTCCGCAACCACGGCTCCTCCTTCTTTTCTCGCCGTCGAGCAGCCCAGCCACCCCATCTTCCACTGCACCAATGCATCCCACGTGCAAGATCGGTGGTGAGCCATCCAGGCATTAAGGGGTCCAGCCCACCAACCTCAACCGCGATTCGTGGATTAGCAAGTTACCAGTCAGCTGGATCGACCACCCGAGTAGCACCGGCCGGCCGAAGAACATCACTGGATTGCAACCCTGCCACTCCGCACGACCCTATTCGAAGAGCCCATCTCGAAGTCGAAGGTATTGCACCGCTTCCATCGCCCTTGATTTGATTATTTGTTATTTTTGCAATGCAATTATGCATGTACGTATTTCATCCAACAACTGATTACTCATTGTAATTTATGTTCATCATCTTCCTTGTATTCATGAAGTTTCATGGGTTGATGAAGTTTTTACATAATTCGATCACCCATCACCCATGGCTATGTACACAGTAATCGTACCTATTATGTAGTTTCAATATCCAGTGCTTCCAATGATTCATGACAAATGTTCAACAAATATTTCTTCTGTTGCTCCCTGTAAATAGAGATTCTAAAAATATGTACTCACAGTTGGCGGCAAATATTATATACATATTTTAAAATCTGATGCTTCCACCTAACACTAATAATGCACCCTTTGCATTATTTCCTAGCTTCATACATGTGCTTCTACATCGTACCCGTTTTTCTACAGTCATCTAGAAAGGAATATGCTTCCATGCCTTCATCTCATAATGGTTTATTCCAAAAATATGTATCCACAGTTGGTGGCAAATCTTTCTTTTCTTTATGTTTCAAAATTTCATGCTTCCACCTAACACATAATGGTCTATGAAATTAGTATGTATATCGTACAAATATGCCTGCCCAGTTGGTGTCAATACTAGGTTTTGTTCCATTTTCAGCTTTTCATGGGTTTGAGTGACACTACTTATGTTCCGTGTTTCGTTTTTCCGTGCTTGTACAATGTACTTTTTTTTGACATATGCTTCTACAATGTAATGATATTGCTTTGTTTGGCTAGATAATTGTTCACACATGGATCAAGAGCAAATATGTTAAATGTGTACACAAAAGATGCATCCTCATGTTGGCCACAAGCTTATTGTCTCATTATCAATGTTTTATTCTGTGCTTCCAACCAAGATGAGTAACACTGACTTGCCATATTTTCATGCTCCCTACTTTTTGCCTTGTTGTGTTTAACAAATAAGCTTCTTAATTATCATGCGTTGCTTCCATACAACTGTTTTTTAGCAGCGTTCATTCCCTAAATGTCCATATCTTTATATTTGCTAACATATTAAATTTCTTATGTTTTTAGTGGGTCCGCGACAATGAAGTAGGCTCAAGGTTACACACCTCACCTCCGATTTTGCCATCCGCCACGCCACCCATGTTCTCTCCGACAACACCGCCCCTAATTATATCCTCTGTGCACCGTGCTTCCAACCCACCTGCACCGCCCCCACTCCTTGATGTTTCCATTTTCAACGTTCTATGCTTCCACTTAAGATGAGT
Source organism: Aegilops bicornis (assembly GCA_021605145.1). NCBI lineage: Eukaryota > Viridiplantae > Streptophyta > Magnoliopsida > Poales > Poaceae > Aegilops > Aegilops bicornis. The sequence goes on along the minus strand of CM038675.1, from coordinate 172,488,962 downwards.
CATATTGAGATAGCATATTTTCTTGCTTCCTGCATATGGGGTTCACATATCACACTTTGTGTGCTTCTTTAGTGTTGAGTATAAGATTATTAGGAAGTATAGAATACACTAGGATTTGGTTCTGCCTTGTCTTGTATTTCAAGTTGGTCTTTGTACTCCTATATATATGCCCACGAGGCTCAAGCAATATACAACTATTCCATCAATCCCTCTCTTCCTCTCAACATGGTATCTATCGCAAGTCGATCATAAACCCTAGCCGCCGCTTCAAGACTTCCGCGCGCTTCGCCGCGGTCGGCCTTCATGACCGCCGCCGGGGGCCGCGCCGCCCGTACCTAGGGTTCGTCCGCCGGCCGTGTTAGCCGGCTGCCCTAGAGAGTCTTTTTCCCGATCCTTTGATCCGGTTTTCTCTCTTCGCTTGGTCGCTTTGATCGGGCGCTCTACTTTTTGTTTTTCGATTCATCGATCGGTTTATGCCGCCCACCGCCGCCGCCGTCGACACCTCGCGCCTCTACTCCGACATCGGCGCGACCGCCGGCTACTTCACCGACCCGGCGGCCTCGCGTGACATGCAGCCCTCAAGGCCGTCATCCGCGCTGCCCGCCTGCCGCTTCAAGGCCGCCGCCACCGCTTCGCCCGACCGACTCTGCATCACCCGACCCGGCGGCCTCGCGCCATGCGGCGCCAATCATAGCCGCTTGCCGCCATTGCCGCCGCCTCATCCCGAACTCCGCCGCCACCACGCATCCATCGAGCGGCGCCCCGTCTTCGCACGCGATCGGCTTGATCACCCGCTCGCCGCCGCGAACCGCCTCTCTACGCCGCGACCGACCGCCCTGGATTACTGGCGCCTCCCGCAGTCCCGTGAAGACCGTCTCCGAAGTTCAGCGCGCCCTCCGCCGATCGAGCAACGGGCTGCCGCTGCCGCTTCGCCGCCGCCGCCGCCCGTGGTTCTTCTCCCGGCTGCACCGACCAGCGTCACGCTACGTCGCCGCTTCGTCAGAGTGCCGCGGCCGCTGATCTACCGCCGCCCGAGGCCGTCCGCTCCGTGCGTCCCGTGGCTGCACCGACCCCGCGCCGCCGCTGCGTCGCCCGTCGGCCGTAGCGGCGTGGCACGCGTCCACGCCGCTTCTCGAGGCCGTCCCACGCGGTTGCATCACCTTGCTCCGCCGCTTCTTCGGGCTGTAGCACCGCTGCCCGCGGTCCTTGCGACCGCCCCGAGGTCTTCCGTCGTCGCCCGACCTGCCGCGCCGCTGCGTCGCCCCGCCGGTCGTGGCGCGCGCCGCCCCACCGCCGTCCCCGCGCGTCGACTTCCTGTGGCATGCGCCGCCCCACCTCCTTTGGCGCGGGAACGCCACCGCCCGCGCCGGTCTTCGTCACGCTGTCAGGGTTCTTCGCCTACTTCGAGCACCGCCGCCGCACTCCTAACCTAGCCGCCGCCGTCGCCGTCAGGCTGCCGCCGCCGCTCTTCTTCGCCGCCGCCGCTTACCCTCAGAGCCGCCAGCCGCCGTCCACCCTTCGCCTTCGCTTCTAGCACCAGCCCATCGCCATTGCCGCCGTCATCTACACCGACCACTTCGTCTACTCCGGACAACAGCGGGCGACATCGCCTGATTATTGGCGCCAACCGTCGCCGAGTCCTTCTCTGCTGGCCTCTCCGACTTCTCCGACATGGCGTACAGCTTCGTGCAGGTCCTTGTTCACGCATGCCCGGTGCCGCAACACCGACGTGCCTTCGCCCATGACGTGTCCCGGCTGGCAAGCCTGGTGCGGCGCTTCATCAACTTCGCTTTCGTCTGGCTCACGCATGCCCGGTGCTGGCAACACCGACGCCTGCCTTCGTCTACGATGTCCCCCCGGGGTTGGCAACCCCGGCGCGTCGTCAACATCATCTACTTCCTGGCGCACCACTACTTCGACACCACTGCGCCCACGACTAACTCGGCGCCTCCTTGCGCCCGCGGCTCCATGGCGACTTCCTCGACACCGGCTACCCCGACTCGACATCGACCACGGCATTCTTCGCACGGCTACCTCGACCACGGCTCCACCACCCACGCTCTCGGCTACATCGACAAACGGCACAAAGGGCTACCGCCTGCTTGAGCATCCTCGTCGGTTTTCACTCCAGCCACAACTCCGCGATGCATCGAATGTTACGACCGTGTGTGTGTGGAGGGGGGTGTCCGTCGCTTGCCTTCGATTCTTCTCCAGCCTCACCATCTGCGTCGCTGCCACTGCCAGGACTGCGGGGGATGTTGAGTATAAGATTATTAGGAAGTATAGGATAGACTAGGATTTGGTCCTGCCTTGTCTTGTACTCCAAGTTGGTCTTTGTACTCCTATATATATGCCCACGAGACTCAAGCAATATACAACTATTCCATCAATCCATCTCTCCCTTCTAACATTTAGTTTATGTGGATTGTTTTCATACTTCACATGTCTTATTTTACAAAAATAAATAATTTTTCCATTGGTATCACCGTTGAAACATGCCATGCTATCATATTATATTACATATGTTTCTTGTTTCTAGGCTGTTTGCTTGCAAAATTTAATTTTAAAATTGTTCTAATTTAGTCGGATAATTGTATCTGCTTCATTAGTAATGTACATGTAGTACCAACTATTGCTTCCTACCTTTGGTACTTATGCATCATGCCTAATTGATTTATGTTTCAAGCAGTTGTGTGCTGGCTTCACGACCGATAGGTGTTGCAAAGACAGGGTGTATATGGAGTTGACCGGTGGAAGTACTGAGAAGAATGGAGACGCCCTGGATCTACCTCACAGTGAACATGACCACACAATAGATGAAGGGAAGCAGGTCTCTAGTCTTTAGGAAACACAAAGTATGGAAGCACCGTACCATTGGCGACTTGAAGGAAATATGTTTATGTATGGACGCAGTAAGGAAATAAATTTATGTTAGGTTAGTGTCAAGTTTGTTCTGTGATGGAAGTACTTTTTTGGTGGATGGAAGCAAAGTTTTTCTTGTGTTGGAAACATAATAAAAGATATATTTGACTCATTTCCGCTGCGGAAACAAATTCTTGGATGTAAAATTTTATTAGATTGAAGTAAAGTTCTTGGACACAATTTTTACAGGTCCAAGCAAAGTTCGATTGCAGTAGAAGCAAATTATGTCGTTGATGGAAGCAATTTTTTTTCTATTGGAAACAAAAGTAAAGAGGTACAATGGACATAGATTTCACTCCATGAAAGCAATAAAGGCAAATTCTATAAGAATCCAAACAATTCATTGAATATTTTTTTTGAAGATAAACAAGTATGGAATAATTAGTATCAGATGGTACATTCTCGCTTAGTTGAGCAATGGAAGCATAAGCAGCATGGTCAACTTTGTTCTAGGAAACAAGGCTCCAAGAAGTTAACTGCTGGACGTGCGTTCAGGAGCAGTTACACCAATCACGTAATAAAAGCTCGATGTTAGCCTATCAGTCCTCTTGTACAGATCCATCGTCCATTAGCTACTAATCCCACCGATGTGCAGTGGTCTGATGGGACGCTAGGCATAAGTAGTCTGATGCCTAGTGGTTTCCAATTTTTTAGTGATGTTCCATCAGCTCCAGTCCTCCGGTCAATTTTGTGCGTGGCTATTGCCTTTTGCTCTCGCACGAAAGGACCAAATAGACATCGGAATGACCGACGTTTCAGAGTTCGAGCTATCATAGCATGACGATATTTCCCAGTTCCTCTCAATCCTAGACCTTCAAAGTGCACTACTCTTGATAGCGATTTGGATTCAGGTTTCACTTGTATTCGCAAAATATTCCTCAAAAAGACTATAAGGGAAAATCAGATTGACTCACTGATGAAACGTGGTGTCTTGGTACCTATCTATCGACCAATCTACCCATCATGTCGGTCGACATCCTCCCCTCTGATAAGTTTGGTTTCTTGAACGTTTGAAACATGACCATTCTCTTCCCAGACTTTTTAAGGGCAGCTACTGAGCAATGCTCTGCCTTTAATTCCTCACGTTCCAGCAACCATGACAACAACTATGGTTGGCAACTCTAAAGAATTCATTGTGCATCATGCTACTTGGTACTACAAGTCAGTTTATACAAGGTGCATCTGTTTATACAAATGTTTCTTTGTGCTTCTAAGAGCATCTACAGTCCGACGCCTCGCCTCAAACCCCAGTAATCACCAATACAACGGAACGAAGAAACTAGGCCAGATATGATTACTGTGCAAGTGGCAGGATATCAGTCGGCTAGCATGTCTAGATTTTTAGTAGTTCGGTCCGACCAGCTTGAGTCCTCCGGTCAATTTGGTGCGTGGCTGTTGCCTTTTCCTCTCACACGAAAGCAACAAAACGACATCGGTAACGATCGATGTTTCAGAGCTTGAGCTACTTTAGCATGATGATATTTCCAGTTCCTCTCAATCCTAGATCTCCAAAATGCACTACTCTTAGCGATATGAATTCAGGTTTCACTTGTACAACATCCGGGGAAATATTCCTAAAAAACTATCAGGGGAAATCAGATTGACGCACTGATGAAACGTGGTGTCTTGGTACCTATCTATCGACCAATTTGCACATCATGGCGGTCAACATCCTTCCCTGTGATAAGTTTGGTTTCTCTGAACATTTGAAACATGACCATTCTCTTCTCAGGCTTTTTAAGGGCAGCTACTGAGCAATGCTGCACATTTAATTCCTCACATTCGACCAACCATGACAACAACTATGGTTGGCAACTCTCAAGAATTAACCGTGCATCATGCTACTTTGTACTACAAGTCAGTTTGTACAAAATTTTCTTTGTGCTTCTAAGATAACATAAGTGCACATTACATAGTAGTCCCAGCTAGAAACATGTAATTGCCAAAGCTCAGTTAGTAGCCGATTATTGGAGATCAGACGCCTTGCACCCCCTCGCGCCGCCTTCCCTGGGCGATGTCAGGGGCCCAGAAAACTAGCGACGCCAACATCCCCTCACTTGCTCTCCTACCACTGCTGCCACCGGCGAGCCCGGCGCCAAGGGCACCCGGGCGGGTGGGTCACTGTGGGATCCCCCTGAGGCGGTTGGGGCACCACTTGCGGTGCATCCTGTGCAGCAGTTACGATGGTGCCCCTAGTCTGTGCGGCGGAGGCCGACGTTCCATGGCCGGTGTGGTGGGCTTCCCTGCTAGAGATGGGCGGTGGAGGTGGCCGGCCCTCCATGGTAGGCGGGTGAAGGAAATATGCCCTAAGGCAATAATAAAGTTTTTTTATTTATATTTCCTTATATCATGATAAATGTTTATTATTCATGCTAGAATTGTATTAACCGGAAACTTAGTACATGTGTGAATACATAGACAAACAGAGTGTCCCTAGTATGCCTCTACTATACTAGCTCCTTAATCAAAGATGGTTAAGTTTCCTAGCCATATACATGAGTTGTCATTTGATGAACGGGATCACATCATTAGAGAATGATGTGATGGACAAGACCCATCCGTTAGCTTAGCATTATGATCGTTTAGTTTATTGCTATTGCTTTCTTCATAACTTATACACATGTTCCTATGACTATGAGATTATGCAACTCCCGAATACCACAGCATCACTTATTGTGCTATCAAACATCACAACGTAACTGGGTGATTATAAAGATGCTCTACAGGTGTCTCTGATGGTGTTTGTTGAGTTGGCATAGATCGAGATTAGGATTTGTCACTTCGATTGTCGGAGAGGTATCTCTGGGCCCTCTTGGTAATGATCATCACTATAAGCCTTGCAAGCAATGTGACTAATGAGTTAGTTGCGGGATGATGCATTACGGAACGAGTAAAGAGACTTTCCGGTAACGAGATTGAACTAGGTATGATGATATCGACGATGAAATCTCGGGCAAGTAACATACCGATGACAAAGGGAACAACGTATATTGTTGTGCGGTTTGACCGATAAAGACCTTCATAGAATATGTAGGAACCAATATGAGCATCCATGTTCCGCTGTTGGTTATTGACCGGAGAAGTTTCTCGGTCATGTCTACATAGTTCTCGAACCCGTAGGGTCCGCACGCTTAATGTTCGATGACGATTGGTATTATGAGTTTATGTGATTTGATGTACCGAAGGTTGTTCGGAGTCCCGGATGAGATTACGAACATGACGCGGATCCACACATTGCAAGATCGGGGCGACATGACTTCTGGTGAAAGTCGAGCCAACTACGGTCATGGCGGACAATGATGACGTTTGTGACGTCATTTCCTTGTCGAGGCATCATGGTTGCAGGTTGCGTCACCATGCTCAGGGTGTTGGGGGAAACCCTAGATCCGGGTCTCCTGGATCGAACGATGATGGCGCCTTCGGTGTCGTTCTCCCTCCTGGGGCATCGTTTTGGAGCAGGAGCAGGCTTGAGGGGAAAAGAGGAGGAGCGGTGTTACATCTACCACAAGGCCGATGATGAGTCTTGGCGGCGTGGTGCATCAGACATTAGGCGAGGAGCGCTTATGGATGGACATGCGCAAGATGGTGGCGCTGTCTGGCGTCATGGTGACATCGACAGCCGAATGACCTTGCGAGGTGAATGCATTGATCGCTTTTGAAGGTGGGACGTTGGAAGATCGCGGCGGCTGATTCTAGAGCGCGCACATGCGGTGTGCACAGAGGGTCTAGCTAGACCGGTTGATGCTCTTGGCCTTCCGGCGGGCGGCTTGGTGATGCCACCGGAATGGATGGTGTGTGTTGATGTGAGGTCAGGGCACATCATCAAGCTTGTATGTGTAGTGACAATAGTTGCCAGGAAGGTGGTTTTGGGTTGATCCTTGTATTTGTTTAGTCGTGTTCTGTTGAATAATATGATAAAATGGTTGTGTGCATCGCTCTGCATAGGCCGGGAGTAATCCTCCTTTAAAAAAACTGGAAACATGTGATTACATTGCAAAATGAGACAAGTTATAAAGCAAGCAAGGAGCATCATACCTCATATTATATACAAAAAGGATATATAATGCACAATTGTGTTCACACGAATGCAAGGATCAGATTGGCTAGTACAATTATATGTTCAAGTGCTCACACATATACTAAGATCACTACTCTGGTTCACAAAAATTTCATGGATTCAAATTAGGGATTACCATGTAGACGCATGGAGACAACTTTACCATTGTGGTCCTAAGTCCCCTAACCAACTACCAATGGGCCATTTGCAATGTTGATCTGGAAATGGTACGAAAACACTCGATCTAAAGGCGGGAGATAATGGAACTCTAGAAGCATAAATATACATTAGTGCCACTCAGGGGAAGATGAACATGAACCATGCTTTGATCTGATCCGATGTATCAGTCACACTCCTAGACACTCAGGTGCGCCGTGGGAGTGCACACGTATCCCGTGCATAGGTTCTCGAAAATCGCAGAACTATCCCTACGAGGTCACCACTAGCCTATTTTTGCGTTTCTAGTTGTGATCCGTCTTACAATAAATCCGGCGTTACCTAATGGTTGCCATAGCTAACATCGATAAGGACGGGAGACGCCACTCTGAGGTAGAATTCAACCGGTGTGTGTGTGTGCTCCGGCAACAGATACCCTGGTATAGCCCAGCAATGATGCAACCTGAAAGTGGTTTGTCAACAGGATAGGAACATCCCATATCTCTTACATGTCTCACAACATATCTTCACTTCCGTACTATTACATTTTTTAATACCTCTCAATCCTTGCATGTTTAATCTCCCATAGTATACCTTCGCCATAGGGTTTTCACCACTCTGTGTTGGCTATCAATCAATACCAAGAAACATCATATTGACTTGTGTGCTATATTAATACCCAAACACTACCTCTCTGGTCTCTTGTTCACATCCCTATGTTCATGAATCTTTCTTTGAGTTCTCATCCTCTCACTTATAAACGAGAAAAACAATGATATTTAGTACAACAAGTGTAGTGGCCCACACAGACGTAAGAACAACGTCTTCATTTATAATCTAAAAAACATTTCAATTAAAGACTACAACATCAGAGAGACGTCAACTGAAGGATCAATGACCGAAGGTTTCTAAGTAGAATATATGAGCATGCTGAGTGATCCAAAGGTCCACCTGAGAGCGTGTATTATAGTGTGAAACAAATAGTTCCAAATGCTCAAAAATAAGAAGGAATTACACACTTCCTTTCAAGAATTTTATGTCTATTTATTTTCATGAGAAAAACTAGAAGTTTTTGTATGATAAAAAACCAAGTTTAGTGCTTCCAATTTATCTTTTTATGTAGCACTTGTTTTTCTTTGCGGAGTGCTGAAATGTTCGATTTTCGTCGCGAATTAACTAGTATGCTTAAAAATAATTCCAATTGTGTGGTCACTTTGAAGGTTTTGTAAGTACCCGACGTTCATCTCGGAACACATGTTTTGGGGAGACATTTTCATCGTAACCAAGCAAGCGCATGTTGTTCTTTCTTAATACTTATATTTTCTTGACCATTATTTGTTCTACCCTACGGTAAGTTTGCAAATGACCAAACTCCTAACTTTGTTTAGACTTGAGACGCATCATATTACCATGGACTCAAGGAACTTCTTCTAGTTACTAAAGTAGTAGCAACAACATTAAACCACAGTCATGATAGTTCACCACACACATACTAAGTAACATAGATTATTAAATCCTTAACAAAGGTCATCCTTCCTGGCCCAACCCCCGCGTCGTCCTTCCTGGGCGGCACGGGGGAATCAGCAGTTGCGCCGCCGGGAGGCCCTCGTCCGACAGCTCCTGCATCGCTGCCACTGGAGGGCTGGCTGGCAAAGCCGCGCTGGGCCCCGGGATGGTGGCGGCGGGGCGGACTCGTTCCATCTTGGCTGGCGTTGCACGCCCCTCCCCAACCTCTTCCCAAGACCCTATCGTCGTGCGGCATGAGGGGCCCTCTCCGACGGCTGCGCTCAATCCGGCAAGTGACTTCACAGTAGCATCTTCGGCCGTCGTCCCCATCCGCGATTTCCGGGGCTACTGCAAATCGTTCCTCCCGTCATCGGCTAGAGGTTCTCCGGCGTCGAGGGTCGTGCCCATCGCCCAGCTTGGGTTGCGGCTCTCCGTGGCTCGTCCGCCGCAACCGGTATGGACTTTGTCCTTCCGCATCCAAACACTACAAAAAAATACACTTCCGTGATGATACGTGTTTGTCACGAGAGGTCGCGTTTTTGTCATGCATGTACATCCATGACAAATTTATGATGTAATCAAGATAGTCATACCGTGTTGTCGTAGAAGTGTTCCATGACATTACCAAAATTATCATCACGGAAGTGTCCACTTCCATGACGATAAATCGCGCGTCCGCGAAGTGCTTTTCGTCAAGGGTGACCGACACGTGGCATCCACCGTAACGGAACGCCCGTTAAGCTATCGGGTCGGGTTTTGGATCCGATAACCCGTTAACAGCCTCGACCAATGGGGATTTTCCACGTGTAAAATCATCATTGGTCGGAGGAAACACGTCTTGGCTCATTGTTGGGACAGATGTCATCCACTCATTGGATGTATACGCCTATGATACGTCGACACGTGGCACGGCCCAACAGAGGCCCATTCCTATGAAAAGGCCGGCCCGTTTGACTTGGCGAAAAGGTGATGGGCCGGCCCATGGAAATCCTGTTAACGGCATGTTCGCATATAGCCCATTTACAGCCCGCTAACCCAAGGCCCGTTACGCCCTATCCGAATTAGGCCCGATGGCGTCATCCGGCCATCCAATATGATTCCAGCCCGTTTTCACTTCTGGCCCATGTATGGCCCATGACGTCTTTCGGCCCGTATGAGGCCCTATGTAACTCTTGGCCTATTAACGGCCCGTGGTGAAACTGGCCCACAATGAACAGTGTATCACTTAAGACCCCATTAACGGCCGTGGTGAAACTGGCCCGTAATGAACAGTGTATCACTTTATACCCATTAAGGGCCCGTTATTCAGTTGGGCCGTTTCCAGCCCATGTTATCTTTCGACCTTCTCAGAGCCCATTTATTCTTGGGCTCATTTCCAGCATTCGTTTACTTACAGCCCGTTACTGTCATTTTCTGCTTGTGGGCCAAATTCAGCCCGTGGTTACAGTCGGCCCGTTTGTGGTCCATTAATACATTGGGCCGTTTTCATAGCGTCATCAAATACAGCCTATTAATGATGGCCCGTTATGGTCGGCCCATGAACGGACGATTCCAACTCTAGCCCGTTTACGGCCATAATGCGGCCTGTTATTGGCCCATGTTTGGCCAATCGATGATACAGCCCGTATAAGGCCCATTGATGATACGACCCGTAGAAGGCCCATTGTTTCTACGGCCCGTAGAAGGCCCATTGTTTCTACGACCCGTAGAAGGCCCAATGTTTCTACGGCCCGTAGAAGGCCTACTGTTTCCACGGCCCGTAGAAAGGCCCACTGTTTCTACGGCCCGTAGGAGGCCCAGTGTCACTACAGTAAATATTAGCCCATGGTTATTGTGCCCTAGTTTTAAAAAATAGGATATTGCAACCAGAAGCAAACCGCGGAAAAAGAACTGCACTGACTACAAGCAAACAAATAAACAAGACAACAAGGAAATAAATAAGCAAGCAACTTATGCTAGGCTATCACGGCTATTACACATATTACATCCACTGGGCATCAAAGTTCACCATTAGTGCAAATATAGGGAACACAACAGCATATAAATGCCGCAGCAAAACAAGTCCAGAACTGAAACCACTTCAGAAGAGTTCAAGAAACAATATCCTGGGTACCCGTAATGCTGGCAAGATGCTTAGCAAGATTATTAACTTTCTCTTGTTTGGCGTTTAAATCCTCCAGCACTTGCTGTTGCACAAGAAAGTACGCATCTGAACTCTACAGGGACTTCCTCAGTCCTTCGGCTTCTTGCCGCAAAGACAACCGATCGATGCCTTTCACTTTGTGAGGATCAAGAAGCCAAGTGATTCAGCAGCTAGTTCGAAGAGCTTGTGCCGGTGATCGCCAAGAACTCGAACACTACATCAACGCAGGATCGTGGAGTTTTCTCACCGCCTACAAGATCGCTTTTATCACCTTTCTTGGAGACCAACAGGGTTGTCTCACTATCTTGAACCTTATCTGCATTACTTTCTCTACCATTGCATAGTGGGGTGCTCTTCTCCAATATTCTGTTTGCATACTACAAGAGAAACAAGCAAACACATCACAGGCTTAGCTTGTAGTTTACCAAACTCATTTTGGTAAACCGGTTCAGTAGTAAGGTGGATAGGATAACAGCATGAAACAAACATATATCTATGTACTATGGTCACTGTATTGTCCATATCATTCTAGTTTATGTTCCCTAATCAAGATAGAGACACAGTTCAACTCATATATTTTTAAGACACAGCAGCATAGACAGAATATAAGTGTGAGAAACTACATAGCATTGGCAGCACTTGTAATGTGCATCACATGAGAACATAACTGTTTATACAACTTAAACTGAAATCAACATAGAGCAAGAAGTTAGAACAACAATCCAGCTTAAAGAAATAGGTTTAAAACATACCTGCTATGCGCCATTGGAGTTTCAATTGGATCCTTCAAATTGAAAGTAGTTGGTATGAGTAAATACAGTGATGCAATAGCAAAGGAGTATGGACCATAGCTATGGAATCGACACGAGAACAGCTTGCTCTTCCGCTTTAAACGTGGAGTTTGGGTTAGCTGTGGTGGTCTTCGTGCTTTGGGCACTACAGTAGCTTTACAAACTGCTCGTGTGGGGGTACTCTATGGTGGACATGGTGCTTTGTCAACTATAAGTGGGTTACTATCCGCTCGGGTTGCGGTTAGATGGGTTGTAGCTGGTTCTCCGCTTCAACGGTGTAAGTGTGCAATCTGGAAGAGTCTCGATTATGTGTGGTGGGGCTAGTTTGTGGGCCAAGACAACCATGGTTCTATCTGCATCGACGGGTAGCACCGTCTTTTGTAAAGAACGGGTTTTTGCTCCCTTAGATACCGCCATCACCCCTCCAATTCAAATGGCTGATAAGCAAGAAAATAAATTGAACGTCTGCACATTGTATGATAGACAGATCTGGTAATTCACATATATGTTGTCTAACCAAACAGACAAAGATGACACAATTTCACATATATGATGCCTAACTAAACAGGATAGCATGACACAGTTTCAGATATATGATGGATAACTTAACATGATATGATGGCATAATTCAACATATGATGAGTACCTAAACAGGATGACATGACAAAACTATATGATACCTTTCTAAAATAGGTTGGGATGAAATAATTCACATACCTGTTGTCTAAGTATACAGGATGGCATGATATAATTGACATAATTGATTCATATACTAAGCAGCTGGCACTCGCATGTATGATCTCTAAACTAAGCAGATAGAATTCAATATTGTGTATATGATGTCTAAACTAAGCAATTCAAGACACCATATGCATCATATGAGAAATATAAACATTGCAACTTAGAGCATACACCTCAGGTGGGATATAGGACCGGTCATCTATCTCTGAATCCTCCTCTAAGGATCTTCGTGTAACCATCGAGATATATGCTTCAACAGGTACCATTGCCTGCTCTGAAGACCTTGTTTTCACTCCAGATTTTTCCATAACCGGCACAAATGGCTGATACACATGAAGAGTAGTTCAATATACACAGATTGTCGACAAATGGAATACGTAATGAAAAAAAAGATGTCATGAGATAATTCACATATATGATGCCTGGCTCCATGGCGGTGCGTAATTCACATATATGATAACTGGCTGAAAAACATGGCATTGCATAATTCACATATCTGATATAGAAAGCAAACATGAGGCATTCACACAAAGCATGTCTAATCTAAGCAGATGGCATGGCAATGCAAGACACAATATGCATGATATAAGCAATATAACCCAGCCAAGTTAGAGCATGCACCTCGGGGCGATACGACTAGTCATCTCTCTCTGCATCCTCCTCTCGAGGAGCTATCTCAGAACCAAAGAAGAAATCTGCATCGACAGTAGCACCGATCGC